>OY744521.1:128453287-128620787 GCA_963556195.1 Sepiola atlantica | reverse complement strand
CAACTGGATGAATAAAAATTAAAAACAAACTGACTGGATAATTTGTTCAAGTGAGCTTACTGAAAGGAGAAAAGATTTATTTGCTAACGAACCAACCAATACATATAAGAAGACCCAACAACAAATCGCAGTTGCTAAGAAGAAGAAAAAGAAAAGAAGGGGTAAAGTTTCTACATGTGAAGGTGCAAAGTGGGCGTAGGGGGGTGCACATGGATGCAGCGGTGGCAATGCAGGGTGGCGGTGAGTGGCACCCCATTCTGCAGAATTAATACAATGGCCTTTGAAAAGCAAACTAATAATGTATCTAATTCTTTACAAAATTTACAAGCAAAAGTGACTCCATATTTTTTTTAAATTAAAAATTAAAAAAAAAAAAAAATAATAATATTACTACTACTACTACTACTACTACTACTACTACTACTACTACTAATAATTATTATTATTATTAAAAATTTAAAATAATAATAATAATAATAATAATAATAATAATAATAATAATAATAATAATTATTATTTTAAATTTTTAATTAAAAAAAAATATGGAGTCACTATTATTATTATTATTTTATTTTTTTTACTAGCATTTCTCACACAAGTCATTACCAGTGATTTCTCACTGGCAAAATCAGGTGGTGTTCCCTGGAGTCTGAGTAACAAAAGGTATCCCTAGATTATAATTATTGTTGTTATTCTTCTTTAATAATAATAATAATAATAATATTTTTTTCAAACGGACGGCAATTATAAAAACAGCACAAATCTTAAGGAAAATCCTCGAATGTGGAAACCGACCCACATAAACTACAAATGCTAACCAGCCAAATGTAAGTTGAAATGGAAATAAAACGAAAACACAGAAAGAACATTATACATGCCCAAAAGAACTGAAACTGCCAGAAATTCCATAAACTGCCTACCCCCCCCCCCCAAAAAAAAAACCGCGCACACACACACACACACACACACACACACACACACACACACACACACACACGTGGTAGCATCATACTCGCCAGATACCACACAAAATGATCATGACGGGTCAAGGAGTATAGAAAAATTGAAGATGAAAAGCACTAACCAGACCTCCACTGGAAGGGTGCAGAGAGTACTGGGATTTAGGAGAGGCTTTTTGGCACTCAAATTCCAGAGAAGACCCATGGTCGTTGCCAGCAAGAAATCAATGGTAAACGGCTGTTGCAAAAATGCAAAGTGAGTTGCAACAATGATCTAAAGAAGTGAGAGAACTGGAAATCAGGGGAGACTTGTCGCTCAGACACTAGGGAATACCATCTGTTTTTGCTAGTGAGCGATCACTAATAATGACACATCTGTGAACTCCTGGTTAAGTATCATTTTTGTTTGAAATCCCCTAACAAAAAATAAAACTATTGTATTGATTAATTTTCTTTCAACGTCAGCAGCAAAAAATAGAGGGAATAGAGAGCGAGAGAAACGTAGAGAGAGAGAGAGAGAGAGAGAGAGAGAGTGCTTATAGGTTTAAAAAATATTAAAAACTGCTGCTGCTAATATTTACAGAAATAAAATCGATCGCCACCGCCGCCAGGGGGTGAGGTGTTGAATGGTGTGTAAGAAAATGGAAGGATTCTAAGAAGAATGGGAGAAAAGGGGAATGAACGGTGACAAAAACGAAGGTATAACATTAATTACATTTCGCCAACAGGTGGCAGGCGGCCATGTTGTTTTCATTTCAAAGCAAAATTAACTCCATTTTTTTGGTTTCAATTCTTTAAATTTATTTCATTTTAGTTGAAAAAATATTTTTTTATGAGATTAAAATCACAAGACATTAACTAATGCTAAAAACAGGGAAGAACTACTTTTGATTAAAAGGGGGGTCAAATTGGTCACAGCCAGAGCTATAAATAGCAACAGGAAATCGACAATGGGAAAAACCAACACCGATTGATGCAGAAAAAAGGGTGGGTAGGTTGTATCCGAAGGTATAATATAAATAACGACCGGAAAATCTTCGTAGCTGAAATTGGCTTTTTTTTTTTTGCAGTTCGTATGACGTTTCGGTATAATTTGAACCTTCTTCAGATAGGTAAAAGCCAAGAGGCAAAAATATGTTATCAATTTGGAGACGACATTGCAAATGAATAACATAAAAAAAAGAACAAAAGGAAAACAAAATAAAACAAAAGGTACTAATGAACTTTCTTGACTGGAGCAATTTCGTTTCGGTTAATTTGGGTTTTGTATTGTCTCCTCTTACGATATTTTACCTGATAATTAATTCTCCCATGGCACTCATTTATACGAGATATTTTTAATTCTTTCATAGCCTGTATAATTTTGTTTTACCTTATTACATTGCAGTTCTTTTTTATTAACGTGCAGGTTGAAGGGTATCATGCACAGTGGTGGGACCCCGTCCAGGTAGCTGGCTAGCTGCACGCATGGCAGACCCTCACTCCACACCTCCAAGAAACTCTATCATGAAGATTAACTGGAGAGAGATTCCACACTATGCGATCTCTTTGCAGCAATTTTTTCCAAGGCAACTTAGGTCGGCCTTTCCCCCACCTACTGGGGACTTCCAAAACTTGAGTTATTTTGATGGTACAACTCGAGTGTTCCACATTCCCATATCCACATTTCCATGAGGCTAAGATATTCCAGCAGATCTTGCGACCGTACAGCTGCCATATCTTCTGGTTTCACATTGCAAATCCGTCTAATCATTGCACTGTCGTTGCATTGCAGTCGTTGCAGGTCCACTTTGGTCAAAGGCCAGATCTTACTTGCATGGAGCATTGCACTGCAAATATAGAAGCTCTAAGTATGGCAACAAGTCTTGTACATGAGGAGACGTGAGGTGAGTAGTGGCTGCAGTTCATAAAACTTCTTGCACACAGTTTTTATTCCTATTTATTTATAGTAATCATGTTCTTTCTTTCTCTCCAATAAATTATTTTTCAAAGTATTCGTTACGGTCTTCTAACCTAATCTTAACTCTAACCAAACCCTAACTGGCAGCCACTCGGACTTAGGGTTAGTGGTAAAAAAGAATTATTAACTGCCCTAAAAGGCTAGAATGACCTGGAAATGGAGGATCATTTTATATTAAAATTATATAAACAACTGATCCCCTACTTTAAATTCTAAAAAAAATTATTTTTTGTTTGTTTTTCTTCTTCTTTCCGCCATGTTTTTTTAGGGTGTTCACACGTAATCGCCTAAAAAAAGTTAAATCTCATTTATTTCGTGAGGGGGAAGGTGATTCAGAGGAGGGTGTTAATCTATAAATGTACCAAAAAAAACATCTTTCTCGTTATGGTCGTATTTTTTTAGGTAAGAGAATAAGGTAACACTGTAGTAATAGGAAATACAAAACCAAAATTAGCTGAAACGAAATTGATCCAGTCAAGAAAGTTCAAAAGTAGCAAACAAAAGAGATGAAGGAATCGCCCAAATCAATTTGTTTCCCTTTTTCAAATCTGCACCTTTGTCTTATTTCTCTTCTTCCCATTTATTTTCTCTGTCTCTCCTTCCTTTCTTCTTTTTTCCCCTCCGACTCTCAGTAATTTTACCTTTGATAACATTTTTTGCCAAAATTAATCACATCAGTTTTGTCTCTTGGCTTTTGCATACTGCAGCAGTCATAAACAGTAAGATCTGTTTTCTCTGGTGGAGAGCAGCTCTAGTGAGGTTGTTTTGTCAACAGGGCGTAGTAATTTCGACCGGACCTTTTAAGGATTCTATCCGAAGTCCTTTAGGAGTGGGAAGAGCAGTCATAGAGCTGCCAGGCTGACACAAAGAAAGACGTAGACACTATCTCCTGCCACCTGTTGATTAGACACTCAAAGCACGGCTATCTTTGCTTGAAGATATACTGCTCCAAGAAATGACTTCCGACAGTCGATACGTATTAACTTTAATTCTTTTCAATTCATAACTTCTGGCAACTTACACTCAACTGTGTATGCTATATATCTGAAAAAGATATAAATTATACCAGGGCCGGCAGGACAGTTATAAAAGTGGGGGGGGGGGGGGTTCTCCTAAAAAGTGTGTGTGGGGGGGGGCGGTTACACACATGCATATCAACTTAATTATTGATGACCGTAAAGTGGGGGGGGGGCCAAGTCCAAAAGTGAGGGGGTTTGAGCCCCCCCCCCCCGGTGCCGCCGTCCATGTATACCAAAACAATATATGAACTGAATAAAGCCATTTCCTAATAGAAGATTTCCCAGTCATTATCTTTTATCATATATATATATATAATATATATATATATATATATATATATATATATATATATATATATATATATATATATATATATATATATATATATATATATATATTATTCGGTACAGAAAATCAGTATGTTGTACTGATTTTCTGTACCGAATAATAAATAAATATTCTGATTTTCTCAATTTATTGAGCACTTTACTGGGATTTTTCCTACCTTCTTACAAAAGAAGTTTATATATATATATATATATATATATATATATATATATATATATATATATTTGTAGCTCAATAGTGTACGACTGGAGCTCTTGATTTAACATCATGCAAACCTTAGTTATTTATAGAACAACATTCCATATTCCCTTCAAAAACACTTTTATTTGCAAACATTTGTTTCTGCCCATTTTTCAAAAACATATATTTTCATGATTTACAAAATATCACCGATATTCATGAGGAGACTTCATCAGTGTATAAAAATTCCACAGTTAAGCTGAAAAAAATAAAATGCATCCAAGATTCATTCAATATATACATATTTTATTTTCACAAAAAAGATAAAGTTCCCCTTTGAATTTTGAGTGAAAAGCAAATATGTTTCAATTAAATGAATGCTGAATGCGTTTTTTTTTCAGCCTAACTGTGGAATTTTTATACACTGATGAAGCCTCCTCATGAATATCGGTGATATTTTGTATATCATGAAAATATGTTTTTGAAAAATTGGCAGAAACAATTGTTTGTATATAAAAGTGTTTTTGAAGGGAATATGGGATGTTTCTCTGAATAACTAAGATTTTCATGATTTTATATATATATATATATATATATATATATATATATATATGCAGAGGAGATATTCCTTTAAAAACTTTGTTATCGATTGTATCAAGTTTATTCAACTTTTTACAGGATGAAAAAGGATCAAGATAAATTCAAAAATTTTGTGAAAAGATAATTTTTACATTTTGTTAAACTTTGAGGAGAAAGTGGAGGGAGAGTGTGAGTGAGTGTCTAGTTCCACTTAGAATCCTCCTTTTTTTTGGTTTGGGTTTTGGAAAGTGTTTCTTTCTTTCAGACTTCACTCTCCCTGAATGTGCTTGCATGCTTGCTTGTACAATATCACACAGCATAGAGAATTCGTATGAAAAAGAGGGATACGTATTCAGAGTGAGAGAGTGAGAGTGTACGTGTGTGCGTGTGTGTGAGAGAGAGAAAGAAGGAAATAGAGAACATGAGGGGGTGGAGAAACAAAGCCGATGTATCTGAAGTCGGAAAAATTCAATACCAAAAATGCAAAAGTATTTCGAAACTTGTAGACATTATTGAGTGTTACTTTGGCTTGATATCTACAAGGAATAGATTACTGAGCTTTCAACGACTTCTCGGTGAATAATTAGCTGAAGTGATGCACGGTTTCTTTTTTTAATGTTAGAGTTAGGGTTCTAGACTCTCTAACCACATATTATTTTGAAACCAATTAGGAGAAGTGTTTTTTCTTTGCTCTTCTACCGTGTTGATTGCAATATAAGGTGTAGATCGCAGACCAAAGTAGATTCATGGTACATAGAAGACAAGCTAAAGTGGCACCCATTATTGAAACGGATCAAATTTAAAAGCAAAACAGAGAGTCAATTTATTAAATATGAAGTTGAAACTCGTAAATAAGAGAAGATTGAAATTGTGCAGGGACATGTCATGCTGTGAGTGCAGGTAGAGATAAAGAGGTTCAAGGTTCGAGTGATGAGCCCAGCGGAGTGCGAGAATAAAGGAAGTTCGTTTTGTTTTCTTTATACAAAAAACAACTCAAACAAACGAGTAAACGATTTAATAATCTCCGTTTTACTGGGATTCAGGCGTAAAGTAATCGAACATCTAAAAGAGAAAAGGAGATAAAAAGCAACATGAGGAAGATAGAAGAGGGAGAGTAGGAAGAGAGATAGAGGAAGAGAGGGGGGAAGAGAAGAGAGAGGGTAGGGAGAGAGATAGAGGAAGAGAGGGGGAGAGAGGAGGAGGGAAAGTGATAGAGGAGGAAAGCAAGGAAGAGAGATGGAGAGACATAGAGGAAGAGAGAGGGGGAAGAGAAGACCGAGAGGAGGTAGAGAGATAGAAGAAGAGGGAAGAAGAGAGAGGAGGATAAACTGATGCAAATACACAGAGAGAGAGAGAGAGAGAGAGAGAGAGAGAGAGAGAGAGAGAGAGAGAGATAATGAGAGTGATGAACTTAAGAAATCTACAAGAGGCAACAGAGACGATAGTGACCTATAGTATCGACAAAGTCTGTAGTATTAGTAACGTTAGTGCCAACTAGAAATCAAGTGTCGGTTACGATGGTGTGAGTTTGTATTGGTTGTAGTGCAATGTGAAATTAGTCTTTAAGAAAGAGAAGAAGGGAGACTATGTCGTCCGAAAATGGATTGCGTAGTGACATCTCAAACAGAGTTACGTCATTTCTTTTATAAGTAGATTTTACTATCAGTATGCAATGCTAGCTCGAAGTATTAATATTAGAAGTCATCGTATACTAAAAAGTAATAACAACAACAATAGTACAATATACAACTGTTCTGAACGCTACTAAGTTGCATTAGTTTTTATAGTAGTGTTGTGTTACTAAGTAGACCCACTGGTGCTGTAATAAGGAATGACTACTAGCAATACTAGTTCGGAGGAAGGGTAGTAGTTATAATAGTAGTGCCTGATAATAAATGTGTAATACTAAATATTTAATAATAATATTAGGCAGGTGTTTGGCTATTGTAACAGTATTGGTAATAGTATTAACAATAGTAATACTAGTCGGACCGTGCGGAGGACAAAATATCAAGGTGCTATCATTATTGAACTTCATTATGTTTTTTCTTAAGGCCGATTGTATATACGACATGCCAAATCTGCACATAGTCCATAGTACTCTACTAACTTGAGCAGTTATGCCTTTCCATTGTCAAATATATATGTGAAGCCATTCTGTTCTCAGAACCAGATCATCAGTTTGTTGATGAGTGCAACTGGAGCTGCTACTAAGACTCTTCTGGGGAAGAACACTGGTCTCTCGGGATTGGAGCTTCTGGCCGCAATGAGTGAGCAAGCATCATGGCACAGAAATTTCGTAAATGTTTCACCATCAGTTGATGGATGACCGAAAAAGAAGAAGATGAAGAAGAAGTACTAGTCCTAGTAGTACAAATGGTCCTGTCGAAGTTGAGGTAGTTATAGATATGGTATACAATATGTTATATATTAAGCTGCTTTTTGTTGATGCTATTGTTTACACAGATAATATTACTAAACAAGCTGGAAATAAAGAAAGAATACCATTAAGTATGACCCAGTGAACACCTATGTATGCCAGATAATCATCCGTTGCCACTCTAGATAAACCTCAGGTATGAGTCTCATTTTTCACTTTGTGGTATTTTTTGCTTATTTCCAGCTTGTTTAGTAATATTAACATAAAAAAAACCCAGCTTAATACATAACATGCTGTATACTGTCGGAAATAAATTTCTAATATTAAAAATAGATGTGATATTCTGGATGGATGCAAATAGTACTAACAGCAGATGTATAATGTGTAGCGGTCAGTTTAGTACTTAAAATGGAAAATCAAGCAATTTATAATCACGTCAGACGAAGACATTGAAAAACGAAGTTTTTTGTGCCTCTTAAATACCACAAAGAAATGTTGGTATGGCACAGCAGAATGAAGAAGACAACTCTGAAAATTAGAGTCTACTTCTGGTGACCAGAATTATGCAGTCGTCAAACGTGTTTAGTTTGCTCCAGTGAACTTCACACATGCACAGCAGATAATAATCCGTTGTCACTGTAGATGAACCTCACCATTTAGTGTCTACCATTTTCTCTTTCTGTGAACTTAATAACGACATTTGTTTATAAAGATGGTCGGGCTGAGAATCTTTGCAAAAACTCATTAGGCAATCTTGAAATCAAATTATCGAATTTATAAACTGCACTTCCCATTTCTGTTTATCTTGTGTTCATTTTGGACAATTTTTGTGTCTATCTGTCTGATTTATAAATAATGTTTCATCTTTCATCTACAGCCATTTTTGAGGATTTCATTTCTGCTAGTCTCTGATTATTCATTTTTGCTAGAGTCTCTGACTTTTCATTTTTTATAGAGTCTCTGACTTCATTTTTGCTAGAGTCTCTTACTATTCTTTTTTTTGCTAGAGTCTCTGACTTTTCATTTTTTATAGAGTCTCTGACTTCATTTTTGCTAGAGTCTCTTACTATTCTTTTTTTTGCTAGAGTCTCTGACTATCCCTTTTTATGCTAGAGTCTCTGACTATTCATTATTGCTAGAGTCTCTATCTTCTTTTCCTAGAGGCTGACTATTTATCTCTGAACAAAGTGCAATTCCATTCAAGAAAAAAAAAATGAACTGTATTTCGATCAAGATTAAAAATATTTATTGGATTTTCAAAAGATTTATTCTAGAAGAAATGTTAGAGTAGAGAAATGTTATTTTTGTTTTTATAAATGTGTATTAAAACCAGGAACTTATTTAGCATGCAACTTCTATAGGCAACTTCTATAGGCAATTTCTAGAGGCAAATTTATCGACTACATGAGAGGATGTGTCCAGTGGTGTTGTTGTTGCTGCTGCTGTTGTTAGTGGTGGGGATATTGGTGTACATCGTTTTAGTTCTGGTACGAGAATGGCTTGTTGAATTGTTTGAGCAAAAGTACGCACACACAAAATAGAAACGATTTTGAAATGCTCAATTCTTCGGAGCACAGCCATTGTTTGCATAAACCGTGGAGGATAGAATTCCAGTTTTAATGATTTAACGGTAAAAGACCTTATTGCTGCTGTTGCATGTTGGAGATAAATAAAATATTTTGGTCGAAAGATCCAAGAATAGAATTTTATAAATGGAGAGGAGGGAAAAAAGCAGAAAATAAAAACTCTTGTTGTGCTGCCTATGTCAATGTAAGTTTCTGTTAGTTTTCAGGAAGGGAGATCATTTCTGAGAATAATTCTCAGATGGGGTAGGGGCTCTAAAGATAAAGTCTGTCTGCCTGAACATTGAATCTATAACCATTTAATAAGAATACAAAAATGAAAGTGTCTTTCTTCAGAAAGACATTAACCTTAAAAAGAACCGGTCCCCAAAAAGTTTGAAGATGTAAGCTGATGGAGAATATTAAACCATAAAAAAATGGCATGTCTCATAGTACACGATCCCACTTGAAGTTAGGAAAAGAAAATATTCACAAACTCACCATTTTCATTATAAAAAAACCCTCTGATCTTTGAAAAAAAGCCAGTTTCTGGTATAACATTTCACAGACATCTGTCATCTTTGATGAAGTGTACACTAGTATATATATATATATATATATATATATATATATATATATATATATATATATATATATATATATATATATGCAGAACTTAAGGGAGAGAACTTATTATAATTGCACACAATACTTTCTCTTTAATCTTTTTCGGTGAGAAAGGGAAAATGTCTCCACGTTAACAGTTTTCTTAGCTGGAATAAGTATTTTCAGAAAAACACTGAAGTGAAATAAAATATATTTGTGCTAACATAGTGGAGGAAAAAAAGAAATAGCCTAGTCTGAATCAAGTATCAATATGTCAGACGGATTGCTATTTGGGTCTGACTTTAAAAATAAACACAAAAATGATCAGTTCATCAGATTTAAGTATAAATTGTATACAAATAATCAAAAACGATCATATTTAATTAATGAAAGGGTGGGAAGGCAGGAGAACACATCGGTCAAAATGTAGTAAAAATAGAAATATCAACATTTATGGGGACAATAGTCCGAAGAGAAACGATGTAAATATTGTGTTGAGAAAACTGGCGATAACAAAAGAGAAGAACAGAGGAAAGAAATGAAGGAGGAAGTAAAGCGTTAGGCAATTTTGGTTAAAGAGAGGAAGGTGACGGTGGTTAAGTGGATATCGACACGAACTGAAGACCTGGGTGTTCCAAGTTCGAATCCAGTCGGTTCCACAGTATCACTTTCACTTAGGGATGTTGGCAACCTTCTTGTGGTCCTTCCCGTAAGTACTCGATGTCTTTCCAGAAAGATTTCTAACTAGAAAAACATCGGGGAAACTAATGCCAGCACCAGAATCATTTGATTCACACGAAAGAAGAAGAAGGTTAAAGAGAAATCTCGGAAGTGATGAAAGAGGTACGTTTAGGCAGGGGAAAAAGATAATCGGTTGTTTTTGGTTTTGGTTTTAGGAGAGTAGAAAGTGGACCTTGGGTTTACTCTCGGCAGCCTCATAACTCTCGCTTCCCTGAGCGATGTTTCTGACAAAGGGGAAGAATTGCTGTTTCCTGGGTAGGAATCTATCCATCTAACTCTTATCGTTGACTAGGTTCTGACTTTGAAGTGGTAATTTTTTTTTAGCTCCTTACATCAAGTGCAGCGATTTCCATAAAAAATTGCAGTGATAACTTGATCATTGGATGACTATTTTAGTTAATTTTTAAACGGATTTAGTTTATTCTTCCCATAGAAAGCGGCTGAGTCGACAATCAGGGTTATGTTCCCATTTACTTGTCTGCTCACGAGGGCAGAGTTAGACATATGGTCGGTTTTTAATTTGTGAAAAATCCAGATCCCCAAAAAGGGGCACTCTAGATTGGGACAGAAAATGCCTCGGTCTAGAAGGATTTCTTATTCGTTGACCGAGGTCAGAACAGATGAAGTGCAGTATCAGATCAGATGCTACGCTTTGATCTTAGCTAAAATGAAACGGTATGTCGTTAAAAGTATCATTTTTATTTGAAATGTTCATCTTCAGGATGAAGACCAAGTTTCAGATTGATAAGAAAGGTCTGTTTATTCTGAACCCATGAAAACATTATAATAATTGCAGGTTTCACATTGCCTGGGTGTGTGTCACTGCAATTCGATTTAAATATGTGTATGTGTCCACCTGTCTATATGTGTATGCTTTCAATTAGATCTAAAAGCCTGTGTGCTATAGCAACTTGATCAAACTGTGTGTGTGAGCAAGCGACGAAGGGAGAGAGAGAGAGAGAGAGAGAGAGAGAGAGAGAAAGAAAAAGAGAGAGAGGAGGATGAAAGCACATCTGATGCGAACATTGCAAAGTGACAATGCTTCCTACTTACTGAATTGTTGCACGCCATCAGAAGATGCTGGGCTCAGCATGTTTAATAATCCTCTTATGCTTAGAAAGAATTTCAAGAACACTTTACAAAATGACTGAGAATTATTCTAATATGGTTGATGCAAGAGCATGCATGCAGGGGGACAAGGAAAAGATCAAACTTGTAGCATCACTCCTTTTGGTAAATAGTTGCGGGGTTACGGAAATTAAATAGAGAATATATTTTATAGACTCCCATGGAGGTATTTCTGTCATGAAAGTGATTTTCGCCAAAAAATGGTGACTAGTTTATCAAGAATTGCAAAGATATTTTGGGAGGTCAAGAAGTACAGAAGAAAAATGACCTCTTTTAGGAATCACTGAATTGGGATAAAATCTCAATGGAATCAACGGAGATGACCAGCAATAGAAATTTAATGAAAATGTTGCATACATACACATGCATACACATACAGGTATGCATGTACAAAAACACAAATATGTGTGTATGTGTGTGTGTGTGTGTGTGTTGGAAGTATTTGTTTATATTTAAAAGGAAATTTTGCAATGAAGAATCAGATTATAAGAAATTGATGGACAAATGACATAGGGCACAATGGCACAGATAGAGAGGAAGAGAGAGGAAGAGAGAAAAATAGATATATATATAGAGAGAGAAGGAGAGAGAAAGAGATAGTGAGAGAGAGAGAGAGAGTGAGAAAGGGAGAAAGAGAAATATGTTTTTATAGTATTATTAAAATAAAATTGACTTTGATATTTTGGTCCAGTTGAATCTACGAAAGCTGAAATAGCCCGTCAATGGTTGAGCAAAAGACTTTTATGGTCGGGAAATAATAAAAATAAAATGACCAAAAAATACCATGATTTTTAAGAAATTTCTTAACGTTTGGTTTTTATGAAAACTCTATAAACTTTTAAATTAAATGCGAATAAAGGCGATAGAAATAAACTTTTTTTATACATTTATATAATACTGTATTTTAAAAATTATTGTATTCATATAAGACTGTATATTTATAATACTCTATTTTTATATAATACTTTATTTTTTATTATTGTATTTATATACTTATGTATATATACAATACTACTACTATTACTATATACTGTATTCATTCACTATCCAGGTGTATAGTGAATGAATACAGTATGTACTGTACTATATGATGTTACTATTACTATATACTGTATTACTGTATATATTATTGTATTTTGATATTACTGCATTTATGTATTATTGTATTTTGGTATTAATGTACTTTTATATTACTGTATTTTGGTATTCCTATATTTTGGTATTACTGTATTTTGGTATTAATGTACTTTTATATCACTGTATTTTGGTATTACTGTATTTTGGTATTACTGTATTTTGGTATTACTGTATTTTGGTATTAATGTACTTTTATATTACTGTATTTTGGTATTACTGTATTTTGGTATTACTGAATTTTAGTATTAATGTACTTTTATATTACTGTATTTGGGTATTATTGTATTTTGGTATTACTGTATTTTGGTATTAATGTACTTTTATATTACTGTATTTTGGTATTACTGTATTTTCGTATTACTGTATTTTAGTATTAATGTACTTTTATATTACTGTATTTTGGTATTACTGTATTTTGGTATTACTGAATTTTAGTATTAATGTACTTTTATATTACTGTATTTGGGTATTACTGTATTTTGGTATTACTGTATTTTGGTATTAATGTACTTTTATATTACTGTATTTTGGTATTACTGTATTTTGGTATTACTGAATTTTAGTATTAATGTACTTTTATATTACTGTATTTGGGTATTACTGTATTTTGGTATTACTGTATTTTGGTATTACTGAATTTTAGTATTAATGTACTTTTATATTACTGTATTTAGGTATTACTGTATTTTGGTATTACTGAATTTTAGTATTAATGTACTTTTATATTACTGTATTTCGGTATTACTGTATTTTGGTATTACTGAATTTGTATAGTACTGTATTTTGATATTACTGAATTTATTTGGTATTAATGTACTTTTAAATTACTGTATTTAGGTATTACTGTATTTTTATATTTCTGTATTTTAAGGTGTATCTGCATTCAGCAGGCATGATGTTAATCGATCGTTGTAGAAAGAAATGAGTCTAAAATACATTTTCTAAAGCAAACATTGTTTGATGAATGGAAGAAACTGGTTTTGAATAACATTGGATCGAATAACAAAAACGGCAAAAAAAAAGACAAAACGACAAAAAGACAAGTCCACGACTAGTCAAGGTTAATTTAACAGAAGAGTTAAAGGTACATCCGTTTGTCAACCACTAAAAGGTCACTAGAAAGACTTTATCCATGAAAAAATATAAACCGAGGGCATCATTCGCCAAGATTATATCGCCGGACAAGTTATTAAGAGTAATAGTTGAAATCATTAATAAAGAAGTAGATTTAGATTACAAGCACGCAGGTCGATTCATAAAACGCATCCATTCAGTTGCTTACATCCACAGCGAGACAGAAAGAGAGAAGTGGGGAGTGGTCATATTATGGCTCTATGAAGCTGATGCCATGAGAAGAAGAACTAGAGTGGCCCAGTTGTGACCGGTCCAAAACGATGGTAGCTTTCGTTTGCCCGTGGCTACAGTTTAGAGATTCAGATATTTTGCCGAAGCTCAATTTTGCGAGCAAGGGGGAAAAAAATCTGCAGCAGACATCAATAAACGTTAAAAGATTTTCCATGAAACAACATTGATTTAGATATTAAGAAAAAAATAAAATAAAAGTTCGATTCAGAAGAAAGAGAGAGTCAAGCGGTTGCAAATTTTCTTGTCCATTTAAAAAAAAAATTTTGTTTGGAGCTGGCTGAAGATTTTCATTCATTTACTGGCTTCAGTCGATGGTCCGGACCCAGCAACAACAACATCAGCAGCAGTAGCAGCCGGAGCCAGCAGCGGCCACCTCTCTGGCCCAGAGCATCACATGACTCCCTCAATGTGTGCCCATTGGTTGATGCAGCAGCCAATCACTAAGACGGTGGAGACAGCTGTGGCGATTATGGAAAGAACGCAACATTGTTTGCTGGCATTCTTTTGTCGATTTTTCTCACTGAAAAAGAATAATTAAAAAGACAAATATTAAAAAAGGTCACATATAGGAGTAAAAAAAAATAATAATAAAATGAAAAATAATGATAATTTTGAATATTTCATCTACAAATGTCTGGCATTTATAATTTGATTCGTTGAAGTGTCAGTTTTTTTAAAAAATTTAATTTAATTTTTTACTTTTGTTCACTTCAAACAAGGCATATTGCCACTGAAGCGTAAGGAACTACTGTGCTAGGAACCAGATTTATAGGGAGGAGTAACCTGGGTGAGGTCAAGATGTTTGCTCACATTACATTTAAATTTCTGCATAGTACAGTCAGGGAAACAGGGAGCAGGGGGGATTTGAAAGGCAAGCGGTTCGAAGAGTAGAAAATTTTCTGGCATCTCAGGATTTTTATAGAGAAGGGTGTGTGACTTTGCTGCTGGTTGGGTGGGTCAGGGGAATTTATGTGAGGGAGTACAAGTGAAATAAGTTATCAGAGAAAATTACCTGGAACTATTTGTAAAACAAACACAGGGATGCAACATTGCGACAATGGGACAGGGGCTGGAGCTTAGCAGCCAGTGCAGAACCTATTAGGTTAGAAATTCTTTTTTTGCATCGTGTCCAAGACAGAGAGGCTAGTGGTTGGTGCACCAGCCCAGATGTGGCAGCAATACTCTATGCACGGACGAATGGTGGCTTTATAAAGATATAGGAGATGTGAGAAGTGTGATTTGAAAATGACCCTGTTGTAGTTAGCTGGGAAGCAGCCCCTTGGTATTGTGTTCCACAGACGGGAAGTTTTTGGAAAGAAACTTTGTTCATGGAAGTTTTGTTTAGTTTTATACTGCTTGGAGATAGACGAGTTTTTGCTGTGAATGGTTTACAGGGGGAACCAGAGATTGGAGCTCAGTCGAACACCTACCATGAAAATGACGATAGAGTAGAGAAAGTCTAGCAACATTTCTTCTTTGAGAAAGGGGCTGTACTGTAGGGAAGATACATACATAAGTTATACATTTTGATTAAAAGAGAGAGAGAGAGAGAGAGAGAGAGAGAGAGAGAGAGTTGGGAGACAGCAAGGGGGCTGGGGTGTAATGGTTTAAAAAAGTGATCTCATCTGAAACCCTTCTATATTTTCTCTATCATCACTGATCTGAAGAGACTGTCTTTTTTTCTTGTAACACCCATGCAATCTCTAAAAAGTTTCACACAGCAAGCATTGCTGAAGGTAATTTTCTAGTCATTTTGGATAAAATCTGTTGTAAATGAAACTTGATGAGGACACCGCTTGCACCTTGACTTCAACAGGGCAGCAAACAAGACCCACAAAAAGCCTAAGTCATTTTGGAGTTTTGTCGGAATATAGAGCGGAACAAAAACTCGACTGAAGAAAGCAACCTCTCGCAGTAGACACAACTAGCAGGAACAACGTTTCACACGGGACTCGAACACACTTACATCACAAAAGAATTTTCCCTCAAAATCCGATCGTAACAGCATTAAATTCAGAAACTGAATACCGAATGGTGAATTATTCCTCTTTTAATTGAATTTTAAAACAACTCATTCAAATAACTCAATTTGCTGCTCGGGATATGTGCTAGACAAATTATTTGCATAACCCGACGCGTCCTACCTCGATGTCCTCGATGTTTGAAATAGTCAGTGTGCTTCTTTCTACCATCATATGAGTTGGCTGCGCCTTGACCGGCGTGGATGTTCGTTATCACTGAAACATTGTTCAAATCATCTCACATGGGGAAAGTATTTCCTGTTTTCCTTGATGAATGGAGCAAAACACATACTTTTTTTTTGGGGGGGGGGGCCATTCACCCTCACGTTCAATCAATCAATCAATCAATCAATCAATCAATCAATCATCATCATCATCATCATCATCATCATCATCATCATCATCATCATCATCATCATCATCATCATCATCATCATCATCATCATCAACAACAACCGGTTTATTTGTTGAATCAGGCCACAATTAATCCTCTGATGAGGGTGGGGCCTGATTGTCTTGTCTTGATCTAAGCTTTTCTATCCATTCCTATCTTTGATGCGGTCTAACGGAATTCATACCCATGGCTTTCCTATCACGTTTGACCACGTCCTCCCAAGACAACTTGGGTCTGCCAGTGGTGGTATTCTCTGCTGGCACATTCAACTGTCCAACTTTAGCAATCCAGCTGTGCTCAACATGCCCCGACCAACACAGTCTGCTCTTCTGCATGTTGACTTGTGCGAGTAGAGATTCAAAAGGTATGCTTTGTTCATGCCTCACCAAACAGATCCATCTGACCATTGCCTTGTCATTACGGTGCAGTTTCTTTAGTGTGCCAACAGAGATAGCCCAAGTTTCAGAGCCATACATTAGCACACTTCTGACACATGAGGAGTATATACGACCTCTCGTAGCTGTTAGCAGGTGTTTGTTTGTTAGACTTGCAACCTGTAGCTGCTGCGAGTTCACAGCCTCCACCTGATGACAGCACGTCTCCAAGGTAACGAAATTCTGGAAGCAGCTTACAATAATTGATTTATTTCCATCAAATCAAATGTTTCAATATGAAAAGAGAGCATGGATTTATATTATCCAATATAGTTTTCAAAAATTATTGTTTCTTTTATTCACCTAAGGCAATTCAAGAACCAGCACTATAAGTTTTGAAATTATCTTAAAATATTATTTATGAAATAAAAATGTTTATACACTTCTCATAACATAATCAGTATTGATAATGCATAATTTTCCAAGCAGTTATCAGATATTTCCCCACTTTTTACATATATTTTATTGGTTTTATGTTTTTGTTAATGTAAGTTGATTTTATTATTAAGACTATGTATAATATGTATTATTGTGTCATGAATAAATAAGCATTTTCTTCATCTTCTGTAAAACAAACAAATTGCATATGTAATAAGTATAACAAATTTTGTAAAAATTATCAAAATTGTTTCTCCGAAAATTATTTTGTTCATAAAGTATTTGATTTTGTAAAATTTTGAATTTGCTTTCCGATTGTATTATGTCATTATATTTTCTGTAATCAAGTAGTCAATATAAACAAATTGACTCATGATTTTTGAAATATCAAAAATGTGTCTAATTCATGGTGAAAAAAGTGATTTTTTGTGAATTTTGTTCTTTTATATTTTTGTACTTTTTACATTTGATTTGATGGAAATAAATCAATTATTGTAAACTACTTCATAATAATATGTATAGTTGCTAATTACTGTACATTACTAAGAAATCTCTTACTAAAATTTTTCTCTGTACTTATCATTTAGTAGTAATTTTGGTCTTCACATGTCTGCCCCCAGTCGTGGATCCCAGTTGCATGTTTGCCAGGCCTGTATTATGGATCACCTTGGATGGATCACTTTGACAGCCTCATATGTCTCAGGACATGGGAGTACCTAAGTCTAAGTCTAATCACGTGACATTTTTACTTTAGAAAGGAAATTCTACCCAGAAAAAAATACTTTATTTCCATCAGGAATTTCAACTGAAAAAAAAAAGATGAAATGATTAGAAGAATATCAAGCTGTCCAGATAATTTTAACTTTTAGTTTTCAAATTCATAATTTTTGTATGTGTTTATAGTTGAAATGTAAATACTAAATTCTTCTCTAAATGTTAGTCAATTTGTCTGTGTTATAAATGAATGAACTGTTATCATGTTCAACGCTAATTGAGTGCTGGATTAATGGATACAGGCTACTTATAGGTGATAAAGCCCGGCTATTTTAATTACTGTATTAGCCAAGCCAACAGTATTGCTTCGTTCTTGGCAATTTAACCCTTGTCCAGAAGATATATATATATATATATATATATATATATATATATATATATATATATATATATATATATATATATATATATATATAGAGAGAGAGAGAGAGAGAGAGAGAGAGAGAGAGAAGCAACATGGCACTGCCATTGTTACCATCATCTCCCTTGCTCGCTCTTCTGACAGAGAAAAACCAATTCTCATTGCAGACAATGTATCGAACACTGTTACAGCCATATTTCCTGCAAAGAAACACAAGCTTTTGTTTGCTTCCAAGATGGCACAATAAAAAGCAGCAGCAGTAGCAACAGCCATGTGCTAAAATCCATACTCCAAGACAGGGACCCGGGCGAAAGAATTCAATGCCAACGAGACGGGAGGCCTGACTGTATTTCGGTGGCTGAGCATAACTTTTGACCAATTTCTTTCATTTGCCAAAATCACACGAATTGAGCGGCTTACATCAAATATGCCATCAATACTCGTACTGCAAACATTGCAAAATAGATAACTTTATAACTCGACATCCTGACAACTTTATATTCAAAAGGTTTTAACACATAGAAGCACTTTTTTCAGCTAAAATATTAAAAATGACTGATTTGTTTATGAAGAAACTGAAATGCATTGCAGTGAATTTAATTTCGTAATTAAATTATTTGTTAATGGGATATTCAAGAAGTTATCTTTTAATGGGATATTTAAGAAGTTATTTTTTAATGGGATATTTAAGAAGTTATTTTTGGTATTTTACCCTATTGCATTTTTATTTTAATAATTAATTGATTGATAGATATAAAAAAAAATAATGTGTAAGTCACGTAGAGACGAGAAACTCACGTATGCACAGACACATGAAAAGTAACTTGTTTTTAACATATAGAAACATTTTGCAATGGATCAAATTAAATGTGCTAATTAATTGCGGAAGACATAAAACATTCTCCAGGTAAAAATATTTATTTGAAAAGAATCTGAAAAAGTACTTTGAATTTAATTAACAACATTTGATCATTTAAATATGATCTTTTGAACAAAATGATCCCGCCTTTTGGGACCACCTTTGGGACTGCTCTTCGACACCCACCTTTTAGACCCCCTCTCAACGTTTTGTTTTTGAATTTGGAATTCTTTTAAATATTTGGACAATGGTGAATTTAATTTGCATTATTTGTTTTTCTTAATACCATGAAGTCAGAGATTTCCTCCCATTAGTCAATCTATTTAGAGAGTTCCTCCTCTACTCAGCATACGAGACCTGTCTAAAAAGTATCCGACCATTATTTTTTCCATGCGAAATAGAGACGATAGAGTGGCACCACTCTACACAGTGAAGGAAGACAGCTTCATGCGCATGTGTGAATTTTATCACCGCCTTCCTGTGCGTTAGTCGCTGCCTGTCGGTCGCTGAGTGAGGTGCTACACAACGTTTTCGTCGGATTACCGATTCTTTCAAGATGACTGAACGTGTGGACCAAAGATACTGCATCAAATTTTGTCAAAAGCTTGGTGATTCTCAAAGAAAAACAATTCGTAAGATTCAGCAGGTGTTTGGAGAAGATGCGATGGGTGTAACACAAATTAAGGAGTGGTTCAACCGATTCAAAAATGGAGAGTGACCAGCGTTCTAGCAGGCCCCAAACTGCTCGGAGTTCAGCTGTTGTTAAGTGGGTGTGAAATTTGGTGATGGAAGATCGTCGTTCAACCGTGTGAGAGATCGCCCAAGAGGTCAAGGTTTGTAAAGATTCTGCACATGCAATTTTGCATGATGATTTGAACATGCACTGAGTGGCTGCAAAAATTGTGCCCAAGTTATTGTCGCAGGAACTATACAAAGGACGGCAATGATCAAAACAACTGCAATCTTAAGAAAAATTATTGAATGCAGAAACCAACCCACATAAGCTACGAAGAGTCACATGGAATCTACAACAAGACAAAAAACGACAGAAAGAACACCATATCACAAAGGAACAGAAACATTACTTTATGAGCCCCCACTCCCATTACATCGGCCTCAGCTGACACAACACAAAAAATGAACCAATGAACAGAAATAGCAAGAAACACTATAAGCTCCCCCCCCCCCCAAAAAAAATGGTACCAGCCTAAGCTGACACCACACAAAATATTTACATAGGGTCAAGGAGGATAAGAAGACCGAGGAGGGAGGACAGCACAAACCAGACCTCCACTGGAAGTGCAGAGAGTGCTGGGACCTTGGGGAGGCTTATTGCCACCCAAATCCCAGAAAAGGCCAATGGTCCTTACCAACGAGAAATCAATGGTAAACGGCTGTTGCGATACTGCAATGTTATTTGCGGTGGCTATCGAAAAGAGGTGGAGAATACTGGAAATCTGGGGAGACTTGTTGTCACTCTGACTCCAGAGAATACCACCGGTTGTTGGTGAGCAATTACTGATGACCTGTGTGAGAACTCCTAGTGAGTACAAATAATAAAACGTTTACCAACCACAGATAAATGGAAAGGGGGGGGGGGGGAAGATGACACTAGTCTCGGCTGATATCACACAAAATTGTCGTGAAAGGTCAAGGAGGATGGAAAGAGAGAGGAGAGAGAGCACCAACCAGATCTCCACTGAAAAGGTGCGAGAGTACTGGAACTTTGGGGAGACTTATTGTCACTCAAAGTTAAGAGAGAGATGGGTGACTTGTTCAGTTAATTATAATTCTTTTTCAAACCTAACTCAATCCTGGCACTAAAGTATATTTTAGCATGTATTTTGTGTCATTAAAGTATATAGAAAAAAGCCCAGGGAAACAAACGTTGACTTACTCACATTTAGTAAAAAATAGATAATTGTCGTGTTCTTGTTTGTTGCTATAACCGTTATCATCTTTTACTTCCTATTTGGAATCATGGACTACCCAGATGCAAAGAAAGTAGAAATTTATATCTGATGTATGGTCCGTTGGGAGCTTTGGGAGAGCGTGCAGTTAATTTTTTTTATATATCAGAAATAATTGCTTATGAAACAATGGAATACTTATTTGTTAAGTTAAAGACTTGGAAGAATGCTATGGAAAGTAAAGGTCTGAGAATGAATGTTACTAAGACCAAAGTGATTGTCAGTGGTTGTAGGGTTGGAAAGGTCCCAAAAAGAGGAAAGTTCCCCTGATCAGTTTGTGGAAAAAGAGTTTGGCGTGACTCAACATTTTGTGGTACTTGTAAGCATTAAGTACACAACAAGTGCAGTGGAATTACTGGTAAGTTGAGAGAGGATAACCAATTTGTGTGCAAGAAGTGTAAGACAATGGAGATGGATGAAAACTCAGATGTGAAGAAAGTATATTTTGGATGACGAGGCTATTGAGGTTGTCCAGAAGTTTTGTTACCGTAGTGATACCCATGGAGCATAGGGTGGAGCAGGTACTAGTGTGATTGCAAGAGTTAGGAGTGGATGGAGTAAATTCAGGGAACTTCTGCCATTACTAACGAGCAGAGCGTTTACACGGTTAGCTAAGGGAAGAGTCTATCAGGCATATGTCCAACGCAAGCCAGCCGGACGTTAAACCGACGACAACGACGACGACGACGACGACGACGACGACGACGACGATGATGATGATGATGATGATGATGATGATGAAGAAAAAATAATCTCACATATAAACTTATTTTTTTCAAGCTTGAAAATGAAAAGTTCAAAGATAATAAAAATGCTCATTGTTATTCAAATAAAAAATAAATATATGTAAATGTCATAAATAAATATGAAAATTAATTTTATGCAATCACAGAATCATGGATAAAATCATAAATGTGAAATGCAATCTCTTTTTTAATGTCATTTTCAATAATAAACAATAAATTAATTCGTTTTTCTTTCTTTCAAAACTTTAAAGTTTGTAATTTTGTTTTTAAAAATTAACAAGTTCTAATAAATAAAAGCAACAAAATGGAGTTATTTTCTTCATTTTTTAAACAAATCTTTCTCCTTATTTTTCATTTTCAAACGTAAAAAAAAATTAAGATAAAACTTTTATACATTTATTTCGTTGATTTTCTCATTTAAGTTTCAATTTCAGGTTGAATGGACATTTTGTAGAGGGAAAGGCAATACCAAATGAAAGAATGACAAAGTTTATCCATACAAAATACTTAATTTTGATTGACAACTTAATTAAGACTTTGTAAAATAAGTGATCGTAAAAAAAAAATGAGATGTCAAAGTGTCCAAGGAACGTTCCTAAGAGAAAAGAGTTGTTTTTCGTGTAAGAAAAAAATAAGTATACATGTTTGTTTTGGCTGTCGCCGCGTGTGTTTTCGTGCATGTAAATGCGATAGGCAGGAAGATGTGTGTATATCAGTGTGTCTGTTTTATTAGTGAGAGAGTGTATGTACTAACTTGCGTGCAAGAGTGTCTAGTTAACAGTGTGTATATGTTGCCGTTGTTTAGTAGTACATAAAATTCTCTTATTGCGTCTGTCGAGGCCCTTCAGCCAGACTCCAGAATTATCTTTTAAGTATGTACCCACATGCGTCGGATAGGGACGAAAAATACTGGAACAAAGTGAGTTTGTTCAACAGTATGAATATTGCTAAAAGCTCTTTGGGCCTCAAAGGGCCCGGGCTAGTGTGTGGCATACGTACATGTGTTCTCTCTGGGAGGAAAACAGGAAAGAGACATGAAAACATTGTATTAGATTTTTTTTATACTATGTGCTGGAATTCTCTGATTGCTGAAAGAACCTGTTGATTGAAGATTTTGTCCAATCAAAAGTCGATACATAAATACAACATTCCTGCTGCTGCTGCTGCTTTTGAACAATATTTTAAGAATGGATTTGTTGTTGTTTTTTTAATTTTATTTTTATTCATTTGTTAATAGGATTATACAAAAACAGCTGAATCGATTTTCCAGTAAAAAATCGCAAAAAGTATTTTTACCTTCTTCAAAACGGAGATAAAAGAGAAGATAACATCCCATTGCATTTCTTATTTGCGTTTGTCATTTGAATAAAACTAATTCGCGATCGTCGGCTACTTAAATGAAAACATAGACAAGTAACAAAAATCCGTAAGAATAAGGTAACCAGAAAAAGGATAGAGAGAAAATCGATCAGAGAAGAGCAGATGCATGTAATAATTGATTGTTTTTAACCAAGCACTATTTCCCAACTTGATTTAAAATGCTCCCCCCTCCCCCCCCAAAAAACGAATGTGTTGATTCGTCTTTCTATATAATAAAAGTAAACGTACGTGTGCCCGGAAGAAGGTGAAAAAGGGGTAGTAGGCAGAGTAGCAGCGACTGCTGCTTATTTCAAAGTTTGATACGGGTCAACAATTCAAAATTCAGTTTATAATCTGTTGGCATCGGTTGCTGTTGCTCGAAATACTCAATATTACCTCATAAATAATTATCTTTTCAAGTCTTGCTTGATTTTTCGTAAAATTAAACATTTCTCGGAATATGTCGTACACTCATGTTTAACCAATCTATCTTCTGTTTATCTCATTGAAAATTATGTATGTTCGAGAGAGAGAGAGAGAGAGAGAGAGAGAGAGAGAGAGAGAGAGAGGGGAGAGATGCTTAAGTTTTAAATAGCAATAGCATTTTTTAAACGAATTAATATTTTTATTAGCTTTCAAAAGTTGAATTAAGATTTTATGAAAAAATGTAAATGGATAAGTCAAAAGTTTTGTAATTCTTACAAACTTGCTAGTTTATGGTGCATATTTTGAGTGAGTGAAGCAGTTCAAACTATGGCTGGTACAAACTATGGTTGGTAGTATCGTGGTACTTAGTGCACTGACATATTTAAAGTATTGTGTGATTTGAAAGTCACACAGGTGACCGTGCAGTGTGGTTAGTGACGCGCAGAGGTCTGGTGATGTCCTAGTGATGCCTGAGGCCAACTCCTTGATTGTATGCCCTAAAAACTCAAGTGTAAGTCCTAGAACTGAGAAATATTTTGAGAAAGGGAGATGGCTTAAATATGATTCCCCCCCCCCCCCTCTCAATTTGGATGCCTGGGGCCTGCACGCCACAGAGTGTGGTCTAATTCGGAAACATCTCATTCAAGAGTTTGCATTGGGTCATAATGCTGCAGAAGCAAACAAAACATTTGTTGTGTGAAAGATGAAGACGCTGTTGATCACAGTATTGTCACCAGAAATGGTTCAAGAAATGTTGCTTACTGATCAGGTTCCGAGGCCATGCTACAAGCCAGAGAGGCAAATCTGCTGATTAGCACTCGGAGAGTATTAGCAGGCGAGCTCAACATCTCACAGTCAAGTGTGGTTTATCTCATTCACAGTTGTAACAAAAGCATCAGGAGCTGTCCGAACCGAATCGAACCGAACCGGTAATACCTGGCGTGGTATTAGCCCTGGGCGGGCTATGTGGGCTTCCTTACAAGCGGTCCCCAGCCACATGTATATCCTGATTATTGGAAGATGACATACAGCGCCTAGCATTCCCAAATATTCACCCATCTGATACTGTTCAGGCTCCATGTCGCTTAACTTCGGTGATCTAATGAAAACTGGTGTGTCAACATGATTATGCCAAATCGATGCGCTGTCGAATTGTGGCAAAATATTGCAAAATGTTTGACTCACCTTTTTATAACTTAATTCTTACTTCTTAAATAATTCAAGTAGTTGACTAATGGTTACGAGTTTGATTTCTAACCTCAGCAGTCAGAGTTCGATTCACTGAATAGAAAAATAATTTTACGTTTTTCTTAAGACAGACACAGTATCTCTATTTATATAAAGTTATGTATGTGTATATGCATTTGTATTGTAAAATTCACTCCTGAACTAATTAACTGATCTTTATTAATTTTGGAACGCATAGGGGTAAGAGTGGGTAATGTGGGCTATATTTAGTTTGAGAGAAAGGATAAATCCCTGCCAGAGATAGGTTAGTCTGAAAGTCAATTTTTAAAAGCCGTCCAACACATGCCAGCATGTAAAATGAACGTTAAATCAATGCTGCTGCTACTGATGATGATCATGATGATGATGGTTTTTAATATGAAATCCATCCAGACATAAGATGAGAAATGTAATTGATTGGTTTTCAGCATTCATTTTTGCTCCATATTTGATCCGAGGTAGACGACGAGTACTTTATTTGATTGAACTAGTCTCATGTAAACGAAGAAAAACAAAACCTCAGATCAAAATCAGCAAATATTCCCATTTCAGTGTGAGCTCTACAAGAGGAGAAATCAAAAACATCAAAAGCAGAATAAACAATGTTCATGAGATCCATGTTATTGCACACACACACACACACACACACACACACACACACACACACACACACACATTTATGTATATATATGGGTGTATATATACTTATATATGTATATATAATAGATCCAATTGCAGCACAAGTAGATATCGATGTTGCAATAAGAATCTTTTCTGGTTTCAGTTGAGATTTCTATTTAGTGATTGGCTGCCAGGAATTTTGTTATGAGAGAAGAGCTTTTTTTTACTTGGGGAAAAAAAAACGAAACACCATACAAAATACAATTCTCTATAAGAGTATGCCATGCATTGCAAGTAATAAGAAGAAACAAGTACCATACGGCCCCCCTACCCCCTTACATATGCAGAAAATCGTATAGTTATTACCCAATATCGAAATAGTCTGTTTGATGATTGCTATAATTGTATGTTTCTATCTGATGGCAATAGCTTATTTACCAACTAAATTGAAAGCTAATGCCAAGGTTTCAAACTCTGATTTTAAATGCCGACACTCAACCCAAACAAATATCTTGCTGCCCACCTCCCCACCTCCCCACCTCCCCACTTATGTTTGCCCCTCCCTATACATCTGGTTCTGATCATAGTAGCCCTTTATGCCTCAGTGGTGATATGCCCTGTTTAAGATGAATAAAAGTTTTTAAAAAAACAAAACAAAAAAAAAACGGTGATCATAATGAGGTGGCCCTGATATAAAAAAGAAAATAGATTTGTTCTAACAACTCATCCATATAAATGTATATCCTTCAAAAATATGTGAGACAAGCTGTGATCTGACAGATTTTAAAATATTCTTTTGCAGAGGGCTACTTGGATCTTCATCCCATATGATTAAGGGTTTAGAATAAGAACGGATCCACTCCTAGGATGTGTCCGTTCAGTCTACACGTTTAGCGATGAAAATAATATAAAATGGGAATAGTTTGTGTAGCGACTACGTGCTGGAGTGTCTTCTCTAAGCAGGCGGTCGCTGTATTGAATATGTGTTTCTTAAGAACACATGAGGGTTGGAAGTAAACGGAAAAATAACAACGCTGAAGAAACGGTAATAATAAAGGAACAGTTACATTTACAAATATATACTCTCATTTATTTCTCACAGAGAAAGTTTGTCAAAGACAAACATAAGAGAGACATAATACAACGTGGTACGCAAAAAAGTGTAAAATTACAGACATACTTATTAAAAGTCCCCACACACAATCGAAGAAACACAGATTGCCAAGGTAAACAGATGATAGCGAATGCATGGACTATGTAAAGTAAATATGACCTACTTCATATTGACTGGGAATTATTCTCTATGCGCAAGTGTCATGCTGTGACGGCTAGCTGTCTATGGAGTCCCATCTAAACTGCCACCATCAGTAGTGTAAAACCATAGTAAATGTAGAGCTAGTCTGGACACGTCTGGCGAGCTTCAAACCCAATGCCAGCAAGAAACTGAATCTGGTTTCTATTACTCTTTATCAAAAGATCAAAGTGTAGTATCTGTTCCGATGGATACTGCACCCCATAGACTGATATTGTCTTGGCCTTCTTGTCTTGATTTATGCCGGTCTATGGGTCTGTCCTGTGCAGTTCTAGGAGGTCCACCCTCCCAGGCTTCGCCGCCCCTCTTTGGGGAGGAGTAAGTTTATTGCTTACTGCCTGAGGCGCCCCTACCGAGAAATGCCGACGGGGCTGCCCAGGCAATTTTTAAACCCCACTTTCCCAACCCGACCTTGGGTCACATCTTACTTGTGGGAGTAAGATAAAAACTGGCCTTGTGCCTAACTCCTGGAGAGGAGTAAATCATAACTCTTTATCAAAAGCAATGGCTGAATCCTTAGAAAATGATTCCCAGTCTGTGGTGGAATGGGGACATAAGTGGATGGTAACATTATAAGAAACGTTTTCAACCACCGACTGCCATGACTAATATCACCCTACTAAGAGTTCATCATTCAAACTACTAGGGCTAACATTTACAGATAACATGTATTGGAAAAATATGTAGAAGACATTGCAAACGCTGTTGCACGAAAGGTGGGCTCCCTCTACCGAGCTAGAAAACTTCTTACACCCGTCAGTATGCTATATCTCTACAAAGCCACCATTCGCTTATGCATGGAGTATTGTTGTCACATATGGGCTGGTGCCTTTCTCTCTTGGATAGGGTTAAAAAAAGCATGCTCCAGCCTCTACCCCATCGCCTCAATGTTGCACCCCTATGCTTATTTTACAAGTACTTTAATGGAATGTGCTCCAACGAATGTGCTGCACTAAATACCCCCGGTCAACCTGTCAGTCAGCAAGATCCCACCCTTTCACTGTTGAGGTGCTCAGATGCCGGAGAATTTTCTATACTAATAGCTTCTTTCCTCATACTGTTATGATATTTAAATGTAATGGGAACAAGCATTTCACTGCATAACTCCCCGTATAGAATTCCCATAATTCACAGTAGCCCCCCCCCCCCCCTACGTCTCAGTGGCATTGTGTCTTGTTTGGGGTAAATTCAAGTGAAAAAAAAAATACCCCACATGGCGTAGAATTTAATTTTGTTTTTGGAAGAGAGTTCATTCTCGGTTGGCAAGTAGTGATTCAGCAGAGATAACTTGAATCCGATCCAAGGGACGTACCTCCTGAATATATTGAGCCAACTATTTCAAATTTAAACGTGACAGATCAACGAAAATGCTCATCTGTATCCCCACCCCATTTTGTTTTATGTTGTGTGTTGTATTCATATGCAAATAATTTTCAATGTAATTGAGAAGGTGTTGATATGATTGGAAAATAAATAAGTTCAAACTTTGTTTTGTTTTTTTAACTAATGGGTCAACACTTATCAAGGCCCAAAGGCCATTCGAGGATAAACGTTAATTGAGTTTGACAGGTGGACGGTGAAACATCGAGGGGATTAGTAATGATGGTTGCAACTGGTCAGATCAGAATTGATTATTTAAGGAGACGGCTCAGCAAGAATTTGTTTTCATTTGACTTGAAGATAGTATGTTGTAGTCAGCCGGGAAACAAGCCCTGTGGTAATGTATTCCACAGATGGGTAGTTCTAGGAAAGAAACTTTGCTCATGGAAGTTTCGTTACGTTGGATCAACTGCAAGAGAAATAGAAGTAAATACTTTTCGACAAAGAGTCAAGCTCTTTCCACTAGCATAGTTTATAACATTTGATTTACTCCTATTCCTCTCATAATTTACTTGATTCTTTTCTTAAAAGGTTGAACTTATTTTTCCAGAAAAATGGATGGTCACATTTAATGCTACCAAGACAAAGCTCTTTTCCTTTAACAACTATAAGAAATTTTCCAATCACCGATTGCCATCGCCGATAGCACCTTCCTCATAACCTAGCATTCGAATTCCCCAACATCACATTCTCAGTATTTCACAATTTAACTTCTATGTTCTTCTTTACATCAGTCATTTTGAGAAAGTCGTTGAACAACAAAGACGAAATGTCGATGAACATATAAACAATTTTTGTGCACCAAGCAACAGAATTTCTAACCTTATAATTCCTGCACTGCTTGCCACCCCTTATCACATCGCTGCAATATTGCATCTCTGTGCTTGTTTTACAAGTACATCAACAGAATGAACTTACTACACTTGTATTCCCTCAATGAAAATACTCTCGACCCACATGACTAGCAAAACTCCTACCCCTTCACTATGGGGGTATTTTATGAAATTTCTTGCAGTTTCTGTTTCTTGATTCTTGTGATGGTGTTCTTTCTGTGTTTTTGTTTTCTTCCTATTGCAGCTACATGTGACTGATTAGTATTCGTAGCTTATGTGGATTTTCCTTAAGATTTCAGCTGTATTCATAATTGCTGTCCGTTGTATGGTCTCAGTCTTGCCTTTGATTCCAATTTTTCCCAGTCTTTTTTCCAGGTTTTTCGGGATTGTTCCTAGTGCTCCTACGATTATTGGTATTATACTGACTTTTTTCATGCTCCATATCCCTTTCAATTCTCTAGCAAGTTCCGTGCATTTGTTTCGTTTTTTTTTGTTTCCTTGATCTTCACCCTGTGGTCTGATGGGACGGCCAAATCTACGATTTTACAAGATTTGTCCTTCTTGTTGACTATTATGACATTCGGTCTCCTTGCTTGTATGAGTTTATCTTTTTGCATCTCCATATCCCAGAGGATTTTGTGTTTTTTCTTTTCCAGTACTGTCTCTGGTTTATGTTTGTACCATTTGTCCGAGTGCTCGAAATGCAGTTGCGTGCATATGTACTGCTTTCCTCACACAGTCATGTCTGTTGTTGTATTCATTTTGGGCTAGTTTGCTCCATTCACTTATAATGTGCTTTACTATTTCGTCTCTTTGTCCACACAGTCTGCATTTACTGTTTTTCTGAGTTTTATCTATTTTAGCTGTAATGTAGTTTTTTTCTAATCACATTGTTCTGTGAAGCTGTCAGCAGAGATTCCGTTTCTCTGTTCAGGTGTCCTTTTCTTACACCATACTCAGCTATTTTCGTTGGTTTCGTCTTATGAAGCGTCCATGTAGTTGTTTTATTCCCACTTTTCTTTTCTTGTCTTTTTGTTTTTGGTTTTGATGCTCCGTCGGTTGTTTAGTGGGACAGTATTTCTTGCTGCGGTAATCAGCCTTTCTGTGTTCTGTGTTCTGTGTACATTTCTCGAGCTCTTTCTTTGTGTCTTCCACACAGCTTTCTATACCTATCAGTTCTCTTCCTCCTTCGTTTCTTTTCACGTAGAGTCTGTCGATATCGTCTTTTGGATGTAGTGCATGGTCATTAATTGTTTAGTCTTCTGGTCAAGGTGCCATAGTTCCTCTTTAGTTCTGCCTATTTATTATTACTACTACTACTACTACTACTACTACTACTACTACTACTACTACTACTACTACTACTACTACTACTACTTTTGTTCATCCCAAACTAGGCATATTGCCACTGACTGTGATAGAAGATACCTAAATGTGGATTTGGGCAGCAAGATATTTGTTTACATCACATTTAATGATGGAACAATTCCAAAAAACCTAGAAAAAAGACTGAGAGAAATTGGAATCAATGGGATCATTGAAACCATACAAACTACGGCAATGATCAAAACAGCTGGAATTTTAAGGAAATTCCTCGAATGCGGAAACTAACCCACATAAGCTACAAAGGGTAAACAGTCACATGGAATTTACAACAGGAAGAAAACAAAACCACACGAAGAACACCACATCACAAATTAAGACACAGAAAATGCAAGAAACATCACTTCATTAAATTACATTGGCCTCAGCTGACACGATACATAAATGAACCAATGAACACAATTGCAAGAAACACTATAAGTTATTTGCAGTGGTTATCGAAAAGAAGTAGAGAATACTGGAAATCTGGAGAGACTTACTTTCACTCAGACTCCAGGGAATACCACTGGTTGTTGTTGATGAGCAATCACTGATAATGACCTGTGTGAGAACTCCTATTGAGTACACATGATGATGATGATGATGATGATGATGATGATGATGATGATGATGATGATGATGATGATGGATTGTAATATTAACTAATAAGAAGCTTCTGAGATTTCACTTTGGGGGTCGAGAGATAATATTTTTGCTTTTCGTTTGAGTTGAACGTAATTGAAATCCTCCCCTCCCCCAAAAATGTAGCTAGTCATGTTAGAGAAAAAAAGTTTCCGTTATTTTTTAAGGAGCCGATGAACATTTAAAGTCTCGAGTGTACCGATTGAAGACGTCTTTTTGGTAGATATACAAATGTTATATTTATTGTGAATTTTAATGTTAACTAATAAGAAGATTCTGAGAGTTCACTTCCGGGGTCAGGAGATAATATTTTTGCTTTTTGTTTGAGTTGAACGTAATTGAAAGCCCCCTCCCCCAAAAAGTAGCTAGTCACGTTAGAGAAAAAAAGTTTCAGTTATTTTTTAATCTCGACCGAACGTTTGATAACTTAGCATAAATTCATCAGACAAACATGGGAGGGGAATATACCGTCTTTTTATTATTATTTAAGAGTATCCTAGAAAACCTATTCTAAGTAATTAGGTAACATATATATATATATATAATTGATTTTGAAAATAAATTTTTAATTTTTAATTTTTAAAAAATAATTTTTTATTTAATTATTTATTTTTTATTTATTTATTTTATTTTATTTTTTATTTATCTTTTATTTTTTTTTAGAAATGTGTCTTTATGTATGTGTGATAGTGAAAATGAGAGAAACACCCTGTGACAGGATCACAGGTAAACTAAGCCTGGGCCTGGTGTTGCCACAAACACCAAACCATGATAAATGTCTATAAATACAAATAAACGCCGTTGGACTCATAAGAAAGATCTGAGTGTCATGATGGGCAGGTGCTCCCTCGATGGCCAGCATAGGGAACCCGGTCCGCATCCTGCAAATGTTGGCTCCTTTTATTTCAGGAACAAGACCACGGACAAAAAACAGGTAAGTAACCCATCAGATTCCAGGTATGACAAGGACCAAACACAAGAAAGCAAGAATGAAAAGAACAGACCAAAAAGCCATAGAAAGAAATGAACCACAAAAGAGAACAGACTGGTAATGGAATGCTATTATCCCACAGAAAAAGGATACCGGAAAAACATAAACACAGAAACTGAAGAGGGCGAAGACGACGAAACCATAGAACTATCTGAGAAAAAAGCAAGAGAAGCGGAGAATATTAAACGATTAATGTCCGAGAACAAAACAAAACTCCCATCCATGAGGAACGAAGATTGGAAGAAGTTAAAAGTTGAAACAGAGAAAGTAAACAGAGTACTCACATACATCCTAACACACACTATCACAGACCTAAACAACTTGATATATGCGGAGGCAAAATCAATAAGTATGAAATTAAAAAGAGAAAAGAAGACTGGCCAAAAGAATGGAGAGGCGAAATCTGGATGGGAGATCAGACTGGAAACCCAGATCACCAAACTTCAAAAGAAAGCTAAAACCGTAAATAGGATGAAGGAGAAGAGTAAACGATGGAAGAACAGAAATCCGAATCGCAAGGAAAGACTAAATAAAAAACATGAAGAACTAAAACAAAAGATAGCAGCAAAAGAAGGAAGATTGAGACGATACAGATACAAATCAGAACAGTACAAACAGAACAGGACCTTTAAAAACAATGAAAGCCAGTTTTACAAAAACGTAAATGGAGAAAGAACAATTACAAAACAACCGGACCCGACAGAAACAAAACATTTTTGGAGTAAGATATAAGAAAAGGCTGAAGATCACAATTAAAAATGCTAAACGGCTGAAAGACATGAAAGATAAACTTCTAGAAATTGAAGAAGGAACGGAAACAGAAATTAATGAAGAAACTATTAAGACAACACTAAAGAAAATGCCAAACTAGAAAGCACCAGATCATGATGGAATACATGTGTACTGGTTCAAAAAATTCACGACCCTACATGAAAGGCTAGCACAGAAACTGAGAGGATGTATCCATAAAACAGACGTACCAGAGTGGATGACCAAAGGAAGGACAATGCTTATACAAAAAGATGCCAAGAAGGGAACGACCCCAAGCAATTACAGACCAATAACCTGTTTACCAACAATGTGGAAAATCCTAACGACCCAGCTGAGAGAGCAAATTTACCATTCCCTGAACAGTCGTGGGATACTTTCTGAGGAACAAAAAGGATGCCAGAAAGGGAAAAGAGGGACGCATGATCTGTTATACATAGATCAAAAGATTCTGAAAGAAGTTAAAAGCAAGAAAAAGAACATATCTATAGCATGGATTGACTACAAGAAAGCGTACGACAGAATCCCTCAAGCATGAATAATTGAATGCTTAAAAATGTACAAGATACCCGACACGATTATTAATCTCATCAAGAAAGCACTGGAAACATGGAGATTAGAACTGACAGCTGGAGGACAACACTTGATGGTGATCAAAATACAGAGAGGCATTTTCCAAGGAGACTCCCTATTACCACTATTGTTTATCATAGCCATGATGCCACTCAAGTACATACTCAGGAAATGTGATCCCAGATACAAGTTCACAGGCAGAGAACAAAGAATAAACCATCTCATATACATGGACGACCTAAAGCTATTTGCAAAAAGCAAAAGGGAACTGAAAAAGCTGATAAATTCAACCAGAATCTTCAGCCATGACATTCAAATCGAATTCGGAATAGAAAAGTGTGCACTGCTAGATATTAAAAAAGGAAACCTGAAGACGACTGAGAGCATGAAACTTCTCAACCAAGAGCAGATGAGAGCGCTAGGCGAACAAGACAGCTATAAATATTTGGGAGTTTTGGAAGCAGACACAATCAACTCAACAGAAATGAAAGAGAAGATTGGAAAAGAATATCTGAGAAGAACAAGAAAGCTCTTAGAAACAAAATTATATAGCAGAAACCTAATCAAAGGAATAAATACCTGGGCAGTATCACTGATAAAATACTCTGGACCATTCATAAGCTGGACTAAAGAAGAACTCAGGCACCTTCACCAGAGGACTGGAAAATTAATGACCATGCACAACACACTTCATCCAAAATACGATATCGACAGACTCTACGTGAAAAGAAACAACGGGGGAAGAGAACTGGTAAGTATAGAAGACTGTGTGGACGACACTAAAAAAGAGCTAGAGAAATACCTAAACCAGAACACAGACAGGCTGATCACCGCAGCAAGAGACACCGTCCCAACGAACAATGCAGGAAGCATCAAAACCGGACACAAACAGACAAGAAAAGAAAAGTGGGAAGAAAAACAACTACATGAACGCTTCATAAGACTTACAAGAGAAGAAACCAATGAAAATAGCTGGACATGGCTAAGAAAAGGAAATTTGAACAGAAAAACGGAATCTTTACTGATGGCTGCACAGAACAATGCGATTAGGACAAACTACATTAAAGCTAAAATAGATAAAACCCAGGAAAACAGTAAATGTAGACTGTGTGAACAAAGAGACGAAACAGTAAATCATATAATAAGTGAATGTAGCTAACTTGCCCAAAATGAATACAAGAACAGGCATGACTGTGGGGAAAGCAATACATTGGGAACAGTGCAAACAATTGAATTACGAATATGCAGACAAATGGTACAAACATAAACCAGAAACAGTACTGGAAAACGAAAACACAAAATCCTCTGGGATATGGATATACAAACAGATAAACTCATACAAGCAAGGAGACCTGATGTTATTATAATCGACAAGAAGGACAAATCTTGTAAAATCGTAGACTTCGCCGTTCCAGCAGACTACAGAGTGAAGATCAAAGACACGGAAAAATGAAGCAAATACATAGAACTAGCCAGAGAACTGAAAGGAATATGGAGCATGAAGAAAATTAGTATAATACCAATAATCGTAGGAGAACTAGGAAAAATCCCCCCAAAACTGGAGAAAAGACTGAGAGAAATTGGAATCAAAGGGACCATTGAAACCATACAAAAGTCGGCAATGATCAAAACAGCTGCAATCTTAAGGAAAATCCTTGAATGCGGAAACCAACCCGCATAAGCTACAAAAGGTAACCAGTCACAAGGAATTTACAACAGGGAGGAAACAAAACCACACGAAGAACACCACAACACGAACCAAGGAACAGAAACTGCAAGAAACATCACTTCATAATATCCCCCTCCCCAATAAATTACATTGACCTCAGCTTACACCACACGAAAATGAATCAAGGAACAGAAATTACAAGAAACACAATAGGATCCCCCCCCCCCCAAAAAAAAATAGTGCCGGCATAGGCTGACACCAGACAAAATATTTGTAGAGGGTCGAGGAGGATGAGAAGCCCGAGGAGGGACAGCACAAACCAGACCTCCATTGGAAAAGTGAGGAGAATGCTGGGACCTTGGGGAGGCTTATTGCCACCCAAATCCTAGAGAAGACCAATGGTCCTTAGCAGCGAGAAATCAATGGTAAGCGGCTGTCGGGATACCGCAAGATTAGGAAGCTTGTTGTCACTCAGACTCCAGGAAATACCAATGGTTGTTGTCGGTGAGCAATCACTGCCGATATTCTGTGTGAGAACTCCTAGTGAGTACAAATGATAATAATAATGTGGAGAATTATTTGCATATGAATACAACAATTGTGTTTTTAAATAAATTTTATTAAATATATTTACATAAAACTGAGTTCTTATTGAGATATAGATTTCATACTAACAACATATTTATTCTGACTTTGACCTTTTTGGTCTCCTCTTACTGGAGAGCGATTGCCCTTAAGGTCACTTCCCCTTAACCTTTTACATAACATCACAGTTAATATATCAGTGAAATATTTTCTTGGCAAAGTTTAAATAAATAAAACTGAAACTATTTGAAATCTCTATAGTAATAAAATTATGAGACATTTTTATGCATGTGTATGTGTCTCGTGTCAACTTAAAATTTGATTCAATATATTTTTTTTTCATTGTTGTAAATTATATTTTTAACCCCTCCTCCCACTGGATGAACTCGTCCGGCAGACTTTCTTTAGTTAAGCCAAAGACTATTTAAATTCCTCTTTACTGTTTATTATTTATTGTAACGTTCTTTTGTAAGTAAAACCTTTACCAAACGTATTCTGGTCTTTTATTATTCTCTTTCTCACTACATTCATTTACCATTAATCAAATATTTATTGAAATAATTAAAAAAATACAATAACATAAAATAAAACGAAATTTAAAAAAATCCTATTAAAAATAATTTAATTTTGTAAAAATCCACCAGAATGCATTTTGCTCACACACAAAATCGACATCACATAACCAGTTTTCCCCTCCCTGCATTCATCTTCAATTACTCTCTGATTGCTGATATTGTACTCAAGCTTTTTTTTCCTGTTTTGTTTTCGCTTCGCTCGATAAATCTTTCTAGACAAAGAAAATATATCTTTTCTTAATTTTAGTCATAATTTTAGAACAACTTGATTCAATTAATGATTTAATGAGCAAACGATAATTTAACAATTAAATTTAACTTTCAAAATTCTATTAAAAAAACAAAGAGGCGAAAGTATTTATGCGATTTAAAAAGGTTTGATCAATTTTATTGGAAAAAAACCCAAACAATTTTGTTAAATAACATTGAATTATCTTTCCAAAAATGTAAATATTTTCATCCATGAAATTAATTACGAGAAAAGACAAAAAGAAATGTGTGTGTGTGTGTGTGTGTGGGGGGGTAATGAGTTAAACATAAACGAAAATAAAAAGACTCCTGGGCAACGTTGGGTTGGTAGAGTTAGTAAATAATAAAAACATTATGGATGCAACAGAGTCAAAATTTTAGATATTAATACTGTTGTCACTACCTATGAACCTATCAACCCCATGCTGCAGATTGATATGCATACAAATGTTTAAGCAATACTTATCGCCCCATTTCATCACAGATGTGAGAGATACATTTCTGTTTTAGGTTTGAGGTTTATTATAAAACATATTTCTGCCCAACATATAACATACACATTGATCCGATATGGATATACTTTGAAAAGCAGGTGATCACCCTCGAAATATCAGAAAAAATTAGTTACTATTTCATTGCAAAAAGATAAACACACAAAAAAATAAATGACCAATAAGACAATTATTTAAATAGCTTTTGAAAATATTTGAAATTTTGAAAACGTTTTCCTTTATTTTCTTGAATAAATCTTGTTTCATTATTATTCATCATTTTCGATTTAACATCCGATTTACATGTCGGCATGTGTTGGACAGTAATTTCCTGATGCATATTATATCATGAACAACATATTGTGATATTGTAAAATTAAAATTTGCCGACTAATTTGCAAATTAAAATTCCTTTGTTTTTAATTTATTTTTAAATTTGCCCACGTTTTCATCGTCCTAAATTATCTTAAAAAAACGTCATTCTATACGATTATTCGATTTGTAGTTTTAAAATTACATCGCAATTTAAGAGTAAAAATATTCATAAAGATTTAATTTGATATCGATTCTATTTTTAAAAGATATTCTATCTTCCTTTCCTGCATGTGAGTTTAAGAGTGTTCTTCCCTAATATTAAAGTTAGAGAAACAAAATACTAAGTTCTCTAAGAAAAAAAGAATCGATATTAAATTAAATCTTTATTAATATTTGTTACAACATTTTAAATTGCAATGTAATTTTGAAACTACGAATCGAATAATCGCATAGAATGTCGGCTTTTTGAAAAAGGAATTTCAGACGCAAAAACGTACACAATGTTAAAAAAAAACAAACGCCCCATAACAGATATTCCTATTTACTTGTCTTCCCATAACGGCAAAGTTAGACACAAGGTGGATTTTTAATGTGGAGTAATTCAACTACCCCAAAAGAAGCACTCTGGATTGGAACAACAATTTAAATTGCCTCAGTCTTCACTGATCGAGGAAAGAATAGACAAAATGTAACATCAGAACAGATACTACACTTTGTTCTAAATAGTTATTGTGTTATTGAATTATCACAATACAGTTTTCAAAAGGAAGTTATGTTGATTTAATTTTAAACGTTTTGCCAGCTTAGATTTTTAAATCACTTTTTTTCCTCACAAAACATATTAAAAAAAAACAGGCACACACAATTTTTATTTGAAATGAGGATAACCTCTTTCTTTCCTCCTGAATGAAATTGAATTGGAATTTTTTTTATTACAAAATTATGTTTTTCTTCATTTAAAAAAAAAATATTGCTTCAAACATTATATTTCTGTACCTCTAAATTACATACTCTTCTGTTTCAAATCCAGTATTTTCTAACCATGGGGAAAAAATTTAAAATTAATATTTAAAAATGTAAACATAACTATTTATTTCAACTATCCTCGATTAATTGCTGGCCAGAGGGCGGTAGGTTTTGCTAGTATATATATAAAATTAAATAAACATTATTACAGTCTACGCCAAATAACCAGCGTTTCAATGATATTACATCTTTTCACAGACTGAATACAAATTAATGTCTAAAAGTCTATAGTTTTCATAAGTAGAAGTGCTAAACATCTTATAAAAAGTGTCAATAATAACATCAAGAAATGGGATTTTATTATTTACGTTTAGTTATACAGTGAATTTAAAAACAGAGTTTTATTTCGGAAAGGTCATATAGTTTCTGTATTTTGTCATTATTATCAGATAAAATAAGAATATTATCGAATTAGTGCACTCTTGAAAATATTGTTTTAATGCTCATTTTATTAATATATTTGAACTTGATTAATATATATATATATATATATATATATATATATATATATATATATATATATATATATATATATAAATGAATGATGAAAATAAAAATTGGATACAATACAATATTTATCAATTAACCAAGTATTCAAACAAGGAATATAAAAAAATTATTTTACTTAATCCATGGATTTTCAAAGATAAGCTCTTTTCATCAGAAATGAAAATCAGCAAAAATTGTATTACTGGTTAGCATAAATTAGAAAATATAAAAATTTGTGAGCCAAAAAACATTTTCAATGAATTTGGGTAGAAATACATTCCTTGTTTGAATACTTAGTGAATTAATAAATATTTTATTTTATCCGATTTTTATTTTCATCATTCATTTTATTGTATTACTGCTCTATCTAATATATCGAGTGTTGACTTATCTTGATAGGATCTAATATAAAGATATGATATTTATCTTTGTTGTTTCATTTATATATCTATATATATATATATATATATATATATATATATATATATATATATATATATATGTGTGTGTGTGTGTGGGGGGTATTTAAGCAGCATTCTTTCATTTAAGCAAACATTTTTAAACATAGGGAATTCGTTATTAATAAGGACTTGTTTCATATTTTTTAATTCAATGAATAGTGTTTTATTTTTGGTGGAAGAGATTAATTTTGCACGGTTTAGTAGGTTTCTAACAATGGCTATTTTGTAGCAATGGCTACATTTGCTCTTGTAATTTAAGAGACTAGAATTTAAGTTAGTTGTATAAGTGTTAAACATCTTATTAAAAACTAAAATAAGAATATCATCGAATTAGCATACGTAAATAGAGGGTTTTATAATGTTATTAAATATTTTGTTTTCAAGGTTTGTCATATAGAATTCACTAAAACTCGGCCCTTGAACCTTACTCATTGAACCTCTGTCAATTTGAATGAAAATATTTCCCTTGTAAGATACTGCTGGGGCACTCTGGACTAGGGGTAATGATGCTTCGGCCTGAAACCATGTTTGAACACAGAGTCATCATCTGACAAAAGCTTTGTTGAAAACAATGCTGCTGTATAAACAACAGCTATTGTACACACACACAAATATAATATTGTATAAACATTTTATATATAATTATTTAAGTTACAACACATCCTGCAGATACAACAAGGCGATCCATAAAGTATTTGATTTTGTAAAATGTTGAACTTGCTTTCTGATTGTATTAAGCCATTATATTTTCTGTAATCAATTCGTCAATATAAACAAACTGAGTCATGATTTTTTAAATATCTAAAATGTGCCTAATTGAATAAAGTGATTTTTCACGCATTTAGTGATTGTATATTTTTGTCCTTTTTTTTACATTTGATTTTATGGAAATAAATCAATAATTGTAAGCTGCTTCCTAATAATATGTATAGTTGCTAATTAACTAATTACTAAGAAATTCCTTATTAAAACTTTTCTCAGTAATTATTATTTAGTAGTAATTTGGGTCTTCACTAGTCTGTCTCCAGTCATAGACCCCAATTGCATATTTGTGAGACTTGGTATAAATATTGCCATATTATTGCCCTATTTAATCACAGTGGTGCAGGATATATTTCTTTTTTAGGTTTGAGGTTTATTATAAAACATACTTCCGACCAACAAAAAAAGGAGGTAATTACTCTCGAAATATCAGAAAAACCTTGATTCCATATAACACACTATTGATGAAAGATAGAACGATATGTAGAAAATAAAAATAAAATTCTTACATTAAATTATATATCGTCTCTTCACGTCTTTTATCATCTCGTTTCTTACTCAGACATTCATTCAATTCAGACGGTACCCATAATCTTACATTGCATTGTCACAGCCTTCTAAACCTCAAAACTATATATATACACTATACACAATGTTTCAAGCAAACTACAACACTCTCTTATTTCTTTTTTATTTTCTTGTTAATCACCCGATCATCACTGTATACAGCTAGACAGTCATTCATGAAAACAATTTTTCTAATTACCAAAAATGGCATAAAAGCCATCAATATATATATATATATATATATATATATATATATATATATATATATATATATATATATATATATAACAACAAGGAGTAAGGTAAAATAAAATACCTTTAAAGCATGTTAAAGATGCAATATTATTTTTATTAAAAAATAAAAACCGATTTTAAAAATTTTTTTTATAAACTTTCATTTATAGTTTATATTAATACAGATAAATTTCGCCAAATAGAATTGGCCTCTTCAGTGTATTTGTAGATCCGATCTTATTGAACCGCCAGCCTCTGATGGTGCAATCGGCGTTTGAGATGGGTTTTTTTTTCACTTTCGGTATGAGATCACGCATGCACGTGGGTTGTGTATAGATTTAAAAAGTTCATACATTTTTTTTTTAAAGCATCCAAATGAAATTTAACAACAAGGACTAAGGTAAAATAAAATACCTTTAAAGCATGTTAAAGATGCGATATTATTTTTATTAAAAAAGAAAAACCGATTTAAAATTATTTTTTATTATCATCATCACCATCAGGGTTTTGATCACTCCTGGAAGAGGACCCCTCCCTGGTTTCCGACCACTTTATTGGTGGTTGTCATTCAGGGGATTTAGTCATAGTGTCCACGCTAGACACTGCGGGTTGGCGACGCTATTTGCCCATAGCTAGGAGTGCACATACAGCCCTTTCTATTCCCAAATAGTCACCCATCTGGTACTGGCTAGGCTCAACGTCGCTTAAATTTGGTGATCTAACGGGAACCGGTGTGTCAACGGGATTATGCCGTTTATATATACTTTAATTCATCAAAAATAAGGCACATTGCCACTGAGACGTAAGGGGCTACTGAGAATGAGGGGCCATACCTACAGAGGCATCTTAAGTGGGGAGTTGTGCAGCAAGATGTTTGTTCATACTACATTTAAATTTCTGCGTGTTGGTACAGTCAGGAAAACAGGGAGAGAATTCCAATGGATAACAGTTCAAGGAAAGAAGCTATTAAAGTGGGGTTCTGGTTTTGAATCTGGCTAGGCTGATGAGTCGTATAACGATGAAACGCAAGTCTGTGGATAATTATATATAAAAAAAATGTATATGTCGCTCCTCATCTGGGGGGCATCAGATTGGTGAGGGAAAATTATTCTCAATTAACATTATGTAGAGTTCAAACGTATCGCAGGCAAAATAAACAAATAAATGACATCTATAAATAAACAATGGTATTTTAAATTTCAATGACCAAGTCTTTATTCATTTTTTCTTGCCGAATTTCAAAATAATTCAATATAACTTGACAATTGTTTTGCGCACAAACAAACAACCGGGAATAAACACATAATTGCCAGGATCTTTCGTTCATGCAGCTCATCAGAAGACCATCAGATCACTCCTAGAGAAAATCCTCAAGCAAAAAAATCAAAAACCCTTTTTCATGCATTAATGAATGGAATCTTTAGTTTATTTAAGGAACTGTTTACTGTGGAAAATGCATGTGTCTGCGAAACAATTGTCAAGTTACATTGAATTATTTTGAAATTCGACAAGAAAAAATGAATAAAGTTTTGGTCATTGGAATTTAAATACTCATTGTTTACTTATATATGCTCTGTATTTAAATCTTAACATTCATTGAGCTTTTACATTGAACAGTTCTGGTAAATTTTCTTAAAATATGTATACACAAATATATAAATGTATACACAAATATATATATATATATATATATATATATATATATATATATATGAAGAAGAATGGAAAGGAATTAGAGAAGCAAAAGCCAAATCATAATTCAATTCAATTGCTCAGAGCAAGGTATATTCCGCAAAAAAGGCAATTTATTCAAGTTAAATTTTCCTTAAGCCAGGCTTTTCAAAGATCAAAATCTTATCATCAGAGGAAGTCGCTGGGATAGATAAGTTGGCAAAGGCCAAGATTTAAAATTTGAAAAAATAAAATAAAAGTTGTAGGGGAAGAAACACAGGGCAAAATTCTGCCCGAATGCAAGCAAATGTCCGATTGCTAAAAAGTCCGGTGTCGAAGAGTCCAGCGGAGAGAATGAGATGTAGATAGGTAGGTCGTTAAAAGGCCCGAAAGGTTGTGAGAGAGGATTCAAAGTTAAATTCCAGGAAGCCACAACTTCAGGTGCGGCGAAAATAGATAGGTAAGGGGTGTGTAGGGGGAGAGAGGAACGGGTGCGAGGAACGGCTTCTTCGCACCCGTTCCTCTCTCCCCCTACACACCCCTTACCCATTCCCTCCCTGCCTACTGGTCGCACAAGAGTTTCTGCCTTTCCTCATTTTCAAGCCGGCTTTCGCTTCGGGCTAACTTTTAAATATTTTCGCTACATTTTTTCCCATTTTAAAGCATTTTCTTTGACATCTCTGCCCAGGAAGTATTGTTAATGGCGAATATTTTCCACCTTACTCTCTTCTGAGCCTGCCTGCCTGTATCCACGAGCGTACCTCTTATTGGACATTTTACCCTTTGGACTTTCTATTTTCGCTGCACCTGAAGTTGTGGCTTCCTGGAATTTAACTTTGAATCCTCTCTCACAACCTTTCGGGCCTTTTAACGACCTACCTATCTACATCTCATTCTCTCCGCTGGACTCTTCGACACCGGACTTTTTAGCAATCGGACATTTGCTTGCATTCGGGCAGAATTTTGCCCTGTGTTTCTTCCCCTACAACTTTTATTTTATTTTTTCAAATTTTAAATCTTGGCCTTTGCCAACTTATCTATCCCAGCGACTTCCTCTGATGATAAGATTTTGATCTTTGAAAAGCCTGGCTTAAGGAAAATTTAACTTGAATAAATTGCCTTTTTTGCGGAATATACCTTGCTCTGAGCAATTGAATTGAATTATGATTTGGCTTTTGCTTCTCTAATTCCTTTCCATTCTTCTTCATTCTACCTGCTCTATCCTGGATATTGAGCTGTATACTCTTCACAATAGGTTTTACTTTTCCTAAAAGTTCGCTTTTAGTACACCACTTTATATATATATATATATATATATATATATATATATATATATATATATATTTATTTTGGGACAGAAAAATTAGTACAACATTCGTACCGTCGGTTTCAAGCACGGAAAGTCTTAGCCATCCGGCTCTCTTCAGCTTCTGTTGTCATCTGTTTTTGAAATGTGAAGTCACGTGACATTCTCGTTGGGACGCGTTATTTGTTCAGCATGTTATGTATGTTTTTTTTTAATTTAAATTTAGTGTAAGGAAACGGTTGAGATTTAAAACCGCAGGAGATTTTGGGGAGATATAAGAATATAAAATTAAAGAGAATAAAAATAAAATTAAAATAAAATTTAAAATAAAATTTAAAAATAAAATTTAAAAATAAAAAATAAAAAATAAAGAATAAAAAATAAAAAATAAAAAATAAAAAATAAAAAATAAAAAAGTTTCTATGTAATTCCCGTGAGCCAATTTTATGAATTTGTATTATTGGCCGTTACTGTTTTTGGGTTTGAAGATGTGCGTTCTAAAAGGAGGGAAAAAAGGGAGAGAGAAAAAAAGAGGTTAAAGGGAAAACCGTTAATTAATATCGTGTTTAAGTTCTTTAGACAACACGAAGTAATTTGAATGAAGAAATCACTGGATTTAAGGGAGGTAACTCTGTTTAAATTATAAATGGTTTGAGGTTGTTTAAATGGATTTGTAAGATTAGTCTAATAACTGATAAATAAATTGTGAAATTGGAGTATTATCCTTATAATGACTAGATAAATATTTTTGTGAAAGTTTTTGCTCTTGAAAATTAATGTGGATATGGGTTGATAAGGTGTTTGTTCGTATTTTTTAATTTGTTTAAATTAGTAATGATGGGAAGCAGAGGGGGGTATGTGGATACATCCCTTAAAGATTTCATCGTGGATATTCAAACCGGCTGTATTCAGATGAAATGTGGTATTTTTCAGCGTCACGTAGAGGACATCTGTTTATGGCTGGAGAGAAGGATGGTTTTCTCTCAATTACTTTCCATTTGATGGTGAAGGGTGTATTTTCTTCTTTAAGTTGCCATATTCGGGTCGCGAGTGCCGTATTTGCATTGTTTTTGTATCTGAAGGAGTTTCTGTGTGTGTATAATCTTTGTTTGAAGTTACCCTGCATCATCCCTATGGAGGTTCATAAAAGCCCTCCCGGCTAGCAAGTGACCGAACTCCTTTGTCTCTGACAATCAAATTACGGTCATCAAACTTCATCTATATTTGAAAAGAGTCAATAAAAAAATATATATATCTTAATTACCTATGCCACTTGACAAGTAATTTTATTACTCAGCTGTTCACATGTTTAAGGTTTTCCTTATCGCCATTCATACTAGATCTGTATCTTAGGCTCCAACGTCCGTGGTGCTGTTCAATACTGTCGCACATTTTGTTGTGATTTAAGACTAAATAAAAATATTATATATAAAATTATTTTTTTAATACTTTACTTACGTACGACGTCGTTTTGAGCTTATGGCTCTCATTAGCGCAGGGAAATAATAATCTTAGACGGTCATAGGGAACGAACCCGGTTCACAGAGGCACCTTGCATCTGTAAGCGCTCACCTAGTCCCATTATGCCACAAGAGATTGTCACATAATAACGGTGAAATTAAGTGATATTTACACTGAAAGCGGCGGGCATAATATATCTAAACATTCGATAGTACTCAACGACAAAGTCGGAGTATATATATATATATATATATATATATATATATATATATATATATATATATATATATATATATATAAACGAGTCGGTCGATGTAGATGTGTTCCAAATGAGCCCATAATTATGCAACACATATAATCCTTTCTGAAATAATGGTTCTCACCCCAGAGGGAATATCTTGTTGCAAACGTTTCAAAGAAGAAGTGTGAAATTGAATCTTCTTCAGCTTCGTCACGGGAAAAGCTGCCAAACAGTAGCACATCACACATGCGCATCAAATTGGAGCCAAAATCCTTATGCCATAATAAGCAAATGTAATAAAACACAAAAGAAATAATACCAATACTACAAACACTGACCATAGTGAATTTGTACCGTTTAGTATTATCACAATAGTCTGAGTAATACTCCTTACTGACTGCTCTGAATTGAGCAGGGCTCAATCGTAAGTATGGGAGAGGTCTAAAAGTACCAAAATATAAAAGAACTAAATTTTACAAAAAATCACTTTATTCAATATGAATTACACACATTTTTGATATTTAAAAAAACCATGAGTCAATTTGTTCATATGTTTCTTATGTTTGTTACATATACAATTTGTTTTTACAGAAGATGAAGAAAATGTTTATTTCTTCATGATACGAGATTTACATATTATACATAGTCTTTATCTAAATCAATTTACATTAACAAGAACATACAACCAATAAGATATATGTAAAAAGGAGAGAAATGTAAAACATATTTGATAACTGCTTGGAAAATTATGCATTATCAATACTGATTATGTTGTCATGAGAATTGTATAAACATTTTTATTTTATAAATAATATTTCAAGATAATTTCAAAACTTTTAATGCTCTTCTTGAATTGCCTTAAGTGAATAAAACAAACAATAATTAAAAAAATATATATATTGGATAATATAAACCCATGCTCTCTTTTCATATTGAAATGATGATTACTTATGATAATTATTTTATCTGAAGGTTGGGGGGGGGGGGTCAATCACTCAAGTAAAATTAAATTAACAAGTTTAAATACTTTTAAGCTTCAATTGTACTATAGAGAATGTTGAATGTTATTGACCATTTCGCTGTATTCGCCCAAATGTTGGATAAAATTTATATTTTGGTCTGGTCTGAAATGTTACTTTTGTCTTGACATAAATTTTTAAATTTATATTTTAACAAGCTCTTTTTTAGTTACATTTGTTTTTTTAGCAACAAACTATTTAATAATGGGAGATATTCATGCCCTGTTTTGTTACTTAAATCTGAAAAAAAATAATAAGATTCTACTTTGTTTAGGCAATTATGTGTGAACATCCTGAAAAATCTGTCAGAAAGAAGAAAAAACAAACAAACAATTATTTAAGAATTTAGAATTGGGATTTGTTTCGTATATAAAATTAATGTAAAATGATCCACTATTTCCAGTCTATTCTAGTTTTTTTAGAGCAGTTAATTAAAAGATATTTACTAATAATCTTAAGTCCGAGTGGCAAGGTCATAAAACCACACATAATCGCCTAAAAAAGTAGAAACACTACTCGCACCCCACCCCTAAAAAAACGCATAAGTTTTATCTCATAGCAAAAAAGAATGGTTAACTGCCTTAAAACACTAGAGTGGCCCGGAAATAGGGGATCATTTTACGTTAAATTTATATGCGAAACAAATCCATCACTCTAAATTCTAAAACAATTGTTTTTTCTTTATTTTGCTAAGTTTTTCAGGGTATACACATAATCGCCTAAAGAAAGTAGAATCTCATTTTTTTAATGCATAAGTTTCCAAGCAGATATGTTTTACATTTCCCTCCTTTTTACATATATTTTATCGGTTTATGTTCTTGTTAATGTAAGTTGATTTTATTATTAAGACTGGGTATAATATGTATTATCGTATCATTGAGAAATAAGCATTTTCTTCATCTTCTGTAAAGACAAATTGTATATGTTACAAATATTTAAAAAAATTGTAAATATTATCAAAATTGTTTCTTCCAAACATCATTTTATTCTTAAAGTATTTTATTTTTGTAAAATGTTGAATTTGCTTTCTGATTGTATTATATTATATTTTCTGTAATCAAGTAGTAAATATAAACAAATTGACTCATGATTTTTGAAATATCAAATATGTGTCTAATTCATGGTGAATAAAGTTATTTTTTGTGAATTTAGTTATTTTATATTTTTGTACTTTTTACATTTGATTTGATGGAAATAAATCAATTATTGTAAGCTGCTTCATAATAATATGTATAGTTGCTAATTACTGGACATTTGTAAGAAATTTATTACTAAAACTTTTTAATTTTGCTCCTTTTTCACAGCAAAGAAGTTTGAGGCAGTGTAAGATCTCATGTACAAAGACAAGTTTTAAGATTTGTCAAAGAGTGAGCCATCATTACAGATGTAGACAGCTTTGCCAAACGACAGAGTGATCCCCCTTTCATAATGCCACTCATCGAATCGTTAATGAAATTCACAATCCTTTTTGCAATCCAACCATAATCCCTGGTCTTCTCGGCTTTTGACATTAATGTTGATTTGCTTCAACTCTCGTCCCTCGGGCAATTCTTGTCTTTTCCTTGATTTCCACTGCAAATGCCAACGCAGAATAGATTCACCAGTCAGAACTTGCTTAAGAAGTTGATATCCTCAAGGCATACATACACACCACATGACCAAAACCATTTGATTCATGGTCGTCAACTTTAGGGTGCATACCTTTATCTTCGGTACACAAGATCTTCACAAGACTTTCACTACTGATTGAAATGCTCTAATGGTAGAATATATCTGATATATATATATATATATATATATATATATATATATATATATATATATATATATATATATATATATATATATACCGGTCGCTATCTAAAAAATGACAATTATAAATTATAAATAATCATTTTATCTAAACATCCTAACTTGTCTCAAAGCTATTTGATTGTTTTTAAATGTTTCTATATATTTTGTCGTGCTGTCTGTCTGTATATATATATTTTTACCTGTGTCTGTGATGTGTGTAACTCTATATGTATATATATATATATATATATATATATATATATATATATATATATATATATATATATATATATATATATATATGTGTGTGTGTGTGTGTGTGTGTGTGTGTGTATGCGTATATGTGTGCTGTATTGATGTTTGGACACACGTATATATTTTTGTAATGTATTGTGTATATATGAGCATTAAATGTATTATTTTATTTTTGTAATAGTTGTATAAATTTCAAGTTTTTTTTTTAATTATAATGTTGGGTTATAAGTGTGAAATGATTTTTCCTCGTTCTCGAATTTTTTGAACCAGTTTGAAATTGTTAAGCCTTCAACTATCAGATTTAGAGTAATATTTCACTATTAAACTCTGTCTATTGAGAACTTGCCTTTTCCTGAGCGAGAAGGGAGCGAATTTGAGACACTTTTGCTTATTATGAATGAATAATTATTCCTTAGGATATTATCTTCGATTATAGTTAACTTTATTATAACTATTGGAAAGATGTCCACGATTTGCACCATTATTTCAATACTATTACTAATAATATTATCATCATTATTATTATTATTGTTAAATGTTGTCACTGGACAGGTTATCACTTGGCCTGCCTCTTCCTAGGGTGTCAACAGATATGCAAACTATTTTAGATGCCTGAGCATTAAATTCTCATAGTTCTTTAAAATTTTAACTTGAAATCTTAAGTACAATTTTTTATTTTTGAGTCCCAATCTTAATGAATTCTATAAGTAGTAATTTTCCCATCTACTTTTACCTTTAATAAATCTTTTCAATTTTATTTTTCTATAACTTCTAATATATTAGGACTAGTTTTTGATGAAGTTATACTATCCAATTTCTATACCATTGATAATAAGCTATTTTAACCATTAATAACCTTTTTTTAATTGTACGTTTTTATATATATGCAGTATTCCCCAAGGAGAGTGCATCCCCCTTCTAATGGATTTTATGTTATGTATAAAAAGAGATAAATGTTTTTCTTCTTCCTTGTTTTTTTTTCACTTTGAGTCCCACTGTAAATCCCTAAATATTGTTTTTTTAGCCGGTTCGTACTGATTTGATGTATCCTAACCCCTACTCCCATCATTATTTCTAATTTGCTGTATAATTGAGAGTATTAAACTATAGTCCTGATGCTGTCTGTTAGCTTTTAAATTGGTGTCTAAACCTTGTGCTGATGAAAAGAACCGATATTAATAAAGATATATCGTCTCAGAAACGATCGTACACAAACAGTTGTTATGTTGAATTCTTGGAGTGCAAATAAATGATCATGTAATAAAATTTACACTAGATCTATATATATATATATATATATATATATATATATATATATACATATATATATTTATTAATTAATTTTTACGTACATAAAAGAAATCCATGGACACATGTTTCTGGCTATGAGTCGTCATCAGCATGGCTACCCTGGGCAGGGATCGAACTCTCGATGCAATTGTCTATAGTTTGGTGCTTTACCACCAGGCTAAGACGCCCTGCCCAATATTGATAATAATTAATTAATAAATATATATATATAAAAAATTGATGACACGTCCGATTAAGGACAACTGAATGCATTACTTTGCATATTCTTAACTGCTTAGGAAGCGGATAAATACTTAAAACACATCAGTGTTCTATCGCCAGTTAAAACAATAACAAAGCTATATATATATATATATATATATATATATATATATATATATATATATATATATATAATCAAGCAGTGGAAATCTGTTATGTTTAACAATGTTTACTTATATATATATGTTTACTTATATATATATGAATAGATGAAAGGATAAAATAATCCGACGGTATGAAATTAAAATGGAATAAGCGGAAGACCTAAAAAGCTCAACGTTTCGCCCAAATGGGCTTTGTCAAGAGCGAACGAAAAAATGCAAAAATGAACAAAAGACGTATATATATATATATATATATATATATATATATATATATATATATATATATATATATATATATATATATATATATATATATATGATAATTTTATTTACACAGACATGTACAAAATCTGCGACACTGGCATGTCGATGTTATCGATCAACAGTTACTATAAACTGAGATCTCATCAGGCAGAGTTAGAATCCGATCTTAACCTCAGATCATATTTGGAGAGAATCTCGATAACATCGACATGCCAGTGTCGCAGATTTTGTACATGTCTGTGTAAATAAAATTATCATATATAAAGCTCTATTCTGATATTGAGCACTTTTTATAAACCCGGTTAAAATTCTCTGGATTACCACCCTGTGGATATTTTTCACCTGGATTATTACCATTATTATATATATATATATATATATATATATATATATATATATATATATATATATATATATATATATATATATATATATATATAAGTAAACATTGTTAAACATAACAGATGTCCACTGCCTGATTATATCTTTTTTAATGGGTAAAAGTGCTAAGTATAATCAGTTTTAAGTGACAGTATTTTAGAGGTTGAAGCTTTAATCCTCAGTACGGAGGATACTAATAATACAATTACAAATTACTTAAGACTTCTACCCAGTCATGGCTGATGGAATGAGAGCAAACTACCCCCGTGGATTAAATAAAAAGCTCAGTTCGAAATTCTGTACAAATTCCCGAGTTCGACAAGATGCACCTGGAGGTCAGAGGTTACATCGGCCGAAACGTTGTGAGAATAACACCCAAGATGGGAAAAGTAATCCGAATAATCCAAATGACACACATTGATCTAAATTGGCTCAATTTTACTATCTTGACCCGTCAAAAGTTGATTTTAAAAAGAAAAAGTAAAATCAACCTACTCTACTACATAATACAAATAATACAAATAGATCATGTGGATTATATTGGCTATTTTCATATTTGATTTGATATGGAAAGAACCACGGAAAATTTTATTCATAATCATTTATAACTCCCTTATCTTAAAAATTAATCGAATTTTTTTCTACATTTTGTTTATTTTATTTTCTATCTGTCTAAATATTTCCGTACAAGATTTGGACTCATCTGACGAACAAAGGCATAAAAATTCTGCCTACACCAAGTAGTAATAGTAGTAGTAGTAGTAGTAGTAGTAGTAGTAGTCTGGCTATTTATGGCTAAACTAAGAACTATCTATTTTTTCCCTATTTCTTATTTCTACTTATGTTTACTGTACGAAAGATAATAAACCTTATTTTTAACCATTCCGGATTTTAATGTTGTCTTTCAAAAACTCAGTTACAACAATCTCTACAAGCACAACCACTACTAGGACAGCCTTGTCCTCACACATATGCATACACTTTCACATACACAGGTTTGGCCTGGTTTGTTTTGTTGTATTGACCCTTAAATTAATTTTCTTAAAAAATTGTTGTCTTTGTAAATCTAACAAAAATATTCTGATTAAAAATCTTTATGAGTAAGTCGGTTGTTGTATGCTGATTGTGTTAGCATTCTTTGGAGAGCGACAGCGCGTAGAAAGCAGACAGAGTACTCATATCAAGTCTAAAACTGATTCTATTGAAATCAATACATTTCACCAATATATGTTCCATTATAAATGTAGCATGGCAGTCAACATGGAATGGAGGATCTTCTCCTTTAAGCAGATATGAGTGCGTTATGTATATGTATCCTATGTGGAGTCTGGCAAGATTTACCTCCTCCTTTCTCACTCTTTTGTAACTCTGGTAGTTCACTTTGATCGTTGGTTCAGTTTTTTCCATTTATTCTTCGTGCAGGTATTCCAAAGAGCTTGCCATTGATTTGTCATGAATTTCTTAATTGTTGCTTTTAGATCCTTAGATGAAATTTTGGTGTTAGTTTTGATACTAGGTAGCAATTTTTTTTTAACTTCATCAACTTTTTTGTTTCTACGAATGCCAATATGGTTCGATATCTAACAAATGGTTGTTTTTATGTTGCAAAGGTTATTGATTTTGTTGCAAAGTTGGATAATTATTGAATTATTCATATTTTTATTTTCCAGTGACTCAACTGAGGACCTTGAGTCTGTGCAGACCATGAATTTGGTTGACCCACTGTTTTTAGTTATGTCTAATGCCAAATCAATGACTGTTATCTTAGTAGTGTAAATGGATGCAGTCTTTGGCAGTCTCTTTGTATATTCTTTGCTGCCACAGATGCCAGCACTTCCCACATCCTCATCCTTAGATCCATCTGTGTATATGTATTTGTAATCAGAATAGTGATATTTTATGTTTCGAAATTCATCCTGCAATGTAATTGGGTTTGTTTTGTTCGTTGATAATTTTGCCAAATCAAATTGTTACGGTTATAGGTCTATGATTTGATTGATCATTGGAGTCTCTTCCGAGTTTGTGCACGAGCATTACTGTGGCCTGCTTCCGAATACTTGAAACTTATCTGCTGAACCACATCTTATTATATTAAGAAAGTACTCAGAGGATACTTGGAGCATTTATTTTTCAAGGATTTATAAAACCCATCATCGATGTATTGTGAGTTTTGTTAAGCAATTCATTGAATTTTGATCTTGTGAAGGGTTGATTGAAACTTTCTGTATTTTTACAGTTGAAATTAATTTCTTTCTTTGCTACAGTTTGTATTTTATTTTGCAATTCTTCAGTTTGATTTTTTGTGATGGAATTCTGTGAAAAATTGCTAATATATTAGCTATATTATTTCTGTTTGTGATCTTTGTGTTGTTTTTGTGAGAGGTTTTATTGGAATGCTATTCTTCCTGCCAGCTATCTTTTTCATTACGTTTTGCTATGTTTTTTGTATTTTGTTTATTTTGTAGTTTTATTCTGTGGTTCTTTTTGACTTCTTGATAGTTTATTGAGCTAGGCTGTTCTGTTTTTCAATTAAATACTTTTCTAAGAGAAGCTCGGCATGTATAGATAGCCTTTAGGTATTTATTGTTAAACCAGGGTTTGTGGGATTTAGCATATTCTTCTTATCTATAGATATGAGTATTTTGATGAAATATTTCATTATTATTATTTGATTCTTGTGTTAACTTTGAATGGAATTGGTTTTCGAATCATTCCCAATTCGACTTGGTATTTTCTGGTAAAATTGGGGCCTATATTTTCCAAGATGATAGAAAATGGTCGCTTCAGTGTTTCTTCATGAGCTTTCGACATGTAATGCAAGAAAAGTGGGCCCCTATACTGGACTAGAAAACTTCTCACACTTGCCAGTATCCTATATCTTTACAAAGCTACCATTCGCCCATGCATGGAGTATTGTTGCAACATCTGGGCTAGAGCATCACCCACTAGTCTCTTCCTATTAGACAAAGTCCCCCAAAGAGTCGCTAATCTAATAGGTCCCACACTGTCAACCAAGCTCTAACCCCTGTCCCATTTCTGCAATGTTTCATCCATGTGCTTATTTGACAAGTTTTTCAATTGAATGTGCTCTAACGAACTTGCTGAACTTGTACACTCTCAACGTAAATACTCACGACTAACCTGACAAGCAGGAAAATACCACCTCTTCACTATAGAGGTCCCCAGATTACAGAAGGCTTTCTACTCGAACTTTCTTGGCCTTTTGGCTAAGATCAAAGTGTAGTATCTGTTCCGATGGATACTGCACCCCATAGACTGGTATTGTCTTGACCTTCGGGGCTTGATTTACGCCGGTGTATGGGTCTGTCCTGTGCAGTTCTAGGAGGTCCACCCTCCCAGGCTTCGCCTCCCCTCTTTGGGGAGGAGTAAGTTTATTGCTTACTGCCTGAGGTGCCGCTACCGGAGAATGCCGACGGGGCTGCCCAGGCAATTTTTAAACCCCACTTTCCCGACCCGACCTTGGGTCATATCTTACTTGTGGGAGTAAGATAAAAACTGGCCTTGTGCCTAACTCCTGGAGAGGAGTAAATCAATACTCGAACTGTTAGCCTTTGGAATTCCCTCCCTGCTCGCTATTTCTCTAACTGTACCAACATGCAGAAATTTATATGCAATGTAAACAAACATCTCGAGTATTCACATATAATCGCCTAAAAAAGTAGAATCTCATTTTATCAGGGGGAGATGAAGGTGCTAATCTACAATAATACATAAACTTTTGACATTTTTATTTATACCTTAAAAATAAAGTATTTGATTAGTTAGATAATTTTAAAGAAGTTATTTAATTTTCACAGGAAAGGTAAACACAACTAAAATCAATTGCTTAAAATAAACATTAAAAAAAGGAACGTATAGTTAAAAAAGTATAAGATTTAAAAAAATAAAATATGGATGAATTTGTAGATTAGCACCCTCCATTAATCTCTACACACACAAAAAAATGAGATTCTGCTTTTTGGAGCGATACTTGTGAACTCCGTAAAAAAACAGAAACGAGGAAAAACAAATAGTTCAGAATCTAGAGAGAGGGATCAGTTTTATATATTTGGGGGCGTGTGTGAGATAAGGTGATTTAACAGAGGATGTTCTTTTTGTAATTTGGACAGATCAGTGCTACTAAACTTTTGTTTCCATTTGTCAATGGGAATAGTAAAAAGTTGTTTGTAAACATTAAACAATTGTTAAATTAGTTGTTAAACTTTAAAATAAGGCATTTAATTAGTTAATTAAAAATGTAGTTAAAAAAGTTATTTGTTTATTTTTCATGAAAAATGTAAAAACTGCAAAAACTGGGTGAGAGAGAGGTGGAGAAAGAGAAAGTGAGCAAGACAGCCACACTCTTCCACTCCTCTTCTTTCTCTTCTCGCTTATTCCTCGCTCGTAGCGAGAGCTGATAGTTTAAACTCAAGGTGTTTTAGTCCTTTATCCGATTTATTTATAAAATAATTTTCATTAATTACTATTAATATCGACGAAACTATTGCATATAGATAGTAAAAATAAGCTAATGCAATTCCAAATTAATAATACCAAATATTAATTAATTATTAACTGTTTAAAAATAGTTATGCAAATTAGGCAGCCAAATGGTTCTTTTTAATGGTTCGTCTGTACTACATATAGACTGTCAAAATGTTATGTTGTATTATTGATTTAAATAATAATAACCCGTTTTGATGAGTGATAAATGAAAAAAACATTCGCATTTATTCATTTAGATATAAGCACAACAGAATCCTCTGCTTGACTATACCTTTTTTCTAATAATCTTTTTGTGTCAAAATACCCACCAAAATTAATGAATATTCCATATTTATCACTAGCACTTTCGATTCTTCGTCGAATCATCTTCAGGTGACAGATATCAAATGAACAAAAAGTTGGAGAAATAAAGAGAATTTCAAAAAGCAGCCGAGAACGCACATGTGAAATCAGTTAGACGTCAAAAAACAAACCGGTACAGTTCCGGAAGAGATGTTTACTTTTTAAATTCCGGAACACCAGAATTAGTGTCACAGGATGAATTAAGTATTTTAAAATGTTGTTATTGGTTTCATACGTAATCTTATTAATTATAGCTTCAAGTATTTTTAATAACATTTTTTTTTTTTGCAGAATGTATTATTTTCGTATTATGAACTAAAATTTGTCTTAAATCAACGGGGGAGGGGGCAGCTATGTTTTTTTTAATGCTGGTAAATTGAGCAAGAAGAATCGAAAGTACTAGTATAATATATGGAACATTCATTAATTTTGGTGGGATTTTGACACAAAAAAGATTATTAGAAAAATAAAAAATATAAAAAAGGTATCATCAAGCAGAAACTTCATTTATGTTTAACAATGTTTGCTTAAATGAAAGAATACTGCCTAAATACAACTCCCTGCGCTGTTGTTGATATTGTTTTTATTTCTGATTTCTGTTTGTTGTTTCTAAACATTGTACGAATTTTTATTATTATTTCTTGACTCCAAAACGTAATTGCATTTGTGTAAGCCGGATTACATTTTTGTTGTTGTTTTTAACTGAGTTCACCCTAAACAAGGCAAGTTGCCACTGTAGATGTAAGGGGCTACTGAGAATTTGGGTGAAAGTTTTTTGGGGGTCATCCTAATTTGGGAGATGTGTAGCGAAATGCTTGTCACATTAGTGTTTAAATTTCTGCATGTTCATACAGTCAGGGAAACAGGGAGCAGGAAGCGAGTTTCAAAGGCCGGCAGCTAGAGGAAAGAAGCTATTGGAGTAGAAGGCTCTTCGGCATTTGGGGACCTCAACAGTGAATGGATGGGATTTAGTTGATTGTCGGGTGTATTTACGTCGAGGGGGCACCAGAGCAGCAAGTTCATAAGAGCACAGTCCATTGAAGTACTTGTAAAACAAGCACAAGGATACAACATTACAGCGATGAGACAGGGGCTGAAGCTTTGTGGATAGTGAGGGACCTATTAGATTAGAGACTCTTTTTGGGACCTTGTCTAAGAGAGAGAGAATAGTGAATTCTGCACCAGCCCAGATGTGACAACAATACTCCATGCATTGGCAGATAGTGGCTTTGTAGAGATATTGGCAAGTAGAATACTGGCAAGTGTGAGAAGTTTTCTAGCGCGGTAAAGGGGGCCCACATTCTTTGCAGCAGCCTTGCCAATGTCTTCTATGTATTTGTTCCAATTCATGTTACCTGTGAATGTTAGGCCGGGGAGTTTGAACATTTGACTCTCAGGTATGGTGTTATTTGCCATGCCAATCGGTGGTTAAAGAGGTTTTTTGTAGTTGTTGATGGAAAGGAGTTTTGTCTTAGAAGCATTAAATGTTACCACCCATTTATGTCCCCATTCAACTACAGACTGGAGGTCACTTTCTAAGGTTTTAGCCATTGCCTCGAATATGTGCGCGTCCATTTTACCCACATGACGAGAGTAGAGCGTGATGTTAAACTTTAAGTGGACAAGATTTAGACAGCTATGAAATGGGGAGGGGTGAGAATATAATTGAAATTGCCTTATGGTGGAGAGGTGAAAGGGCAGACTGAGATTTTTCTAATGGTCATGTGTGGCATGGATTTTGAGAGGCTAGGGAAAAAGGAGGGAGGGGGAACCGTGTGTTCAAAATGTGGGTAGTATTATGGTTGATGAGAAAAAGATTCGAAAAGGTAAAGACAACTTTGAAAATAGGGAGGGGTGTGAGTATATAATTGAAATGCCCAAAAGGGCGGGAGAGGTGAAAAGGGAGGATTTTTGTTGTTGTGAGGTATTAAATTTTTTAGGACCTAGGAAGGGAGGGGGAGGAGATTGATCAGGTGGCTACATCAGGAACGTGTGTGCATATATGTGTTTAAAAGAATGTGTAGAAGTGTGCTAGAGACGAGGGGGTAGGCTTGAGAAGAAGGAAAATAATTTTAATTTCAAGGGAGAGATAAGTAAAATGTAGTTTCGTTCAGGATTGTGTTGATGGTTTGAGGGTAAATTGGAAAAAAGGGGTTAAAATATTTATATTTTGTATGGATGTGTAAATTATGTTTATTTATTAAATGTTTATTTGTGGTTAAATAGCCTTAATTTGTAATAGGTGATTCATAAGTACGTGAGTAAATATGTATGTGAATTAGAAGTCAGCACATAAGTGTATTTGCTGGGAGTTGTATATATGTGCAAGTGTGAACAATAAAAGGAAAGTTAGCCGTGGTCTAGGTTTAATTTATATATATATATATATATATATATATATATATATATATATATATATATATATATATATATTAATTAATTAAGTTCAAATATAAAAAAAATGAACAAAACCATTACTTTTCAAAAGTGCTCAATATATATTAGAGCTTTTATATTAAAATAAACATAGTTTGAGTATCCGACAATTGTTTCAGAACCGTCTCGGCTCTTCCTCAGGAGGAGGAGCCGAGACGGTTCTGAAACAATTGTCGGATACTAAAACTATGTTTATTTTAATATATATATATATATATATATATATATATATATATATATATATATATATATATATATAGTTGCATTCCAATGACCATAGAAAAAATCAATCCAAAACTACAATTTTCATTTTTTCTTTTTAATTTCTTTTTTCAATCTCTCTCTCTCTCTCTCTCTCTCTCTCTCTCTCTCTATATATATATATATATATATATATATATATATATATATATATATATATATATATATATATATATATATATATATATTGGAAATGCTGAAATGCTAAAAAAAATAAAATTGGTTCATTTATAAGTTTATTAAATTACCAGGTGTTCAAGCAAGAAATATAAGAAAATTACCTTTAATCCATGGATTTTCAAATGATTACTTTTTCCCCAGAAGGAAAAACATCTATGCAATAACTAATTATTGGTAAGTATTAATTTAGAAAATTTGTAACAAAAATGGTTCTACCCATTAACTGACTTTTCGCAGATTTCTGGCTTTGGGTGTTATTGGAATCAATCATTTCGCTACTCAGTACCACATTCAAATCGAATTTTTCAATATCTGCATTGATACAATGACTTTCTGCCCATTTTTGAAACTTTCCTTGAACTATTTTTGCTTTAAGCATATCTTAAAATAATTTTTGTTGTAAATTTTCCAATTAATATTTACCAATAATTAATAATTTAATTGTTTTTTACTTCTAAGGAGAAGAATAATTCTTTGGAAATCTATGGATTAAAGGTCAGTTTATTATATTCCTTGCTTGAACACCTGATGATTTAATAAATTTGTAAATTATCCAATTTTAATTTTTTTCATCATTTCAATATTTCCTATAATAATGCTCTATCTATAATATCGAGCTTCTCATTATCACGATAGGATCTAATATAAAATACTTATCTTTATATTATCCAAATATATATATATATATATATATATATATATATATATATATATATATATATATATATATAGTTAGACAGAGAGAGAGAGAGATGGTATTAATCAGTTTTTGTGAAAATAGCTTTGACAAAATATGTTTTCAATTTTGATCTCATAATTAATAGTTATTAAAAAAAATTTAAATCTCTCATAAAAATATTGAACATCTTTGGGGAAATGATGAATGCTGTCCTTTAATTGTCTCCAAGTCTCCAAGAATATTCTCTACATTTCTTTCTGCATAGAATTGCGGACAAATATTCCAATGAAAGCAAAATTGATTTAAGGGAAACAGATATGAAATTACAGCCAATAAATAAATGAACTATTCCAACAGCAAAAAAGATTTTGATTATTTTTGTAATAATAAAAAAGTCATTAAGTTTCATGCAAAGTATATTTTGTTCTATTCTTAAAACGAGACAAAATGAACAAAGAAAACTGATTAATCTTTGCTAACCTCTGCTTTTTTATTCCTTGGAATTGATGAGATTATTTGGATTGATTCCAACCAGTCTTGTTTCCATCGATCCAAGAAATGGTTGGATTATAAAATTTCATGGAATTCCAACCAAACTGCCTTTAAGTTCAAAGGATTTAAGAACTCAATCCAAATATAGATTATTTATGGAACTTTTATCTCAGATTTTTTAAAAAGAATTCCTCCAATAGAAAGTGAATAAGACAAATATCATCTTATTCATTTTATTTTTACAAATGAGTCACCACTTATCAAGGTCAAAAGACACTTGAGGATAAGGGTTAATGAGATTAATGGGTCGTCAGTTGAAAGATGAAGAATATTATGAGAGGATTGAAAATGATTAATACAATGAACAAAGTTTGATTACTTATGCGGGTGGTATATGACAAGTATTTGTTAACATTGGATTTGAAGATGACTATGTTATAATCTGCCTGGAAGCAGTCCCGTGATAATGTGTTTCACAGATTAGAATCCTTTGGAAAGAAACTCTGTTCATGGAAATTCCGCTTGATGCTAGGCATACGAAAGGAGAATGGAAAGTTCTTTTCAGTTGTGGTAGGAAGAAGAGTTCTTGCTATAAATGTCTTACAAGGAGGGACCAGAGACCGGAGCCCAGTTGAGCATCTTGGAAATAATGACAGAGTAGAGAAAAGTTAGAAACATCTCTTCAGTGAGAAAGGGGCTGCATAGAACAGAAGAAATTATCACCCACTAGATTGTGAAGTCGATTTTGTACTCTGTCAAGGCAAGAATGAGTGCTCTGAGCGACACCTCTCAAAATATTATTTAAAAACTAATATCTCATCAATTAATGTACAGTAAAATTTTGTTTTAGCAAAATAATCTGACCAAATATGTCTAAATTGATAAATTGCAGCTTTCTTGCTCCTATCTAGTACATGCTTAAAGCCATCCTGTTGTTTTGAGAAACAATGGATACATCCTGCAAGAGGTTCTGCACGATAAGGAGTTTATAGTAAAGCACTTTCTCCTGATCCGGCATTGGTTAAATCCAGTGGCAAGGAGAAATTCAAGATGACTGGAAACAATGCCGAGATAAGCAGAGAAGGAGTGGTTTAAATTCAGAGACAGCTAAGAAGAGGACATTTTCTTTTTTTCTTTTATGGAAATCGCTTCAGACAAGGCATGAAGCCACTTTATGTAAGGAGTTAACAAGAACAAATATGATTATCGCAAAGACAGGAGATGCCTATTGGCTTTAGTCTTGAAAAGACTAAGGTTATAGGTAAGAGAAAAACAATCAGCAGCAAGAGAGTTCCACAAGTCTGCGGTTCTTGGAAAGAAACTACTGGAATAGGAAGCTGTATTATACAATGAGGTATCAAAACAGCGAATTGATGGAGACCACTAGACTAACAAGTCAAACGAGCTGGAACAAAAGAAGTGGGGAATAGATCATATAATTCTGAAGAATACATTGCATAATAGTATTTATAGAAAAGACTGAGACTAGCAACATCACGTCTGTGAGAGAGAGGGTGCAGAAAAGAAGAAAGGGTAGGGCCAATCGAATTACAGAAATGTTTCTGCACCTTATCAAGAACCCTCAAATGGGACAGAGATTCACCAGCCCATATGATTTGTTAGTATTTGCTTCCCCCCTACCACGGGAAGATGTGACACAAGGCCGGAAGGTGGGGATTAAAAGGCCAGCGCTCAAGAGGCAGAGCACTCTGGTCTACAAAAAATGCTAATAACAATAAACTAACCCCTCTCAAAGAGAGCAGGTAAAACCTAGGAAGTTGGACTCCCTAGAACTGCACAGAACCCTACCTCAGCCTGACCGAAAAAAAGCCATCTAACTCAAATGGCCTAGACTCTGCCGAACTGATTGTCGAAGACGTATCCTGGACTTGGTATGAAAAAGAAGACACCCTTGTTCAAAAACTAACATTCATACACTCTCTTATCAATCATTAATTATGACTTATTAGTAAAGAGGTATTTTTACCATAGCAATACTTTTAAGTGTAGTGCACTGGTAATAAACCTACTCTCACTTTTGAAGGAGGAGATAATGCCTGGGAAGGTGCACCTCCTAGAAGTGAGTCGAACCATAACTTATCCTGTCAAAAAAGAGCCTGGTGCTGTCAAGTCAGTCCCTGGTTTGTCAGAATGATTGCCGAGCTGAACCTCTGCTGATATGACATATGCTGCTGGAACAGCTTCCGAGAAGGTTACTTATTATGAATAGTACAGTGGTTGAAACAGTGTGAATAAAACAACAATAATGAGAATAACAGTTTAAAGACATTTCAATAATAAAAATGAAGGAAAGAACACTGATGTTTAGCGTTAGAGGATGTTTAGGGTTAGAGGAATATCGAAACAAAAAAAACAAAAACTGAGGAAACAGGAAAAAGAAGGGAGAAATTAAAATCATTGATATGATTCGATGCAAGACATTTCAGAATTTAAACAGTTCAAAACCATTGCATCACGGGCAATTTAGTACCTTGAATTAATCTTCAAATGAAACACTGACTCTTCAGAAATACCAACGAATTAAAGCAGTTCTGGACAAAACAGACAGAGTGCCTACTCATTGCCACCTTAATAGACAAATTAGAAGAATATCCGAGGACGAGTAAAATTAATTCGCTGAACAGAACCGTTTTGCACCACTTTTATGTCACCTTACGAAGATTAAAATCAAGATATAATGATACCAAACCTTATGTCTTGAATCCTTATTACAATTTTAATCAAACTCGATTACCTGATTTTGATTCTAGAAAATGTCTAAAATTATGTTTTAAGTTTAAGGGGTCTTAAGAAAACATTGAAATTCAGGGAATCTGGCTCAATTGGTGTCTAATGACTATGGATCAAATTAAATACAAATCTGAAATATTTGAATTTTCAAATAGAAGGTTGTGCCCATTGTATGTCTTCTAAAACTCTTTTAAAATACCCCCCCCTCAACTTAAATTTGAAGAATATTTACTAATTGATGTCTAATGCCTATTGTTAAAATTTCACAAATATCGGATGTATCTTAATTTTCACAAAGCGCTTTCACCCACTCTTTGCCCCTTTTGCATAAAACTAAATTAAACTAAATATAGCCACATTACCCACCCCTACGCCTAGCAGCTATGTTCCAAAATTCATAATAATCGATTAATTAGTTTAAGAGTGAATCCTATACATACGAATATATAAACATATACACATACCTAACTTTATATAAATAGAGATTACATAGAAGAAGAACACAAGGCAGATTTCTCAACGATTCTGTATGCGAAGAGCTTGCCACAAAGCAGTTGTTGAAGTTTTCTCCCACTGAAAAAAAAAAATGAAATAACTGTAAAAAAAAAAAACGACAATCCATGTTTGAAAGCTCAAAGATCACTGTTTTTCTGCAGTTGACGAGAAAAACTTGGATATTATTAACTTTTATTTTAACTTTTGGTCGCCCTAAACGAAATATAATGCCAGTGAAACATAAGAAGCTACTATGATAGGGGTCAGATTTATAGGGGGACAACATGGGTGTGAATTTGGGCAGCAAGATGTTTGTTCACATTACATTTAAATTTCTGCATGTTGGTACGGTCGGGAGAGCAGGGGCAGGAAGAGAATTCCAAAGGCAAGTGGTCCGAGGAAAGAAGCTATTAGAGTAGAAAATCTTCTAAGGACCTATACAGTGAAAGGGGTGGGATTTTGCTTATACTGGGAGGTATTTACATTAAGGGGGTACAAGTGCAGTAACTTCATTTGGAGCACATTCTGTAAAACAAGCAGAGGATAGCAACTCTGCGGTGATGCAACAGGGCTGGAGCCTGGCAGATAGTGCTGGACCTATTAGGTTATAAATTCTTTTTTGAACCCTTTCCAAGTGGTTGGTACACTAGCCCCCAAATCTCACACGTGAAAGATTCATCCACTGTTTTCGATAAATACACACAAACAACTCAGGGCATGAGTAATCTTTTGCTACTGTAAATAAAAACGAAACCGCATCTCAGAAGTATCATAAGAAAATTCACAATTGGAAATAATTTTCCTTAAACCTGCTGATGGGTTTCAATTTCAAATCTTGTTACATTACTGCAATATTGTATCCCTGTCCTTGTTTTACAAGTACTTTAAGGGAATGTGCTTCGACGAACTCTAACCACTGATACCCCCTCGACGTAAATACCCCCGACTAACCCGACAAGCAGCAAAATCCCACCTCTTTACTTTAGAGGTCCCCAGATGCAGGAAAGCCTTCTACTCTAATTGTTTCTTCCCTTGAACTGCTAGACTTTAGAATTACCTCCCTGTTTCCTGTTTCTCTGACTATACTAACATGCAGGAATTTAAATGTAATGCGAACAGACATCTTGCTGCTCAACTTGTCACTTAGTGTGTTCACAGTAGCCCTTACGTCTCAGTGGTAACATGCCTTGTTTGGGGTGAATATGAGTAAAAGAAAAATGCTGACTTCTTTGATTTTTTCTCTTCATGGAATTTAACATATTGCTTATTTGAAAGTCAGTGAAATGGAAAATAAAACATGAGAAAAAGTAGGTTTTTAATCAAAATAAATTTTACATCTGAAAAATGTTCATATTTATTGATTGTGGGTGAGAATTTTGATAATTGAAGAAAATAGAAAGAAAAGATAGTTTTATGACACAAAATTATCGAAATCATGAAATGAAGGTTTTAAAAAGACAATCTCTATTTATATAGAGTTAAGTATGTCTACATGTTTATATATTTGTATGTACAAGATTCACTCCTAAACTAATTAACCGATCATTGTGAATTTTGGAACACAGCTGGTAGACGTAAGGAGTCATAATATGGTCTATATTTAGTTTTATATAAAAGGGGCAAAGAAGAGATGGAAACCCTTCACAAAAATCAAGATACCTCTGATGTTTTCAAAATTTTAATGATAGGTATTTGATATCAATTAATAAATATTCTCTAAACTTCAGTTTCTTTGGAGTATTTTAAAAGGGGTTTAGGGGGGCATACAATGAGCACAATCTTCTTTTTGAAAATTAAAATATTTCAGATTGTATTGAATTTAATCCATAGTCATTAGACGCTAATTAAGAATTTCAATTTTTCTTAAGACCCCTTAAGCTTAATCCTTAAATTTTATGCATTTTTTAAATCATGTAATAGATTTTTGATCAACAATGGAATAAGAATTTTCGATATAAGGTTTAGTATCATTATATCTTGATTTTAATCTTTGTAAGGAGACATAAAATATTGGCTATTCTTTAGTGATTTTATAAGTTTGTATTCAAATCAGTTATTTAAAAAATTCTTTTATATTTGGGTGCTTTTGCCAGGAATAGAGGTCAGGAAATTATTCTAAATTTATTACTGTACTAACTGAAACACCTGTTGATACAGTTTAATATAACTATTATTAAACTAAAATCTATATAGCTTTACCAAACACAGCATTAACTTTTTCTTAGTAATGGCTGAAGTACCCATCCCCGAATGCATAATACTGAGACACCCTAGTGCCACTCTAATCTTAGAACGTTCTTAATCAGTGCAAAGCCACTTCCGGTTCATCAGTTGCAGTTAAAAATACTTTGCTCAAATTTTGTGAGTCTGTACAATTTTATCGGATTTATCTATAGCTTAAATAAGATTTGAAATGTTATTAAAATTACAGGTTAATTATTAAATTAATTAATTATTAAAATTACTTTCTCAATAGAAGACTGTGGCTTCCCAACAGATCCGTTTATCAGGAAAATCAAAAACAATGAACACACGCACATACATATGTGTGTGTGATTATACATACATATATATGTATATGTATTCTTCTAAAAAATTTTATTATAAATTTTAGTTATATAGCAATACTATGTTGAGTTTGCTAATGAACAGCCGATTGTGACCATTTTTGTTGACGTATGCTTTTTGAGCTGAAACTAAGAAATACTGATGTTCTTTATTGGAAATGGAATTGGTTTAACCGTTACTGACACAGGTTGTGGACGTGTCATGCAGTGTTCAAGCTCCACCAGGGATGCAACATTATTTTAGCTTGAAAGAAAGGTATGAATATATCATTATTTTCCCTATTTATGCGTGAAATATTAGGATAAAGTCTTGGTAGGGCAACTTGTCTTGGAGAAGGAAAACTCTTAAATATCAATTTCTTTGTAGTACTTTAAAATATAGAGAATACTGACTGACGACAGAAGTCAGTTGTCTGTGGAAAACAAAACCATAATTTATGGAAAAGCAGTTTTTCTAGGAGAGAATAAAATTAAACCAAAGAGTGATCAGATTTTTCCCTTTAGTCGTCCAAATTTATTTTGTTCCCATCAGGTGTGATAGCACATGCACTGCCCCGTTTTTATCGGCCGCCAACTATGACTTTTGGCAGTTAAGGCGCTACTTTCGACCCTTTTGCCACCGAACAGAATATCAAAATAAAAGTCTGTTTATCGTTTCAGATTAATGTCTTATTGTAATGCCTTTACTTTCAACTGTCGATGACATTATGCGGCATAATACCACATAAACACGGAAAAGTAATTTGTCATGTGTTTTATCTTCACTAATGTTTATCATATGTATGTTGGGTGTGTTGTTTAAATGAGAATCAGAAGATATCTTCTGATTCTCATATATATATATATAGTTTAACACTCATAATCCTAAATGAATTCTTCAGGATGGTGATTTCATACCAAAATCATAGTCTTGGGCCTAGTTCCATATCAGTTAGAGGTTAGTTTATTGATAATCGGCTAACCAGGAATCCCAACAGGGCTGTTCAAGCAATTTTGTTTGGTTAGAATGCTCTTCCTATAGAACGCTAGCTTTTCAAATCTCACTTTCCTAACCGTGTGTCTAATCTTCCCATCGTGAAAGGGAGATAACTAACCTTTACCTAACAAAAACATAAGTCAATCGTGAGACTGCATATCTCCACCTGACAACATTAGTTACAATTTCGTCAAAATATCAAACTTGACCGAACTCTTCAAGGTAAAAGTCAAAAGTCAAGTCATATAAGATGTGGGGCTTTATTGGATACAATATCCAAAAATTGGATACAATCTCTACAAAGCCATCATTCACCCATGCATGGAGTATTATTGTCACATCTAGGCTGATGCACCAAAAGCTAGCCTCTCCCTTTTGGACAGGGTCCAAAACAGAGTCTCTAATCTAATAGGCCCCTCACTATCAAGCATGCTCCAGCCTCTGTCCCATGTTTCATTCCTGTGCTTGTTTTACAAGTAAATTAATGGAAAGTGCTCCAACAAATGTGCTGCACTGGTGCCCCCTCTAGGTAAATACCCCCGATAAGCCCGTCAGTCAGCAAGATCCCACCCCTTTACTGTTGAAGTCCTCAAATGCCTAGAAGCTTTCTACTTTAATAGTTTATTTCCTCGTACTGCTAGCCTTTGGAATTCCTTTCCTGCTTCCTGTTTTCCTGACCGTCCTAACATACACACATTTAAATGTAATGTGAACAAGCGTCTCGCTGCAAAACTTCCCAATATAGGATTCCTCTAATCCACAATAGCCCCCTACGTCTCAGTGGATTTGTGCCTTATTTTAGGTGAACTTAAATAAAAAAAAAAATTAAAATATGGACTAAGTAGCGAGTATCTATGACAAGCAAAACAAAAGTTATCGCCCAAAATATGACTTTTACTTTGACCATGACCTTTGACCGAGATATCCCAAAATTAAATCAGTTCTAAGTTAGTGGTGACGATTAGTCAAGCGATGTGGGTGTTAGGCTATACACAAACAAACAAACAAACAAACAAACAAACAAATATAGTCACAAATTTGACTGAATACATAACCTACTTAGCAGAGGTAACAAAACAGTCATGTGACTATATCTAGAATTCATCCACTACAATTGATTACAAAAAATGACCATGACTTGCTTCACATGCAAGTTTCTTTTTAATGGGAGGTTAGTGCAACACATTCTTCCTTTTGACCATTTGAGACCTTCCGTCCTCCAGTCTCATGCTTTTTAAGGTTTTCAAGAAACAATAGATACACAACTTATGATAAGAGAATCTACGGACATGAGGTCGACAGTTGAGGAGGTTATTCGTTTTTTGCTTTATACACGAACCAAGATAAAAACCAGTGAATAACAAGAGCACAAAACCAAGAAAGTGCTAAAAAGAAAAGGTCGTCCGAAAAGATGATGAGTTTCACTTCAAGATAAAAAAAAAACCCAAAACAATTAAGGAAATGGAAATGGAAGTTTTTGCGTCAGGTGTTGTTCTAATCTAATCTTATCCCACCTGCTCATTACAGCCAGGTGTAAAAGAGGAGGAGGAGAATGGCACTCTGTTACGATTCGAGTTGGAACAAAAGGAGAACGGAAACCTCTTCAAGATTGTGGAGAAGACAAAACAAAAACATGACAGAAAAAAAACGATGGTTAATAATCTCTTCTTCTTCTTAGTTTTATTATTATTATTGTTTTGTTTTTCTTATTGTTTTTCTTATTGATTTTCATGTTTCTTTCTTCTTGTTCTACTTCTTTTTCTTCTTTGTCGTTATTGTCTTCTCTTTTTCTTCTTCTGCTGCTCTTGTTCTTTTCAAAACACTTACCCTTCTTATGGGTAGACATCATTCAACAATACATTCAAGATATGTACACAATTATCATACGATATATGATTGGACATGAAAGATTCATTTGACACTATAAACGTGTGTGTGTGTGCGCGTAGTGCCGCTTGCATCGGTTGATAAGAATAATGAATGAATTTAGATTTGAGAATAGTAAAACGTGTACGTGTGTGTGTGCGTGATGATGATGTGTACGTGATGATGATGTGTGTGGTGGCAGTGGGATTGGTTTGTTGGTGAGACTAATGAATGGGATTGGATTTGAGAAAAATACACTGATATGTTATGACAAGTCATGTCAAATCTTGGCTCATCATCTTCTGAACAAACCGACACAAACGGAGTAAAATTGCATTGGTTGATTTCTTGTGTTACGTGATCGATTGAAATTATGAATGGAAAATATTTTAAAGAAAATATATTTTTAAAGATTTGGACAAGAAAGAAGAGGGTCGATAATATATCTATATGTATAAGAGGTGGTGTAGTTCGCTCGAAGCAGTGTTATATATATATATATATATATATATATATATATATATATATATATATATATATATATATATATATATATATATATAATTTAATTCCTTGCCAGGAGGTTAGACACAGAATAAGGTATGGTTTTAAGAAGCCAGCGCACTAGGATAACCGTACTCTGACCTATAAAAATGACTGAGCATCTCCATTCGCATTCCCCGGTAGTGGCGCCTCCGGCGATTAGCAATAAACTAACCCCTTCTCAAAGAAAAGGTAAAGCCTGAAAGAGTGGACTTTCTAGGACTGAACATAACCGTACCTCAGCCCGACAGCAATGTGACAAAGTATCCGGGGTCCAATGGGGATCGGGTACCCTGATGACGCGCTAGTAGGCATCTTAGTGGTGATGCTACGCCGATTGAGGGCCCTGCGACGAAACGAAGTGGAGATATAAAACTAGTATATATTTGACGTAGAAATGAACTTATTCGGACGACAGAACGAGGCGCCAGCTAGTCTTGTGGAATCGTGTAAGATATTCAAAATCAATTACCACCAAAGGCGTAGAGAGAGTTGCCAGCTGGAAGGTGGAGATTAGAGAATTCTATATCGCAAATTTAATTCTGATATATCAATAACACGATATTATTGTTTTGATGAACGGCAGTTTTATTTTTAGCCACAGGTCTTTTACGGTTGTTTTGAAGATGTCACGACCAAACCACTCTTGACAAAGATTTATGTGAACCTGTCATCGTTTGTTTACGATGTCGGTGGGTTACGGAGAAATCCCATTTATTTTTAGAAAAAAGGAGTGAGACGCCCGTCACCACCCTCCTTGAGAGAGGAGGACAGGCAGGGAGTAAGATGGCGGAGAAGGGGTGTGTACGACTATAGATGCACGAGAAAGAGAGATAACAAAAATGCTGCCACTTCAATAAAACAATGTGTTTTTTTTCACGCACGAGTAGAGTTGGATGGACGCCCGGGAGAGTTGAACTGACGCCCGGGCGACACCAAAGTGGCGTGTGCCGAAGTGGCGTGCGCCGAAGAACCAAACCGGACGAAATTCTAGCCACCACCTTCGCCCGTTAAGTTTCTGACATAGACAACCACTTGTGTAAAGAATTCGCACACACAAAGAACTTAGCAAAAAACAACAACCCTTGCTAAAGACATTTACGAGCACGGTAGACATTAATCCTACCATTGACCAATGTAAAATCAATTCTTTTATTTTATTAATAATTACTCTTCTATACAAAAAAAAAAAAACAGACCAAGTTGTTGAACATTGTTCTTTTTCTTTTTGTTCTGCTTTGAATGATCCTTCGCCCCCACAGGGCCAACCGGTTGCTGTTCGCCCAGTGATCGCTCGCTGCTATAAACAGCTTCAAGGTGGGAGTGTGTTTGTAGCTGGACGAGACGACCAGATCGGCGACGTCATCATCATCATCGTCGCCATCCCGGCCTAGAGGAACTTGGATCTATTTTTTTTATTGCCACGACGATATGCACGGCTAAGGGGTTCATAGCCCGACAGCAACAAAGCCACTGGCAGACTGATGTGCAACATAATTCTAGGATACAATCAAGCAGAAGTTGATTTAATAATACTAGCAAGAAAATACGTAATATATTTTGACAACAAAACAAGTTAGGATACCCCTTACCATTTTAATATTTTTATGGGATTTACAGATTCAGTAGAGATAACAGACTTGCTAGACTTATTTTTACTTAAGGAGATTCATGATTCATGATCACTTCAAGAGTGACCTTGAATTGGAAGATGGACTATATGATGCACTATTTGCGATTAGATCCACTAATAGAATATACGAAAAAACTAGGAAGTGATTACATGAACTATTTAACATTTTGAACTGTGTCCATTCTAAATAGGTGCAGGAAGCATAGGCTTCTCAGCGTTTGAGTTCAACCCCAGTGTACACTGACAGTCAGTACTGACGTACCACTTCTCTTGTTCCTCTGTTGTATATACTTTTCTCCAATATATTTGTTTTACCTAAACCTCGTGCGGAATTGTCTGATTGTGGAAATAATTATATATATATATATATATATATATATATATATATATATATATATATATATATATATATATATATATATATATTATAAAAATAATATAAAATTAACATCCCCTTTTTCAACTAGCCATGTTTGAAAGATAATGGAAAATATTGACTAATTTTGTTGTTTTAATACTGTTCTAGACCCTGTGGAGTATATAAGGTCCATTGGGAACTCCGCTATCTGACTGGACTGTTAGCAAAATGTTGATCTTTTCTTGAATTTGAGTGACAGTAAGCCCCCCCCAAGGTTCTAGTACTCTCGCACCCTTCCAGTAGAGGTCTGGTTGGTGCTCTTCCTCTTCGGTCTTTCCATCCTCCTAGACTCTTCACGACTATTTTGTGTAGTACCAGTCGAGGCTGGTGCTATCACATTGTTTTTTTTGGAGGGGGCTGCAGTTTATGAAATTTAATTATTATTATTATTATTATTATTATTATTGTTGTTGTTGTTGTTATTGTTATTGTTATTGTTATTGTTGTTGTTGTTGTCGTCGTCGTCGTCGTCGTCATCATCATCTTCATCATCATCATCATCATCATCATCATCATCATCATCATCATCATCATCATCATCATCATCATCATCATCATCATCACCACCATCACCACCACCACCACCACCACCACCACCACCACCACCACCACCATCATCATCATCATCATCATCATCATCATCATCATCATCATCATCATCATCATCATCATCATTATTATTATTATTATTATTATTATTATTATTATTATTATTATTATTATTATTATTATTATTATTATTAACAACAACAACAACCCTTTAGAAGGAAATACTATTATTAGAAACCCGACCAAGTTATAATAAGCATTGTGAAATGCCAGAAAGAGAATGGATGCCAAGATCAAAGGATTATTTAAACAGATTTCCTTCAATCATTAATGCAATCGATATTTGATTGGTAAAAACTGATGAATTAATGTAAATGGATTTATTTTAGATTTTTTCAATTTTATTTTGAACAAAGTGTCTAAACATGATTAATCTCCATGAGTTTGTGCGAGTCAGCCAGGAAGTTAACGCTTCGAAGGCTTGACACACCTTCCGGTTTGGATAGGATTATTAAATTCAGAATGATTCATGCTAAATATAAAAGAGCTTGTTTCAGAGACACTTTTCTTCATGTCTCATATCTATATAATAAAAGTGAATGTACGTGTGTCCAGCTCACTTCCATAATCACGTATCCAAATTTAATTTTATGAGCAAAGAAGGAAGGCTTTATCTTAATTTTAATAAGAACTGATAATAATAATAAAGAACAATAAGAATAATCACATATACAAATTTAATTTTATGAGCAAAGAAGAGGAGGCTTAATAACTGATAATCTAAATGAATAAATGCGAAAGATTTTTCATTTATCACTCCTATATTACCATTAAAATGGGTTAGTGTTATTTAAATCAATAATACAACATAGAATTTTGAAATACTCTATATATAGTAAAGACGAATGATCTAAAGACACTTATTTAAATGCCTCATTTACATAACACACACTCTCTCTCTCTCTCTCTCTCTCTCTCTCTCTCTCTCTCTCTCATTCACGACGCCGTATTAATTTTTATTATTTGTAAATTCAATGATTGTTTTGATCCAGTAGACAGAACGTTTCTCATTTGTGTTTAAATGTTCCTTTCCGTTCTTTAGGAGGACTGACTTAATTTTCAAAAACTAAATTCAACTACTAAATAATAAGAACTCAGCTACTCCCCCCCCCCACACACACACACCATCGCTCACGTAACTTGATTTCTTCTTTCTTTTTATTTCATTACTGTCTTATTTAAAAGATAGATAAATTTATATAAAAATTACCAAAACGTTAATGTTTATCCATTTATACGAATAAATGCGAAAGTGTTAGTCTTGTATTTGCAAGAAACTTATAAATTAAATGTTTATTATTTAAAACTTTGGTTTCAAGTATTTCAAGTAGTGAACTTTGCAAAGTGTCAGTGAGCTAGCAAAGCCAGCTAGTAAAAAATAAAGGAAATAATTTTTTTCACTTTTAATAGACATAAAAAAATATCTCCGTGTTCTTGATATTTTTGTGACTAAATAGAAATTAATCTACAGGCACACAAATGCCTTATTTACAGATTCAAAAGATAGGGAGCAGATTAGTTTATTTTTTTAAGTAAAACTTATCTTGCATATTTTTTCATTGTAAAACATTACTCGCGTATTTGTTTTTTTAAGTAAGATCTAACTTGTGCTTTTGTTGTTTGTTTGTTTTTTATAAGTTTAATCTCGTTTAGCTGTTTCGTTTTTTTACAGTAAGAAATAAATTGTTATTGATAAAAATAAATTACTTACTTTGTAAAAAAAGGGGACGTTGCCCCTATCTTAGGTTTCAGCCACGAATTGGAATAACGAAACCTCTTTATAACAGCAACGAAAAGGGTTTATTCAAAAAGGTTACCTATACTATTTGGTATAGGTGGAAAGAGAGTTGGACAGTGTCCGAGAGAGGAAGAGGAAAGTAGGAAGTTCTTAGAGCTGCTGAAGGTCTGTTAGCAACTATCTTCAGACGAAGATAGTAGTTGCTGCACGTCCAGTGGACAGGGGCAAGAGAGAGAGAGAGAGAGAGGGAGAGAGAGAGAGAGAGAGAGAGAGGAGGGTTCCTCGTTGCTTGCCGGGGTCTCTCTGGTGGCTGCTCGTGATTTCCAAAGGGGTTGAAATAGTTCTTCAGCAAACAGAAGGAATCCATGCGCCCTGCATGCTGATTGGTCAGTGTGTGACCAGCTCACACAATGGGGGCATTTTTCGGAGGGAGAAAATAAGTCTGTTTATGACCGCTACAACTTCTCCCTCAGGCAACACTAGGTAGCCCTGCTAGTTTTAAATAACAAAATGAATTGATAAGCAAATGTTTACAAATAATAACAAAATCAACATTCATGTGAATTTCAAATTCATTGAAAATTAGATTTTATTCAAATCTTTCTTTAAAATATATTGAAACAAAATCATTGTGCTTCAAAATTGGTTTCAAAACCCTAAAAGCCACACACAATCTTAATGTAATAATAATTGATAATAATAAAGAAAGGAGAGAATAATCACGTATGCAATTTTTATTTTATGAGCAAAAATCTTAATAAATGATAATAAAAATGAAGGAAAGAATTTCGTTCTTTTTTAATAGACACAAAAATATTCCCTTGTTTTTAATATTTGTGTGACTAAATTAGAAATTAATCTATGGCCACAACAGATGCTTTATTTACAGATTCAGGAGAGAGAGCGGAGTAGTTTATTTTTTGAAGTGAAACTTTTTTTTCAAAACTTCACTCACGAAGTGTGTTTTTTAAGTAAGATTTAACTCGCATATTATTTTGGTGGAGTTGGGGGGGGGATAAATTTTGCCTCGATTAATTGTTTCGGTTTTCACAATAAGATTTACCTCACGTGTGACAATTATTGATAAAAATAAATTACTTACTACTCTCCCGGGCAACGCAGGATAGCCCTGCTCGAGTATAAATACAGCCGAAATCGATTTGTGAGAGTGGTTTCTCATCCAAAGAGTGCATATTATGAAAGGTAAAAGTAAGTATCATGGGCTGGAGAGGACATCAAAATGTGTTACGTTAGATCAGTTTAGAGGATGTGACCAAATAGTTTGCAATTAAAAAAAAGTAGAAAATCTTTTGGTAAAGATACAGAATAGTTAACAGTCAAGAACTCGTAACCCCCATAAAACAACAACACATCATTTTTATAAAACATATTAGAATAAAATTATTTACCGGACTCGTCTAGTTTTACCGTGTAGAAACGATTTGTAAAACTTTTTGAAATGGTAAAATTATAAAATCTTTAACACTTTAGAACTTGTAAACAAAAAAAACAAAAATAAATAAATGGCCTAGTGTGAATATGCACTAGGCGGCACGTTTAGTGGGTTTCATGTTTGCGATGCATACAAATAACAGATTTGCTGCAGGTCAGAGGTATTTGGCTAAGAAAAAAAGAAATCATCTAAGATATTGAAAATATATTTGGCTGGAGCTTGGACCACCCAGAATTCAAATTGTTCATTTGAAAAAAATTAGTATCTCTTTAAACAGGCGTTCATGATGAGAGCAAGGTACTTGAAAAAAATAATAACCGACTAGATATGGCACTCCCTAGACAGTGGGTTTTTGATATCCATAGATTGGAAGCAGATTAGCATTTTCAAGTGGATGCTAGCGAGCGATTATCTCAAGTGGTCTTTTCTGGTGTGGTCCCAGGATATCTATATATATATTTCAGCAGATAGGCAAGGGGGGCAGTTGACCCTCTAAGCGTTTCACTACCTGTTTGACTTTCTGGGCTCTGATAGTCAGTTGGGTTTGTGTGCCTCTCCATGCAGAATGGACCTTTGGCTCTTCGCCATTGGATTTGTGTTTTTATTTGGTCCGGCTAAGATTTCTCATTTGCAGGTCTGTTATTCAAAGGAAGAAAACGAGCATCATTGTAACTTCTGAAAGAATAAAACTTTGTTAATTCTTTTAAATGAGAGTTAGGATTTTATTTTGAGGAAGAATGCATCTGTTGCAGCAATGACTGAGACAAAATTGACACGGCAACTGGTGTCGGAATCAAACAACAACTTGGCACAATGAGTGGACGATCACAGCCTGTGCAGTGAATGTACACAGAGCACGTTCATACTAATTTTGTAAGATCTTTAAACGATAAAAAATCTTACAAATCGTTTTCACACGTTAAGATTAGGCAGGTTGAGTAGAGAATTTCATTCTAATATATAAATTATGTGTTGATGTTTCTGTTTCGTTTATAAGTTATCGGGTGTTAACTATTCTGTACTTTTACCAACCTTTCAAATCTAAATAAAGTGCATGGAATCTAACAAGCGAATATTTCAAGTAAATAAATAATTAATTCTTTTTCATTGGATAACTTTTATTCAATTTAAATGTCTTCACGTCCATTTTTGGAACTGGCAACGAGATATTCGAACTTACACGGACCCTACAATAATTCGCGAAATTCCTTAAAAATGACCTTACAATAACTGGTTACCAGGTATTCGAATTTACACGGGAACCCACAACAACTCGCGAAAAAATCTTTAAATAGGACCTCACAATAACTGGCTACGATGTATTCGAACTTACACGGGAAACAACAACAACATTAAGGATTTTTCTTGAGAAACTTAAAAAAGACCCCATGACGACCGGCGACGTGGGATTTCAAACTTACACCACCACAAGGACTGACAACGTGGTTACAATAAAGGATTCTGGAGAACCTTAAAATGGATGCCACAACGGGCAACAAAGTATATAAAGTGTTTTTGTTGTTTTTTAGAGAACCTTATAAAAAAACAAAACTTGGAGAAATCAACGACAAATTCACCAGACGACGTCATCGTTCTAAAAACTGGCTTTACCGGTGGAAAAAAGAAGAAACACGTAAAGAATAACTTATTTTCTCTCATTTGAAGAAAGGTCAGTGATTTTTTTTTAAATCACTATTCCGACACTGTTGTACTTTTTAACAAGAAAAGAATACATGATTTTTTTCTCTCTCCAAAAAAGAAAGTTACTTCTGCCGAAAGAAAGAAAAAAAATTGAAACCGTACTTTTATTTTTTCACTGACTAAAGTGCCGATCGCAAATTCTACGGCTACGCAAAAAGCGTACTAAAAAACTGATTTTTGTCGAAAGAAAATAGGTTTATACTCTTTTTTACAACTAAGATTACGTCTACCAAGCATAATCTAAAAGAAATGTCTAAAAGCCGTATTCGATAAGGACACATTTTCTTTCTAAAACCGTATTTTAAAAAGACACACTTTAAATATAGAAGACTTTAAGGCTACCATGACAGAACTAGTAAAATTTAAAATGCAACAGCAACAGAAAACTGAAGAAAGACTACTGAAAACTGAAGAAAGATTTCAAAAGTTTCTTCGAGAATAAAAAAGAAGCCGACGACAGACTACAAAAGACAGAAGAAAGTCTACTAGAACAAAATAAAGAAGCCGAAAAAAATGTTCTTGAACTAAAAAAGAAACCGACGAAAAGATTGAAGTATTAAGGCAAACAATATCGCATATGGGACAAGGTAACGAAAGCGATAATTCTTTTTCGCAGAATGCTGTTTGGCGTGCAATTGACAACTTTACGTATTCCCCAGATGAGGATAAAACCTTTGCTTCGTATTTTAGAAGATATGACGACATATAAAATAGATTGTGGAAATTAGGCAGACTCTACTACTTCTGAAAAAAGGCACCAGCGAACATACTAAGTTCGTAGATTTTATTTTGCCCCGAAAAACGAGCGATTTGACTTTTGATGAAGTTGTAAATCTTTTAATGGAATGGTTTAGCCCAAAGACTTCTTTGTTTCACAAACGCTGGAAGTGTTTAACCTGGTAAAAAGACAACGAAGATTATTCAACGTTCGCATCAGTCGTAAATAAACACTGCGATTATTTTAAATTAGCCAGACATAGTGCTGATAATTTTAAATGCTTAATTTTCGTTCAAGGATTGGTATCAGGAAAAGACGCTGAAATCAGGCGTAGAGTTCTAAATAAATTAGTAAATGAACCGAATTTAACACTGCAGAGATTAGCTGAGGACTGCCAACGATTTATTAGTGTTAAGCAGGATTCGAGGAACATCGAACAGTCGGACATTGCACACATACGAAAAGTACGTAAAAAATCAAAATTCAACTCTCATCCAAACACAATTCAAAGCAAAAAACGGAATTTTTACGCCTCAAAAACAAGTCAGCCTTACAAAAATAAATTACCGCCGATCCCTTGTTATCGATGCGGAAGCCTGAATTGGGTAACAGAATGCCCATTTCGTGTTAAAACCTGCCTGATTCATAAAAAAATCGGACACAAAAGTTCGCATTGTAGAACGATGAAAGGAAATAAAACGCAAGTTAAATCTACAAAGACTATCAAACACGGCGGCAATATTATAAGATATGTTCAGGTAAAAATCTTAAATAAAAACGTAAAACTACAATTGGATTCTATGTAGTTTCTTCTCTTCCCATTTTATTTTCTTGCCTGTTTATTTTCAATTTTGCTGATTTCCATATTGTTTACCTTGGCTTTTGGCAGATTATTATTATTACTAGTTAAGTATGCAAGGCCTGTAAGACAATGGAGAAGGATGAGAACTCAGATGTGGAGAAAGTATATTTGGATAGCAAAGCTATTGAGGTTGTTCAGAAGTGTTTTTTTATATACTAATCGTTTACCACTTATCAAGTCCCAAAAACAGTCGATGATAAAGGTGAGTGAGATTTCAGTTGCATGATGAAACAGTACTATGATTAATTCACAGAATATAGTTTACTTTGTAAGTCAATTTCTTAAAGACCTCTAACGGATGCCAGCATGTAAAACGGACATTAAACTAAATATGATGATTATGATGCTGATGCTGATGATGATGATGATGATGATGATGATGATGATGATGACTCGACAGATATTTTTAACATTGAGCTTGAAAACAACCATCTGTATGAAACATTCCCACAATAACTTGTTTCACAAGTGGGAAGTTCTTGGAAAGAAACTCTGTACATGGAAGTTCCATTTGATTTTAGGTACACAGAGGAAGAAAGAAGAATTTTTGTAATGTCGGTAGTTAGACGAGTTCTTGCTGAAAAGACTCATGGGGTGAGGGACCAGAGCTTGAAGCTCAGTCGAGCACCTACCATGGAAATACCGATAGAATAGGGAAAGTCTAGCAATGTCTCTTCTGTGAAAAAAAGGCTGTAGGTAACAGAAGAGATCATCTCCCACTAGATTGTCAAATCGATTTTGTACTCTGTCAAGGCAAGAAAGAGTGCTATTAACAGAATCCCACAGATATGGCAGCAATACTCCATCTTAGTCTGAATCTGACTCTTATAGAGGTTTTGTTACCTTTGTGATACCGTTGGAGCACAGTGGGGTGCTTGTGCTAGTGTGATTGCAAGAGTTAGGAGTGGGTGGAGTAAGTTCAGAGAACTTCTGCCATTACTAACCAGCAGAGTGTTACCACTGTTGACCAAGGGAAGAGTCTCTCAAGCATGTGTATGCAGTGTGATGATGTATGTAAGTGAAATCTGGCCAGTGAGGGTTGAGGACATGCGTTGCATGGAGAAAAATGATATGAGAATGATGTGATGGATGTGTAATGTGAGTCTTAAAGACAGGCTTAGATTTGATGACTTGGGAGAAAGATTAGATCTGGACAGTATAGGGAGATGTGTTTAAAACAGGAGACTTTGCTGATATGGTCACATTGAAAGAATGGATGAGAGTACTTGGGTTAATAAATGTAGAACAGTTAAGGTCGCAGTGTCAGTTGGCAGGAGAAGGCCAAGGAAAACATGGGAGGAAGTGATAAGGATGCACTCGAGAGAAAGGGGGCTACATAAAAACCTGGTCAGAGATAGGTTAGTTTGGAAACCAATTTCTAAAAGCCGTCCAACATATGCCAGTATGTAAAACGGATGTTAAACCGAATATGATAAGTAACATTTGGCATTTTATTAATTCAAGTTAGTATTTCTGGGTTCTGATTAGAATCCAAGAGTGTATTAAGTAGACAACAATGAATGATTTTTTCTAAAAATGTTGTTTTTATTATTTCCTTATGTTAGTCTGCTATTCCAGACGTTAACATCTATTTTTGACAAATATTCTATTTATAGTACAATGCCTTTTGCTTTGAATAATAAATCACCCCCCCCCCCTACACATGTATACAAAGAAATATTGATAATTGTAAAAGTTATTTTGCAAAGGAAAACTCAAGAGAAGTGAGTTATGTCTCTAGTGCTTTTATTATTAGCACCACAACGTTTGTTTTGTTCAGGTTGGTTTTAGAAGAGCCTCAGGTAGATATCAACTAAGAATACGTCATTATCATCATCATCACCATTGTCATGATCAGATATAGAATAGGTAACATCTATTTTAAAATGTCTCTTTATAAAACTTCCAGTTGTCATGGTTGCTCGTTGCCACAGAAATATGACTCATGATGTTCGTAATATTAAGAATGACTAGCCGTCCCGACCCGGCGTTGTCCGGGAGTATTTTTTTAGTTCATAAAACCATGTTATTATTTTTAAATCTATAGGACATACTCTCAAAAGTATGTTCTAATTTTATTATTATTTGTACTCACTAGAAGTTTTCACGCAGTTCATCATCAGAGATTACTCACTGACAATAACCGGTGCTGTTCTCTGGAGTCTGGGTGACAACAAGTCTCCCCAGATTTCCAGTACTCTCCACCTCTTTTGATAACCCTTGCAAATGACTGTACGTTATTGCAACAGTCGCTTACCATTGATTTCTCGCTGGCCACGCCCATTGGTCTTCACTAGTATTTGGGTGGCTATAAGCCTTCCCAAGGTCCCAGTACTCTCCGCACTCTTCTAGTGGAGGTCTGGTTAGTGCTTTCCCTCCTCACTCTTTCTATCCTCCTTGACCCTTCACAGTTATTTTGTGGTATCAGCCGAGGCTGATGGCTTTTGTCTTTTTTTTGGGGGGGGGGGGTGGGGGGGGGTCATAGTTTACAAGATTTCTTGCAGTTTCAGTTCCTTTGGGTTCATGTGATGTTATTTCCATCTTCTTCTTCTTCTTCTTCTTCTTCTTCTTCTTCTTCTTCTTCTTTTTCTTCTTCTTCTTCTTCTTCTTCTTCTTCTTCTTCTTCTTCTTATTATTATTATTATTATTATTATTATTATTATTATTTCGGCTTTTAATAGAAGAAAATTCTCTGTCCATGTTTCTGCTCCGTGAAACGTCCTGCCAAATGAAGCCGTGATGATGACTACCATATTCATGTTTAAAGCGGCCTTGAACAAAAATGCAGACTGTATGTGGATGTAAATATCTTCCACCTGTTTCTTTACATGGTTTGTTGCACTTTGCTATTTTTTGCCAAATAATTTTAATTATTTTTATTTTACATCTTCATGTCTCATTCTGAGATTAGACGCTTCATGAATGACTTCCAACTTCCTTTTATTGCCAATTCACTTGCAATGTACAGGAGAAGTTGGAAGTCATTCACGAAACGTCTAATCTCAGAATGAGACATAAAGATGAAAAATGAAAATAATAATAAGAAAAAGATTAGGACATAATATTGAGATGACATCTGATAGATAAAAAAAATATATGTTTCGAACTAAAAAAGGAATTATAAATACTCCCGGGCAACGATGGGTAGGACCAGCTAGTCATTCATAATATCTGTTCTTATTGATTTAAATATATAAAAATACTAAAGAAGTATGAAGTAAATTAATAACGCAAAATCATTTGAAAGTTTTCCGTATTTAAGTTTAGACATTGAACAAGCTCACAAGCGTGTATCAGAGTTCTAATCTCCACAAATTACATAGAAAAAAAAAATCCATATAAAATAACGTCTCAATTGGTTAATTTAAAAAGAAGAACGTGAGTGGGGGGGTAGAACTTGCTATTTGCTTTCTCCCTTCCCCTAAACACTTGAAATGGTAACTTCCAGCAGTTTTTTACTCAAACGAATATATATTTATCTATATACAAATAAATACACATTGGTCTTTATAATAGAGTGGAGGATGATTCAAACAATAATAGTTTGCATTTAGTTGCACTGAATTTTTAAAAAGCAAAACTGATTTGGTTAATTGATCTGTTTGAACTGATTATTTTTTTTAAATGGGATGGTTTTGGTCGATACCATTTCAAAATTAATATTTACACTCCTACCAAAATGGTCGATGCTTTTGGTCATTGTAAAACTATCTTGATGGAAATTGTTTACTTCGATGACATATTTTTTGTCCATGCTCCTTTACAATTCTTTCATTAACAAACAATTTAAATAAGATTCTAATGTTATTGTAACATTTTTGCCCTCTTTTTTTGCCGGGGGCCATGTTACATAAGACTAAAAGGAAAACACTTATTTGTCGTTTTCATGTTGAAGAATTCTCTTATCATTGCAGAGAGCAGCTTACCTTACAGGCTGGTTTACAAATGAAGACTCGAAAAACACAAAAGGAATTTTCATTGCTCACTTTATTTGATGATACAATGTTTTCTCACACTCTTCTGTTTCATGTACAGCAGGGGCCTCTAATCCCCTCCTCCCCTAGTGAGAGCTAGCGCCAAAGATGTCTTCACTATCCAACCACAAAATATACCCTGACGTTTTCTCATTCCCTAGCTATTCAATTGCTTTTTTGGGGAGGGGTATCTTTTCAATTGCTTGTTTTTGTGTATACATGAACTACTTCCACAAATCACTTTTATTTTTCAAATCTTACAATATTGTATTCGAATTTCATCAACGCATTATTCACTAAAACCAAAACTTGACCTAGCCCAATTAGTATCACCCCACTTATCTCAACACCCAAGGGGCAAACTCATAAAATTATGTTCTGCAGACGGGCGGTCATGTGATAATTATACAGGCGTGAAGCTCATAGAAATAGGAATAAAGTGATTGTACATGTAGCAGACAAAAAAACATCATAAGACAACAGGTTCATATAGATCAGATGCCGTTCAGCTTCATACCTGACGGAGGCACAATTGATGCCATATTCATTGTTTGCCAACTACAGGAGAGATATGTATGTGCAGACGAGAGAGACTCTTCATGGCATTCGGGGATCTGGAGAAAGTCTTCAACAGAGTCTCCAGAGAGGTATTATGGTGGGCAAGGTAAAAGGTGGGCATAGAGAAGTGACTTGTCCATCTCGTACAATGTATGTACATGAACGCCAGTAGTAGATTGCGGGTGGATGACACTTACAGTGATGGCTTCAATGTCAAGATTGAACTTCATCAGGCTTTTGTTCTTAGCCCTCTACTTTTCATCATAGTCTTAGAGGCACAGTCAAGAAAATTTTGGTTGATCAGTGCATGGAAATTACTCTCTGTTGATGACTTGTTAACAACAGTCCTAGAAATAATTAAAGGATAAACTAGAAAATATGGAAAAACGGTCTGAGGGTGAACTTACCTAAAACCAGTCGTCCCCTTAAAGAAATGGTACTAGATAACAATACCCTGAAGGTAGTAGACTCTTTCTATTACCTAGGAGATATACTGAAAACAAGTGGTGGATGTGAACTTAGTACGGCTACAAGGATGAAGGCAGCATGGGCGAAATTTCGTAAGCTGCTGCTTCTGATAGCAAAGTTATCCCTGTCTACATCCGGGGTAAGTTGTATAGCATCTGTGTTAGGAGCTTTATATTATATGGCAGTGAATGATTGGCTCTCATCCAACCCTCTCTCGACTGACTGCTGCGCAATGACAGATCCATGATCAGATGGATCTGCAATGTGAAATCTGACCAAACCCAACACATCAGGTCAGAGAAGTTTCTGAAATCACTACATTTGCCCAGCATAGAGGTTATCCTTAGGACGATTCGGTTATGCTGGTATGGTCATGTGAAGCGTTCATCCTCCTGAATAAACCACTGCAGAAGCATGGATGCCTTAAATCACAGGAAGGTTGGCCGGCCAAGGAAAACTTAGAACCACGTGATCAGACAAGACCGCACAGAGTGGAATCTGGAGACAGTTGACCCGCTGAACTGTGAGAATTGAAGAGTGAGATTGTGTAATATCAGAAAACGTTTGATCCCTGAACAAGGGGAAAGTTACGTTAAATGAATAGAAGAAGAAGACTCAAGTATACATAAAGAATTAGTATTCAAATCTTAAATTTAAAAAAAACACGAATAGCTACTTTGTTTTTTATTTAAGATTTTCAAATTGGCTTAGCTTGTGGAATCGAACTAGGTGGAAGCTATTTTGACGACTTAAACAAAATTGTTTTTTATAGAAATCGCTCCAGACAAGGCATGAAGCCATTTGACATAAGGAGCTAAAAAAAGTCAAAAACTAGCCAACGATAAGTATTAAATGGATAGATTCCGACTCAGAAAACAGCAATTTGTAAGAAACATCGCTCATGAAATGTGAGAACTAAAGGACAAAATAAATGAAAAGAGAACATAATTTTGGAATTTATTTGATGATGATGAGGACGAAATTATGTTCTTCGTTAACTCCTAAACAAACCTTAAGTCTGGAGTGGGGCTCGAGAAGGCGAGAATGTGGGTTGAGACCCTAAATTTGGTTTTGACTTAAAAGTCAGATGTGGCAGTCAAGAATGCTTAGATTCTGTTTCCGAAAGGTAAGAAAATTTTAAAATTCTTAAATAACGAACAAATAACTTACTTCTTTTCATTTAAACTTAGAATAATAATTCTTTGGCTATCTGAGGTTGCACATCATAACATTAAATTTTGATTTTAAAAATTCCACCAATCAAAGAATTGTAAAGAATCATGGTTTTGTCGTAGAGAATAACAATCTTCATATTTCAAAGTTTGGATTATCTTTTTAAAAAATGTAAGTTTTAAATTCTTGTATAAATTTTCTCCTGCAGATATCAGATTCGGAAAAATCTTTTGTGTGTAAAGAAATATTAAAAAACATTTATTTACTGTAAAGTGTAAATTATAAATTGAAAAAAGAAGAAATCTTTTGATATTTCAATCAAAATAATTAAACCTGTTCAGTTTTTGTGTAAATTTTTTTAATGAATGTGTAAAAAAATAAATATCGTTTATTTTGGTTAATAATTGCGTTGCTTATTAATTTAAAATATGAAATGTTTTTTTTTATATTGAAAAAAATATTTCCTGTTTGCGTTTTGTAAAAAGAATTTAAGTTTATTTTTTGTATAAAATGTTTTTTTGTGTGTAAAATTATAAAAATGTAAAGAATCTTTGGTGTAAAAAACAACAAAAAATAAAATATTGATTATCTATTTTGGTTTATAATGGCATTTTATTTATTTTAAAATTGGGAATGGGGATGCGTTACAACTTTAAATTGTGTAACTAAGCACTCAAAATAAACTAGCTAAGTGACGGTTCTATTTGTAATTTAGCTGAAGGTATTTTGGACTTTCATATAGAGCCCTATGAATTTTTAAACAAGGAAATAACTAAATAGAAGGTGGCAGTAGAGAAGTGGATACCAACATAAACTGATGACTCAGTGTGCTGTATTCGAGTGTTGTTTGATCCATTGTATTACTTTCACTATGGATGCTTGCAACCTTCATGTGGTCCCTCTTATGAGTACTTGATTCTAAAAAAAGGGGATTAGGAAGAACCAATGCCAACAACAGAATCAAGCAGGGTAAAAATAATTTAATCTGTTGATTCATACGAAAAGAAGAACTAAATGAAAGAAGGGAGGGGATGCTATAAAGATTTAATAATCAAAGTATACTCACAAAACAAAGGAGGTAATAAAATACAATGGTGGTCTTAGTTTTTAATTCATATACACATGTGATGAAAATCCTAAACTCAAAGTCAAACCAAACATGTTTTTAAATAGAAATTAGATTGACTGAATTTAAATTTCATTAATTATGATATCTTTGATTAACTTTGCAGCCAATAATTATTTTTACATCTATTCTTGCAGTGTTGGTGTATACGGTCATTACTGATTGATAACTTTACCGTAATGAGCAGAATAATACATTTAATAAGTAAATTCTGGTGTAAAAAATGACCAAAGTTAAACAAATTCATAGTTGAGCAAGTGTTCGTCAGTAAGCATTGGTTGTCTGCATATTGAACATTCAGATTTTAGTCAGTGTTAAAATACAACACTGAATATGATTTCATTCCCGATTTTCTCAAGATAGCATTTTCTGCGTTCCAAAATTTGTCATCAATCAAATGAAAGTGTTGATATTAATTGAATTCCGATTTAAATAAGACGTAAATAATTAATAAATTGCATGACCAAAACTGTCTTAAAATTTTCAAGAAATCTTTGTATTTCTGAGATTAAGGAATTGTACTGGAATTTATTGAGGTTCAAGTGGTTTAGAAACTGGAGAGCGTGGGGAGGGAGTGATAAGCTGAAAAACTATGTTTTTATTACTATTTTTGACAGATAACATTTGGTAGACTTTAATATCCATTTTGGATAATCATCATCATCATCGTCGTCGTCGTCAGTTTACAGCTGTTTTGCATACTGGCATATGTTGGACGGCTTTTAGAAAATGACTTCCAAATTACCCTATCTCTGACCAGGTTTTTATTTATCACTCTTTCTCTCAAGTTCATCCTTATCACTTCATCCCATATTTTCCTTGACCTTTCTCTGCCAATTAACCCTGCTACCTCCACTGCTCTACATCTACTAACCCAAGAACACTCATCCATTCTTTCAACATGACCATACCATCGAAGTCTACTCTTCTGCACATATCTCCCTACACTGTCCAGATATAATTTTCCTCTGAGATCAGAACTAAGCCTGTCTTTAATACTCACATTACACATCCATCGTATCATTCTCATATCATTTCTCAATTCAATGCATTTCCTCAATTCTCACTGGCCAGGTTTTACTTCCATACATCATCACACTGCATACACATGCCTGATAGACTCTTCCCTTGGTCGATAGTGGTAACGCTCTGCTTGTTAATAATGGCAGAATTCGCCTTCCAGATATACTTTCTCTACATTTGAGTTTTCATGAATCTCTATTGTTTTTCACTTCTTGCACACAAGCTGATTATCATCTCTCAATCTATCAGTAATTTTACTGCTCTTCTTGTGTACCCAATGCTTACAGGTACCACAAAAAAATTGAATTTCACCCGACTCTATTTTTACAAACTGAGCAAGGGAACTTTCTTCTTTGTGGCAGCTTTCCAACACAACAACCACTGATCACCACTTTGGTCTTGGTAATATTCACTTTCAAACCTTTACTTTCCATAGCATTCTTCCATCTTCAACTTAACAAGTAGGTTATCCATTGTTTCAAAGTCAAGTACTAAATCATCAGCATACAGCATCTCTTCCGGACAATCTCTGGACAATGCTTAAATATAATATCAAAATTGGAAAATGTACCAAGAAAAGGTACTAAACTAATAAAAGGATTAAATGATCTCAATTATGAAAATAGGTTGGAATCCTTAGGTTTAACTACTTTTGTGACAAAGTATCTGGAGTCCCATGGGGATCGGGTACTCTGGTGACGCGCTAGTATGCATCTTGGTGGTGATGCTACGCTGACTGAGGGCCTTGTGACAAGATGAAGTGGAGATATAAAACTAGTATATATTTGACGTAGAAATAAACTTATTCGGACGACAGAACGAGACACCAGCTAGTCTCGCAAAATCGTGTAATATATTCAAAATCAATTACCACCAGAGACGAGAAGACAGTTGCCAGCTGAAAAGTGGAGATTAGAGAATTCCATATCGCGATTTTAATTCTGAAATATCAATAAAGCGATATTATTGTTCGAGTGAATGGCGCGTTTTTAGAACCACGATTTTGTGACGGTTGTTTTGAAGACGTCACGACCTGGGAAAAACGAATCAACTTGACTGAGATTTATTTGAGCCTGTCATCGTTAATTACAAGCCGAGCACAGAGCACCTCCAGCTGTGTGACAGAATGAGAAGGCCACGGTTGTTGTGTTTGTTTTTGCAATAATGGTGGGTTAGGAGAAAATCCCATTTATTTTGAGAAAAAAGGAGTGAGACGCCCGTCCCCACCCTCCTTGAGAGAGGAGGACAGACAGGAAGTAAGATGGCGGAGGAGGGGTGTACAACCATAAACACACGAGAAAGAGAGATAACAAAAATGCTGCTGCTTCAATAAAAAATGTGGCTTTTTCACGCACGAGTCAGTTGGACTAACGCCGGGAGAGTTGAACTGACGCTCGGGTTGACCGAAGTTGTGTGCGCCGAAGTGGCGTGCACCGAAGAACCAAACCGGACGAAATTCTAGCAACCGCCTTAGCCCGTTAAGTTTCTGACTTAGACAACCACTTGTGTAAAGAATTCGCACACATAGAGAACTAGCAAAATAACTTTTGCTAAAGACATTTACGAGTACGGTAGACATTAATCCTACCATTGACCAATGTAAAATCAATTCTTTTATTTTATTAATAATTACTCTTTGCGACAAAAAAAAACAGACCGAGTTGTTGAACATTGTTCTTTTCCTTTTGTTCTGCTTTGAATGATCCTTCGCCCCACAGAGCCAACCAGTTGCTGTTCGCACAGTGATTGCTCGCTGCTATAAACAGTTTCAAGGTGGGAGTGTGTGTGTAGCTGGACGAGACGACCAGATCGGCGACGTCATCATCATCATCGTCACCATCCAGGCCTAGAGGAACTTGGATCTATTTTTTATTGCCATGACGATCTGCACGGCTAAGGGGTTCATACTTTACTAGAAAGAAGAATGCGAAGTTAAGATTTAATTGAGATCTTCAAAACAATCGAATTTCTAAATATGAAATACACTTTTTAAAAATATTTCTTTTCACACTGGAAATTTATTTGCAAGAAAGATTTCAAAAACTAAATCACTGACCACACGACTAGCAGCAAAATCCCATCCATTCACTGTGAAGGTCCCCAGATGCCGAAGAGCCTTCCACTCCAATAGCTTCTTTCCTCGAGCTGCCGGCCTTTGGAATTCGCTTCCTGGCCCCTGTTTCCCCGACTGTGCCGACATGCAGAAATTTAAAACTAATGTGAACAAGCATATCGCTGCACAGCTCCCAAATTAAAATGACCCCCATAACGTTCACCCTAATTCTCAGTATCCCCTGACGTCTACAGTGACAACTTGCCTTGTTTGGGGTGAACTAAGTTAAAAAAAAATTCCTAAAGTAAAAAATTCCAGCAGGTGCTAAATAGAATATCGACCAAATATGGGTTTCCTTTGTCTAAAAAGCCCCCCGTAGGTGGGGTGAGGGGGCAGATGGGGCCACTAGTTTGGTTATGCAACTATTGAAGCTACAGAACAGATTAGCTGAAATGTTTAATAATGGCTACGCATCAATAATAAAGGGGTTACAAGTCAAAGCAACAGCATGAAATAAACACATTTTATTATCTGAGAATCTAGACAATCCACACATGGTTAAAGCTATTCTCAGAAAGCTGGCTAAACAAAGAAAACCTTTGAATTTGATTCATTTATACCAATAAACTTGTGAATGCTAACATGAAAAACACATACATAATAATAATAATAATAATAATAATAATAATAATAATAATAATAATAATAATAATAACAACATTGAAAAACAATCAGTGAACTTCTCGAAATCGGAACAGAGCCGAATCAAGACAACAGACCTTGCACACACAAATAGCTTGACATCCTTTCAGATAGAGCTTTATAACAAATAATAAATAATAAATTTGGCTTATTTTGACATGTTACTGCAGTTTCACGGGACATCCGCTCGTGAGAAATGTATTAATAAAACCCTTACAGTCTTTATTTGAATACAAACTCTTATTGTGTGACGTGTAGAAATACAAGAAAATCAAAAAACATAATTGAAATTCTGTTCTTAAAAAAGATATTCTGTTTTCTACTTATAATAAAATGAAAAATAAGATAAAAAGGTATAAAAAAACATATTTTTAATATTAATTTTCATATATATATATATATATATATATATATATATATATATATATATATATATATATATATATATATATATTAGTATTTCATGTATCCACATAAAATTTTATAAAGAGATATAATTTTTTTATGTATCAATTTTCAGTAATTACTTCAACAGTGCTCGATACGTAAATAGAGCTAGGTAGTAAGCTATGAAAATATATTTATGGCAATTAAGCTACACAGAGGCTCCCGCGTTTCATCTCCGGGGTTAATCTTCAGGCTAATATATATAGGATTAGATTATTATTTACATTGTATGTTATGTTATTGTAAACAGAATTGTAATTTAATACGACCTTTGCATTTGTAAGCCCTATATTTTATATTATTAGGATATTGGTTATCTATTCATGTAGGCTAAATTCACTTATATATTATTCTTTATTTTCTTATATTATTTTATTTTTATCTTTATATTATCCTTAATAAATTTATATTTTATTCTTTTGATTATTATTATTTACTCACTAGGAGTTATCACACTGGTCATCGTCAGTGATCGCCCACTGCCGACAACCTGTGGTATTCCTTGGAGTCTGAGTGACAACAAGTCTCCTCAGACTTCCAGTATGCTCCACCTCTTTTCGTTCATCACCGCTGATGACCTTGCGGTATCGCAACAGCCACCTACCAACGATTTCCCGCTGTTAAGGGCCATTGGTCCTCTCCGGGGCCCGAGTGGCAACAAGCCTCCCCACGGTCCCAGAGCTGTCCGCGCTCTTCCAGTGGAGGTCTGGTTTGCGTTTTCCTTCTTCGACCCTCTGTCCATAATTTTCGTGGCGTTAGCCTATGCTTGCGCCTCTCTCGTGCGGTTGTATTTTCCCCGGTTCTGTTGTCTTGTGCTTCCATGTGTTTGTTCTCCATTCGTTGCTTATGTGGGTTAGTTTCCGCATTCGAGGACATTTCTCAGGATTGTAGCTGTTTTGATCATTACTGTCTTTTGTATGGTCTCAAATATCCCTTTGATTCCTATTTCTCCTAGTCTTTTCTCCATGTTTTTGGGGACTGTTCCTAGTGCTCCTATGATTATTGGTGTTATACTGACTTTCTTCATGTTCCATATTCCTTTCAATTCTCTGGCAAGTTCAGTATATTTGCTTCTTTTTTCCGTCTCTTTGATCTTCACTCTGTGGTCTGCTGGAACGGCAAAGTCCACGATTTTGCAGGATTTTTCTTTCTTGTTGATTATTATCATATCCGGTCTCCTTGCTGTTATGGGTTTGTCTGTTTGTACATTCATATCCCATATGATTTTGTGTTTTTCGTTTTCTAGTACAGTTTCTGGTTTGTGTCTGTACCGTTTTTTTTGCATATTATTATTATTATTATTATTATTATTATTATTATTATTATTATTATTATTATTATTATTATTATTATTATTATTATTATTATTGTTGTTGTTGTTGTTGTTGTTGTTGCTATTGTTATTATTATTAATATTATTGTTATTATTATTATTATTATTATTGTTGTTGTTGTTGCTGCTATTGTTATTATTATTAATATTATTGTTATTATTGTTGTTGTTATTACTATTATTAATAATTTTTTGAAATTTTACTTTTGTTTATTATTATTATTATTATTATTATTGTTGTTGTTGTTGTTGTTGTTGTTGCTGCTATTGTTATTATTATTAATATTATTGTTATTATTGTTGTTGTTATTACTATTATTAATAATTTTTTGAAATTTTAGTTTTGTTTATTATTATTATTATTATTATTATTTTTATTATTTCAACAATAACTATGTTTTTAATGATGAATAATGTTGATGTTTTATTCAACTCATAATTGTGATGTTATGGAATCGGTTTTGAAAAAGAGACATGTTGGAAACAAACATTCTTTCGCGTTAGAAATGATCGTATGCCAAAACCTTTTGTTGATGTTGAATTCCTGGAACTGATATAAATAATATGTTATAAATTTATTTATTTATTTCAATTTACTCTCTCTCTCTCTCTCTCTCTCTCTCTCTCTCTCTATATATATATATATATATATATATATATATATATATATATATTGTTTATATATGCTCTGTTGTTACAAGTTGTCAATCATCGAGTTTTCAATTAGAAGAGGTTGATATACATAAAGAATAAAACATATTTTCGCACTACTATATATATATATATATATATATATATATATATATATATATATATATATATATATATATATATGAGTATAAAAAATTGTACATATGCAATCATATTACGATCATAGATCTCACCGGGCCATTAAATCGATCACTCTGATCGTAATATTTTTATACTCTTCGTCTCCGTCTCTGTCTTTTACTTATTTATTTTTAGTACGAGTGTACGTCCTCCGTCAAAATGACGAAAAAAATTAAGCTTTGCCAGTGTTCACACCAATATTCATATTCATATAAAATAACGTCTCAATCGGTGAAGTTAAAAAAAGAAAGCAGAAAGAAACAATTGTCTCAAACTGGAAAGTTTAAAAAGAGACAAAAGGAAAGAAAAACGTATCTATTGGTATAGAAAGAAGAAAAGAAAAAAGAAAGAAAACGTCTCATTATGAAAATAGAGTGAAAGATTTCTTTCTGAATTAAATTCAGAGCCCCGGTGAGTGTCGGAATAAATTTTTTTTCCCTATTCTTAGAAATGGTTTCGTCCGGCAGTGTTTTTTTACTTGCTAACTTTTGTGTGACAAGAAGGATCTATATTTATTTACATAGAAATAAATACACATTGGTCTTTATTATAGAGTAGAGGATATTCATTTACCCACATTTATTCCTTCCATATATGTTCAGCAAATACTCTAACGTATTGGCTCCTATTGTACGTTGCAGGGATCCATATGTGAAAGTTCCTCAAATGGTTATGAGTGACGTTTCTTCTTATGATTATGTGTCAGGGTTCCAATATCTTCGCTGAAGGTGCCATGTTGCACGAAACTGAAAAAAAAAACATTTACTAGTTTTTCTTCAGTTGGTGAATTCTCCTAGTATTTCCTGAAGCATCCTCTTCCACAGGTTGGTCCACAAATTAAATATCAAAAACGCAAAAAGGATTTTCCATTGCATACTTTTTATTGCTGATGTTGACAGTGCCTTACTCTCACACTCGTTTCTGATATTTAACTAGCTTTGCAAACTCACAAAAAGTGATTCAAACAATCTAACCCGAGCTCAATGGATAACCCAACGGTCACATTTCTTTCTAGGGTAAGGAATATTGGTCTAAATAACAATCTGTTGCTACCTAATCCTTCTAATTTGCCTAGTCGAGCACATGGTCAAACCAAGAAAATAATTCCATAGCCAGATTGATGCATTTATGATACTTGATTGTTATGTTATTTCTGATGGTGTTAATTGGAACACACATCTATTGATCCAGATTTGATTAGTCACTGTTAAATGTCCACGACTTCAACCCTCAGCCTTTCACTCAGACTAAATAATGTATTTTGAATAACACTGTGATATCTACTTATTCCAGCCCAATAAATGTAAGCATCATTTATCATTTATCAGTTGTGTCTCCCAGGAATTAAGCAACTGATAAGATTCACCGATTCCTTTGTATTGTCATAGTTGATTTGTTTAAATGTTGAAAGAACATAAGAAATTGGATTGAGTCCAAAATGTTTACTGTTCAAATATCTATTTTTTATCGGTCGTTGATTGGTGTTGTCAGTTAAGTCTCAACAGCGTTTTTAACCATTTAATCCAATTGGTTTGAACAAAACTATTTTCACATCATTTTATTTTCTTCTTCCTAATTTTGAAATGCAACATCATCAACATTACAGATTAGACTTAGATTTAGGCGCTTCGGCGTCCTTTCGACGCATGAGGCAGTAAAAGTAAACTATCGTTTTCGGTCTGAAGCCAAATCCAGTTCATTTTTGATCTTCCTATACTTTTTTTTCCGTCAGGGTTCCACTGAAACACTTGGTTAGCAAATCTCTCTGGGGCCAATCTTAGGATATGTCCGAGCCAGCCTAGACGTCGTTTGCAGATTATTGATGATACCACCTATTGGTTAGTGCGGTCTCTGACTTCTTGGTTGGTAATTTGATCGCTCCATTTGATCCCTAGAATCTTTCTAAGACATTTGGAATCAAACGTGTCTAATTTCCTCTCTTGACTGATTTTGAGATGCCAAGTTTCACTTCCATATAGCAGTATGGACAAAACGTTGCTGTTATAAAATCTTCATTTAGATCTAAGAGTGAATTTTTTGTTTTTTCAGATCATGCAGAGCTGGTTAAATGCTGCTGAGGTTTTTCCTATCCAACATTGCAACTCGTAGTCCATATTGCCTTCCATTACAGATTCCATTACAATAAATTTATATAAGTAAATATATTATAAACCATTCAAAACATCTTTCCAAATTATAAAGGGAAGAATCTGATAGTAAGTAGAGACAACTTTTTTACCTTAATATAAAAAAAAGATAGTTGATACTAATTTCGATTTCAATAACAAAAAGAAAGTCCTGGTAAGTGGGCCACATAAGTTGCATGTCGCCAAACAGAAAACAAAAGAGCTGGGTTGGGAAGTTAGATGAACACAATGCAACAGCGATGTCAAAATCCGGTCAGGATATATAGAAGAGAGATCAAATGATTGGATCGGGAACCAGAAGCCAAGTATAACACATGCAAGAAAAAGAAAGAGAGAAAAACAGCAAGTGGAAGACAATTTAAAGCATCATAATTTTATATAACTTCGGTATCAAATATATAAATAACATTGTTTTAAAAGATGTATCGAAATATTAATACTAGTGACAATCCTAATGAGCATGCTGTTTTGAATAACACCCCTCCCCAACACATACGCACATAACTAAAGAAGCATGGTTTGGTTTGGTAGTTTTGTTTTACGGCATATCAACCCTTTTTGGGTTATTTAATGCCGAATCTGGTCATTATAGTAAAAGTTTTTATGCTTCAAGTTCTTTATATCTTCAAATGTTTAATCATCGTTTTTGGTTTGGTAGTTTTGTTTTACGGCATATCAACCCTTTTTGGGTTATTTAATGCCGAATCTGGTCATTATAGTAAAAGTTTTTATGCTTCAAGTTCTTTATATCTTCAAATGTTTAATCATCGTTTTTGGTTTGGTAGTTTTGTTTTACGGCATATCAACCCTTTTTGGGTTATTTAATGCCGAATCTGGTCATTATAGTAAAAGTTTTTATGCTTCAAGTTCTTTATATCTTCAAATGTTTAATCATCGTTTTTGGTTTGGTAGTTTTGTTTTACGGCATATCAACCCTTTTTGGGTTATTTAATGCCGAATCTGGTCATTATAGTAAAAGTTTTTATGCTTCAAGTTCTTTATATCTTCAAATGTTTAATCATCGTTTTTGGTTTGGTAGTTTTGTTTTACGGCATATCAACCCTTTTTGGGTTATTTAATGCCGAATCTGGTCATTATAGTAAAAGTTTTTATGCTTCAAGTTCTTTATATCTTCAAATGTTTAATCATCGTTTTTGGTTTGGTAGTTTTGTTTTACGGCATATCAACCCTTTTTGGGTTATTTAATGCCGAATCTGGTCATTATAGTAAAAGATTTATGCTTCAAGTTCTAAAAATAAAATAAAAAAGGGGAGGGAGAAAGGGAGAGGGGATTTTGTTTTTGGTTTTGTAGAACATAATTAAGTTTTACAAAAAAAAAAAAAAAAAAAAAAAACGTCAATGTAGGTGAATTTCGTCTCAGGGAGCCACAGGGCAGCCTGATCTGGTATCACCAGTAAAGAAGCATGCACAGCCTTGGTGTGAAGTGGAGCTGATAAGAAACATGAATTACTCACTGCACCCGGTGATAACATTCACCAATGCCAGTCGGAGCATAAGCAACTTATGCGCTGTGTCTGCAGGGGTAAGGGAACAGTGAGCATCCCAAACAAGCCGTTGTAAACAGACATTTGGGATAACAAAGTTATCCACACGTAAATGGTTCGTTTTGTTGACCAATCAATCGCATTTTGGACTCGGGCATATATCGCTGATTCGGTCATTTAGTTCAGCGACAACTAGCTTGCCATCCAGTTTTAGTCAGTCTTTGTTGTAACTTTGCACCTCATTGTGATAACCGGTGTTTGTTGGAGGCGGTGTTCATTGAAAATCCTGTTCATTGAAGACTTGTAGCCCTTGGTCCTTGGTCCTTGATTCTGTGCATGGAACTTTAAGTCAATTAAAGGCTGGTTACCCTTTGGCTTTCTGTAGATTCCCTTTGGTGTCCCATGGGAATCAGGGTACAAACAGTATCCTGCTTCAGTTCTATGTACTACATGGTGGCATACTTCTTATCAGTATAGACTAAGTGTATGGCATGCGGTATTTAGTGGCATTCGGTGCATCTGAGCTATTAAAGTATCCACACAAATGCTCTTAGAAAAAGTATGAATCCACTTCTTCTTCATCAACCTATGTAGGGTAGACTGGACTTTATGCAACACTTAATCATTGCTGCATCAGAGATCTATCTTCGGTTTGTCTCTATAAAATGTGGTTGTAGCAGATGGAATGGTTTGTATAGTGTTGGGCAAAATCATATCTGACCTCAAGCGCAACTACATATCTTTCATCGGTGAGATGATGGTTGTCATTGTTTATGTATGGACAATTATTAAAATTAAAATTACACATAAGAGATGTAAAAAATGATTCTCCATTTTATAGTACATGTAGCTAAATGGACATGAAATTGCAAATATTTGTCACAGCAAGATATTTATGGGAACCAGTCAAGAACAGTAAAACTATTCCTGCCCAAGTATCTATACATGTTATAATCATCTCCATTTATTAATGAAATAATATAGGGTGACCCACCTCCCCTAGAAAATGTCACCCATCAAATCGTTAATAAAATTCACAATCCTTTCATCAATCAAACAATATTTAGTACAAATAAACTTTCAGTCTATGCCTGACTTGTCCACCAAGTTTCGGTCATGACTGTCCAACAGTTTTTGTTTTATCGTCATTCAATAAAACACACACCTGGATACAATGTGCAAAATTGTCAATACCTCTGACATACTCCTCTCTTTGCACTTCCCTGATTGAGGCTATGATGGTCATCTTCAATTCATCAATAATCAAGGGATTTGAGATAACTGTGCAGATAAAACATCTGGGGTGTTCTGGCTGGGTGAGTATGAAGCCAATTCAGGATAACCAAAGTGTCCTGCTGTATCAATGAATGGCATCAAATCATTGTTTATTATCAAACAAACATTTTAATAAATTCAGTCATCGGTGTTATGTGAAGGTTGTTTTTTTAAATTTTTATTAAATTTCAATGAATTTTCATCGAATTTTAAAATGGGTTTGAATTCCATTTTCATGGAAAAATAGTATTCAATTACAAAAAATAGTTTGCAGGCAAAGATATTAGACAGCAATATCTCAAATATTGCAATTTCCATTCAACAAAAATAATTTTTGCTTTCAAATGTTTATGAAAATTGATTTTGATTGATTAATCTGGTTTGCTTTATGGCACATCAACACCTCAGTGGGTCATTTAACCAAAAATACTGACCAAAAAGTAAAAATAGAATAATAATTATTTGTAATCATACTGTTTGGCAGAAAACCACGACTTTCTTAACATTATTTGTTGAAAGCGAAAATTTATATATTTTCGGGTACAATTGCTTAATCGGCATCCAAGAAAATATCAGTACTTACGTCATCAACAACGAGTTTCACTGAACACTTCCGAGACTGATGAACTTTGCCGAACGAACTGAATACACCATAAGTGGTTATTGATATTCATTGTTTTTTTTTTCAAGAATAAATGTAATGAAAGAAACTGTTGTGTTTAACTTGTATTTATAATTGTTTTATGATACCCTTCAAATTTAGAAATCCATTCTTAACATGGGGAGGGGGGAGAGCTTTGTTAATTTCGATTCGGCTTTCTCCATTTGCAGTCAGAACTGCTTACATCACGACTAAGTCATGCATGCAAATCTCTAGATGCCATGACACAACAGTACCTATTTTTGTATAATCTTATTTCCTTCAGGAATCCAAAAATTGTCATTCTGAAAAAGGTTCTTCAGGTTACTTACCTGGTAATATCTAAAACGGATTTCATTGAAACTAATATATTTCACCATTTTATGTTCTGTTGTCAATGGAGCATGACAATCAACACAAAATGGAGGGTCTTTTTCTTTTAAGCAGATATGAATACATTACGTCTGTTGAATGGGGAAAGAGTTACCACCTCTTTTCTTATGTGACGAGAAGTTTATAGTGAAGCAATAGTTGCGCAATCACTCACCATATTTATCATAGTTTTGTAGCAGTCACCTATTTTGATGTACTATTCTCTTGATGTAGATAGACAGGTTTACCACTGAGTGATTGGCCCATCGGCCAATCAGATCTCTTGACGTAAGAATACAGGTCGTTGAACTATTTCTTTCAGTGCCTATGAACTCTGGTTTTCCCCTCCTAATCAATTGGAGTTTCGAGATTGTACTAGCAGGATTTTTTGTCGTTGGCTTTCAAACTTGCCAGCAACATGATAAAATCTACAAAGATGGGTGATGCCCATTTTGTAAAGATTGACTTTTAGCTGTTTTTAATTCTTTTTTAGCATAACCCAAAATAAAAGGTGTTTCCATTAATTTTCAATTTCGTCTATTTATTTCATGTATGGAGTCAGATGGACCTTCTGTCGCAGCCAAACTTTGATTATAATGGAAACGGATACCACCATCTCTTTTTCTATTATAGTTTAAATCCCGTGGCAAGGACGACTAGAAGAAATGGATAAAAAGAAAAGGACTGGCGTTATTTTGGAGTTTTCCTTCTTCTAGACTAGTTTCCCTACCACGGCTTGAGAGTATAGTCTAACCTACTATTTCACCTATAGCTGAATTAAGAACAAATCCCAAGAGTGTTAATGAAAGTGATGCAGAAGCCCCAACCGAAACTTGCTGAGCACACAGTTGCCACCAGTAACTACGGGACCACCAGCACCACCATTGCTTCCGTTACAACTATAAACAAAAAAAAAACCCCTCCCTCAGAAACCATTTCTTACTCTTTCTTATATACACGCTCTGGTTGTATGTCTAGTTTTATTAGAAATTTATTAACATTCATATATATTAGTGTTGAGATGATTAATCGGAGTTGGAATCGGGAATCAGAAAAATCAGAACTTTCTGGGATATAGGAATCGGTATCGGAATCGGAAAAAAATTGTGCTTATTTTCGATGCCAAAACGATTTTTTTAATTGTTTTTTTCTTCCTTTGTTTTGTTGAAAACTTATTTTCCATTCCTGGTACTAATGATAAAATGATAAATATTTATTGATTTTAAACTACATGTAAAACTAAAATCTATAGACCCCCAAGTGTATTTTTTACGTTTGAGAAAATCTATGCATATATTACATGGGTTTTACGGTAATCCAAAAAAAATAATAATAAAGTCAACAACTCTATAACTAAATATTTAGAGGTTTAAAAAAATCGGAATGGATAATTTTATTGGAATCACGAATTTAGAACAGAATCTGTAATTGTATCGGAATCTGGAAAAATATTGGAATCGTCTCATTACTAATATATATTAATATTAATGTAGATATTATGTAGAACTTTACGATTTCTGAAATAAATCTTTTACAAATTCTATTGAAATAAAGAAAAAAAAGATATTTTATGAAAGTACATCGTTTTAATAACAATGGGCACGCCTGTGTTTTTTTTAATGGTTTCTGTTGCATGGCAGGTTTTTATTAAAAAAAAATGGTTATCAGAATAATCATCTGTTCATTTGTGTGCGCCCACCATACCTGTCTCTCCCATCTCTCAATGTATTTTTCACTTTGTTGTCTTTGCTCTGAAACCAAACCGAATCATCCCCTTCCTGATATTCATGGCGACCCAATCAAATATTAACATAATTTCTCATTCGGCTTCTTTCATAGAAGTTTATTAGCAGACATGTCCTTCTTATCATTGCTACTGCAGACATTTCTATTTTGCAAACGTGTCTTCATAAATGAACAACAATAACAACAACTGCACTGCTCAGTACATTTTATATGTTGTTCATTTCTATGAAAAATTTAAAGGGGAGATAACTACTGACACATAAAGGAGAGATAACTACTGACAGCTTCTATTTAATTTAACAATTGGAAAGAAAAGCTGAATCCCATTACTGTGACACCCTTACAGAGTACTTATAATTGGTGGATCATCATCATCATCATCATCATCACCACCACCACCACCATCATCATCATCATCCATTTAACGTTTTAACATCTGTTTTGCATGCTGATATAACTTGGTTAGAAGTTATAATAACAAAAATAACCAGAGTGTAAGGTCTTTAAAAGAGGATGGTTTATTTCAACGTATATCTTGTACAAAACAATAATACTACCGGTAATCCAATAGGATTAACCTAATACAGTCGAATACAGTCCACTATACATACTACTGTTCGTAGTATATATATACTACTGACTAGTACACTTATCAGCCTTGAGGGGGAGTCATGTATCCCACCACAACACATATGTTGGGCAGCTTTAAGAAATTGACTTCCAAACTAACCTATCTCTGACCAGGTCTTTATTTATTCCGCTTTCTCTCAAATATATTTTTATCACTTCTTCCCATGTTTTCCTTGGCATTCCCCTGTGAAATGGACCTTCTGCCTCAACTGTTCTACATAAACTCTAACCCAAGGACTCTCGTCCATTCTTTTAACGTAGCCATACCATCAAAGTCTCCTGTTCTGTATGCATCTCCCTATACGGTCCAGATTTAATCTTCCTCTGAGCTCATTAGATCTAAGCCTGTCTTTAAATCTCACATTACACATCCATTATATCATTCTCATATCATTTCTCTTCATGCAACGCATGTTCTCAACCCTTACTGGCCAGGTTTCACTTACATACACCATCACACTGTGTACACATGCCTGATAGACTCTTCCCTTGATCGACAATGGTAACGCTCTGCTTGTTAGTAATGTCAGAAGTTCTCTGAACTTACTCCATTTACTCCTAACTCTTGCAATCACACTAGCACAAGCTCCACCCTGTTCTCCAAGGGTATTACCAAGGTAACAAAACTTCTCAACAACTTCAATAGCTCTGCCATCCAGATATACTTTGTCCACAGTATACTTGTACAAGGTTTATTAATAACTAATTGTTGGGGGTATTTAAGGAATCCCTGTTATATTCTAAATACCAAAAGTGGGAGAGTTGACTGGAAAAAATATGACTCTGGTACTGGTTTTAAAACACTTGACTCTTTAAAAAATTGCCGACTCCTGACACCCAACTCTGACTCACTACCCCAGAAATGGGAAGTCGGGTGAAAAGAATGTGAAACCTGACTCTGCACAAGGATATAAAAAGAGAAAGGCTTTTTTTGTTCAGCAATCTTTAATTATCAAATTCTCATTCTAAATAAGGATTCTTTATGACACAACAAGTCAAGTTCTATGTGAAGCGATCATCATTTTTGGAGGGGAAAATAAGCTTTATGTCCCTATTTACTTGCGTCCCTGGGAGGTGATAGTGGCTAAGTGGTTAACGACACGGACTCACAACCTAGGTGTGCCAAGTTCGAATCCAGTTCATTTCACAGAAACATTTTCATTTAGGATGTTGGCAACCTTCACATGGTCCCTCCTGTAAGTACCCGATGTCTTTCTAGAAAGAATTCTAACTAGAAAGATATCTCGGAAAATCAATGCCAACAATAGAACCATTTGATCTATACGAAATGAATGAATGACTTGCCTCCCCACGAGGACAGAGTCAGACACAAGATCGGTTTTTAGTGAGGGAAAAGTCCAGTTACCTAAAAAGAGGCACTCGGGATTGGGGCACAGATAAAAATTGCCCCAGTTTAGAAGAACTATTCCTTCTCTGACTGAGGACAGTAAAGATGAACATGTAGTATCAGAATAGATACTACACTTTTCTCTTAGCCAAACCTTCTTATGTTGTATAGCTGTTTATATTAGTATTAGAACAAATGGGTTCGATATTGCTATAAATCTCTATTTAGTTAACAGTCAATGCTGTGTTGTCTCATTAACTTTTACTTATCTGGTGCTTATCTTTATCTCCCGCCCCTCGGCACCATACTACCCACCCCATACCTTCCCATTCACTCTCTTTCATTTCTTTTCTTTTGGTCTAACAACCATCTTTTTGTTCTTCAAACCAACATGATTTTTGTGGTTTAAAATTAAAAGGGAGTCAAGTGAAAAGTTGCTCAATTCATTTCCTAAATAGTCTTGTGATTCTCTTTTAATATTCGACCAATATTGGCACCATGTTTCTCCAAGAGAACATCAGTCAAATAATGACTGATTGATTCAGTTCTTCAACTGGTCATCTGGGACACGGCCTTACTCACATAATCAGATGCTAGTGTTTATTAGAGTCACCCAAGGGAAATTCATATTAATCAAACGTTAACACATTTATGTCATGCTGTTAACTGCTGAATTGTTGATACTAATTGGTCTGTGAGTGGTGTGGTGCTACTAATCGATTCGCCTAGGGTGTAATGTGGTGGTGGTGGTGGATTGAGATGCTCATGATGGATTGGTCTGCGTTGGGATACTGATTCTCACACTTGATTGGTATGAAGTGAAATTGGGGTACTGGTTGGTCTTGAATGGCTTCACAGAGTGGATTGGTCACTGAAATAAGGGAGGTGTTTTCACAGAACAGATGACTTTGGGAAATTAGCATCAGTTTAATTTTCAACTAAGCCTGTAAATACTTGCCTTATACTAATACCCTCAAGAAAAAGGCATGAATCTACTTTTCTCTGTATTCTATCCTATCACCATATAGTGTGATATGGTTCATGGAAAAGAAGGTGGGAAGAGAACACTTGAATGAATTACTGTCCAACAAGTATCTTATTTCCCCATATATGGTCAGTCATTCAAACAGAACTTTTTACATAAAAAATCTGTTACGCCAGATACAAAACCTAAACGTATAAAAATTCCTAGAAAGTTGGGTTACTAGTGGTTCTATATATTAATAAATATATAATTTCTTAACTTTGACATTGGTTGATAATCCTGTTTTTATAAGGATTACAAAGTCAAAGAATTTCATAAAGTCAGAATACATTGTGATGTCATAATAGCCGTCTCCCTCTTTTGACATCACAAAGTCAAAATACATTGTGATATCATAATAGATACTCTTTCTCCCCTCTCTATGTCCTCTCCCCTCTCTCTCTTTCTCTCTTAATAATTTAATCATTTCACTCCTCTCACCACTTCTCTTATCATTCGTCCTTCCTCCCACCATCTAAAAAATTCATGTACGGATGAAGTGTGAACAGTGACAAGCAAACAAGCGAGATAACAAACAACATCATCAGCGTTTTAGATATATAGATGTTGAAATGAAAAATAAAAATTTAATGAATAAAATAATAGTATATTGATGTGTTTCAACTCAAACTTTGAAACCAGAAATGATGATAGATTGATTAAAAGGGTAAATGGCTTCTTTTTTCACAAAAAAAACCCACTCAATTTGAGAATCCAAAGGAAGTATGAGTTGTCTTTGGCGTTTTAGATGGGGATGATGGAATTTTTCAAGTTTTTTAATTTTACTTCAAACAAGGCATATTGCCACTAAGACGTAAAGAATTACTATGAAATAGTATGCCTCCCTATAAATCTGGCCATAAGTGGTGAGTTTTGCAGCGAGATGTTTGTTCACATTACATTTATTTTGTGCATGTTAGTACAGTCGGGGAAACAGGAAGCAGAGAGGAAATTCCAAAGGCAAGCGGTTCGAGTAGAAAGTTTTCCGATATCTGGGTACCTCTACAGTGAAGGGGTGGAACACTGCTGATTGTCAGGTTTGTTGCGGGTATTTAAGTTGAGGGGGTGCAAGTGCACTAAGTTCATCGAGAACATTCTGTTAGGTACTTGTAAAACAAGCACAGAGATGCAGCATTGCAGTGATGGGACAGGGACTTGAGTTTGGTAGACAGTGTGCAACCTATTAGGTTAGAGACTCTTTTTTGCACCCTGTTCAAGAAGGAGATACTAGTGGTTGATGCAACGGCCTAGATATAGCAACAATACTCCACACATGGAATAATGATGGCTTTGTAGAGATATAGGATACTGAAAGGTGTGAGATATAGGATACTGGAAGGTGTGAGATATAGGATACTGGAAGGTGTGAGATATAGGATACTGGAAGGTGTGAGATATAGGATACTGGAAGGTGTGAGAAGTTTTCTAGCTCGGTAGAGGGAGCCCAACTTCCTTGCAGCAGCCTTAGCAATGTATTCCATGCATTTGTTCCAATTCATGTTACCTGTGAATGTTTCGGCATTTTTTATTTTGTATCGCTTAAAAAAAGTAATTCTTTAAATTTTAATCCTTCATTTAAACCACCCACCCACTGTTCAATACATCTTCAGTTGGATTTATTGTTTCTGTTTTAATTAACGAGAACATATATTCTTAACATGTATTTCTATTTCCAACTTAAGCATGACAGACCGACAGACAGAGCTTCATATAAAAATGTTTGGGCTCAACTAAAGAGTTCTGAAATTTCAAGAAGTGTTCCCGCCTTTTTTTATATCGAAGAATAAGAGTATTTGGGTTAAGTCGGTTATATAGTCAGGTCTTTGTAGTGCATTATCTGGCCTGACGTCTCTTTGTGGGTGTTGCTTACTGGGGTTGTTTCTCCTAGATAGAAATTGTTGATTGAAAAGAGAAGACTTTCCTTTTTTCCTCCATGTGCCTAGCATCAGACGGAACTTCTATGGACAGAGCTTCTTTGCAAGGGCTTCCCGCCTGTGGAACACATTATTACAGAACTGCTTCCCTGCTGATTACAACTTGTTCATCTTCAAATCCAATGTCAGCAAATTCTTAACAAAAACAACCTTATTAGTAATCAAATGCAGTTCATACCATTGATCAATATTAGTACTCCCATAGTGTTCCTCATCTTCTTGCTGATAATTATTCCATCTCATTAACACTTATCCTCGAGTGGATCTTAGCCTTAATAAGTGGTGAGGCAATAGTAAAAAAAAAAGAAACACAGACCCTATGATACTTTTACCGATTTCTTTTGATTTTATACGTCTTCTCCCAAATCCCAGAACAGAGAAATAAAGCGAATGAATGTGTCTACTGTAGATTTTGCATCTGTCTGTCTCTGCAATACTAAGCTTACTACCTTATTTCTTCTTTGTTTCACTTGTCATCTAGTTAACACATGCGAGAGATTTTGCTTATCAAAACTTTGGTGCTTATGCAGTTTATGGACCGGGATATTTTTTAGATAGGAGAGTAGAAAGCTAGTCTCTATCTTTATAAATTTAGGTATATTTATATGTTTATATATTTGTTTGTACATTATTCACTCCTAAACTAATTAACCGATCATTATGAATTTTGGAATACATGCTAGGCATAAGGGTGGGTTATATGGGCTATATCTAGTTTAATTTAGTTTTATGCAAAGGGAGTAAAAAGGGGGTGAAAACCCATTTGTAAATTTTATCAATAGGTATTAGATATCAATTAATAAGTATTCCCCAAATTTCAGTGTCTTTGGAGAGTTTTAAAAGGGTTTTTAAGGGGCATACTATGGGAACAATTTTCCATCTGAAAATTAAAATATATCAGGTTTGCATTGAATTTGATCCATCGTAATTAGAAGAAAGATTCCTTGAATTTCAATTTTTTAAGACCGCTTAAGCTTAAACCTTAAATTGTAGACATTTTCTAGAATAAAAATTATGTAATGAATTTTCATCAAAATTAGAATAAGGATTCTAGACATAAGGTTTAGTATTATTCTATGTTAATTTTAATCTTAATAAGGAGACATAAGGTTGATGAAAAACTGTTCTGTTTGGGAAATTAATTTTACCCATCCTGGGACGGGTATTTTTCTAGTATTCATATAAAATCATAAAATTACGTCATTAATTTAATTTTTCATATATAAATTATTATTATCATTTCTGATGACCAAAAGAAAAAAAACACCCACCGTTGACTTTTGATTTAGAGTGGAGGATTTCTTTCTGAATTCATTTCAGTATGGCAAGGTATGTCTGAGGTGGTTGTCTGACTTGCTATTTGCTTTCTCGCTTCTCCTCACCACCTTTTAAATGATTTCGTCTGAGGTTAAAAAAGGGCACTTTTTTTACTCACTAATTTTTGTGTAACAGGACGGATTTATATTTATTTATATACAAATAAATACACATTGGTCTTTATTATAGAGTGGAGGATTATACAATCAGTACAAAATTCCATTAGAATTCCATCTATCTTCTTCCTAAGTTCAATATCTTAGTCATTTTTGTATTTCTGGCTACTTATTGTTTTTATGATACACTCACAATCACATTTTATTTGCACTCGATCCAACTTCTTCCTGTGTTCAATAACTTGGGCAGAGTTGATTAAATAATTATTCCATTCTCTAGAAAAAAACACAAAGTTTTGTTTTGTCTTTGTTTTATTAAAAGGCTTGTCTTCATGAAACCTAAGCGTAGAATGAACTAACCTTTAACTCAAAGACAAGAGTCGCGAACATGACAAAATGTCAATAATCTCAAGTGGCTCTCAATAATATTGCAGAATTGTCTTGTTAAATGCCAAAGATGTTTTGTTTTAGGCATTGTTCATTATATTCTAAAGGAACTGGTGCTTAGCGATTGAAGAAATTGCATATTTTATTAAACGAGCGGGTTATGTTATCAGTACTAGAATACCCAGAGATGTTACATTCTTCAACAAAATCAATCAAGCGTTGAAATAGTATGCAATATTTTTATATAACAATAGAATGTTTTCACAATAAAACAATCAACTATTTACATTACCAGTTTCTTCTAAGATTTAGTAAATTAAATATTATATCAGTATTAAATAAAGACGTATATTGACTAGAGTAGAGTTTGACGAAAAGAAATGTTACATTTTTCGAACAAAACCGATCAAACATTGACAAAATAGGCAAGATTTTTATTTATCTACATTCAAACAATCAACTATTTGCAACATATTCATTCAAATTAGTTTTATCAGAATGGTCATTTATTGCTACGTTACATCGAATGACCACAAAAAATCCACTTCATATATATATATATATATATATATATATTTTAAAGTAGAGATTCCTAAAAATAAATAAAATACTTTTCTCATCAGTGTAGGGAATGATAATCTCAGACGGTCACAAGGTTATAACCCCTGCTACAGAATCAACCTAGACTCCTCTGTATATATCTATATATATATATATATATATATATATATATATATATATATATATATATATATATATATATATATATATATATATATATATATATATATATATATATATATATATATATATATATATATACAGAGGAGTCTAGGTTGATATATATATATATACAGAGGAGTCTAGGTTGATTCTGTAGCAGGGGTTATAACCTTGTGACCGTCTGAGATTATCATTCCCTACACTGATGAGAGCGAAAGCTTGAAACGCTGGCGTATTTAGGTAAAAATAATTTTACATTATTTACTTAAAATTAATATATATATATATATATATATATATTTAAAGTTAAATGAACCAATAACATGAGGATCATTATCATTTGTGTTCACTAACAAAAGTTAATTTAATTTGTAATTTTAAAATAGAGATTCCTAAATAACAATATTTTTTCTTTTTCTTTCTTGGCTCATAAAAACATTTGAAGCTTTCTTTATAAAAACATTTGAACTTTTCTTCATAACCACCGATTTCTGCTTGGGTGATGAGTCAAATGTACATATTTTTAAGCTTTGTTCAAAGAAGAACTGTGTTTAAAGTTTGCAATAAAAACAAATTAGCTATGTAAAAATGTAAGATTTTGCAGAATTTTGTCCAACATCTCCACCAACGTAGTGAGAATTTGTGTATTCAATTTATTATTTATTTTGTACAGTTTGGATTTTATTGCAAACTATCAAACTTCACTCGCTCGCTATCGCTTCACAATTTTATTCCTATTCATTACTTGAAATCATTGAAACGAAACTAATGAATAAGAAAAAGAAGACAAAACTCCCCCTATCTCTCTCTCTCTCTCTCTCTTTCTCTCTCTCTCTCTCTCTCTCTATCTCTCTCTCTCTCTCTATCGGCAAGAAAAGAAGACAAAACTCTCTCTTCTTTCGTTTTGTTTTAATAATAATAATAATAATAATAATAATAATAATGAAATATTTTTATGTCTATATTAAAAGTGAAAGAAATTCTTTCCTTTCTTTTTATTATTATTAAGATTAAGTCTCCCATTCTTTTCTCATATAATTAAATTTGCATATGTGATTATTGAAGCGAGTCGGACACACATACATACGTTCGCTCTTATTATATAGATGGAAAAAAATCTCTGTCTGTTTCCTTGTATTTTGGGGGTCAAATTAAAAATTTCAAATATTGGAAGTTCTGTGTATGACACAAAATTACATCTGGTGATGAGGCCTTAATTTGGGTCTTTAGAGAGTGTGGAATAAGGCCTTAGTTACCATACTCCTAGGTCAACTCTGATCCACAGTGGTAGTACCTGTCAGGGTCCCATCCAGGACCGGCGGGACAGTTATAAAAGTGGGGGGGGGGGCTCTCCTAAAAAGTGGGCGGGGGAGCCCGGTTAAACGCATGCATATATAACTTTATTATTGATGACCGTAAAGTGGGGGGGGGGGGAGTCAAAAAGTGTGTGTGGGGGGGGTTGAGGTCCCCCCTACCCCCCCCCCCCCCCCCGGTGCCGCCGTCCATGCCATCAATGTGTTGAGTGGAATCTTTCCTGTCTATTATATGAAACTGCATGCGATGGAATAAATATAAATTTAACTCATAGAATAAATAGTTAACACAAACACCATGACTAAATATAAATATTTGAGATTATTAAGAACTGGAATCATTAAAAACCTTTACCAAAAATGACTGAATTCAACATTAAAAAACCTCGAAAAATGTTGATATACCATAGCAGTAAAATCCAACCCCTTCACTGTAGACGTCCCTAGATTCCAGAAGATTTTCTACTCTGATAGCTTCTTTTCTTCAGACCGCTTGCATTTTGAATTCCCTTCTTGCTCTCTGTTTCCCGACTGTAAAAACATGCAGAAATTTAAATGTAATGTGAACACACATCTTGCTGACAACCACCCCTACCTAGAATGTCCCTGCGGCAGACGTTATGCACCAGAATCTGAATCAAGTGGTGGAAATAATCTTGACTTATCGATGCCATAAAAGGGCTCGTCTCTGTTTGGTGTGCAGAACCTGGATATAAGAAAGAACAAGTGCACACTGAAACAAGAATATTTATGTGTATTAACCACATTTGACTAGCGTTCTTTGCCATCTATAAAATACGAGTCTAATAGAAAATTGTTAGCTGCATTTTAGCACTCAAAGGACTAAGATCATTGAGCAATAGAGATCGGTATTTAAAACAGTGTTGTTGGAAAAAAGTATACCACATAACGAAGTTCCAGTGGCGAGCACATTATGCCTGAGTTCAGTATTGGAAACACTTTAAGAAAAGTATACCATGTAACACTGTTCCAGTGGCGAGAATGTTGTTTTCATCAACGGAGACCATCTTTCCCTTCTTTTTTCTTTTTATTTCTTCAGCAACACTCCCACCACCTCCCTATAAATCTGGCTCCTATCACAGTAGCCCCTTACACTTCAGTGGCAATACGCCTTGTTTGGGACAAATAAACGAAGAAAAAAAGAAATCAACAATAAAAAAATGAATATTAACTTTTTAGAAAAAGTTTAATCTAAAAAATTCTAATGTTGCTATGGCATGGCAGCAAAATCCTACCCCTTTACTATAGAGATCCCTAATTGTCAGAAGATTTTCTACTCTGATAACTTCTTACCTCGGACCGCTTTCCTTTGAAATTCCCTTCCTGCTCACTGTTTCCCCAACCGTATCAACATGCAGAAATTTAACTGTAAACTAAATAAACATCTAGCTACCAAACTCCCCACCCAGTTTACTCCGCCTATAAATCTGAGTGAATAAAAGTAAAAAAAAAAAAATTTATAAAAACATAAATCAACAACAAAATAACTTTTTAGAAAAATCTAATCTGAAATCTGTTAATTATTCTTATCAGCAAAATGTCAATTTTTTTTCAGTTAAAGATTTGAAAGATTTTTAGACACAGGGCAAAATATATATATGAACGATTTCAGCTGAACATGGCCAAGCATTTACTGATCTCATTTTCTTGGTATTCGATAACCTGTTTGTGTCATTTGGAATCTCCAATTTGTAATCTGTTTTGCCGAAATTTAATTTGTGGAAAAGGCTTTCGTAAATGATCTAATGATAATCTAAAATCCGATCTTGGATTCCATTGCAAAATGTCTTAGTTGGATATAATGCCGATCTTAAGTTGCTTAATTGAACGCTAAATAACTTTGGATTTTTATCAGTTATTTCTGTCATCTTAGAGAGAGAGAGAGAGAGAGAGAGAGAGAGAGAGAGAGAGAGAGAGAGAGAGAGAGAGAGGGTAGAGGAAAAGAGAGAGGGGGGGGGCTAAGCATCAGATAACTTTTGTTTACTGAGAATACTCATTGTAACGATAGCAACGGACTATATCGCTGGCGTAAGGTCACAAAGAAAGACTACTACTAGTGTAGTAATACATCTTGTAAGTAGTCAGTCTCAACTCAGCTATGTAACATTCATTTAACTCTCATCTGCACAATAAAACATATTTAGACTGACCACCGCCTCACGGTTATTATTGCACCCGATGTAACATCATGATACATACTGAATTTTATTTGCTAAGGTGTATTACAGGGTTGTGGAGTTAGGGTTAAAGATGAAAACTTTGCCCAAGGGTGTCCAAGGCAGTTTAGTATAGTGCTTGGGACGAATTTTATTTAATTCACAGATGGGACTCTGGCAGGTTCTACAACTCCGGGTCAGAATGGACCAAGGAGTAATGTTGACTACCTCCACACTCTCCAACCTTCAGTTAAGGCATGAATCTACTTTCCCTGGATTATTTCTCATTGTCTGATATCTGAATCAACAAATATTTTCTTTTTGGCATGAAACATGACAGCATAGTGTAGGTGAGTTCTTGAGGCACAACAATCTCCCATAATTTACTTCTCTGCGCAGATGCAAAGAACTGTTTATCTATTAGCCTTGACAGATTAAAAATTTCAGTCACTGCTTTTCAAATAATATATGAAGTTAATATCGCTTTCAGATCAAGAATAAACCTTATCACAGAGAGGATATGACACTGGTTGTTAGTGACAGGCATGAGGCGACTGTTGTGTGGGTCTATTTTAAGTGATTTATAAATGTAGACATACAAAGTGTTGCATGTTTAGTTGCGTGCATAGTTGCAATGAAGGCAGATGATAGGCCGATGATAGGAGAAATATCTGACTCAGATTTGACCACCCAAAAGTTGATTTATCCACTTGGAAAAGTTATTGCCTCTTTAAGCGGGGGTTCATGCTGAAAAGTCAAACTACTTGAAATCCTAGAAAAATTAATGTTCATTCTAGATACGACACCCCCTACTCAATAAGTTTTTATGTCCAGTGATAAAACAGCCATTCATTTCTGAGTAGGCTGGCTGTGTGGTCTACCCCAAATGAAACTAATATCTATAGATATTCCAGCAAGACTAACATAGGGGGTCAGTTGGATTTCTGTAGGTCTCAGAGACAGATGGCCTTTAAGCTGATGGACTGTTTGTGTATGGTTGGAAGATACGTTTATCGGAATTTGCAAGTCTGTCGCTAAGTAGAAAAATCAAGTATCAGTGTAACCTCTCAAAATAAAACATTGTTGCTTGTTTTAAACTTGAGATTTGTTGTGAAGAAAGATCCTTTTGTTACAGCAGTGACCGAGACCACATTATTGATCAAGCACCAAATTAAGACGATGACAACAAGTTTGCGTAGTGAACGCACACAAACACAGGTTCGCATAAAAATGTTTAGCTTCTTTTTTATTAAGAAAAAACAACTGAAAAAAAAAGTGAATTTCTTCTATTGTGGCTTGAAGATTAAAGACAGATAGACAACCAGTTTATTCTTCTTTCTATTTGAGTTATACACAGTAGGAATACAGAATCTTCAGTTTATCCTAAGAACTATCAATTTGTCTGACATATCGATACTTGATTCGAACTAGCCTATTTTTTTCGGGTTTTCCTTTCACTATGTTATTGGCACAAATATATTTTATTTTGTGGCAGTTTTTATCTGAAGATACTTATTCAGTTCTTATTCCAGAAAATAAAATTTTCAGTGGATACTTTTTCCCTTGCTCACCGAATATTCTAATCCTAACCCGACAAACAGTTTATCCTTTCTTCTATTTGAGTTATACGCAAATTCCTAAGTAGTAATACAGAATCTTTAATTGGTACTTAAAAAAAACTGAGTTCTGTTATTTATTTATTTTTATTTAATTCTATTATTGGATTGTGTGGATTGCAAGAGTTAACAGTGGATGAAATAAATTCTATCAGGTATGTGTACGCAGTGTAATGATATATAGAAGTGAAACCTGGTTAGTGAAGATTAAGGATATGCGTTGTATGTAGAGAAATGACATGAGAATGATATGATTGATGTGTAATGTGAGTCTTAAAGACAGGCTTAGTTATGATGACATGAGAGAAACATTAAATTTGGACAGTATAAGGGGATGTCTGCAGAACAGGAGACTTCCTTGGTTTGGTCACATTGGAAACATGGATGAGAGTTCTTGGATTAGTAGATGTAGAACAGTTGGAGTAGCAGAGGAAGGCCAATGGAAAACCTGTGAGGAAGTGATAATGATGGATTTTAGAGAACGAAAGATAAAGACCTGGCCCAAGATATATTAGCTTGGAAGTCAATTTCTAAAAGCCATCCAACACATGCTATCATGTAAAACAGACGTTAAACCGATGATGATGATGATGGTGATGATGATGATGATGATGGTGGTGGTGGTGATGGTGACGGTGATGGTAACTTAGTCAAAAGAGTTGGGGCCGTCCAACACATGCCAACATGTAAAACGAATATGATGGTGGATAAAATGTTACTGTTTTTATAGATTAATGTTTTAGAATTGAATTTCTAACTGTATATTCCTCTTGTTTATGGATTCACATTTGGAGCTTAGCTTATTTTCATCTCGGAATTTGAACGGAAGTAATGAATGTGTATCGATGTACATAATGGTGTCGTGACTGTATAAAAAGTCGAATATCATCGTTGTTTGCACATAAAGTGCAACGCTCCAAAAAATATGTCCATCCACGGTAGATATGATCATTTGGCGTCAACAGCTGAAATCGCAGACATTCTCTGCATTAAGAGGTTTTGCTGCTTTGTTTCTTCGACTAAAAATAGATTCCGCTCGCCCTTCTTCTAATAACAAGTTCAAAGCAAATTAGTAATAAAAAAATGAAACAAGAGATTGTGCTATAAATGTATCCATGTAGAATTTTCATGCAAAACAATGTGTCCTCCTCTTGTCATTAAGTAAAGCAAAAATCTGAAGAATCCAATCATCTCTCGTCTAAAGCAAAGTCTGTCTGTGGGCCAATTCTTATGCCAAATTGATGCACTATTCAAACTAAATGGCAATTTTCTCTGCTTATAAAACCATAAGCAGAATGACGAGAGAGAAAGGGAGAGAGAGAGAGTGAAAGAGTAAGAGTGAGAGAGAGAGAGACAGATGTCCTTTCAGGAAAGAAAAAGAAATCTTTTTCACAACTTTCTACATATTCAGGGACTCCTGGATTCAATCAAGGCTGAAATGTCTTAGCTGCTCATAATAGCATCCACCTACCATTCCTCTCAATCCACATCCACAAAGTATGCAGATAATTGGAATACACACTCGCCTTTGACAATCTGGCTGGATCTTTCGTTTTATTCTTAGTTTTGCAAAAAGCTAACACTTATGTCTCAGAATGTTGTTGCTAATAAAGAATCTGGTTTAACATATAAATTAGAAAAAGCTGAATGTCTAGCAATTATTCAAAGATTTGTACGGATCTGATGAAGACCTGACACGTGTATTTTCTAGTTACACCAGATTCAAGAAGAGTTTGGTTTTGTCTGGACATATCTATACATATCTATACTCAATCTGGCTAGTTTCACTTGACTCTTCAGAAATATCCTAAGAAATTTTATTTAGTTTCTTTTAGACTGAAAACAGGTATATATATATATATATATATATATATATATATATATATATATATATATATATATATATATAGTAAGTTATGAAAATATATTTATGGCAATTAAGCTACACATAGACTCCCGCGTTTCATCTCCAGGGGGAATCTTCAGGTTAAAATGCATGGAGTTAGTTTTGCCGGGTGTTTTAATATACATGGCTAGCTAGTTAACCAATCAGATTCTTTGTTGTTCTCTTAGCCAATCGGTAAAATATATATCCAAATTGACGGCGTTTCGATGGGATCACCCCTGGGTTCCACGTTCGCCGAATATTACATGGCACACATTGAAAACAAAATCTTCCCTGACTTCATAAACAAACTCCCTATATATACCCGATACGTTGACGACATCCTTATCGCTACTGAATATAGACAAACTCAAATATACCCTAGAAACCCACTCAGTACTCACCGTCACACATGAACTAAATACTAACAACAAAATCCCCTTCCTCAACGTAATTATCGACTCTAACAATCCTGCCTAATACACAACATCCACATATAAAAACCCACGAACAATAACCCTAATTTACTCAACTACCATAAATATAAAACTGCCCTGATAAAAAACCTCGTCCACCACGCATACACGATATCTTCATCCAATAAAATATTCTACAAAGAACTAACCAACATCAAACAAACCCTAGTAAATAACAATTTCCCCAACAGAATTGTTGACTAACAAGTAAAACTATATTTAACCTCTCTACACCAAAAGAATCAGACAAAAAAGCACAACAAAAAAGACACTCTTTCCCTGTACTATAAAAACCAAATTCATTCTAACTACAAACTCGACGAAAAAGCTATAACTAACATAATAAACCGACACACTAAACCCACCGACCAACAACAAAAAATAAAACTAATAATTTACTACACAAAATTCAAAACCCACCCCTAAACCAAACAAACGTACTGTATTTGTTCCAATGGCCATTCGAGGAATGTTTCCCCAAGATCCAAACAGACAAACACAGTACTTATATTGGCCATACAACTACAACCCTCTCCCGACGCCTTACGTATCACTTAAATGACACTAGTGCCACCCAGCGACACATTACCACACATAAAAAAGCATAAAATCAACCGAACTAAGACAAATATTAACAACTAACACTAAGATCATACATAAAAACAACTGTACCAACAGACTAAAAATCTTCGAAGCCCTACACATAAAAAATTACAACCCACAATTAATAAAATAGCATTCACCACCGGTACTAACGCCTTATCAGTCTTCAACAATTAATACACAACAACAACAATAATAATAATAATAATAATAATAATAATAATAATAATAATAATAATAATAATAATAATAATAATAGATATAGAAAGAAATGGACCATGAAAGAGAACAGACTGGTGATGGAGTGCTACTATAAAAGCCGCTACCTTATAGAAAGAGGCTACCGAAAACGAATGAAACATCTCTGGGACATTGCTAGTGACCCACATACAACGGAACAAAGGATAGCAGATCAAGCAAGACAGATCCTCAAGCGAGGATGGTTCTCGGAGATGGAACTGACGGAAATCAGACAGAAGGCTAATGGCGAAACGGAGCAAGAAACACCACCAAAGGAGAGACCACAGGAAGAGGACAGGCAAAACATACACACTGAAACTGAAGAGATTGAAGACTACGGAATCACAGAACCAGGGGAGATAGAAGACTGCGGAACCACAGAACCTGCTGAGATAGAACTCAATGAAAAAGAAGCAAGTGAAGTGGAGAACATAAGACGATACATGTTAGAAAACAAAACAAAACTCCCATCTCTCAGGAATGAAGTAGCGAAGAAGTTACAAGCAGAAACAGAAAGAGTAAACAGACTCCTCACACACATCCCAACAGAAACTATTACAGACCTAAACAACCTGATATATGCAGGGGCAAAATCGGTAAGTATGAAACTAAGTAACGAAGAGAATGGACAAAAGAGAGGACCGACAAAACCTGGATGGGAAATCAGACTGGAAACCCAGATCACCAAACTTCGGAAAGAAGCTAAAACCGTGAACAGAAGGAAGGAGGACATGAAACGATTAAGAAGCAAAAATCAGAAACGCAAGGAAAAACTAAATGAGAAACATGAAGAAATAAAACAAAGGATAGCAGCAATAGAAGGAAGACTGAGATGATACAGGTACAAATCAGAACAGAGCAAACAGAACAGGACCTTTGAAAACAATGAAAGCCAGTTTTACAAAAACGTAAATGGAGAAAAAACAACGACAGAGCAACTGAACCCAACAGAAACAAAACAATTCTGGAGCAAGATATGGGAAGAACCAAAAAAGCACAACAAGAATGCCCAATGGTTGAAAAACATGAAAGATGAACTGCAAGAAATCGAAGAAGGAACCGAAACAGAAATCAACAAAGAAACGATCAAGAAAACCCTAAGAAAAATGGCAAACTGGAGAGCACCAGGCCACGATGGAATACATGCATACTGGTTTAAAAAATTCACGACCCTGCATGAAAGAATAGTGCAGAAACTGAGCGGATCTATCCGCAAAACAGACATACCAGAATGGATGACGGAAGGAAGAACAACACTAATACAAAAAGACCCCAAAAAGGGAACGACCCCCAGCAACTACAGACCGATAACATGTCTACCAATAATGTGGAAAATTCTCACAGCACAACTGAGAGAACAAATCTACCAATCCCTGGACAAACGTGGACTACTCCCCGAGGAACAAAAAGGATGCCGGAAAGGACAAAGAGGTGCACATGATCTACTATACATTGATCAAAAGACTCTGAAGGAGGTGAAGAGCAGACAAAAGAACATAACCATGGCATGGATTGACTACAAGAAAGCCTACGACAGAATCCCCCAAACATGGATAATTGAATGCTTAAAAATATACAAGATACCAGACAGGATTATTAATCTCATCCAGAAAGCAATGGAAACATGGAGACTAAAACTGACAGCCGGAGGACAATACCTGTCTGAGATAAAAATACAGAGAGGCATTTTTCAAGGAGACTCTCTGTCACCACTACTGTTTATAATAGCCATGATGCCACTCAACTACATACTCAGAAAGTGTGATGCCGGATACAGGTTTACGGATACAGAACAAAGAATAAACCACCTGATGTACATGGATGACCTTAAACTGTTTGCAAAAAACAAAACAGAACTGGAAAAGCTGATAAACACAACCAGGATATTCAGCCAGGATATCCAAATGGAGTTTGGAATAGAAAAATGTGCACTGCTAGAGATCAAAAGAGGAAAACTGGAAAAGACAGAAGGTATAGAACTCCCCAACCAAGAGGAGATGAGGGCGCTAGGAGAACAAGAGTGTTACAAATACCTGGGAGTTCTGGAAGCAGACACAATCAAATATACAGAAATGAAAGAGAAGATTGGAAAAGAATATCTACGAAGAACAAGGAAACTCTTAGAAACTAAACTATATAGCAGAAATCTAGTAAAAGGGATAAACACATGGGCTGTATCACTAATAAGATACTCTGGACCATTCATAGGCTGGACCAAAGAAGAACTCAGGCACCTTGACCAAAGAACTAGAAAACTAATGACTATGCACAATGCACTGCACCCAAAAGACGACACGGACAGACTCTACGTGAAAAGAAATGAAGGAGGTAGAGGACTGGTAAGTATAGAAGACTGTGTGGAAGACACCAAAAAAGAGCTGGAGAAATATGTAACCCAGAACACGGAAAGACTGATCACCACAGCAAGAGACACCAGCCCAACAAACAACCCCGGAAGCACTGAACCCAGAAACAAAAAGACAAGAAAGGAAAAGTGGGAAGAAAAACAACTACATGGACGCTTTATAAGACTCACAAGCGATGAAGCCAATGAAAACAGCTGGGCATGGCTAAGAAAAGGAAACCTGAACAGAGAAACGGAATCTCTGCTGACGGCCGCACAGAACAATGCGATTAGGACAAACTTTATTAAAGCAAAAATAGATAAAACCCAGGAAAACAGCAAATGCAGATTGTGTGGACAAAGAGACGAAACGATAAATCATATAATAAGTGAATGCAGCAAGCTAGCACAAAGGGAATACAAGAACAGACATGACAGCATGGGGAAAGAAGTACACCGAGAAATGTGCAAACAACTGAATTTCGAATATGCAAGAAAACGGTACAAACACAAACCAGAAACGGTACTAGAAAACGAAAAACACAAAATCATATGGGATATGAATGTACAAACAGACAAACCCATAACAGCAAGGAGACCGGATATGATAATAATCAACAAGAAAGAAAAATCCTGCAAAATCGTGGACTTTGCCGTTCCAGCAGACCACAGAGTGAAGATCAAAGAGACGGAAAAGAGAAGCAAATATACTGAACTTGCCAGAGAATTGAAAGGAATATGGAACATGAAGAAAGTCAGTATAACACCAATAATCATAGGAGCACTAGGAACAGTCCCCAAAAACATGGAGAAAAGACTAGGAGAAATAGGAATCAAAGGGATAACTGAGACCATACAAAGGACAGTAATGATCAAAACAGCTACAATCCTGAGAAATGTCCTCGAATGCGGAAACCAACCCACATAAGCAACGAATGGAGAACAAACACATGGAAGCACAAAACAACAGAACCGGGGAAAATACAACCGAACGAGAGAGGCGCAAGCATAGGCTGACGCCACGAAAATTATGGACAGAGGGTCGAGGAGGGAAAGCGCAAAACCAGACCTCCACTGGAAGAGCGCGGAGAGCTCTGGGACCTTGGGAAGGCTTGTTGCCACTCGGGCCCCAGAGGGGACCAATGGCCCTTATCAGCGGGAAATCGTTGGTAGGTGGCTGTTGCGATTACCGCAAGGTCATCAGCGGTGATGAACGAAAAGAGGTGGAGCATACTGGAGGCCTGAGGAGACTTGTTGTCACTCAGACTCCAGGGAATACCACAGGTTGTCGGCAGTGGGTGACCACTGACGATGACCAGTGTGATAACTCCTAGTGAGTAAATAATAGAAATAGGAATCAAAGGGATAACTGAGACCATAGAAAGGACAGTAATGATCAAAACAGCTACAATCCTGAGAAATGTCCTCGAATGCGGAAACCAACCCACATAAGCAACGAATGGAGAACAAACACATGGAAGCACAAGACAACAGAACCGGGGAAAATACAACCGTGAGAGAGAGGCGCAAGCATAGGCTGACACCATGAAAATTATGGACAGAGGGTCGAGGAGGGAAAGCGCAAACCAGACCTCCACTGGAAGAGCGCGGACAGCTCTGGGACCGTGGGGAGGCTTGTTGCCATCCGGGCCCCAGAGGAGACCAATGGCCCTTACCACCGTAAAATCGGTGGTAGGTGGCTGTTGCGATACCACAAGGTCATCAGCAGTGATGAACGAAAAGAGGTGGAGCATACTGGAAGTCTGAGGAGACTTGTTGTCACTCAGATTCCAGGGAATACCACAGGTTGTTGGCAGTGGGTGATCACTGACGATGACCAGTGTGATAACTCCTAGTGAGTAAATAATAGATATAAAAAAATAAGGATAAAATAAAATAAAATAAAATAAATAAATAAATAATAAATAAACAAATAAAGTTATATATATATATATATATATATATATATATATATATATATATTAATAGATATATAACTAATAATAAAACTATAAATACGGCTCTTACTAATAAGACACAGCCTCCTGAAGACGGGCGCGAGACCGAAAGCGCCCGAGGAATGGCCCACGTTACAACGTTAGGTACCATACTCCACCAATAAACACCAGAAAACCGACGAATCGCTCGCCACGTCGAGAAATTAACAAGAAAGATAGCGAAGAAAGAAAACTCTGTGGTTTTCAACGACGCGTGTATAATAAATGACTGCTGCCGAAATATATATATATATATATATATAGAGAGAGAGAGAGAGAGAGAGAGAGAGAGAGGAGAGAGAAAGAGAGAAAGAGAGAAAGAGATAGATAGATAGATAGATAGATAGATAGATAGATAGATAGATAGATAGATATTTCTAGGTTTTACAAAAATATATATATATATATATTTTATAATAGTCGAAAATGTTCCAAATTGCTAGCTCAATGAAGTGGCATTACAAGCTTCAGAGCACATACAAAGCCTATCTAAAATGTATCCGACCTTTATTTTTTCCCTGCAAAATAGAGACGATAGAGTGGCACCACTCTACACAGTGAAGGAAGACAGCTTCATGTGCATGTGTGAATTTTATCACCGCCTTCATGCGCGTTAGTCACTGCCTGTCGGTTGCTGAGTGAGGTGCTACACAACGTGTTCGTCGGATTACCGATTCTCTAAAGATGAATGAAAGTGTTGAGCAAAGGTACTACATCACATTTTGTCAAAAGTTTGGTGATTCTCAAAGCAAAACAATTCGTAAGATTCAGCAGGTGTCTGGAGGAGATGCGATGGGTGTAACACAAATTAAGGAGTGGTTCAACCGATTCAAAAATGGCCGAACATCAGCGGAGAGTGACCAGCGTTCTGGTAGGCCCCAAACTGATCGAAGTGCAGCTGTTATTTAGAGGGTACGAAATTTGGTGATGGAAAATCGTCTTCCAACGGTGTGGGAGATCGCCTAAGAGGTCGGAGTGAGTAAAGATTCTGCACATGCAATTTTACGTGATGATTTGAACATGCACTGAGTGGCTGCAAAATTTGTGCCCAAGTTGTTGTCGCAGGAACAAAAGGACCTCCGTTTTCAAGTTGCACAGGACCTTCTGGAAACCGCCAACACTGATCCTGGGTTTCTGAACACCGTGATAACTAGAGATGAGTTATGGGTGTACGGGTACAACCCAGAAAAAAAAAGACAGTCGTCGCAATGGAAGCATCCCGAGTCTCCAAGGCTAAAAGATGTGCAACAGGTGCAAAGAAAAATCACGGTGATGCTGACTGTCTTCTTTGATATCCGTGGAATTGTGCATCACGAATACGCACAGGAAGGACAAACAGTGACAAAGGAGTACTATCAAGATGTTTACCGGCGTCTCCGTGACGCAGTTCAGCATGTGGACGGCGAAAAACTGGCAACTGCATCACGACAACGCCCCCGCACATTCATTCCAATTAATCCAACATTTCTTGGCCAAACATGGAATTCCAGTCGTTTGCCAACCTCCCTACTCTCAAGACATGGCTTCTTGCGACTTATGGTTGTTTCGAAAATTGAAGACGCCACTGAAAGGTTCCCGTTTTCAGACTAGAGAAGAGATAATGCAGAACGCAATGGCGGAGATGAACACTATTCCAAAAGAAGACTTCTAGAGGTGTTTCCGGCAGTGGATGGATCGGTGGTCTAAGTGTGTTCAAGCACAAGGGGCCTACTTTGAAGGGAATTAAGTTCTCAACCCCGTCAGATATTTGAAATATTTTTTCTGGCCTAAGGTCGAATACTTTTTAGACATTCCTCGTATATATATATATATATATATATATATATATATATATATATATATATATATATATATTATCGGTGCATTCCAATGACGAAATATGAAGACTAAGAAAATGAAAGAACAGATTAAATGTATAGATTGATTGTTCCTTTGATCATTGGAATACATATATATATATATATATATATATATATATATATATATATATAAAGTTAGTTGAGATCAATAAAATTTGAACATTTTTCCAAGAATTCAAAAGCAACTATTATTAGATGTACGATCGTTTCCAAAGCTTTTTTGGAAATATTTTATTTTTCATTATTTTCGATGATTTGAAAACATCCCTTCGTTAGCGCGTTTTATAACATCACATACATAAGTCTCTTGAAAAATATATATATATATATATATATATATAATGAAAATGGAGCATGAGTCTGTTGTTGACAATAAAGAAACTAAGAAAGTTTGAGAAAAAAAAAGGTTTCTTGTAAAGTAATATTTACAAACTTTTTATGTCACAAATTCTTTTTTCTCTCTTGTGAGATCTAGCAGCAGCGTCTTTCCTTCGAATGAAGTTTCCTGGTTCGACCATATCCCACCTTCATTAACTAATTGAGTTTTTTTTTTATTTCGAACTTGTCTCTCTTTGTTTGTTTTCAACTAATTAGGAAGTAATGATTAATATAAGTGCAGTCACCAATTAAGACCCCCCCCCTTACACACACACTTTCCTCTTCATGAAGAATATTCTGTGCACAATGTGTAGAGGAAATGATGTGGAAGCATGAAGAATAGTTTCATAGAAGAAAACAGATTTTTACAAATAAAGCATGTGTGATTCCTTTGCGATCACTACGATTTGAATAAGTAGAGCATGAGTTGTCTCCTTCTGCGATCACTACTACTAGAATAAGTAGAGCATGAGTTGTCTCCCTCTGCGATCACTACTACTAGAATAAGTAGAGCATGAGTTGTCTCCCTCTGCGATCACTACTACTAGAATAAGTAAAGCATGAGTTGTCTCCCTCTGCGATCACTACTACTAGAATAAGTAAAGCATGAGTTGTTTTCCCCTGTGATTACTGCTACTTGAATTGAATGTAAACAACGATCATAATATTTCGGTGAATTTTGAGCAGAAACTAATGACAGTAATATTTGATTCATTGAAAATTACAACTTTTGTCATCTTAAGCGCCCGTATGGGGTTAAACTATACTTTTTTGAAACCGGTCAATAACTATTGATCTTAAATGTTAGGGGGATGAATATAAAGAAAACAAGGGAATTTCATATAATTGTATTTATTTGAAAGATTGACACCTTTAAGTAGGGCATTTTCAGTAGGCGTGGAAGCAAAACCCTATAAGACTGTTCGACATTCATGACTGAAACTTGGTGGACAAGTCAGGCATAGATTGAAGTTGTTATTCCTACCAAATATTGTTTGATTGCAGAAAGGATTATCAATGTTATTAACGACTAGCATTGCTTGGGCACTTCACTATGAGTATTAATTGTTCTGTAAGTATTAAATATACAGGGTGGGCAAAAATAAGGGTCCTATTTTTAAAAATTCATAACTTTTTTATTTATTGATTTTTAAAAAATTTTTTTTTTTTAGAATAAGTAAAGGACCCCTTCCGAAGCAAGCATGAGCCGTATTAGCCCTAAGGAACGTACTCTCATTTAGAAAACATTATTTTTGCTTAAAAAACTCAAAACAGTGTAAAAAACAATACTTTAGTTTTTGTAAGTTTTAAGAAGTGTTTTTCGGCTAAAATTTGTTTTGTTTATTTCAAAAAATCTCGGAAGGGTCAGTCTACACACACATAAAGTTTGGTGAGTTTAACTTTTATTTTGTGGAAGTTATTCAAATTCAAGTTATTCAAATTTAAAGATAGGACCCTTATTTTGGCCCACCCTGTATAAATAACATTTAAACGTTGGTATTATTTCATAACTATGAAATCCTCGCAGCAACTTACTTACATAAAGGTGAGAATTTTTGGGGGGAAGGGTTAAGTAATTGTGTCTATACACAAACACTGGAAGAAAGATAATATTTAATATAAATGGGGGAAAAATACTTGCCCTATATCAACCCTAAGTCTAGGATGAAAAATGGAAAACAAAAAGGAAAGACAGAAACAGTGTGTGCCCTGTGGACGTAACAAAACCGTTAAAAGTCAATTTATAACGGCAGATGCGAAGAACATGGAAGACCGCTGGCTTCCGGTGAAAAAAGCTTGAAGAAAGTGTATATGGATTCCTGAAAGTGATACAACAATTTTTTTTATTCATATTAATTTCAGACTTTCCTTTTTGTCATATTAATTTTAGACTTTTCTTTCGAAAGTAGGTGGTAATGTCTTGGAGTTTACCAGTATTTGTTTCGTTCAAATAATCATTAATCCGAACTGTTGGTGGATTTTGAGCAAAAACTAATGAAGGACATTTTTCTTTCTGTAACCTTCTGATGAGAAGCATATATATGTGAAAAAGAACTGATTAATTTTCTGCCTTCTCCCAACCTTGAATAAATGTTTCAAATGTGAGTAAACTTTATTTATATAAATCTTCCTTTCGGAAACTTAATTTAAATGCGATCTTTGGCAATTTGGTGCATTTTATACACTTGGTGGACAAACCAGTTTCCCGAAAAATGTGGCTGATTCAATTTTCTACATTAATTGTTAAATAACTTCCTGCAAATTTTTATGAAAATTCTATTACTTAATTTTTAGAAATTAAGGAGACTAACAGAATAATAAACCAACGGGTAATGGCAAAAAGATAAGCCCTTTCTGATTCTCTTAAGAAAAAAAATACTGATTTTCTTATAAAAAAACAAATAAACAAGCCATGAAATAAACAAAATCGTCTCAGCCTCTCTTTCCAGTCTTCTATCTTGTCATCCGAACACTAACCTCATCCAAAACTCTGCAAAAAGATACATACCGAAATTTTACTCTTAACTAATCAAATAACATTTTTTCATAATAACAGCCTCTAGACACAGTTAAAAAACAGTTTGCCGAATCTTTTAAATGTTTATTAAAATATAAAATTACTCTATCTAACCAGAAGACTAAAACATAATAACACCGTCATTGTTTTTATTCAGAACTCGGATAAACATGAGACGTCTCACTATCACAACGGCAGTAGTGCTACAATTCCGCAGAAAACTCTTAATCGTTAATTATACCTAAATAATTAAATAATCATATTTGTTATACATAAAAAATTATAACAGCCCTTATAAATACCTAAACAACTCTTAGCAACTTCCCACTTTTTCTCTCTCCAATATATGACTGTCTTATTCCTAACACATTAATACCCTTCAATCGAATGACCTAATTTCCGTTTTTTCCTTTTCTTAGATTAATTCCCGATGAAGAACGCAGGGCATTTGAAATATTGAAAAATAATTTTTACAAATACTAAAACAACATCGTTTTATGCTTCAAACACTATCTATCATTTTCAAAATACATTTCTAGAAGCTTACATGGAATACGAAACTAATCTAAACCTCATCCATGGTATTTTTTGTCCAATCACAGATAGACCACAATGCAACAGGAAGAAAAGTACTTTCTGTACTAAATATTAATTACAGTCTTGAATGACTGTAATTAATATTTAAAAGTTTCATTGACTTTGGAATTCTTTGTAGTTGTGTTCATCTGAAAATGATTAATATTTTCTTTTGTCGGTTTGTTTTTTTAATGGCTGATCAGTGGAGATTGCATGTCCTTCTTGCCAAAAGAGTTTTGTAAGTGTCAGGAAAAATGGGTCAGTGGGATCTGATTCCCCAATAATTCTTGGACTTGTTGATGTTTGTGTATCGGAATATTTGAACACTTGGTGTCTGTTCAATCATCTGAATGTTGAAATGGTATTTAATCTTTGCATTTTGTTGATTAATCAAGAATTCGAGAGGTTGTGATTGGGAGGGGAGGGGGGAGGGTGACTCTGTCGACACCAAATTGTTTTCTAATTTAATCATCATGATCATGATCGATTTAACGTCCGTTTTACATGTTCGCATGTGTTGGAGGGCTTTTAGAAATTGACCCCTAAACTAACCTATCTTTGACTAGGTCTTCGTTTATCTCTCTTTCCCTCAAGTCCATATAAAACAAAAATGAATCCATTGTTAAGATGCACCCATTCTCACGGGACTGATTCCCTGTAGACTACAACACGGTCCTCTTCAAGTCCAATATTAACAAATACTTGTCGAGCCGTCCTCTCAAGTAATCAAATTCTGACCATCCCATTCATCGTTTTCAATCCTTTCATAGTATTGTTCATCATCCAACTGGCAACCCCATTGATCCTTATTCTCGAGTGGCTTTTGGCCTTGGTAAATGGTGACTCATTAGTATATAAAAAAATCAAATAGCACGTTTAGTGATGAAACTCGCATTTTTGTAAATGAATTAAAAACTCTTGAGTCAATCCAACCCAAATTGTAATCACATATTCATAGCCATTAGCATAATGGACACACCAATTTGCATAAAGATTAGACGTGTGATATTTAAAATCTAAGAATTAATAAAAAATAAAAAGAATGACCGACAAAAAAGGTATCTTTTCATGGAAATACAAAGACACATCTAAAAATATTGTTTTTAAAATTAAGAAAATCAAAATAAATTATTTTCTTTTTTTCAATCACAAGAAAATGTGAAATTCTGCATAATTCATTTTGTTTCAGTGAATTTTGAATATTTTACTCTTTCTGCGCCTTTGACTTTTATTTCTCATTTCAATCAACATCGATGATTTTGATTTATACGATTTCACAAACAAATTAGGGAAACATAGAACTGACAGCCGCAAACAATAAACACGATTCAGATTTCATAATGTCAAAGGTTAGATGCGTCCTTACTAGAAGCTTTTTGGATGACACATTTAATCATTTTGTTACCCTCGAAGAAGAGTCTTAAAATGATTGAAATCTGTTATTCATTTTGAGAATCAATATCATCTTATGTCATTTAACTACAGTTTAAATCTCATTCAATGTTCACTTCAGCACGTGGGCGTCGCCAACGGGGGGGGGGGGCAGGAGGGGAGGGGGCAGATGCCACCCCCTGGAATGTACTTGGCTTTACTAAAAGAATGAATGACAAAAAGAGTGTGTTATTTTTTTTACGTCATGGACAATACAGTAAAGCCATTAAACATTATAAAGATAGAGATAGCAATTCAATCACTAAACGCGCAGATTGAATGAACGCATGGTATTTTTGAATATCGCCAAAAACTGTAAAAAATTCTGGCGACGCCCATGCTTCAGCATACCCTTGATATACTTTTGAAACTTTTATGCACACCATGAGATTCTGCAAAAAATTACATCTGATTCTACCACTGTAAACAATATTTGGTGCAAGCATATTAATTTCTTCAGACAAACTTCCTTTATATATATCTTCTCGTATATATATAAAACTCAATGTCTGTGTGTATGTGTTTTTGTGGTGTTTGTGTGATGTTCGTGTGTTCCGTATAGAAAGGAAGGTTAGAGAATCTACATAAAATCTAAAAGTGTATTCTTATGTAAAATTTACAGGGGAAGACAATGGAAGTGTTTTCGAATCTCTAAGTGCACCCTCATGATGTGATGAGATGAGAACATAATTACCTTAAAACTGCAAATATATCCTATTTTAATGAAATTTAAATCCTATGTATAAAATTTTCTGGGGAAGGCAATTGAAGTGGTCCCACATCTCTAAGTTCCCTCTTAACCTAAGGGAGCTAAGGGGACCGAAACTCCTTTTAAACTTCAAATATATCCTATTTTGATGAAATTTATATCATATGTAAAAAATTTACCGGGGAAGACAATGGAGTGGTCGCAAAACTCTATGTTACCCTTTATGTGTCAGATATCTATGTGCTACCACCTCTAAGTGACCCATATACTATTATAAGGTGATATAATATATTGTGTATTGATTTTTAGTATTTACTTCAACAGTGCTCAATACGTGAGTGGAGCTTAGTAGTAAAGTATGAGAATATATTTATGGCAATTAAGTTACACAAATGCGTTGATGATTATATATATGGATTGAGTGTGTGAGTGCTACCATTTTCATGTTTTGCATCTATAAACGTGTGTATTGCATAGAACTTGTGTGTGTTGAGTGGATGTGTGTTTGTGCATGTATGTATTATGTCAAAGTTGACCTGATAAATGAGGTCAGGATGTCTGACCGAGTTTCCATCAGAACTTGAAAATAAATAAATAAAAATAAAACATAAAAAATATAAACCTTAAATTTAATGAAAACAAAACAGAGAAAATAACGAATTTTTTTTTTTTTTACTGTTTTAATTGTCTTTTTTTAATGAGTTGATCCCGTATTCAGTTCCAGAATAATATTGTGCATTTCACTTAGCTGTCAAAAAATTCCGGACCAAAGAAGTCTAGTTATTTCATAGCTTTGACAAAAATATATCTGCAAATGTGTAGTCAAATAATATTTGTATAAATAAAAAAAAAAATTATACATAAAGACGGTCTTAGTTCTGATGACATCAGAGAAAGATTAAATCTGGACAGAATAGGGAGATGTGCGCAGAAGAGTAGACTTCAATGGTATGGCCACGTTGAAAGAATCGATGAGAGTTCTTGGATTAGTAGATGTAGAACAGTTGAGGTAGCTGGTTTAGTTCACAGGGGAAGGCCAAGGAAAACATGGAAGGAAGTGATAAAAATTAGACCTTAGGGAAAGAGGGATAAATCAAGACCTGCCAAAGATAATTTACTTTGAAATTCAATTTCTTAAAGCCATTCGATGTAAGCCATCACGTGAAACGGACGTTGAACCGCTGCTGCTGCTGCTGCTGCTGCTGCTTCTGATGATGATGATGATGATGATGATGCATGTGTCAAAGGTGTTCATTTGTTAATTGATATTGCAGTTAATTTGAGTAATTAATTTGATTATTCACTAATTTGAATATAAATTCCATCAAGTAATTAAAATAAAAACAGAAAGGTAAATCTTTTAATCTTAATTCTAAAAAAGAAAAAGACCCACTCCCCTAAAAAAACGTATGGATCAAAATGAAATAATTGGAAAAGTGACAAAAATCTCTAACATAGAAAAAGTCAAAACAACTTTTAGATGTTTTACTTTTTATCTCATCATTTTTATAAACTTGAAAGACAAATCTTCCATTACATTTTATATCTTTTAAATGATGCCTTCTTTCTGCCTGTTCGTATATTTTGTTGTATCTTCCTTAAACCTCTCTAAATTTAGTAATTTTCAAATTCTGATGAAGAAAGACAAAGATAGAAAGAGAGAGAGAAAGATAAAGATAAAGACAGTGAGAGAGAAAAAAGATAAAGAAAGAATGAGAAAAAAAACAGAAAGAAAGAGAGAGAGAGTAATTTTTAAATTCTGATGAAGAACCATTTTTTGTCTTTTAGTTAAAAATCTGGCACCATTAACTTCAGTCATTCATCTTTATCAAGCCAAGAGAAAAGGGGAAAGAGAAAAGGGGAAAGAGAGAGAAATACAGAAAGGGATAGACAGAGAGACAGAGAGAAAAAGAGAGAAAGAGAGAGAAAGAGAAAGAGAAAGAAAAAAGAGAAAGAGAGAGAGAGAGAAAGAGAAAGAAAGAAAGGGAAAGCGAGAGAATGAAAGAGAGAGAGAGAGAAATAGAGAGGGAGAAAGAGAGAAAGAGAAAGAAAGAGAGATAGAAAAAAGGGGAGGGAAAAAGAGAGAGTGAAATAGAGAGAAAGAAAGAGAGAAAGAGATACAAATATAGAAAGAGAGAGAAAGAGAAAGAAAGAGAGAAAGGGAGAGAGGGCGAAAGAGAGAGAGAGAGCGAAAGAGAGAGAAAAAGAAAGAAAGAAAGAAAGAGGATAGAAAGAGGGACAGAAAGAGAGAGAGAGAGATAGAAAGAGAGAGAGAGAAAGAGAAAGAGACAGAAAGAGAGAAAGAGAGCGAAAGAGAGAAAGAAAGAAAGTGAATGATAGAAAGAGAGAGAGAGCGAGAGAGAGAGAGAGAGGAAGAAAGAGTGATAGAAATAACACTCTCCATTTCGGCCGCCTTTGCAGACATAAAAGACCTGCATTCAAAAATCACACAAGTTGACAGAGGTTTAGTCTTCAAAGACATTTCAAATATTTCTCTGATAGTTTACAAAAATTTGCTGCTGTAACCGTTTACATCAACCTTAAACGAATTCCCAGTGCACAAGGTAACAACAACAAATATGTTGATGGACTATCAACATCCACAACAAAATGCAGAATTTATTTTACATAAAAATACTATGAATTGGATACAAACCTGAAAGCCAATCACAGAATGAACCAACTACAGAGACAATTGTGGTGGTGGTGGGGGGTCGGGGGGGGGGGGGGTAAAAAGATGTAAGAAGATCTGATGTAATTGGATTTTAAACTAAAACAACATTAATTTGTTCTGGTACAAGAATTTCATTCTAAAATCTTGTTCATGATTTTCTTAATGGCTGAATTTGACTTTGTTCCCATTGATTCTGTTCAATGGAGCTTGTCACACATATAAAAGAAGAAAACAAAGGGAAGTAACTCCTATCTCACATGATGGCCCTTCAATATCAGAGATTCCGGGTTTTTATTATAGTTTTTCATTTTCTTATCCAAAAAAAATACCATTCAACGATTATTGATATTGTTTCATTGCAATTTGATAATTACAAAAAGAAATCCCAGCATATAGGATATAAAGTCAATATTTGTCCTGTTGTTCACAAAACATTCCTAGCTTAATCATTTGTTATTAAGAAATAATGTTGGTTTATGAAGCAATTAAAACTCTACAAAGAAAACATTAATGAAAATATATCTTTATATCAAGAACGAGTGCACTTGCTTTTATAAAAATCTAAATTTCTGATGACGTATAAGAAATGTTTTTAATATCTAAAAAATTATTTTATATATATTTTTTAAATCAGCATTTACCTTCCTTGAATAAAAAATAGTTTATAATTAAGCCTCTTGAATTACAGAGCATTTTTCGAAATACAAAATGCTGAATCTTGGTGCCTCTTAATCCTTTCTGTTGGGTTAAGATAACATACATTTTGATGTGAAATAATTTAATAATTATAGTATTTGAAAATGAATATATTCTTGTGATTGTATCGTTGTTTTTGGTGAAAGTTGAGTTTGGAAAAAAAATTTATTTGTTTTTCTGGGCACTTACGAAAATTCTTGTTCTGATGATGATGTTTAAAAAAGTCTGTGTTTCATTTTATGATTTAAAATTAGCATTGCCTCGAAATAGCTGTAAGCAACGATAATATCTTTGTGTATGCTATTTATTTGGAACATGATTTGAAAATGATTTCAATCGTCAAAATACATATAAATTTCTGTTAGATATTTACTCAGTTTCGTTTCAGTGACGATATAGCCGATTACATGGTTGCATTTGTCTGTTAGACTAACTTGTTAACTAGTATTGTTAACTTGTTGACTAGTATTGTAAACTTGTCGATTAGTATTATTTCTTGAGAAGGTTCCCATAGATTTTCTGGTGTTACCAGATCAGGCTGTCTGAAGATACCAGCTTCCTAAATTAAAATGCACCAAACATTGATGTTATTGTTTTTCTCCTTTCCCTTTGCAAAACTCAATAATGTTCTGCAAAGCTAAAAGCAAAAACATTTTTCCTCGATAAAACAACAAAACCAAACATCATAAATAAATATTTGAAGATATAAAGAACTTGAAGCACACAAACTTTTACCAAAATAACACAATACGGTATTTAATAACCCGAAAAGTGTTGCTATGCCGTAGAACAAAACAACCTAATCAAGCATCATGAATAAATATTTTAAGATATACAGACATTGACGCATGAAAACTAGTACCAAAATGACCATATTGGGCATTGAAAACCCCGAATAGGGTCAATATGCTGTAAAACTAAACAACAAAACCATGTATCATAAATAAATATTTGAAGATATAATAAAATTGAAGCATAAAAGCTTTTACCAAAATGACTAAATTCGGCATTAAATCACCCGAAAAAGGCTTAATACACTGTAAAACTAAACTACCAAACCAAAAAGCATGAATAAAAATTTGAAGATATAAAGAAGTTGAAACATAAAACTTTTACTAAAGTGACCGTATTCGGCATTAAATCACCTGAAAAAGGCTTAATATACTGTAAAACTAAACAACCAAACCAAAAATTATGAATAAAAATTTGAAGATATAAAGAAGTTGAAACATAAAACTTTTACCAAAGTGACCGTATTCGGCATTAAATCACCGGAAAAGGCTTGATATACTGTAAAACTAAACAACCAAAATAAAAACATGAATAGATATTTGAAGATATAATGAACTTGAAGCGTAAAAACTTTTTTCCAAAATGACTGGATTCGGCATTAAATCACCCGAAAAAAGGTTGATATGTTGTAAAACTAAACAACCAAACCAAAAATCATGAATAAATATTTGAAGATATAAAGAACTTGAAGCATAAAATTTTTTACCAAAATGACCAGATTCGGCATTAAATCACAAAAAGGATTGATATACTGTAAAACTAAACAACCCCTCAAAAAAAAAAAAAACATGAATAAATATTTGAAAATATAAAGAACTTGAAGCATAAAACTTTTTCTAAAATGACTGGATTCGGCATTAAATAATTCGAAAAAAGGTTTATATGCTGTAAAACTAAACAATCAAACCAAGCATCATGAATAAATATTTGAAAATATAAAGAACTTTAAGCATAAAAACTTTTTATAAAATGACTGGATTCAGAAATAAATAACCCGAAAAAATGTTTGTATGCTGTAAAACTTAACAACTAAATTAAGCATCATAAATAAAAAAAAATTTGAAGATATAAAGAACTTGAAGCATAAAAGACTTTTACCAAAATGGCAGAATTCGGCATTTAACAACCTGAAATGTGTTGATATGCCGTAAAACAAAACAATCGCATAGATTAGCTTAGTCAAGCATTGCGTTTCAAGAAAGGGCAGTTGACAAAGAGTTAACTTACTAAATTAAAGATACCAACACTTTACTCTGTTTTGAGATCATGCAGACAGACTACATTGGTTTAGACATGATAACTGTAGTGGAAGGAGGCACTCACATAGAACCTGAGAAGAGGTAATGAAGGATGATCTGAAAACAAAGAACCTGGACCCAAAAATATCATCTTTGGAATGAACACTCTGGAAGGATACGTTGAAAGAGTTTACTAAAATGTCCAATGCTTGCGACTAGAAAATGTTTAATTAGATTATGATTACGATGGTGATGATTGATTAATGACCTCATGAGAACAACTTGTTGACCTCTGCTCTACATCAAATAGTGTTAAATATTGGGGGCTACTATATTTGCTAGTACAAATATTAACTAAATGTTTTGTGCAAATGGACCTCACATAGAGTAGTAAACAGGATATAAACAAGACAGGAGATCACAAATAAGTTATGAGGAAGACCTTTCAGGAAATAAGTATGATTTTAGTGAGAATAGGAAGCGGTAAAACTTAGGCTTAAGTGACATCAGGCTATCTCTTTATGAGTTCGAATAAAAGCATCCAAGCTAATAAGACGTGTTTTTAAGATGTTCTGACAAGTGTTGAAAATTACTAGGTCATGTACTTATATAATAAGTCTCTTGATCTTTCATTTTTGTCTTTGTTTTTTGACTTTGCAGCACTAGACGATTTAATTGCAGCTGATTGAATAAACCTTCTTCTTTGAAAAGATATTGTGTTATATTAATTAATTAAATAAATAATGAGAGAAGTATGAGACGGTTTTGATTACAGTTACGAGTGTTTTCACAGTCAAGTGGGGTAGCAGCACATATGCATGCACGGCAAGGAAACGAGGTATGATTTTAACAAATTAAGATGATTTGAACTGTTAATTTTTAATGAATATGATATTATAAGCGAATGGTACTATGTAACAATAGCCTTGCTATTATTATGCTTAGTTTTGTTTTGGCACAAGACCACATAAATTGAGCGATTATTGGAGACTTGAACTCACTAATGATCTAATTATTACTCAACTGTAAAATGTATTTATTATGTTATGAAATAGAAATTAAATATAAAATCTATATTATAGTTGTGATGCAAAAACACCTGCAAATGTTATTTGAAGACAGGAATACATCTGTTGCTAAATAAACACTCTAGGGGCGTGGCTACATTGACAGCGAAGGCAAAATCCCAGAATGGGTGTTTACAGGTAGATGTGCTGACGTCCAAAAATGTTATATAAACAGCCCAAATTAAGATCAAGCGAGTCGACTGTTGATCGAGTTTGAGAGATCAACCTCCGTCAATTCTTGTGCTGCCTCCACCCCTTTGTATGCCACCACCAAACAGTAAAGATATGCATCAGTGTTTGTCTTTATTCTTTTAATCACAGAAAGAAATACAGCAATATTCAAGCAGTGGCATGCAGAGATCGAGTGATGGCCTGGTGATGCCCAGGGCCAACTTCTTGATTGTATGCCCTAAAGACTCAAGTATAAGTCCTAGTACTGAGAAATGTCATGATAAAGGGAGATAGTTTGAATATGATTTTATCCCCCCCCCCAATTTGGATTCCCGGGTCCACCGCCTTGTTGACAGCTCCCTCCCCCCCGTCTGTACGCTACTGTATTTGAGTTAGTAATCAATCCCTGAGTGAAAGGTTAACAGAAGATATAACAAGTCGATCCATTGACCAAGTAGTCAAGGAAGGAAGAAAAGTCGGTTAAATGGAATAATGAAGCCGTCTTTGTGGCGGTCAGCGTTCGAGATGACTAGATGAAAAGATTGATAGAACTGTTACTAGAAGACTGCACTCTCTGTCACTCTTCACTAATTCCAACCGTCCTCACTGGCCGAGAATACTTTTTGTCATTGTCATAGACAATAGAACCACTTTTGCCTTATCTCTCTTTTGCCTCATCTCTCATTCTCTTCTCCGACATAAGACAGAAATAGAACATTTCTCTGATGCTTCAAAATGTGTTTTTCCTCATTTTTATTTTATTTTTCTTATTCTTTGATATTCCAACCAGAATCCGAAGCTGTTGCACTGAACTTTTCATCGAAGACGTTTGCAATGATCAGTCGAAAATAAATCTTAATGAATTTGCACACAATTTTTTTTTTTTACTCTAGAATCAAATCAGACAATCTATGATCAGCGTGATTTGTTGGCTATAAAAGGCGGGCTCTTCAGAAACCGCCAGTAAACATTTGGCATTCTGAGAAAATGGTTGGTACGTTGTTCTGCCAGGAGAAACACCCTTTTTTGTTGTTTTTGTATTACAATTTAGTTCTTTTGGCAGGGATTGAACCACCAACCTCTAAGTTGAATTAACTTTAAAATATCTCTGTACCAACTCTTTTATCCACTAGGTCACGGATCCAGAGAAAATGGTTCGGAATTTGTTAGATGAGGATTGGCAATTTGTATTATTCAGACTACTCTTCTCATATTTACTGTTATTTTTTGTAACGTTTCGTCCGATGTAATCCCCAATCTTTTTCAGTTGCATCTTTTTGAACTTGGGAATCTTTTCTCTCGAATCTATATGGAATTTCAAATAATAAATAATGTTTTTTCACATTTTAAAATTTTAAGTTCCCACATGAATCTACAATTAAATGTCGACAAGTGTGAAATCAATAAATATCGGGCTCTGACAAATATGTTTTTCGTCCCTATTTCATTAGAGATCTGAAGTGTCCTACGTTCGAAAACTGGTCTTACTAAAGTGGCTGGGTGCAGCTGCTGAGGCCAGAAGTAGTGAGAAAAGAGAAAGAGAGAGGGAGAGAGGGAGAGAAAGAGAGAGATATATAGAAGGGGTGGGGGGACGCCTTTGTGGGTTAATAACCAGTTAGCACTCTGTATTGTGAGTTCAAACTTAACCCGGAACGTAATTATTTTTACTCTGATTTTGTCCCAAAATGAACTTTGACATTTCAAATTACAATATTAAGCAGATTATTTTTTTTTGTTTTTTTTCTGGAATCTACGTACATGAGGGAATTTAGGATCCTGGGCGACACCGGGTAGGCTTTCTAGTTTATAATAAAGTGGAAGAAATAAATATATGTAAATATCACTCACACATTATTTTAGTGTTTGTATTTATTATTCTGATTTTTAAAATCTTTTTTTTACTTTTAATTATTTATGTAATCATTCTCAGAAAGAGAGATTGGCTAACTATACCAAAGGATCTCTCTTCCCTCCCCTCTCTCTTCCTCCCTCTCTTTCTCTCCCCCTCTCTTTCTCTCTCTCTCTCTCACTCTCGCCCTCTCTCTCTCACTCTCTCTCTCTCTCTCTCCCTCTATCGTTTTGTCAAGTCTACATGGTAACACACGAATTGCCGCCTAACCCTTGCCGCTGCAAAGTGAAGTTGCTGGTGAAAAAGGAGTTACCATCAGAAAATGTGCTGCACAACTAATGAAGATTAATCTCATAATTATGTTTAAGATTTACCAATGTTTTTTGTCTCTCTTGAAACTACTGCTACTCCTTCAATAAGTAAACACTTATCCACTTCGACAAATTTAATGCTTATGACTTTTCCTTAAACTGGGACCCTGATCTCTTATATTAGTGAAGAAATATGTCATCAAGTTGAGAGAAATTGTAAATAGGAAGATCGTGTCGCACTAATCAGAAAAACCAGCCCCGAAAATCAGCATTGAAAATGCTGGATTTTATTTGAATTTGCATGTAACTATATAAATAATTTGTGTCTAAGTATATAAATAACTACGACAGGTATAATTAATTCACCGAACAGAACAGTTTTTCCCCACTTTTATGTCCCCTATGAAGATATCTTATCAAGATATAATGATATGGCTAGAACCCTTATTTTAATTTTGATCAAAATCCATTACATGATTTTGATTCAAGAAAATGTCTAAAATGTAAAGCTTAAGGGGTCTTAAGAATAAATTGAAATTCAGAGAATCTTGCTTAATTAGTGTCTAATGACTATGATTCAAATTCAATGTAAATCTAATATATTTGAATATCATGCTCCATGAAACCCTTTAAAATACTCCAAAGAAACTGAAATTTGAGGAATATTTATTGATTGATGTCTAACACCTATATTGTAAAATTTCACAAAAATCGAAGGTATCTGAATTTTCACACACCCTTTTTACCCCCTTTGCTTAAAACTAAATTAAAATAAATATAGCATACATTTGGACCCGTTACACCTAGCAGCTTTGTTCGAAAATTCATAATGATCAGTTAATTAGTTTATGTGTGAATCCTGTACATAAATATATATACATATAAACATACCTAACTAACTATATATATATATATATATATATATATATATATATATATATATATATATATATATATATATATATATATGATTATTTTTATTTACACAGACATGTACAAAATCTGCGACACTGGCATGTCGATGTTATCGATCAACAGTTATTATAAACTGAGATCTCATCAGGCAGAGTTAGAATCCGATCTTAACCTCAGATCATATTTGGAGAGAATGAAGTGGAGAGAAAAAGAAGAAGAAAAGAAATTTAGAATTTCAAAATTTAGGGAGTCAGGTGATTTAGGGCCGTTAAAATTTAAAAAGTTAAAAACTAAAATCTAAAACAAACAAAACAAATAAATAAATGAATGAAATAGAATAAAATAAAATAAAGTGGAAAGAGAGACATAAAATTGACAAGTCAAATGACTTTAGATTATAACAGTAACTATATAAATAATTTGTATGTAACTATATAAATATTTATATCTGTTTCAGCAGCCAATCAATTAAACAATCTTTATGCATAATAATATTTTAGAAAGGAAATTCCAACACAAAATATGCATTACATGAGTAAACTCGTTATGCAGAAAGTGCAGTGGAGTGCAATCAAAAGAGGCCATTCATTTACATATATGCAGCAAGTAATTAATTGGACACAAAATGTCCATTTTGAGCAGTAGAACCAATGGATGTCCATTTTTCTTTTACTCGACGAAATCTAAGAGAGAAAAACTCACAATTTCATAGAAATTTGGGACTTTTCATTCGGTAATGTCAAAAAGGTTTCTTCTCAAGTGCAGGATTAGTGAGGTTCATTAACTAAAGATGTGATACAACTGTGCAAGACACAAAATTTAACAAGAGTGAAAAGTATTTTTTTATCAAATGTTATATTCCTCAATGAAATTAGTCACAAGCATAAAACGGTGCTAGAATAAAAAAAATATATTTTTTTAATATTTCATTTTGTTTATACCTCTTTCCAAGTGATTACATAAATAATATATACTAGCGGGACCCTGCGGAAATTCCACAGTGTTTTCTACATCAATCTGTATAATTTACTGTTAATAATATCATCCGGTGTCTAGAAATATGCTCATATTTTACTCACCAAAATTTTGCGAGACGGGATGGAAGTATATATATTTATTTATATTACTCGGTTGCCGGGGCAAAAGCTGTCTCTTCAGAAGTCACCATCGGTCGCGACTCCCCTCTAACTCGCACCCTCCCTTCCCTCTCTCTACCCCCCCCCCCGTTGGCAGGGGCAAATCTTAAATAGGAGTGTCAGATCGTGACACACAAAATAAATAACACACACTCTATCGTATTAATATATAAATAATAATAATAATAATAATAATAATAATAATAAGAAGAAGAAGAAGAAGAAGAAGAAGAAGAAGAAGAAGAAGAAGAAGAAGAAATTTTAAATATTAAAAAAAAAAATAAATAAATAAATATCGTAAGCCTGAAATCGGCCCATTTGGTAAGCGTTTCCGCGTCTCCTCCGCCTTCCACAATGCCCTCCTCCTTCCACGCGGAAGCGACAGAGCAGGGTCAGTTAATAGTTTAATTAAGTAAATTTTGATCCATTTAACGACTCTATTTAGTTAGGTCAGTGGTAAAGTCGCCGCTTTTCAGCTAGATGTTACGGTTTCGATTCCAAGTTTCTCCATCCAATTTATTTGTTGTTTATTTATTGCATTTCTTTAGTGACACACGAACGCACACGCTATCGTATTATTATTATTATATATATATATATATATATATATATATATATATATATATATATATATATATCTTTCTTTCTTTTAGGAAACACGCACACGCACATAGACATAGACATTTATATATATATATATATATATATATATATATATATATATATATATACGCACACGCACATAGACATAGACATTTATATATATATATATATATATATATATATATATATATATATATATATATAAATGTCTATGTCTATGTGCGTGTGCGTGTTTCCTAAAAGAAAGAAAGATTGGTGAATCTCCATAAAAACTAAAAGTGTATTAATATTCTATATATTAATACGATAGCGTGTGTGTTCGTGTGTTACGCTTCCGGCAAAAGCTCTGCGCATGCGTGCCGCACCTAGATTTTGAAAAACATTCAACTCGCCTAATTTTCGAAACATTTTCAAGAGAGGTAGGGAGGGGACGACCAGGAAGATACATATTAATACAATAGCGTGTGTGATTTTGTGTGCCATGCTTACATCAAAAGCAACGACTTTCCGAATATGCTACTCATGAATTGGCTTGGCCTTTTGGATAAGATCAAAGTGTAGTATCTGTTCCGATAGATACTGCACCCTATAGACCGGTATTGTCTTGGCCTTGGGGGCTTGATTCCGCCGGTCTATGGGTCTGTTCTGTGCAGTTCTAGGAGGTCCACCCTCCCAGGCTTCGCCTCCCCTCTTTAGGGAGGAGTAAGTTTATTGCTTACTGCCTGAGGTGCCCCTACCGGGGAATGCCGACGGGGCTGCTCAGACAATTTTTAATGGCCAGAGTGCTCACCTTCTCGGGCGCTGGCTTTTCAAACCCCACTTTCCTGACCCGAGATTGGGTCACATCTTACTTGTGGGAGTAAGATAAAACTGGCCTTGTGCCTAACTCCTGTAGCGGAGTAAATAAAATGCTACTCATGAATTGGCTTGGCCTTTTGGCTAAGATCAAAGTGTAGTATCTGTTCCGATGGATACTGCACCCTATAGACTGGTATTGTTTTGGCCTTCGAGGCTTGATTTACGCCGGTCTATGGGTCTGTCCTGTGCAGTTCTAGGAGGTACACCCTCCCAGGCTTCGCCTCCCCTCTTTGGGGAGGAGTAAGTTTATTGCTTACTGCCTGGGGCGCCCCTACCGGGGAATGCCAACAGGGCTGCCCAGGCAATTTTTAATGGCCAGAGTGCTCACCTTCTCGAGCGCTGGCTTTTCAAACCCCACTTTCCCGACCCGACCTTGTGTCACATCTTACTTGTGGGAGTAAGATAAAACTGGCCTTGTGCCTAACTCGTGGAGAGGAGTAAATAAATATTCATGAATTGGAGCCAAATTCAATTTAATCGAAAACATTTACAAAGTAAGGTTTAGTCGTCGAAATATTACCTTCACTAGAAATATTGTATATAAAGAAGTTTTGTAAATTGTTTCATGTATTGTTCATTTTTTTAAAATAAATATACAAGTCCAATTCTTATCATATTTTATTCAAACATGTATAGGTTAGGAACAAGATAATTAGTATTAAAAACATCATTTCGTGTAATTTACACGGGTCCTGCTAGTGTAATACTAATTTGTTTTATGAAATTTGTGGATGAAATTATATTTATGCAAAGGTTGTTTTTTTGCCACACGGACTTCCTGCAGGTGGTAAATAAACATACCAAAAGATAAATAGCTTAATACTGGGATTTCGAATTATGAAGATTGAACCCCCCCCCCCTTGCTGGAAAGAACGTAGGAAGAAGATAATTGTGTTTCTGGTATAAGGATGTTAATTAATTTTTAAACGAAAAATGACTCTCCACTTTTACGAAACAAATAAAAAATGGCTTGTAAAATGTGGTAACGCAAATAGATCACAAATTCGACGATGACGACAATGTTTAGTGAGGACGTAAACATAATCGTTCTAAATAAGTAAATGTAAGATTCTTAATTAAAAGCAAAGAAGTAGAAAGTTTAATGAAAATAATATGAAAAGTTTAGCAATGATAAAAATCTTATGAAGGAGCGATAAACGACGCCATTGTGACTTATTAGATTTGAAAAGGAGATGTTCGATAATGTATTCCTAAATTCCGGAATGATATTACAGTATTACTTAGCAAAGAGGTGGTTTTTAAGAAAGGTAAAAATCAATAGCTAAACAAGACTGAAGACGACACGAATATTGTTATGTAAACATGTTAGCTCAGTGTGTTGCATACCTACTGAAATTAAACGTCACGAGAGGCGAAGGGGGGAGAGAGAGCTTATTTATTACTACAGGCAGAAATCCTTCCGACTGAGGCAGTTCTCCGAAACCACCTCACAGTTCGCTATTACATCCTCTCCGGCCGAAAATAACGCGAAATGTTCACGAGAGGATTAATAGTGATTTCAATCTTTTTTCTTAATACTTCTGATGATACAATTTTCATAGACATTTTCATAGTCATTCTTTAAGCAAACATGTTTCTCAGTAATTTTAACACATTTTGGAGAGTCATTTTTCAACAGGGACCTTAAACACACTTTTCTTAAGAGTCATTTAACAGATTTCTAAACACATTTTTCAAGAGTCCAAAAGTCACTTTGAAACACAGTTTCCAGATATTTTACATTATAAGAAAGTTACCTTTGTAGTTCTCGTCCGTGCTGGCCCTCATCTTGTTACTGGCTGTGATCGCCGCATGGTACCTGTTTTTGTGGGCAAATTCTATCTTTAAGCAGAAGACAGAGACACTCGAAGTCGGATTTTCTGAGAGATTTCTTTTGTTCTTTTTATTTCATGCTTTCATTCGAGTGGAGGGGTTTCCATTATTGGTTCTTCATTCACATCTTCCTAGGTTCGTACTGGGTGGGACGTTAGACGCTGTTAGTTTTTCTTAGTAGCTTTGGCCCATATCTCTTCGATTCACACCTCAACTCTTGCATTCGAGAGCTACCTCATGCGCTCGCCACAAGCTTCCATGGTGATCTCTTTTGGATACAGCCCTTATCGCGAGCGATTACATTCTTGGTAAAAACTTCGCTCGCTTTTCCGAAACGACGTTGTCGTTTCGAGCGCCCATGGCGAACTGATTCTCGATAAAGCTAAGTTCTTGTTCTCCGTGGTGACGTAATCATCATTCCCACGCACAAGATGGGGACAAAAACGACTCACTCTGATCTCTGACTCAAAGGTCCCGTCAGGTGTCTAAATTTATTATGACTATTCTTGGATCAAACACTTCTCTGAACTCACTTCTGAGTCCAGAAACAAAACCTATTTTTCAATAACAAAATTAGCTATTTGATACTAGTTAACCTACTGTGCCTTGCATAATGGGGCCCTACAGTACTGTAACAAGTGTAGAATGATCTGTTTACAGTAAATAAATGAATTCAAATAATTACTAGCATTATGAAACAGACAAAGCAAATAGAAAAAAAATAAAGGTGATTTTAGTGTGACGTGACTGTTTTTTAATAAGAGTAGTTATTTGTAAGTGAAAGAATATGTGACGTCAATAGAAGAAGGTAAATAAACAAATGCTGTTTTTTTTTACTTGTGCGTTACGAAATAAATTAAGTAAAGTTATAGTTAATTAAAGATAATGTAAGATGTGTGTTGAAAATGAGTGTTTAATGTTGATATGACTTTTTATTCATGAAATTATTTATTTATGGAAGAAGGGAAGCCTGTGTGAAAGCAGGGAACTTACTTATGTTTGAATGAATAACGTAGAGGTTGTTATTTGAAATTGCTCATGTGTTCGTTTTTAAGAACACCGATAATCCGGCATAGGTTTACAAAGTATAAGGAAAAATAATTAGTAACAATCAAACTATGTATTCCGGTATTCCTGTATTCTTAGAAAGGGGCGATTATTATTTTGTTCTGGAATCATGTATATTATGTAGAAGAGTAGAAAGAGGTTAAATGAAATAATTTGTTTTGTTTTAAAACATTTTTTTATATTAAGAAAGGATCCGGTCTAATAGTTATGTGAGAGTAGAAAATTAATAGGGAGTGAAATTGTTTGCTACCTTCTTTGTGGAAGATGTTTTGGGGAGAAGCAAATAAGGCGGATTAAATGTAATAATATTTGTATGTAGGAGAAATGTAGGCATAAGTTCGTAAAACATGCATTAGGAACTGTTGTAAGTGCTTATCAGAAATGTGCAGTATATTAAGTGTTTGGTGATAAGTCTATAAATGCAGAAGATATAAGGGAAAACGGCTTCACTTTATATATATAAAATGAAGCCGTTTCCCCCTAGAAGGCTAGCAATATTCCCCAAATTTCAGTTTCTTTGGAGTATTTTAAAGGGTTTTTAGGGTGCATAATATGGCACAATCTCCCATTTGAAAATTCAAATATTTCATATGTGAATTGGATTTGATCCATAGGAACCAATTAAGCAAGATTCTCTGTTTCATTAACTTTCTCATCGATCCATCTGGTTTCAATATTAAACTGGTAATCTGAAAATTATCTGTCTTTTCATTTTATTTATCTTTAAAATTTTACAAAATGATTTACAGCATAGTGAATTTTCTTTATAAACTAAAATGTAGCACGAGGCCAAAATAAGGTAGGTGGTCGGCTGTCGTCCTCTTGGTCTATTTTCTAAACTAGTTTCTGTCACCAAAATACCACATTCACTCTATGGGTAAAACCTACTTAACATTATCTTCAATTGTTTGACATTTTTTATTTACAAAAATATATGTACAAATTCATCGGTTTGGAGATGGGGGATGCTAAAAAACAACAGAGATTGCTGAAAAATAAAATGCTAAGTGTGGTGGTTAGTAGGACCTTTCCAAATTTATCTATGTATGAGCTGCTCACTGTTTTTATGGTTGTTTCAAGAGCCGAAAACAAGCAAGACAGTTTCTAAGTGAGAAGAAAAAAGGGGATTATTGGGAGATAAAAAAAGAGAAAAGCTGGATGGGCTTCAGAGGAATGGATTGTGTGGTGTCTTCCAAGATAGGTACCATTTTTTAAGGGTGGGGAAGGGACAAAATAAAAATGGAGAGCGGGCATCTTGGAAGATCTCTAATACCGAAAAAAAAAAAAAGCTGGCTTTAGAAACGTTCGTTGCCCATGGAAAAAATCAATCATTGATAAAAATTTGCAAGAATGATTTGATACGAAATTTTCTTTCCGCTAATTACAGAAGTCAGAACCAAATTGGAAATCATATTTGAGCATAAAATAATTAATTAGTTCATTATCGGAATGATTCTAAGAAAAGATGGCGCACAATCCCCAAGACTATTAGCTTGGAGCAAAGGGAATTGGACGACGGAAATTCGATTAGAATTTTTTTCTTTGTAATTCCCATAATTATGTAAATTATCATGTTGCATCTTTAAGCAATGATGATTATTTCTTGTAAGTTGTCTCCCTTCTGGATTTCAACTTTCTCCAGTAACTAAGTATTCTAATAATTCTTTCTATAACAAAGAGAAAAGAAAGAAAAACATTTCAATATAAATAATCCTCCAGTTTTCAATAATAAAGAGTAATGAATATATATATATATATATATATATATATATATATATATATATATATATATATATTGTTCATAGCCCCTTTAATGCTAAGACGGGTGATTTAAAAGAATTATAATTAGGCTGTCAAATTTAATACTAAGTTCCGGTCTAACATGTCGTTGACCACTATTGATGACAGCCCTCTAGATGTGTCCACTTGCTTAGACATAGATAGATCTTAATTCTCTTCCGTCAATGTAGTTGGTTTATTGGCCGTGGAGACAAAATTTAAAATGTTGAGTTGGCTGTGAGGGTTTCGAATCTTGTGGCCGGTAGAGCAATCATCCTCCATACTGATGATTCCCGGAAAAGTATAAAAACACATGTGTATGTGGATAAGAATTTAATAATATTTATTAATATATATATATATATATATATATATATATATATATATAGTCATTCACATACAGACTGTTTCTTCAGTGCGGCTAGACCAGGATTGAAACTCTCTATCATACGACACTGACTGAATGTAAGTAATATCTCAATGTAAACATTGTAAAGTGGCCTTAAAGCTAATGGCAGTTGGCGATATCCTTACAAATAAGCTCTACCCAGGGATGGAGCTTCATATAGTCATCCACGGACTGCTTCGCTGTATCACAGCTCTTCAGTGCAGCTAGACCAGTTAGTGCCTCAAGCCGGGATTGAAATTCAACCGTCGAGCTGACAGTCGACGCTCCTACCCCTGCGCTATCATACGACACTGACTGAATGTAAATAATATCTCAATGTAAACATTGTCAAGTGCCAGGAGCTCGAATTAGTTTTACCTAATGAGCTATGCCTTATCCTTACAAATAAGCTCTACCCAGGAAGGGAGCTTTATATATATATAAAGTTAGATCAATCAAATTTGAACATTGTTCCAAAAAATTCAAAACCAACTATTATTAGGTGTACGGTCGTTTCCAAGACATTTTTGGAAATATTTTATTTTTCATTATTTTGGATGATTCCAAAACATCACTACGTCAGCGCCTTTTATAACATCACATACAGAAGTCTATTAAGAAAAAATATCAGATTTTAGTACTAAAAGACAACAATAGAGAAAGGACTTCAGAAATAGCAAAAAAAGCAAATTGAATAACAAATCAAACATTTAAAACGTTCAAAGCATTCACCATATAAGTTGAATCGAGAGGAAGAAATTACATAAGAAAAAATACATAAATAAATACATAAAGAATAAAAATATAAACAATAGTTACATTAAACAATATTTATAATATGAAGGCAAATACTGATAATAATAATAATATTAGAATACAACTACATAAGAGTTTCAATATTACTTATTAAACCGAACAAAAAATATATACAAAAGTATAAAAGTGGGCCAAGACAAACACATAGACAGTAGTATGGACATGTATGAGGTAGACAAATATTATCCATATTAGGCTAAATTCAATTATGTCAAATTCTAACCTAGGAAGAAAAGAATTATGTAAGATATTAAAAATCCAAATTAATTATGGTAATTAGTGTAAACTTTATATATATATATATATATATATATATATATATATATATATATATATATATTCATAAATAATTAATAGACCTTAAATTTATTGTACTTGCAACAAGTTTTATGTAAGCAATTAAATAATATTTCTTCTTTTTTATATAATAGAGGACCCTTATATTTAATGATTATGATGGCTTCATATCTACATAAGGAAGAGTATCTGTCTAATGATTTATAGGATTTCATTTTTTTAATCAATTACCCTTTGAGTTTAAATTCAATATTTTTACATTTAAGATCACAGAAATGAGTAGCTAGAAAAGTGTTTAAGATAGGTGACTGCTATTAAATATATATATATATATATATATATATATATATATATATATATATATATATATATATATATATATATATATATATATATATATATATGGGAAGAGAAGGATGAAGGTAATCCGACGTGATGGGAAAAAGAAAAAGGAAAACCAAAAAATGGATGTTTTTTATGTGTACATCAACGTTTCGTCTTTATTTATAAGACTTCATCAGGATGATAATATAGAAAAAAAATGTCATGCAAGTACAGATACATGTAGGGTAGACATATTGGGAGGAAAAATAAAATAAAATAATGGCCACTACTGGGTGGACGTCCGTGCTTGTTGGAGAATAAAAATGAATGTTGAAGAAAATGAGTGGGGAAGAAATATATATATATATATATATATATATATATATATATATATATATATATATATATATATATATATATATACATACATATATATATATATATATATATATATATATAATAGAACGGCGTGAATAGGACTTTGTAATGATTTCGATAACATCTTGAATTTATTATCAAGAAAATAATGTGTGTTTTGAAAAATGGGCAGAAACAATTGTATGAATACGATGTTTTTTTAAAACAAATTCAGAGCATTTATTAAATTATTATATTTTGAGATCTAATAATGTATACACTGTTAGGCTATAAACTAAACTTGTGTGGATTTAAATTATATATATATATATATATATGTTGTGTGCAAGAAGTGTTAGATGAGTACTCAGATGTGGAGAAAGTATATCTGGATAGTGAATCTATTGAGGTTGTCGAGAAGTTTTGCTACTTCAGTGATACAATTGGAACACAGGGTGGAGCAGGTGCCATTGTGATTGCAAGTGTTAGGAGTGGATGGAGTAAGTTCAAGTAGCTACTGCCATTAGTAATCATCATCATCATCATCATCATCATTGGTTTAACATTCATTTTACATGCTGGCATGAGTTAAACGTCTTTAAGAAATTGACTTCCAAACTAACCTATCTCTGACCGGGTCTTTATTTATCCTTCTTTTCCTCAGGTCCATTGTTATCACTTTCTCCTATGTTTTCCTTGGTCTTCCTCCTGTGAACCGGACCTGCTACCTTAACTGTTCTACATTTACTGACCCAAGAACTCACATGTATTCTTTCAACGTGTCCATACCATCAAAGTCTACTCTTCTGCACATATCCCCCTATACTGTCCAGATTTAATCTTCCTCTGAGGTCATCAGACCTAAACCTGTTTTTAAGACTCACGTTACAGATCCATCGTTTCATTCTGATATCATTTCTCTCCATGCAACGCATGGCCTCAACCCTCACTGGCTAGGTTTCACTTCCATACATCATCACACTGTGTATAAATGCCTGATAGACTAGGAAATGGAAAACAAATGCAATACTTTTAAAGTTTAAGATTTCTTTTGTTTCGAAGAACTTAAGCAACCATTTAATTCTTTTACACAAGAGAAACTTTAAAAGTGACTTTTCTTCGTATTTCGTATTCAAGAATGTTATTTTCGACAGTAGGAAACCGACCACTTGTTTATGGTCAGCTGCTGCTGCTTTTATCTGTTCCTGTTGAGACATATATTCTCTGGTTGAACACGCACGCACAGGTGCCACCGCCGCCGCCACTACCACCGCCGCCGCTATCTTTGACGATTGTAAACACCTACACACTTTCCTCTCTTATTTCTAGCTTTGCACATTATGCAAGACAAATGGACACCCTCCGTCAAAAATGACGAAAAAAATATGCTTCGCTAATGTTAGCAGTAATATTCATATTCATATTCATATAAAATAACGTCTCAATCGGCGAAGTTTAAAATTATTTAAAAAAAGCGTCTCAAACTGAAAAGTTTAAAAAAAAAGATAAAACGTATGAATTGGTATAGAAAGAAAGAAGGAAAACAAAAAATAAAACGTCTCATTATTAAAATAGAATGAAGGATTTCTTTTCAAATTCATTTCAAACGTCACAGGGGGGGGGTCGGACTTACTATTTGCTTTCTCCCTTCCCTTAAACCATTGACATGGTTTCAGTCGGCAGTTTTTTTTTTACTCATTAACGTTTGTGCAAAGACTGTCACTTAGAACTGATTTTTACTTAACACCTTTATCCTTTGCATCCTGTGTCCAAGATGCCCCTGTAGAAGGTCGGATGTTACATCGGCTGAAACGTTGTAAGAATAACATCCGAGATGAGAACAGTCATCTCAGTAATCTAAATAATACATATTATTATTATTATTTACTCACTAAGAGTTTTCCTAAAAGTTATTACCAGTGATTGCTCACTGACAATAACTAGTGGTGTTCCCTGGAGTCTGAGTGACAACAAGTTTCCCCAGATTTCCAGCACTCTTTGCCTCTTTTGATAACTGTTGCAAATCATTGGTAAACAACTGTTTACCATTGATTTCTCGCTGGCAACGACCATTTGTCTTCTCTGGAATTTGAGTAACAATAAGTCTCCTCAAGGTTCCAGTACTTTTGCACCCTTACAGTGGGGGTCTGGTTGGCGCTCTATTCGAATTTATTAACGCCCCCCTCACTGACTGGATGCAGCCTTGTCTCTTAAGGGCTTCACGGATTGGCTGTCAGGCATCCCAACCCCTACTCCTTTAGGGGTCACGTGAGTCAGCCCATAAAAACGCTTGCACGCTGTGTTCCAGCCTCTTTTCGACCCACCTTTTGAACCTGGTAGGACCGCAGCTGGATGCTTCTGAGACAAAGCCCACGACGACAGTCGCAGAGAGCCCCCACTCCTTCCTGTTTCCAACCATCTTGGATTGAAGTGACTATATCTCAACAAGAGCCAGAATTGAGGCGGGCGCACGTGCAACCTGTTACCAGAACCCCCACAAGATAAGTTTGTGAAGCACGTTTTCGCAAACCTAAACTAAATTCCTCCTTTCTGAACTTTGAACTCACCATTTGTTGTATATATATGCCTTCATTTTTTCTCACAAGCAAAACTGTTTTAAACTTATATACGATTGTTGTTGTGTTCCTTCTCACAAAAGCTCTGCCCTGTTTCTATTTTGCACTTATCTTCATAATTGTTACTGCATTCTCACGTGCGAGAATTGAACTTTCTTCCACGGATATTTAATCCCAACAGCTCTCCCTCTCCGATCTTTCCACCCTCCTTGACATTTCACAATAATTTTGTGTGGTATCAACCGAGGCTGGTGCCAGTGCATGTGTTTGTGTGTATTTCTCCTTTCCTCATTCTCCCTTTACATTTATCTGTGTAATTTTCTTAATATTTCGGTTGTTTTTATCATTGCCGTTCGTTGTGCAGTCTCAATTTTCCCTTTGATTCCAATTTCTTCTAATCTTTATTCTAGGTTTTTCATATATATATATATATATATATATATATATATATATATATATATATATATATATATATATATATATATATATATATATATATATATATATATATTGTTATGGTGTGATGGTGATCTACCATATTTCGGAATTAGATGGACTCTTCCAGACACTATATATAGAGTTACGACAAAGTGTTATCGCATTCATGGCAGTGATAGCCACATTATTAGACGCAGAAAAAAAACCCAAAGAAAAAACACTTACACATGGAATAAGGTCATTAGGATGGCATTCTTTTTTAAATGGCGTTCTAATAGCCTTTTTTCACGTGTAAGTGTTGTTTTCTTTGTTTTTTTCTTTGTTTTTGCCCACAATGACCCACTGTGTGGTGTAGTTTTTTTTTCTCAAAACTTTTCAATTTGAGAACCTTTTCTTCTTTGTGGATTTTTTTGATGATCTTGTGGGTGTTGCAGAGCCGATAATTGACATAATAATATTTGGTTGGCAAACCTCAAGAAAAACGAATCGTACAATATGCATCTAACAGGAATGTTATGTGTTTTGAAAATGTGAAAAAATAAAAATAAAAAATCATGGTTATTGGAATATAAATTGAACCTGACTTATTTATAAATGCTCTGTTTTTACTGATTTTTTTTAAGAGAGTGCTAATTAAAAGGTACTGATAGTATATGCTAACACATATATTGTCATAATTTATATATATATATATATATATATATATATATATATATATATATATATATATATTACTATTTCATATATATACACTTATATTATAAAATAATATTATGTAGTATTTACTTCAATAGTGCTTAATAGGTGAGTAAAACTTTGTAGTAGTATACAAATATACTTATGGCAAGTAAGTTACACAGAAGAGTTTGTGTTTCATTCCTAAGAGAAATCATCAGGGTAATAGGAGAGTAGAAAGTGAACTTTCGTTTTACTTTCGGCAGCCTCGTAACTCGTTTCCCTTATTTTGTCCTTTAGTCCTCACATTCCATGAGCGATGTTTTCTGGGTAGGAATCTATCCATCTGACACTTAGTTTTTGACCTTGAAGTAGTATTTTATTTTAGCTCTTTTCATCAAGTGGCTTCATACCTTGTCTGGAACGATTTCCATTTAAAAAAAATTATGTAAACTTTTGTAAATAAAGTTTCTTTTATGCAAATAAACGGCTATATACACAAAACACGATAGAAAAGAAACTGTATCTTCACTTTTTGGATTGTGTGATGAAATGAATAATCCTAGTCACAAGTTTAGATTTTGATGCACTGAAATCTTGAATATGAATTGCTGTCTTCCGCTTTCATTATTTATTTATGTGTTTGAAGAGATTAAATGATTCTCTGAGAAATTTCAACCATAAATGGTTTCCATCAATGAACATGCAATCATCCTATAATTGTCTTTTATTCATTGTTGGTGAAGGAAGCGATGGCGGATTCAAATCTTCCACAAGAGATATGAAAGGAACTTGACTAACTATCTCAGCAGTTTGCATCTAAAGCCATTATCCTATCAGCAGACAATTCTCCTTACACAGGTTTGAACTTTAACAGTGGTACAAAGGTTTAATTGCAATTCCATATTCTATAAACTTGATATTTAGAATCAATGAAATCAGAAAAGAGAAGGAAATTCTACCCGACGTTTGAGTTCATTGACATCTAAAGATAAAATAATGTGATGAATTAGAAAAGGATAGTTGAAATATGATAAGAGGAAATAATATTCTAAAAGTAATATTTTTTTAAATAATTGAAGAATTGTGAGTGCTTGGATGAGAGTCGAACTCGAAACCTTACTAGCAAAGATTTAACTAAAAACTAAAGGAATTGGAAATAACGAATTTTGGCTGACTCTCTCCTCAACCCAACCCAGGCCCATCAGATATTGGCCTGATAAAAATAAGTAAGAATTAATAAGGGTAACTGTTCGGAAGAAATAATTAAAAACATCTGTACTCCACCTATGGATTTTCAATGTAAAAGATTACATTTTTCGAAAAGGCCATTTATGACCTTAATTAGCTCAGGCTAGTGATAAGAATAGTAAATTTTAGATAAGACTTGGCTCCGAAATTTAGATATATGTGACCGTAAACAGTTGTTATCTGAGAAAATGGAATTAAACTATTAAAAAGAGAAACCCGGTTTTATTGTTGCTTATAGAAGAAAAGTTAAGTGTTGCTGAATAAGAGGTTGTGATGAGAGGAAATTAGAAGGGGGGTATAGAGTTTACTTCTATGACTAACGGTAAAAGGAAGTTAATTGTCAAATTAAGATTTGACAGAAATTTAGAAAGAGAAAGGGTTTCAAAACGAAAATAATAAAATTGGGACCATTCATCTTTAAAAATTTGATTTGTTAAATTTTTTAATGAAAATCGCTCCAGACAAGGCATGGAGCCACTTGATGTAAGAAGTTAACAAGAACGAAAGATGATTATCACAAAGACAGGAAATGCCTATTGGCCTTAGTCTTGAAAAGACCAAGACTATATCTAGGAGGAAAACAGTCAACAGGAACAGAATTCCACAAGCCTGCAGTTCTTGGAAAGAAGCTACTGGAATAGGAAGCTGTATGATAATGAGGTATCAAAACAGAGAATTGATGGATACCACTAGATCAACGAGTCAAACGAGCTGGAACAAAAGCAGTGAGGAATAGATCACACACTTCTGAAGAACACATGGACAGTGCCAAGTAAAGAATGGAGAAAGGTTTGACCAATGAAAATTGAATAGGAATAGATGAGTAAAGAATAAAGAACAGGCAGGGGTTACTCCAAAGGTGGGAATAATTTACTAGGATAAACATGCTGACCAACGAGAATGGTTGAGGCCGCACTTAGTTAATTTGTAAAAAAAATAATAAGATTTAGGTAAGAGAATGGGTGAAAAGACTAAAGAAATAACTAAACTATGTGTCGATCCGGCCATATGCAAGTTTGGGGCCGATTTTCATATAAACCAGAGATCTTCATATCAGAAACCTTCAATGCTATGCTGAGACCTGAAACCATAAGAGCCATTAGCAAATGTGCTGGCAAGACGTTCTCAACTTTCTTCTGAAAAAGGAAGCAAAACAGTAAATCTAAGCTACAACGACTTCTTCTTTCTGTAAGAATATTTAATGGATAAAAAGTGCTTTACTCCCCTAGATAAATGTGTGTGTGAGTAAGATGATGGTATCAATCAACAATGAAAGATAACAACATAAATCCTTATTGTTTCGAGTGATCATTTGTGATCAAACTTATAGACGAAAATACTTCTCAAAATGCTAGACAATCGAGCAGCAAAGAATACCAAGTAAGTTCAGATTATAATGTGGCCTCTTGGCAACTTACAAACGAACCCTCTCAACGAAGATAATGGTTACATGACACATAACTACAATGAGCAACGTCACACATAACCATTTGAAGTACATTACACACACATTGTATTTGTAACTCCAATAAAAAAGATTTAAAATAAAGAAGTGACGGAAATTGACAAGCAGGTGTTTATAAAAAAAAAACCAATTCCTCATAATTTTATACCGCTTAGATTTTGCTAGTATTTCACTAGTTTGTAAACATTTCGTTAAGGCAGTTAACCAAATTTCTTTTATCACTAATCAACTCTAAGTCCTAATTTCAAGGTTGTAAAACCACACGTAATCGCTTAAAAAAGTAGACCCCCCCCCCAACAAAAAAATTGATTTGAGTATTTGTAATAAAAAAGAAAATTCCAATTATAAAAACCAGTTTGATTTTCTTATGTGTTAATAATTAAAAAACATGGTTAAAACAAATAATTAATTTCCCCCCCCCCTTCCCCAACAAAAAAACAAAAAACATTCTACCTAAAATATAGTGGGTAACTGTTTTTTAAATAAACACTGCTTATCAATTTCCGATTTCAAAACCGGAAGCGATCACCCAGTACACTTTTTCACTTTAACTAAAGTGGCATTACGCATAAAGATTCGGTTCCTACAAAAGATAAGTTACGTTATCCATGACTATTTGAAACGTTCTTAAGAGGATTGTGTTACGTTACAACATTAATACTCAGTGTTATCACGTTACATTTCCCCAAGCACACCTCGTTTTTTTCCTGTCCACTGAAACTAAACTGTGATGATGTGTCTGTTCAGTGGTCGACTTACTTGGTAGAGTAACACTTTTCCCTACGCAAGTTGGTAATGTAAACATATAGTTGGTAGCAGTTATGCATAAATATATGAATTAGTGTTATTATTGTTCACATGCATCAAAGAGAGAAAGCATGCCCCAGTGCTTTGGGAAGGTTCAGGAAATCGTTGCATCTAGGCACACTTCCTTCAAGATTCGAGACAAATTCTTTGCAACTTGTGTCTGCTCTGCCATCTTTTATGGCAGTGAGATATGGGCCCCAAACACTTCTTATCTGCAACGGCTTCAGTGTAATGATCGTACCATAATCAGGCAGATATACAACTGCAAATTGGAGGAAAGGATCCTTCAACCGTGCTTCATCAGAAACTTGGTATTGGTGGGATCATGGATGCCTTACATACTCAACGTCTCAGGTGGTTTGGCCATGTACAGCGTGCCATCTATTGCATCAACTCCATAACATGTCTGCATATCCCAGGTACTAGGGAATGTGGTAAACTGAGGAAGACCTGGCTTGAGTGTGTAAGCAGTGATATAACTGCATGCAACCTGACTGATGTCAATCCTTTAGATCGGACCGCAGAGTTCAGGACATTCGCACCACCCTAAATACTAAAACATGATGATGATGATGATGATGATGCTGTTGTTGTTGTTGTTATTGCTGTTGTTATTATTACTATTATTACTATTATTATTATTAGTAGTAGTAGTAATAATGAAAGTGATACAATAGATCTGACAGAAGTCGAACATGGTATGGTAATCACAGCAACACTGCTACTACTACTACTACTGCAACACACTACTAAATCAAAATAAGTAAATACAAATATATAAAACTTTATATCGAATAACTTATTCCGTTGTCTATATAAAATCAGTGATTAATAGATTTTTTAACGTAGTTAGTCGCTGGAAAATTCAGTGCGTCTCAACTAAAGTTTATTAATAAATTGTAGTGTTAGACGCCATGGCTCCATACTGTTATATACACAGTTAGATTGTCTCCTCTTACTCATCGCTCTTCAGTTAATAAAGTTCGTTAATTACTCTTACTTCGTGTCTTGTTTACTTACTGCATTCTTGTTATTTAATCCAAGTCCATCCTTACCGATTGCACCAGAAAACAAAGATAAAACAGACAAATTATTTTTTACCATAATCCTGAAAAAACAATTTTAATTGTTTTGAATAACTTAAATTAACAAAACAAATTTCTTTTTGTTTTAATTTATTGACAGAAAAAAGTTGTTTCTATAATTAAATTAATAAATTCAAAAGAAACACAGTCACTTAATTCCAGTCTAGTTAAGAAAGTAAACTTTCTTGTTTCTTTTTAATGTCTTCTTTTTAGGGTAAGTTCAAACTCAATCTTAGCATCCCCAAATTTCATCAGAGGTAAATTTAAAAAAATAAAAAGATTTAACTTTGACTTTTCTATTTTTCCTCTTGTATGAATTAGCAGTGTACGACTTTTGACCGACTCAGTTGTCTCGTTGGCATTAGTTTTCCCAGTTCTTTTTTTTCTCTTTTTACTAATGAGCCAAGGCTAAAAATCACTCACAGGTGAGTTTTTCTAGAATTAGTACTTACAGAAGGAACCACATAAAGGTGGCTAACATCCATAGTGAAATCGACAGGATTCAAACTTGATACATTCAGGTCGCCTATCCACGTCAGTATCACTTTGCCACCACCACATCCTTTAAAAAATGTTAACTTACCATTACCAAAAGTGTTAGATTTCATCGCTCTATAATATCCATATTTCTTTACATTTCATCGCTCTATAATATCCATATTTCTTTACATAATAAAATATATGGCTAATTTTCCTGTTTTCAATTAGAATAAGTTTTTAAAGTAGAATTCTAGATTTGAAATATTTGTCTTTTTAATTTATTGATTAATTTCCAATGGACACTAGACATCGCTGGCTTCCCATTGATCTTCGAACCAGTTCGCATCGACAAAGGGATGGCAAACGACCTGATGGCCTAACAGTGTTTCCCTTTGCGAACGGCAAATCACTTATATGGGATGTGACTTGTGTCGACACTTTTGCACCCTCGTCAGTGATAGAATCAGTAACAAACCCTGGACATGCAGCAGCGTCAGCAGAGAGCCGCAAGCGGTCAAAATATGCCGGTCTTCTCGACAAATTTGTGTTTCAACCGATTGACGTGGCGACGAGTGGAGTGATAGGCCCCGTCACGCGCGATTTCCTTGGCAGCCTTGGTGCCACACTGGGGATAATCGTGAATTGACTTGACTTTACGAGCGCCTCTCCATCGCCATTATTCGTGGAAATGCCTTGAACCTGCTCTCGGCCTGCCAAGTCAGCCGGACATTCGATGAAATTTCCTAATGTGTGCATGTTGGTTTCGAAAAGGGACATTTCATTACTTATTATTTGCCTCTCCATTTTCCGTCTCAATATTTTATTTGACTATCCTTATTTGTATTTCACAAATTGTTTTTTTAGTTTAATTTCTGAACCGCATTGCATTCAAACTCTTCATTTATAGCAGGATTTAAATTGGTTGGATTCAGTCTGCAATGTGATTGTTAAATGTTTCATTAAAAAAGGAATTCGAAAACTAAAAAAAAATATTTATCCTCAGAATGAAATCTCCCCAGCCTCTTCCCCAAATTATTCATGATGGATGAGTTTTAAAAAAAGATCATTTTATCTGATTGGCATTATTAGTATTAATCTGATACAATTCCACAAGATTGTAACACCTTGTGAGGATCCAACTTTACCATTATACTTGATTGTTTGACTATATTCTTAACCATCTCACTATGGTAAAGCAGTAAAGCACCTCCATATCGACATTGCTCAACAGACCAACTCACTATCAAAAAAAAAAAAAAAATTATTAAGTATAGTTAGTGTAACAACACAATGAGTAGTGTTGGACACCCAGTGTGGATGAAACTTTTTACTAAACTGATTTGCATTCTGCTAGATCAAATTATTAATCATTGCTTTAAATGAGGTGCCTCGTCTGAAGAAAAGTATACTGTTTTCTGATTAAGCAAGAAAATTAACAAGAAAATTTTTATTTCTTTCTTCACATGACTTTTAAAGATCGCCGCCATGCATGTGTTTAATTCTCGTCTCTTAGAGAGTTTCTCTCAGGGGAGGTAACTCATCATTTTTTTCATATTCATTGTGACTGACCTTCATAAGTGTTCAATCGCCAGGTCAAATATTGACATTTGATTCTAGTGTGGAACTTGTCACAGCATATCCTAAATGGATGAGAGTGTGTTTGCAAAGTTCGATAGAAAAGGTCAAAGTGCCGGGGCAGAGGGCAGTAGAAGATGATCCAAAGAAGACAAAGATGCGAGGAGCAGGTGTGTGTGTGTGTGTGTGTGTGTGTGTGAGAGAGAGAAAGAGAGAGAGGGGGAGAATGATGCTACTTCAGAACAAGATACCAGAACACATAACAAATGAAGAAGGCAAGAGAGTACTCTTCTGAAATGTTATGGGCTACTCAACATTAACAAAGTGGAGGAAATAATGACATCACATGTAAGAGTCATCATCATCATCATCATCATCATCATCATCATCATCATCATCATCGTCGTCGTCGTCGTCGTCGTCGTCGTCGTCGTCGTCGTCGTCGTCGTCGTCGTCGTCAGTTTAACATCTGTTATACATGCTGCCATGTGTTGGACGGGTTTTAGAAATTGACTTCAAAACTGACCTATCTCTGGTCAGATTTTTATTTATCCCTCCTTCTCTCTCTAAAATCCATCATCATCACTTCCTCCCATGTTTTCCTTAGCCTTCCCCAGCCAACTGACCCTGCTACCTCAACTATTCTACATCTACTAACTCAATAACTTATCCATTATTTCGATGTTACCAAACCAACAAAGACTCCTGTTCTGCACACATCTCCCTGTACTGTTGAGATTTAATCTTTCTCCCAGGTTATCAGATCTAAGCCTGAAATTATACATTAATTGTATCATTCTCAAAACATTTTCTACATGCCATGCATATCCCCAACCCTCATTGGCCAACTTTCACTTCCTTACATAATTACACGGCACACACCGGCATGATAGCAGTAATACTCTGCTGATTAATAATGGCAGAAGTTTTCTGAACTTACTCCATCCACTCTTAACAATTGCTATCACAACATCAATAGTCTCGTCACTTCCTCCCATATTTTCCTTGGCTTTCCCCTGTGAACTGAACCTACTAGCTAAACTGTTATACATCTACTCACTGAAAAACTCTCATCCATTCTTTCAACATGGCCATACCATCAAAGTCTCCTGTTTTGTACACATCTCCCTATACTATTCAGATTTAATCTTCCTCGGAAGTCATCAGAACTAAGCCTGTCTTTAAGATTCACATGACATATTTATTGTATCTCATATCATTTCTCTCCATGCAACGCATGTTCTTAACACTCACTGGCCAGATTTCACTTCCATACATCATCACACTGCATACACATGCCTGATAAACTCTTGGTCGACAGTGGTAATGCTCTGCTGGTTAGTAATGGCAGAAGTTCCCTGAACTTACTCCATCCACTCATAACACTTGCAATCACACTAGCACCTGCTTCTCCCTTTACTCCGATGGTATCACCAAGGTAACAAAACTTCTCGACAACCTAAATAACTTTGCCATCCAAATATACTTTCTCTGGGTCTGAGTTCTTATTCGTATCCATCGTCTTACACTTCTTGCACACAAACTGGTTATTATGTTACAATTTACTTGTAATTCCACTGCACTTCATAAAGGTACAGTAAGAAATAAATACATGTAACCGCTACCATCTATATATTAATACCATCATCATCAGCAGCAGCGGCTTTTAAAAATTGATTTCCAAAGTAACCTATCTCTGTCCAGGTCTTTATTTATTCCTCTTTCTCTCAACTCTATCATTATCACTTCCTCTTATGTTTTACTTGGGCTATCCTTGCCAACTGACTCTGCAAAGACTCACATTACACATCCATCCCATCATTTCCATATCATTTCTTTCGATGCAGCACATATCCTCAACCCTCACTGGCCAGGTTTCAATTCCATAATCTTCACACTGCTTACACATGCTTGATAGACTCTTCCCTGTGCCGACAGTGAAAGTTATTTGTACCAAATATGGTTGCAGTGCAAAAAGTATTGTGAATTTTATTGGGGGGGGGGGGGACACCCTGTATAACATTCACTCTTATATAAAGCTTCTATAGCTACAATCTACATCATTATTCATTCTACTTATGCTGAAAATAATATTTCCATTCATAAAATTTAAAACCATTTACATGAAATATTAAAAATTCTGCTATGCGGCTGGGGAAAAATTAATTGGAAATAGATGTAAAATTTCGTTAGATATCGACGAACATGCAAAAAAATGTACTATGAAGATAATTCTGTAAATAAGTGCCGTGCAGTTAGATTTAAGATGTCAACCCAAGCGGGCGTGGAGTGCACCCTATCCAACTCACAGCGACATGGAACCCTATTGCAATATTTGACATAAAATTCTTCCTTAACTTCTTTCTTTTGTTTGTTGAATAAAGACGTGAAATAAAGTTGATAAAATAAGTTAGAATCGACTTTGTCACTAAATTTAACTTTTGATAAAATAACTCTTTTCTACAAATATCTTCGACTCAAAGAATCAAAGTTATTGAATTAACAATTGAGTCTAAAACAATTGGTTGTTAATCCTTTTTCTAAAAAACTTTACATCATTTTATTGAATATAATATATTGCTAGAAATGTACCTAGAAATATATTACTAGAAATATATCTAGAAATATATTTCTAGAAACCTTTACATCTTTTTATTGAATGTAACTGAGCTTAGTTCAGTGATAAGCAAACCTGGATACAATAACTCTGATACACTCCTTTCTTGGCATTGCCATGATTTGAGTTGTGATGTCCTTCTTCAGTTCAGAAATAGTCAAGGGATTGTTATGATAGATATTATCTTTCAGATAACCCAACAGATAATAATCTGGGATAAGGGTTCGGAGGCAAGTTATGGTTATGAGTGTGAAGCCCATTCAGGATCACATCTCCTACTTATGAAACGATCACCAAAGTGTCCCCGCATATCATTGAATAGCGATAAAATGAAGATTATTGGACATTCATGACTAAAACTTGGTGGGCAAGACGGGCATAGACTGAAGTTTATTTGTACTAAAGGAATTGTGGATTTTATTAACAATTTCATGAGTTGCATTTGGAGGGGGTCACTCTGTACAATATTCGTTTTCAAATAAAGCTTTTATAGCTATATCGGATTGACATCCTCTATTTTATTAACAAACGGCGTAAACACAAAAACAAAAACCAACTCGAATTCACTTCAACAACAAAATCTCAAACTGGGGCCATAAAAATCAGCTCCCAGAGACAATCGAACAAAAAGGCGCAAAAAAGCCGAAAATGTTGATCACGTGACGTGCTCTGTACTACGTCTGCCAAACCACTTGTGAAACAATATAAAAACAGATCGCGCAACAAAATCTCTCTCTTTCTCTACTCCTCGCCTTTAGGCGAGGTGGTGCCATGCGCGTCGGCTGACTACTAAACACACACACACATACATACACACACACACACACACATACACAAAGGCTTACACTCCTATCATTCTTCAACGTATACAACCACACACTGCTGATAAAGACACAAACACATACAAATGCCTAAACGAATTGTCAACCCTAACGCATACACATTCGTACAACCACGAACAAAAGGCGACACGTACATTCACACACTTCGACGTACTAACGCCAAGCCTCACATGTCTACATACAAACATTATACAAACATGGTCGCACACACGTGCTTACTACTATTCTCGGAACTGACTTCCAGCAAACATTTCAAACTAGCATTTTACCATGTAAGATTTGTAAATATATAAATATTTTGTGTTACTTTAAATTACGTTTTATTCTTCCTTCAACCTATGCATGTCTTATCTTCATTTAACTTTCATACATGTTTTTCCATGTTTTATATGTTTTAAACATCTTTTTACACAATCAAATGTAAGCATAGATCTTAGCATTTTCTCTAAGACACAATATCTTACTAAGCTAAGGTCGGCGCCTCCACAGCTACAACCTCATTTTCTTTACATCATTATTCATTATAATTATGCTAAAAAAGGGCAAGTGTATTTCTTTAAACATTTTCATTCATAAAATTTGAAAGCATTTTTACACGAAATATTTAAAATTCTGCTCAGTGGTTGGGAAAAATTAAAAGGACTGTTGATGACACCAGTATATTTTCTGAACACCTACAGACAACCTCAAGACCTTTTATAATCAACTAATCATAAAATGCAGATATTAATAAAATTTGGTTAGACATCGACAAACACACAAACAAATGTAGTACAGTTGGTTTGGGTTTTGTTATGGAAAACCGACAGTGCTATGAAGATAATTCTGTAAAAAAGAAACGCTGTGCAAGAACAGAGCAATTTAAGGTTCAGATTTGTATATTCCAGAATTAGTGTAGGGAAACGCGGGACTTACCTAACTAGCATGTGTGCATAGTTCAATGGGTCGGTCGTGGAAGTAAATGAATGAAGAAGAAAGAAACAAAAATGGCTGCCTTGTCTCTTTATATGCCTGCAATGTGACCACCTGATATGTAAATGAGATGCCCCTGGTTGGAGATAAAAGAGGGTTGATTTGTTGTTTTGGAGGTTCACTTTGAAGTTGGATTTCAAAGAGATAAGTGAGATATACAGAGGTTGGAAGTTATAGTATACTATTGATATTGACTATAATTATTGTATTCATTGTGCGTTTGTCGCTATAGCTGACTTATTTTGCCAGTTATGATGTTCCGTCAGAAAAATAATAGTAAAACAAACACGAACCGGTGCATACCAAATAATGTGTCTTATTAAATTTTTACCCCAATGAATCTAAGTTAACTGGAACAATTTGACAGATAGTCAATAAGTTCTCCTGAAACTACTTCTGAATCTAACCAAATAAAATTAGAATTTGATCAGGACTAAATATAAAAATCGAACAAATCGATCTAAAGTAAGTTTTGTTTCTAACAACACGGACCAAAGGAGAATTTTATGTGAAACTTTTGTTAAGCACCAATGTAGTGGGGGGGGGGAGTTTACCTTATACATTAGATTATTATAATTATTTTGTTTAGAAGTTAATGAATTTCAACTTTTGTTTTGCTCCGTTCAATCATCATCATCATCATCATCATCATCATCATCATCATCATCATCATCATCATCATCATCATCATCAGTTTAACGTCTGTTTTACACATAATAAGATTTGATAATGAAATAACTTTTATTCAAAATTTTATTTGCAAACAATTAAAAGTTCACTTCAGTAACCAATTTACATAAGAAAGTTACAAGTATCCATTATTGAGAAAATGGAAACATTTCATTGGGCAATCCATGTGACCTTTAAATATCACTTTAGAAATAAATGTTGCAAAGTAAAAAGAGTTGCTTGTTCTTCATGACTTTGCTGTCTGGAATCAGAAAGGTTAACGTCTATTCACTTCTGCATATAAACAAATCTGTCTCTTTTCATAAATAAAAAAGATCAATTTTTACACCTTGTGAAAATTCAAACAGTACATCATCATCATCATCATCATCATCATCATCATCATCATCATCATCATCAACAACAACAACAACAATAACAACAACAACCGGTTTATTTGTTGAATCCGGCCACAATTAATCCTCTGTCTAAGTCTTCCCTTCCATTCTTGTCTTTGGTGAGGCCTGACGGAATCTATACCCATGGCTCTCCTATCACGTTTGACCACGTCCTCCAAAGACAACTTGGGTCTGCCAGAGGTGGCCTTCTCTGCTGGCATGTTCAACTGTCGAACTTTAGCAATCCAGCTATCGCATTGCATTTCATTCAAATAAACTTATTTACCAAATTTTACAGTTTAACGTTTCTCAAAAACAAAATGGGTCACAGAAGATCATGTTGTAACTGTTGTTTAAATAAGGACAATAGATGTATATTGAAAAAAAAACACAAATTCAATAGAAATATAATTTTAGCATCAAAATATTTGTATCATTAGAAAAAAATAAATAATACTAATAGAAAATTATTTAGATATACTTATATAATATACTAAAAGAATACCCGCCCCAGGACGGGTAAAATTAATTCTTCACCGCAACAGTTTTGCACCACTTTTATGTCTCCTTACAAAGATTAAAATCAACATTTAATGATACTAAACCTTATATCCAGAATCCTTATTCCAATTTTGATAAAAATCCATTACATGATTTTGTTTCTTTTTTTTTTTACTAAAAATTCACAACTTATCAAGGCCCGGGGGCACTCGAGAATAAGGGTTAAAGAGATCGTCAGTTGGAAGATGACAAGAGGACAGGAAACATTGAGTAGGATGGGCAGAAGATTACTTAAGAGGAATTGTTATCCAAGGGGACGGCTCAACAAGTATTTGTTCACATTTGACTTGAAGACAACCATGCTGTTGTCGGTTGGGAAGTAGGCTCGTGGTATCCTGCCCCAATCAGCTCTTGAATATCGATAAACTTTGCGATGGAAAGGGACATCAGGTGACTTGCTGAACTTCGTTTTGATCTTAATTAAGACAATTGAGTGGTTGGAGGATCCCAGAGGAGACAGGAGAGTAGATGTGCAATATCCAGGGCAAGTTGTCAGGAAGATATCGAGAAGGCTTGTGAAATGTCTATCAGCATCGAGTGCACATATTGGCTGGTCAATAATTTGCAAGGGAGATGTTGTGACAAAACCTCCTTTAATCGTAATTCTTATTTGAGTGGACTCAACATTGTGAACATTAAGGTCAACAAGGACATGAATGCTAGCAAAAGGGTGAACGGTCAGGATCTTGTCAATTTTGTCAAAGATTTACTCACTGACAGTAACTTCATCGGTGGGGGACGATAGAGGGCAAAGATGAAAGCAGTGCTGTGCATAAGTGCAACACGGAAACACATATAGAGTAAATTATAGTTTTCATACGAAGTGTCTCTAGCACATGGAAAACCTTACCTGATGTAAGCACAGACTCCATGACCCCCACGTAGCTAGGGGTGTGCCAGGGGGGGCAAGGCCCCCCCTGCAATTACATTTGCACCCCCTGAAATTTGTGATCCAAAAAATATTATAAATATAAATACTCTTATATTTCCTAGTCAACTATACTTCTTCATTATGAACCAGTATTTACTTTTGTGTAATATATTTTACAGCAGGGCCGGATTAAGGGGCCAAGGGGCTGGGCCCTGGGCCACCCACCAAGAGGGGACCTCCCACCAATTTTTAACATAATTTCCGATTTCAAAAACGCTTCTTTAAATTTTATTTTGTTTAAAACTTAATTTTCCATTCCTGGTACTAATCAGGACCGGCGGCACAGTTATAAAAGTGTGTGTGTGTGGGGGGGGGGGCTCTCCTAAAAAGGGGGGGCGGTTAAACACATGCATATATAACTTCATTATTGATGACTGTAAAGTTGGGGGGGGGGGGGAAGTCAAAAAATGGGGGGGGGGGGCTTGGGCCCACCTGCCCCCCCCCGGTGCCGCCGTCCATGCTTTACTATGCTTATGTTGTTATTTACATGTACCTACCGAAATACACAACAATATATTTAGATTATATAAAAGAAATTGAAATTTTGTATCTACTTATTTATATTTATACACTAGTACACACACACACTGAACCAAAACGTCACTCATATTAGAATATCAATATTAGTGTTGCCCCCCCCCCCTAAAAATGCCTTGCACCCCCTAAAAATGCCTTGCACCCCCTAAAAATGCCTTGCCCCCCCTAAGTTAGAAGTCTGGCTACGTGCCAGCTCCATGACCATGGCGATCTTGGAGGTCGGGTTTAGTGGTCAAGTCAGAGTATGGAAAAGGAGATCTAGTAATAGGAATCTATGTTAGAAGTTGAAGTTCTTGGTTTTCGCTTATATTTGTTTTTGAGACTTATCATGTTGAAATAGGAGGAATTGTGGAAGAGGTCAGCAGAGGAGGTTAGAGCAGAACACAGAGAGAATGAGTAAAAAAAGAGACTAACTTTGTAAACTATTGAAGAAAGAAAATCCGTAGCAGTTTCCATTAATATGGCATCGAGAGGTCCCTCCAGAAACTACTGCATGGTCAAAACTCTATTCACCAACTGGCAATACAACCGCCTCGGTATTGTGCACTTTCTGAGAGGACAGCCTTTTGGAGAGTTACTCCAAATAGTGTTTTCTTCCCTCTTTGTCAGAAACGTCGCTCATGGAAAATGAGGACTGAGGGGGCAAAGTAGGTGAAGTGAGAGTTTTAGAGGTTTTATTTTCTATGCTCTCTCTCTCTCTCTCTCTCTCTCTCTCTCATAATGAAACACGTGCAGCAGAGAACGTTAAAATTGGGAAAAAAAGGAGAAGAAAAAGAAAAAGAAATGTTAAAGGTCTCTGCCGCACGCGTTTTATTATTCTTTCTTTTTTCAAATAGTTTAACAGGTGCCAATAATATCCCGTTATGCGTTCGCCTTTTTCCTATGATTTTACTGCTATTGAATAAATTCAAAATCTTCCATTTTCTGAAGACGTTCGTTGATTCGAACGAAACCGGTAAAATCTCTCGTTTTTTATCTTTTTATTTCCTGTATTTAAATTTGTTTTTTTCCGTTTGTCTTTTTTACACACACACACACACACACACACATATATATATATATATATATATATATATATATATATATATATATATATATATATATATAAACAATAATATTTTTATAAATAAATATTAATTATTAAAATACCTAGAGACATCGATGTTTCATGCTAACGCAATCTTCAGTCTAGGAACTAATTCCCGACGGTCGGTAGGCGCGAACCCCGAACACAAATCGCCACTGATTCGTAGTCGGTGATCATATCCAAACGGCCATCGTCAATTAGTTAGTAAATATAGAGTAACTTTAACTGTAAATAGCGACAAGCTGCTATTTACCAGGCAGATAGAGTGATCTTACGAAACGGTTGTTAGATGAGGATTGATAATTTATATAATTTGGATTATTCAAACTACTGTTCTCATCTTGAGTGTTATTCTCACAGCGTTTCGGCCGACGTAACCTCCGACTTTCTTCATGTATATCTTGTCGAACTCGAGAATCTTTCTGTCGAATTCGGGAATTTGGGTTCCGTTCGAAATTCCGTACATATTCCCAAGTTCAACAGAAAGATTTCCGGAGTTCGACAAGATACACTTGAAGAATGTCGGAGGTTACATCGGCCGAAACGTTGTGAGAATAACACTCAAGATGAGAACAGTAGCCTGAATAATCCAAATAATACAAGTATATATCTTTGTTCCCATACTCTCCTTTCTCTTCTTCTTCTCTTTTACTTACTGTCTGGTGTTAAAGGTCTGTGAGATGCAAGGTATTCGACCATTTACCAATTGTGTTATTATACGATTTCTCCATAGTATCAAAAGTATTGCATCAAAGTTACCATTCTGGTATCGCATGAAAGTTAAGATTCAGAGATTGTGACGTCTCTGTATGCCTGCGCGTTTGTTTTAATGTTTGATAGCATAGTTATGAAAGGTGGTTGTTTTTTGCAATAAAATAGCGTACAACGGAGCCAAGCATGCTGCTAAAGTTGCTGTACACCACACTAAGTCAGAGACCGATAGAGAATTTTTCCTCACAGTAAATCCCAAGTCAAGTGACATCTATAAGGAACGACTCTGGTATACTTTCATTGGATGATGAAGTGAAAAAACAGTCATGGAAACAGCACTACGAACGCTTAGTGAACGTTGAATTTCCATGGAACCCTGATGAGCTGTTCTATGAACCTCCTGTAGTGGGTCCTAGTACCCCCATTACCCAGGAGATGATCACTGAAGCAATGCATAAAATGGGAGCTGATAAGGCAGCTTGGCCATCTGGTATAGTTGCTGAGATGCTGAAACCAACAGCTGAACTGGGGGCTAGGCTGGTGCATGAACTGTTTGAAGCCATTGTCAGAGAAGGACGCATACCTGAGGAATGGGAAGACAGCTTAATAGTTAGTTTGTACAAAGGTAAAGGTTTAACAGAGGGAACTACCGTGGACTGAAGCTTATTGATCAGGTAATGAAAGTCTTGGAAAGAGTTGTTGAGCGGCTGATCAGACAACAAGTACAGATTGCTAACATGCAATTTGGTTTCATGCCCGGTAGGAGCACCACGGATGCAATTTTCATCATACGCCAAAACATGGAGAAACACCTAGCAGCTAACAAACCACTGTACATGGCATTTGTAGATTTGGAAAAGGCGTTTGATCGTGCCCCAAGAAGGGTCATCTGATGGGCTCTGCAGAAGTTGGGTGTTACAGAGTGGCTGGTCAATGTACGTAGTCGGGTGCGAGTCAGTAACAGCTACAGCGACGAATTTGATGTTAATGTGGGCATCCATCAAGGATCTGTCTTAAGTCCCCTTCTATTCATCATTGTACTCGAGGCCCTATCACTGGAATTTCATACCAGCTGCCCATGGGAGCTCCTATATGCCGACGACCTGGCGATCATTGATACTTCACTTCAATCACTCAAGAAACGTCTGAATAGATGGAAGAGTAGCATTGAGAAGAAGAGTCTCAGAGTCAACATGGGTAAAACCATGGTCATGATCTCTGGTCTAAACCTCAGCTTACTGAGGAAAACAGGAAAACACCCGTGTGCCGTATGCCTAAGAGGAACAGGCAGCAACTCAATCATTTGCACCACTGTTCAGGATGGGTCCACAAAAAGTGCAGTGGCATAAAGGGCTCTCTCAGAACAGATCCTCACTTTAAGTGTTTGCGTTGCACTGTCACAGCAAGACCGATAGATGGCAGACCACTGACGGAGGTGAATACTGGTGACAGCAAGCTTGAAGTAGTGACAGAATTTTGTTACCTTGGAGACGTACTGTCATCGGGTGGAGGCTGTGAACTCGATAACTATACGTTGCAAGTCTGGTTGGAGACAGTTTAGAGA
>OY744521.1:128430787-128450787 GCA_963556195.1 Sepiola atlantica | reverse complement strand
ATCAGGGACTATGGGATCTGCCCTATGAAAGCGACTCAAAAAGCTTAACCTTTTCTCTCTTGAGCACTGATGTTTCTGCAGTGATCTAATTTTGGCCTACATTCTCTTCAATGGTCATTATGATCTCCCTCAGGATCTACTATTCACTCAGAAAAGGTCTATGCGAGCATTACTAGAAACTGTTTCACCGATGATTTTGATTGAATGGGGAGGGGGTTAACTTTCTCAATCAGGATCTCTGGACCTTGAGATGTATTTCCAGGAGATGTAGTAAATGTACCAACGACGCAGCAATTCAAGGTGAAATTTAACAGGTGCTGGGCTACTGTATCTTCTTATGTGTGAATTTTTACACCCCCTTTCCCTACATGGCAACTTATTTTATTTTTTACCAAATTTATTGAATTGAATAGTAATGGTCAATGAGTTTACATTAAGAAAAGATTAAATGTCTAAAATAACTCGGATATAAGTAAACAATTCTTGAAATTTTGTTCGTTTTTTTTTTTTGCTTTAATGAATCACCACTTATCAAGGCTAAAAGCCACTCAAGAGTAAGGCTTGATGAGATGAATAAATTCTCAGTTGAATGATGAATTATGAGAGGATTGAAAATGATCATTATGAAGATGGTTTATGACAAGTATTTGTTGACATTGAATTTGAAGCCGACCATGTTGTAGCCCACAAAGAAGGCAATCCCGTTGTGAACTTTCTAAATGTCCAAAAGGAAAATAGAAACGGATACTCTTGAGATGCATTTTAACACTGAAAATAATTTAACATGACAGACAAACAAAAATTCTATTTCGAACTTAAACATGACATCATCATCATCATCATCATCATCATCATCATCATCATCATCATCATCATCATCATCATCATCGATCTTTTGATTATCGCGTAAGATTGGGAGTAATGTCCACACCAGTAGACCCTCCTCCAGACAGCTGGCTAGCTGCACGCATGGCAGTCCTCACCGTAGATCTCTACTTTTGTCGATCCTGAGGGTCAGTGTTTAAGAGCCTCCAGTCTCTGCAGTCTCTCTCTGCCAGCTCCCGCCAAGACAACTTTGGCCGGCCAACTTTGCACCTACAGAAATTTGTAGGTTTAGTGCACAGTTGATTGATAGACCAATGAAAATGCTATTTCAAACCTTTAAAATGACAGACCAATGAAAATGCTATTTCAAACTTTTAAGATGGCAAACCAATGAAATTGCTATTTCAAACTTAAACATGACAGACCAATGAAAATGCTATTTCAAACTTTTAAAATAGCAAACCAATGAAAATGCTATTTCAAACTTAAACATGACAGACCAATGAAAATGCTATTTTAAACTTTTAAAATGACAGATTAATTAAACCACATTAAAAATCGACCCTGTGCCTAACTCTGCCCTTGTGGGGAGGTAACTAAATAGGGACAACCATTCCATCTCATTAGCCATTATCCTCAAGTGGATTTTGGCCTTGATAAGTAGTGACCCATTTTGAAAATAAAGACAGTAGCAGTGAGAGTCTTGATCATAGTCGTGTCTCCGCTAGAAAAGATACAAATAAGTCGTTGCCTATAAACACATGAAATATTTGCACACAACACATGTGCGCATGTGTGCACATGTTCACATCTAAAGAAGCAGATGGATTTACCAATAGCGCATCCTTTCGACCGTAAGCAGAAATGCGGAAGCAAGTCATCAGCAGAGTGGAAGCCAATGTGTTCCCACGGTGACGATAATCAACCAAGTTGATAATAATCAATATTTACTGAGAACAAAAAAAATCTATCTATTTCTAGATATTTCTAGAGTTTAGCTTGATCTATTGGATATTCACTTAGCGGAAGATTGTGTTACGCCAGTCAAACAACTGAAACAAAAAGCCTCTCTGTCTTCAAAATCAGTCTTCTGTGGTATCAGTATTAAAGAGACAACTGTCTCAGATGATAATGGAGTACTGCTGCCACATCTGGGGAGGCGCTACTCTGAGAACTCTTCGTTGCCGAGACAGAGTTCAAAATGAACTTTGAAATCTAGTGGGGAATGATCTCTTCCATTCCTTACAGCCGCTTTCTTACAGAAAAGATGTCGCTAGTCTCTCTCTCTCTCTCTCTCTCTCTCTGCTCTATCGTTACTTTCATGGAAGTTGGTTGACTGAGCTCCAATCTCTGGTTACCCCTTGCAAAGCATTCACAGCAAGACCTTGCTTTTTTACCATAACGAAACAAAATTTCCTTTCTTCCTCCGTGTGCCTAGCATCAGGCGGAACTTCCACGAACAGAGATTCTTGGCAAGAACTTCCCATCTGTGGAACACATTGTCACGGAACTGCTTCCCCACAGACTACAACATAGTTGTCTTCAAATCCAATGTTAACAGATTCGTGTCATATACTATCCCTGCGAGTTATTAAACTTAGTTTATTCCATTAATCATCCTCAATCCTCTCATGAGGTTCTTCATCTTTCAACTAGCTATCATTCATCCTCATCATCATCATATTCGTTTTAACGTCCGTTTTACATGCTGACATGCGTTGGATGGCTTTAAGAAATTGAATTCCAAAGTAACCTATCTCGTTCACTCTTATCCTCGAGTGACCTTCGACCTTGATAAATGGTGACCCTTCAGTAAAAAAAAATGATAATAATCACAAAGATTTTTAAGATTTATCAATTACATAAAAATACATATTTTCATTTAATGGAAATCGCTCCAGACAGGGCATGAAACCAGTTGATGTAAGGAACTAAAAAGAAAGAAAGATGATTATTATAAAGACAGGAGATGCCAACAGACAAAGCCTGTATAAATATGTTTTTTTAAATTTAATAATGAGTCACCACTCGAGGATAAGGATTAATGTGATGGATAGATTGTCATTTGAATGATGAAGAATATTATGAGATGATTCAAAATGATGAATAGAATTAACAAAATTTGATTACTTATGAGGACGATTTATGGCACATGCTTATTGATGTTGGATTTGAAGACGACCATGCTGTATCTCAAAGGGAAGTAATCATGTTGGTAACATTTTTAACAGATGGGAAGTTCTTGGAGAGAAACTCTGTTCATGGAAATTTCGTTTGATGTTAAGCACATGAAGGAAGAAAGGACAGTTCTTTGCAGTGGTGGTAGGTAGACGAGTTCTTGCTGTGAATGTTTTCCAAGGAGGAAACAGAGATTGAAGCTCAGTTGCGCACCTTCCATGGAAATAACGATAGAGTAGAGAAAGACTGGCAACGTCTCTTCTGTGAGAAAGGGGCTGTAGAGAACAGAAGAGATCATCCCTCACTAGATTGTGAAGATGCTATTGTACTCTGTCAAGGTAAGAAAGAGTGGCATGGGCAGCACCTCCACCAGAGGGGACTGGAGTGCAGCAGGAGTGAGGTACTTTCTGAAGCCGTGGAATGATTCAATCCTTTTTCTAGCAACCTTAGCAACAGAGTGGGTATAAGGTTTCCATTTTAGATGTAGAGTGAAAGTCAGTTCTAGGAGCTTATCAAACCAAGGGGCTCGCTCAAGAAGAGATCCATCCATTGAACTGTAGCAAAACAAGGATCCGAGTAGTGGGGATGAAAGTAGAGGAGCTAGGTTTTAGAGGAGTTAAAAGTAACAAGCCCCTTTTACCCTATTGCACCACATGCTTCAAATTGGAAGAGAGAGAATCAGCAAGATATTGATCACTAAAGCTCTTCGAAGTGCTGCCATAGATGAAGCACACATTTCAAAAGATTATTGTATGAAGAAAAGAAAGCGTTTTTGATGGGTTTTTTCTCTAAGAATTATTCGGACTTGAAAGAAATACACAACTACTCTAGCCACTAAGCTAAGTTTATATTTACTAACTATAAGACAGTGTAAATTGTACAGAAAGAATGCACGGTTCTAATTATATATGCTGTCTTGGTTGCAACGCTAAGATATATACAACTGCATCACTAAAAGAGTTTTTTCATTAGGTTTCGAAATTTTTTTAGATGAGGATTGATTATTTGGATTATTTGAACTACGTTTCTCATCTTGGATGTTATTCTCACAACTTTTGGTCAATGTAACATCTCTCCCTCAATTTGGATTTAAAGTTAGATAACTTATTAACAGAGTTTATTATAACTTTTGTTGGTTTGGAATATTTTTCTCTATACTAATGTGTCAAGGCCCAGAGGCCACTCGACGATAAGTGTTAATGAGTGTCAACTGGATAATGAAGAATACTATGAGAGGATAAGAAACGATCAGTCGAAAAGGCAGTCTCAGATTAATTAAGAGGACAGCTTGACAAGTATTTGTTGACATTTGACTTGAAATCGAATATGTTGTGGTTAGCAGGGAAGCAGTCCCGTGGTATTGTATTCCACAGATTGGAAGTTTTTGGAAACAAACTCTGCTCATGGAAGTTCTGTTTGGTTTTTGGTACACAGAGGAAGATTGAAAAGTTGTTTGCAGTGACAGGAGCCAGACGGATACTTGCTGCCGAGGTTTTACTATAATTGTTAGTTTGATAAAAACATTTTTTTATAAACTTATTTGTGAATGTATTTATTTTAATAAAATCTTATGATTTGCTTTGATCAATGAAAGCTCAGACAAACTTTGGATTCTTTTTTATTTATTTTCTTTTTTTTGTTTCACTTATTGTAAGAAAGAAAAAAGCAAGTAATGCGATTCAAGGAGCTGCAGAAAACTATTCTTGTGAATATTCTCGTGCATCTGCTGAGGAAGGAGAAGTCATCCTATATTGGCCTCATCAGTGATAATCAGGTCTCTGCACTTCTGCACAACAAGTAGAGCGCCATATTTTGCATATTGCGCACTTTATAAATAATGAGCAGCAAAGTAATTTATTGTGTCTTTCTGAAAGTTTAGTCACACATATGACGGAGCGTCTGCGACATGTTCTGATTTCTGAACGGCAATCGATTTGAAAAGCAGATTTTTCAGGGTTGAACATTTAGTATTTTTTTTGTTTAGCCATCCGATGATATTACAAAGTTAACCGTATGGACAATTGAATATATTTATAAGATTCGTTCGTTCAATCTGTGAGTGTTGCAAAAATGCTATTTCAAACTGAAGTGTGACAGAATAACGAAACTGAAGTGTTACAAGTTGATGAAAATGCTATTTAAAACTGGTGTGACAGAATGACGAAACTGAAGTGTGACAAGCTGATGAAAATGCTATTTCAAACTGGTGTGACAGAATGACAAAACTGAAGTGTGACAAGCTGATGAAAATGCTATTTCAAACTGGTGTGACAGAATGACAAAACTGAAGTGTGACAAGCTGATGAAAATTCTATTTCAAACTGAAGTGTGACAGAATGACGAAACTGAAGTGTGACAAGCTAATTGAAAATGCTATTTACAAACTGGTGTGACTGAATGACAAAACTGAAGTGTGACAAGCTGATGAAAATGCTATTTCAAACTGAACTGTGACAGAATGACGAAACTGAAGTGTGAAAAGTTGATGAAAATGTTATTTAAAACTGGTGTGACAGAATGACGAAACTGAAGTGTGACAAGCTGATGAAAATGCTATTTCAAACTGAAGTGTGACAGAATGACGAAACTGACGTGTGACAACTGATGTAAATGTTTTTTACAACTGGTGTGAAAGAATGACAAAACTGAAGTGTGACAAGCTGATGAAAATTCTATTTCAAACTGAAGTGTAACAGAATGACGAAACTTAAGTGTGACAAGCTGATTGAAAATGTTATTTACAAACTGGTGTGACAGAATGACAAAACTGAAGTGTGACAAGATGATGAAAATTCTATTTCAAACTGAAATGTGACAGAATGACGAAACTGAAGTGTGACAAGCCGATGAAAATGCTATTTCAAACTGAAGTGTGATAGAATGACGAAATTAAAGTGTGACAAGCTGATGAAAATTCTATTTAAAACTGAAGTGTGACAGAATTACGAAACTGAAGTGTGACAAGCTGATAAAAATGCTATTTCAAACTGAAGTGTGACAGAATGACAAAACTCAAGTGTGACAAGCTGATGAAAATGCTATTTTCAACTGAAGTGTGACAGAATGATGAAACTGAAGTGTGACAAGCTGATGAAAATGCTATTTCAAACTGAAGTGTGACAGAATGACGAAGCTGAAGTGTGACAAGCTGATGAAAATGCTATTTCAAACTAGTGTGACAGAATGACCAAACTGAAGTGTGACAAGCTGATGAAAATGCTATTTCAAACTGAAGTGTGACAGAATGACGAAACTGAAGTGTGACAAGCTGATAAAAATGCTATTTCAAACTGAAGTGTGACAGAATGACGAAACTGAAGTGTGACAAGCTGATGAAAATGCTATTTCAAACTGAAGTGTGACAGAATGACAAAACTGAAGTGTGACAAGCTGATGAAAATGCTATTTAAAACTGAAGTATGACAGAATGACGAAACTCAAGTGTGACAAGCTGATGAAAATTCTATTTCAAACTGTAGTGATGCAGAATGACGAAACTGAAGTGTGACAAGCTGATGAAAATGCTATTTAAAACTGAAGTGTGGCAGAATGACGAAACTGAAGTGTGACAAGCTGATGAAAATGCTATTTCAAACTGACGTGTGACAGAATTACGAAACTGAAGTGTGACAAACTGATGAAAATGCTATTAAAAATTCAACTGTGACAGAATGACGAAACTGAAGTGTGACAACTGATGAAAATGCTATTTCAAACTGAAGTGTGACAGAATGACGAAACTGAAGTGTGACAAGCTGATGAAAATGCTATTTCAAACTGAAGTGTGACAGAATGACTAAACTGAAGTGTGACAAACTGATGAAAATGCTATTTCAAACAGAACTGTGACAGAATGACGAAACTGAAGTGTTACAAACTGATGAAAATGCTATTTTAAACTAAAGTGTGACAGAATGACGAAACTGAAGTGTGACAAGCTAATTAAAATGATATTTCAAACCGGTGTGATAGAATGACGAAACTGAAGTGTGACAAGCTGATGAAAATTCTATTTCAAACTGAAGTGTGACAGAATTACGAAACTGAAGTGTGACAAGCTGATGAAAATGCTATTTAAAACTGAAGTGAGACAGAATGATGCAACTGAAGTGTGACAAGCTGATGAAAATGCAGTTTCAAACTGAAGTGTGAGAGAATGACAAAACTGAAGTGTGACAAGCTGATTAAAATGATATTTCAAACTAAAGAGTCACAGAATGAAAAAACTGAAGTGTGACAAGCTTACGAAAATGCTATTTCAAACTGGTGTGACAGAATGACAAACTGAAGTATGACAAGCTGATGAAAATGCTATTTCTAACTGAACTGCAACAGAATGACGAAACTGAAGTGTGACAAGCTGATTGAAAATGCTATTTAAAACTGCAGTGTGACAGAATGACGGAACCTAAGTGTGACAAGCTGATTGAAAATGCTATTTCAAACTGAAGTATGACAGAATGACGAAACTGAAGTGTGACAAGCTGATTAAAATGATATTTCAAACCGGTGTGACAGAATAGCGAAACTGAAGTGTGACAAGCTGATGTAAATGTTATTTACAACTAAAGTGTGACAGAATGACGAAACTGAAGTGTGACAAACTGATGAAAATGCTATTTCAAACAAGTGTTACAAAATGACGAGACTGAAGTATGACAAGCTGATGAAAATGCTATTTCAAACTGAACTGTGACAGAATGACGAAACTGAAGTGTGACAAACTGATGAAAATGCTATTTCAAACTAAAGTGTGACAGAATGACGAAACTGAAGTGTGACAAGCTGATTAAAATGCTATTAAAAACTGGTGTTACAGAATAACGAAACTGAAGTGTGAAAAACTGATGAAAATGCTATTTCAAACAAGTGTTACAAAATGACGAGACTGAAGTATGACAAGCTGATGAAAATGCTATTTCAAACTGACGTGTGACAGAATGACGAAACTGAAGTGTGACAAGCTGATGAAAATACTATTCTAAACGGAAGTGTGACAGAATTACGAAACTGAAGTGTGACAAGCTGATGAAAATGCTATTTACAAACTAAAGTGTGACAGAATGACGAAATTAAAGTGTGACAAGATGACGAAAATTCTATTTTAAACTGAAGTGTGACAGAATTACGAAACTGAAGTGTGACAAGCTGATTAAAATGCTATTTCAAACTAAAGTGTTACATAATTACGAAACTGTAGTGTGACAAGCTGATGAAAATGCTTTTTAAAAATAAAGTCTGACAGAATGACGAAACTGAAGTGTGACAAGCTGATTAAAATGATATTTCAAACCGGTGTGACAGAATAGCGAAACTGAAGTGTGACAAGCTGATGAAAATTCTATTTCAAACTGAAGTGTGACAGAATGACGAAACTGAAGTGTGACAAGCTGATGAAAATGCTATTTCAAACTGAAGTGTGACAGAATGATGAAACTGAAGTGTGACAAGCTGATGAAAATGCAGTTTCAAACTGAAGTGTGACAGAATGACAAAACTGAAGTGTGACAAGCTGATTAAAATGCTATTTCAAACTAAAGAGTTACAGAATGAAAAAACTGAAGTGTGACAAGCTTACGAAAATGCTATTTCAAACTGAAGTGTGACAGAATGACGATGCTGAAGTGTGACAAGCTGATGAAAATGCAGTTTCAAACTGGTGTGACAGAATGACTAAACTGAAGTGTGACAAGCTGATGAAAATGCTATTTCAAACTGGTGTGACAGAATGACAAACTGAAGTGTGACAAGCTGATGAAAATGCTATTTCAAACTGAACTGTGACAGAATGACAAAACTCAAGTGTGACAAGCTGATTGAAAATGCTATTTCAAACTGAAGTGTGACAGAATGACGGAACTTAAGTGTGACAAGCTGATTGAAAATGCTATTCAAAACTGCGGTGTGACAGAATGACGAAACTGAAGTGTGACAAGCTGATGAAAATGCTATTTCAAACTGTAGTGATGCAGAATGACGAAACTGACGTGTGACAAGCTGATGTAAATGTTATTTACAACTAAAGTGTGACAGAATGACGAAACTGAAGTGTGACAAACTGATGAAAATGCTATTTCAAACATGTGTTATAAAATGACGTGACTGAAGTATGACAAGCTGATGAAAATGCTATTTCAAACTGAACTGTGACAGAATGACGAAACTGAAGTGTGACAAACTGATGAAAATGGTATTTCAAACTAAAGTGTGACAGAATGACGAAACTGACGTGTGACAAGCTGATGTAAATGTTATTTACAACTAAAGTGTGACAGAATGACGAAACTGAAGTGTGACAAACTGATGAAAATGCTATTTCAAACTAAAGTGTCACAGAATGACGAAACTGAAGTGTGACAAGCTGATAAAAATGCAATTAAAAACTGGTGTTACAGAATGACGAAACTGAAGTGTGACAAACTGAAGAAAATGCTATTTCAATATGACGTGTGACAGAATGACGAAACTGAAGTGTGACAAGCTGATTAAAATGCTATTTCAAACTGAAGTGTGACAGAATGACGAAACTGAAGTGTGACAAGCTGATGAAAATGCTATTTCAAACTAGAGTGTGACAGAATGACGAAACTGAAGTGTGACAAGCTGATGAAAATGCTATTTACAAACTGAAGTGTGACAGAATGACGAAACTGAAGTGTGACAAGCTAGCGAAAATGCTCTTTCAAACTGACGTGTGACAGAATGACGAAGCTGAAGTGTGACAAGCTGATTAAAATGCTATTTCAAACTGGTGTGACAAAATGACGAAATAGAAGTGTGACAAGCTGATTGAAAATGCTATTTCAAACTGAAGTGTGACAGAATGACGAAACTGAAGTGTGACAAGCTGATGAAAATTCTATTTCAAACTGAAGTGTGAAAGAATGACGAAACTGAAGTGTGACAAGCTGATGAAAATTCTATTTCAAACTGAAGTGTAACAGAATGACGAAAGTGTAGTGTGACAAGATGACGAAAATTCTATTTACAACTGAAGTGTGACAGAATGACGAAACTGAAGTGTGACAAGCTGATGAAAATTCTATTTCAAAATGAAGTGTGACAGAATGACAAAACTGAAGTGTGACAAGCTGATGAAAATGCTATTTCAAACTGAAGTGTGACAGAATGACAAAACTGAAGTGTGACAAGCTGATGAAAATGCTATTTCAACTAAAGAATTACAGAATGAAAAAACTGAAGTGTGACAAGCTGACGAAAATGCTATTTCAAACTGAAGTGTGACAGAATGACGAGACTGAAGTGTGACAAGCTGATGAACATGCAGTTCAAACTGGTGTGAAAGAATGACAAAACTGAAGTGTGACAAGCTGATGAAAATGCTATTTCAAACTGGTGTGACAGAATGACAAACTGAAGTATGACAAGCTGATGAAAATGCTATTTCAAACTGAACTGCGACAGAATGACGAAACTGAAGTGTGACAAGCTGATTGAAAATGCTATTTCAAACTGAAGTGTGACAGAATGACGGAACTTAAGTGTAGCACGCTGATTGAAAATGCTATTTCAAACTGAAGTGTGACAGAATGACGAAACTGAAGTGTGACAAGCTGATGAAAATGCTATTTCAAACTGAAGTGTGACAGAATGACGAAACTGAAGTGTGACAACTGATGTAAATGTTATTTAAAACTAAAGTGTGACAGAATGACGAAACTGAAGTGTGACAAGCTGATGAAAATGCTATTTCAAACTGTAGTGATGCAGAATGACGAAACTGACGTGTGACAAGCTGATGTAAATGCTATTTCAAACATGTGTTATAAAATGACGTGACTGAAGTATGACAAGCTGATGAAAATGCTATTTCAAACTGAACTGTGACAGAATGACGAAACTGAAGTGTGACAAACTGATGAAAATGCTATTTCAAACTAAAGTGTCACAGAATGACGAAACTGAAGTGTGACAAGCTGATAAAAATGCAATAAAAAACTGGTGTTACAGAATGACGAAACTGAAGTGTGACAAACTGAAGAAAATGCTATTTCAATATGACGTGTGACAGAATGACGAAACTGAAGCGTGACAAGCTGATTAAAATGCTATTTCAAACTGAAGTGTGACAGAATGACGAAACTGAAGTGTGACAAGCTGATGAAAATGCTATTTACAAACTGAAGTGTGACAGAATGACGAAACTGAACTGTGACAAGCTAGCGAAAATGCTCTTTCAAACTGACGTGTGACAGAATGACGAAGCTGAAGTGTGACAAGCTGATTAAAATGCTATTTCAAACTGGTGTGACAAAATGACGAAACTGAAGTGTGACAAGCTGATTGAAAATCCTATTTCAAACTGAAGTGTGACAGAATGATGAAACTGAAGTGTGACAAGCTGATGAAAATTCTATTTCAAACTGAAGTGTGAAAGAATGACGAAACTGAAGTGTGACAAGCTGATGAAAATTCTATTTCAAACTGAAGTGTAACAGAATGACGAAAGTGTAGTGTGACAAGATGACGAAAATTCTATTTACAACTGAAGTGTGACAGAATGACGAAACTGAAGTGTGACAAGCTGATGAAAATTCTATTTCAAAATGAAGTGTGACAGAATGACAAAACTGAAGTGTGACAAGCTGATGAAAATGCTATTTCAAACTGAAGTGTGACAGAATGACAAAACTGAAGTGTGACAAGCTGATGAAAATGCTATTTCAACTAAAGAATTACAGAATGAAAAAACTGAAGTGTGACAAGCTGACGAAAATGCTATTTCAAACTGAAGTGTGACAGAATGACGAGACTGAAGTGTGACAAGCTGATGAAAATGCAGTTTCAAACTGGTGTGAGAGAATGACAAAACTGAAGTGTGACAAGCTGATGAAAATGCTATTTCAAACTGGTGTGACAGAATGACGAAACTGAAGTGTGACAAGCTGATTGAAAATGCTATTTCAAACTGAAGTGTGACAGAATGACGGAACTTAAGTGTGACAAGCTGATTGAAAATGCTATTTCAAACTGAAGTGTGACAGAATGACGAAACTGAAGTGTGACAACTGATGTAAATGTTATTTAAAACTAAAGTGTGACAGAATGACGAAACTGAAGTGTGACAAGCTGATGAAAATTCTATTTCAAACTGAAGTGTGACAGAATGACGAAAGTTAAGTGTGACAAGCTGACGAAAATGCTATTTCAAACTGGTGTGACAGAATGACAAAACTGAAGTGTGACAGACTGACGAAAATTCTATTTCGAATCAAAGTGTGACAGAGTTACTGACGGACAAAACCTCTTGTAGAAATGCTTGGACGCATCTAAAATAATATGCGTCTATTTAATCTGTGTGTTTAATGATGAAAATGCTACTCATAAATTTAGCGTGACAGACCAAATAAGATCGGATTTCATTAAAAAAATTTAAAAATTCTTGAGTCAATCCAACCCAAATGTAGACACATATTCAGAGCTACTGCTCTCACAATCGACAGATTAATTTGCATAGAGCTTGAGCACATAATATTTAAAATATTACGATTTATTTAAATAAACTGAAGCATGACAGACCGACTGTGATTAGTTTAATGCATTCAATCTTTAGCGGATAATTCTCAACTGATGCTAAATTCAACTAAACTGATTTAACAGTCGTTTTATTATCTATTTATAAAATTCATGGGAGGTGGTTGTGGTGAAGTGGATAACAATGTGGACTGATGACCTGGGGGTGCCGAGTTCGAATCCAGTCGGTTCCGTAACACCATTTTCATTTATGGATGTTGGCAACCTTCGTGAGGTCCCTCTTGTAAGTACTTGATTATAGAAATAATCGGAGAAATCAATGCCAACAATAGAATTGAGCTGGTCAAAAAAGTCTCACTACGCTGATTGATATGAATTTACTTTTACAAATAACTATGCTTGTTCCTCCGTTATTACAATCAAAATATTGCCAATCTATGTACTATTAAAAAGTTATGGTGTTTGTGGAGTTTGTCTGTTAGTACGCAAATAGAAACATGTGATTGGTTGACAAAAAAGGAATAGGCAGAGTACACATTACTAAGGCAGTAGTTTTTTACGATGTCAATACCCGAGTTCGAATCTCACGTAAGTCTAATGGATTTTTTGTTTTTAACTAAGTGACCTTTTTTGGTTAATAATTCGCAAACATAAAGGGTATTTGGCATTAGTTTAAAGCAAATTATTTTTACTTAAAAACAACTTCTAATGTGTTTTGCCAGTAAAAACAATACGTAAATACATTCATCATACTCTCATGCAAATAGTAAGTAGCACATTTTTTTTTAACAAAATTTCCCAAATATTTTACTTCGTATTAGCCATAAAGCGGTTGAAGCAAATGAAAATTGACAAAGCCAGGTAATGTTAAATCACAGTAGATTTCATTAGCAAGTGTTGGATCACAGTGGAAGTGGAAGTAGTGGTAGTGCAATGGATACAGGTGCATACTGTAAACGTGGTGCACAGTGTTCATTCTTTTGTTGTTATTGCATCACTTTCACTAATATGCTGTATATCATGTGCATGATGTAAAATATATATAACACGTTTTCACCAAGTCATCCATATTTTTTGTAATTCACAAATGAATAACATATTTTCATTTGATCAATTTTTGCTTTTACACATTTTTCTTCAACAAATTTTGCTTAATAACTTTCTTAGTTAATGTGATTGCAAGAATAGGGAGTGGATGGAGTAAGTTCAGAGAACTTCTGTCATTACTAACAAGCAGAGCGTTACAACTTTCAACCAAGTGAAGAGTCTATCAGGCATGTGTACACAGTGTGATGATGTATGGAAGTGAAACCTGGCTAGTGAGGGTTGAGGACATGCATTGCATGGAGAGAAATGATATGAGACTGATACGATGGATGTGCGATGTGAGTCTTAAAGACAGGCTTAGATCTGATGACCTCAGAGGAAGATTAGATCTGGACAGTATTAGGAGATGTTTACAGAACAGGAGACTTTGATGGTATGGCCACATTGAGAGAATGGATGAGAGTTATTCAGTTAGTAGATGTAGAACAAGGTAGTTAACAGTTCACAGGAGAAGGCCAATGAAAACATTGGAGGGAGTGATAAAAATGGACCTGAGGGAAAGAGGGATGAATAAAGACCTGGACAGAAATAGGTTCATTTGGAAGTCAATTTTTTAAAGCCATCAAACGCATGCCAGCATGTAAAATGGATGTTAAACCGCTGTTGTTGCTGTTTTTTTTATGTATTAACAGGTCACAGCTAATCAAGGCTCAAAGGTTACTCAAGAATAAGGGTTAATGAGTTTGACAGGTAAACACTGTGAGGATTGGTAACGATTATTGAAACTAGACGGAATTTGATTATTTAAGAGGACGGCTCAACAAGAATTTGATAACGTTAGACTTGAAAACGACCATGTTGTAATCAGCTGGGAAGCAGCACCATAGTATTGTGTTCCACATATGGGTAGTTCTTGGAAAGAAACTTTTCTCATGGAAGTTCCATTTAGTTTTAGGTACACAGAGGGAGAAAGGTAAATTATTTACAGTTGTTGTAGCTAGATGAGTTTTTGTTGTGAATGTTTTACAGGGGGAGGAAAGATAGATCGGAGCTCAGTCGAGCACCTACCAATGAAAATAGGCTTGTATTTTTCTTTTAATTTATTATCTATCTAGATACTATAACGTTAAGGTGTTTTGGGAGTCTGTCTGTTTGTACGCAAATAGAAACATGTGATTGGTTGACAAAAAAAGAATAGGCAGAATACACATGTCTAAGGCAGTAGTTTTTACGATGTCAATATCCGAGTTTGAATCTTATGTAAGTCTAAAAGATTTTTTTTTAACTGGATACGTATTTTATAAATTTTAAAAAATTGACATAAAATAATAACATTTTAAAAAAAGCATTACATAATATATTTTTAAACTAAGTAACCTTTTTTTTTGTTATAATTCGAAAAAAGGTTGATATAAAGGGTATTCAGCATTATTTCAAAGCAAATTATTTTTGCATAAAAACATTATTTCTATTGGGTTTTTTTTTCAATAAAAACAATGCGTAAATACATTCGTCATAGTTACTTACTCTCTCATGTAAATACTAAGTAGCATATTTTTTTACACAAAATTTCAAATAGTTTTCTTCGTACTTGTTATAAAGTGGTAGCAACTAGGTAAAGATGGAAACTGACGTACCCAGATACTGTACCAACTGTTTCCCATTTCCGGCCCATTCTAGCATTTAGGTCATTTAACCAAATTATTTTTTTTTTTGCTATGGGAAATAAAATCAGCGCGTTTATTTGTTTGTTTTTTGAAAGGGGGTCTACTCTTTTAGGCGATTACATGTAGTTTTACAACCTTGCCAGTCTGACTTAGGGTTAGTGGTAAAACAATTTAATTAACAGCCCTAAAAAGTTAGAATGGTTCGAAAATGGGATTCATTTTATATTAAATTTATATACGAAACTAATTCCCCACTCTAAATTCTAAAATAATTGTTTTCTTTTTTTGTTTTTTTATTCTTTCCGCCAAGTTTTTCAGGGTGATCACACGTAATCGCCTAAAAAAATAGAATTTGGGGGGGGGGGGTGGAAGGGGGGGTAGCTGAGGGTGGAAATCTATAAATTCACCATAGTTAAAAAATATATAATTTGGTTTTCATTTTAATTCTGCAATTTGTTGACAAAAATGGGGAATGAGTAACAAGGGAAATGGTGGATGAAGGCGGAGTGTGTGAAGAGAAAAGTGAAAGTAGAGTTAAGAAGAGACCACCATTCTCCCAGTAAGATGACGTCACAGCCGAATGTTGCTGAAAGGCAGCGTCGGTGGATTTTGCAGCCAAACAGAAAGGCGTCCGTCGATGCGTGCAACATGCAACCGAATTTACTTTCATAATTAATGATTTTAAAACAAGTCAGAACCAGTGGCGTGCAAAGGGTGTTGGGGGGGGGTAGCAGTGGCCCTGGGAATTCAAATTGAAGGGGAGCATCCTATTATATTTAAACTAAATCTCTTTCTTATAATATGTCTCAGTACTAGGACTTATACTTGAGTCTCTGGGGCATACAATCAAGAAGTTGGTCCCGGGCAACACCAGACCTCTACACGCCATTGGTCGGAACAAACCATTGTGGATTCAAATTTTCCTTTCCGTGTAAAATGTATCGATTTAAATTAATTATATATTGTTAGTGGGTTAATTTATTCTTTCCTTTATAAAAGTTTTCGTTTTGCTGTTTAGTTTCGTTTTCGAAATCCTTAACCAATTCTGTCGTTCTCATGTATAAACTAGAAAGTAAACAATGTCGGTTTTGGGGTCAATGGGCAATAAATATTTTTTTTAATAAATCATTCAAAACTTGTGTTTTTTGTCTTCAAATATCCGTAATTACCTTTTTAGAAAATAAAAAAAAACTACAAAGAAAACATTAAACAATAACCATGGTAGGTGCTCGACTAGCTTCGGGCACTGGGCCCCTTCTCCTCTTTTGTAAGACCTTCTCAGCAGAAACGCGTCTTTCTACCAACACTACAAAGAAGTCTCCTTTCTCCATCTGTGTGTGAGGATCTTCTGTTTTCTACAGCACCTTTTTCACAGAAGAGACGTTGCTAGTCTCTCTCTACTCTATCGTTATTTCCATGGAAGGTGCTCGACTGAGCTTTAATGTATGGTTCCTCCTTGTAAGACATTCACAGCAAGAACTCGGCCAGTTACCACCACTGCAAAGAACTGCCCTTTCCTCCTCCATGTGCCTACCAACCGGAACCTCCATGAACAGAGTTCCTTTCCAAGAACTTCCCACCCGTGGAACACTTTACCGCCGGAATGTTTCCTACAGACTACAACATGGTCGTTTTCAAGTCCAATGCTAACAAATATTCTACTGTCGAGTCGTCCTGTGAATTACACATAATTCTCAATCCTTTCATAGTACTGTGCCATCATCCAACTGAAAATCTCACTAACTCTTATCCTCAGATGGCTTTGAACCTTGATAAGTGGTGAACCATTAGTATAATGAAAAAAAAAACTAGCTTTGAACTTTTTATTTTTAATATTTCTAATGAATAACTTTTCTCCAAAACTTCCGTGTTCGTTGGCATTATGTTTGTCGTGTTTGTCGGCTGTCACTTTATTTGAATTGACCGTCAGATGAAAAAGGAGGACATTCTATTTCTTGGTGACAGAAAATAACAAAAAAGAGTTGAGAGAGAGGGGGGATAGAGAGAAGTAGAGATAGAAGGAGAGGAAGAGAGGGGAAGAGAGAATGAAAGAGGGGAAGAGAGAAAAAGAGAAAGAAAGAGAGAGAAAGAAAGAGAGAGACGGGGAGAAAGAGAGAGAGAGGAAGGGAGGGAGACAAACATGTGCCTCTTTGTAATGATCGCCTTCTCGTGTCAAAATCTAATCTCATTCTTTATTGTGTGGCACCAACAAGGGTACAAACTCTCTCTTACCACACGTGTCACCTGTGAAAACTGCTAAATATTACGGGGGGGGGGGCACACGACAAAACACATTGCACTGACTACATTACAGTAGCAGAGAAGAGAGAAAACAAGACAAAGGAATAATCCGCTCTTTCCACAACAATCCATTTCTTTTAAATGTACATTTCACACACCTTTATATAAACGATAAAACAACAACATCCAATAACCCAGCATCATAACAAATTACATAAAACCAACACCAACAAAAGTAAACCGAATGTAGATGGTGCTGTTGCAATTCGTCAACATTTGTAATTAAAAATGGGGGCGGATTGATTGGGGGTCGGTTTATATAGGTAGTTTTGCCGAGTTTGTCGCGAAAGTAATTAAAAAGTCATGCGTATATGATAGGAGTTTCTCTTGGTTACATGTCGACAACAAACGGAAAAGGTCCACTTTATTTGTCAGAAAAAAGGGAGCAATAAACACTTAATAATAAAGTGACTAAAACACAAAAAGTTGGTTTATTTAAACAGAAAATAAAGGTGAGGACAGACAGGGATATCGAGATATCATTGTGGGATCGGATCGATATTAGTAAGTTGACTGCTGACATATATTCTCATAGTTTCGATATATAAAAAAGACAAAAATAACAAAAATCGATATCAACATACATGAGAAGAGGAAAAGGCAATAAAATACGACTGGATTGAATTTTGATCAAATCAACTACATACAAAAGTGAGGATATGTTACGTACCCGTTATGACTGTCGTCCACGCTACTTTGGTGTTGGTTGTTGTGTTTGTTGGAAGGTATCGAGGAGAAGATAGGGACCTTGGAGCGACTTCGACTCTCCTTGCGGGCCCGTGTTGAGGCGGCTACGGTGGTCGGTAGACTCATGATGGTCAGAGACGGCACTGATTTTCTGACGGCACCAAATCAAAAAAAAACCCTATTAACAACGGAACAAAGAATCAGCGGCACCTTTTTCAAATGGGGTTAATCTGTTTGCGTCGTCTACCAAATCCTGTTTCAGCCCTTTTATTTATTTTACTGGTGATGTCTACGTGGTGTGTGCCTTTTCCTTTAGAATTATTTCAAGGTGATGTTTTGGGGGGTGGGTCTTCTTTGTAGAAAGCTTTAGTTCTGCCTGTCTACTGAAGGGATCTCTCCACCCTAACTTGTTGCTGGAAACGTTGACAAGTGTTATACCCTTACCAGGCTAAATCCAAAGAGTTGAATGCAAAGGTTGTTGTAACTTAGCAGGCATCGTATAAATGACAACACAACAAATCCAATAATCCACCAGTGAAACACACTAGCACGGGGTTTGTTACTTGTAATCTTAATTAAGTAATAAATGCATAAAGGAAAGATCAATACTTTCAAAGTTGTACTTGATAATTTATCCAGTTATGGAACTTAATTAATCAAATATAAGATTGATTTTTTCCTAGGAAATATTTCTTTTCAGTCAAATGCAATAATTTTGGAAGGTGATATCAGATATTTTTTCCACGAAGAGTAAAAATATTTTTTTCATGTGGGCATAGTAATAATGTTTCTTCTTTGATGTTTAGATTTGTTGTTTAGTTATTTGTGTGTGTGTGTGTGAAAGTGAGAGAATGTTCAGAGAATCTTAATCTTAATAAAGTAAAAACTGTATCAAACAAAACCAGGCGAATTGCCGTTTTTAGAATTCTTTCGTCTTTTCCTTAGATGTTTTTTTATATATAAATATATTCCGTCGTGGTAGACATGTATTAATGTCGACACGTTTCTTTTTTTACATCATCTGCAATAAAAAGAAAAAGAACACTGATGCTGACCACCGCCAAACCAAATGTCCCTTTAAAAAACTAACTTTTCTTCTCACTCACTTCTAACTTCTCTGTTGAATTATGTAGAATTAGCCCAACTTGACATATTTTGAAAAAGAAGAATCCAAATTCGGTTTTCGTGTTTCTTTTAAAAAAAAAAAACTCTATAAAAGAACTGACTTCTGAAACAATGTGCTCTTTCGCCTTCTGACCAAAATAATAATAATCCAAACGGTGACGCGAAACACAAAAAGTGTGTGGGTTGTGCGAGTATCTTCTTTTTTTAACTTCTTCGTCCTTAAAACTCCTGATAATATCCTCTCGTCTGCTATTCTTCTGGGTAGTTTATAATTTCTTCTTATTCTTCATTAATCGTCGGATCTTCAAATTTTGCCGGTTTCTTTTGAGAAGAGGAAACAACACTCATAGTCCCTCTCTCTCTCTCTCTCTCTCTCTCTCTCTCTCTCTCTCTCTCTCTCTCTCTCTGAAAAATTGTGCGTTGTAGACTTTGTTCAATGCGACCAAAGAATCGGTTCTTTTCCCAAATGGAGTGATGACCTTTCTTTTTCTTCTTCTCTTACTTGTTTGTTTGTCGAAACCTCACTCTCTATCTGATCCGACCTTGTCAAAACGTTTGTTTTTATATAAATATATACCATCATTAATTATATAAACTAAAGAATGTCCACCCACAGACCACGACGACGACGAGGAGGGGAGGAGGAGCAGCAGCAGGGGTAGGAGGATGCCCAGT
>OY744521.1:127669514-127672014 GCA_963556195.1 Sepiola atlantica | reverse complement strand
TAACTTACACAGATTAAGTAAACCGCGGCGAAGACCGACTGTGGAATGTACCTACTCTTCTCAACAAGGGGTGTAGTCATCCAACTCCTGAGAACCCAGGCCAATGTCTCACTAATAGGATTTTTATACTCGTTAGGACGATGTCATCCAACAAGCTAAACAAGCGAGCAAATAAATATTAGATTTTTGAATGTGAGATGATATATATATATAATTATTTCCACAATCAGACAACGCTGCAGCCCACAACCCATGAAAGCCACAAATCTATATATTTATAAATTCTCAATAAAAATTTACAAATATCAGTGCAAAATCGTGATCTATGTAAATTTACTTTCCAACAAGATAATGACCTTAAAACACGGGTCTAAATCAGTGACTGTGTGGCTTCAGAAGAGGATTACAGTTCTGACATGGTTTTCAATGAATGCTGATTTGAATCCTATTGGAAATTTATGTCAAAAATTGGAAATGCACATAAATCGGCTGTTGCCAAAAAACTGTCAGTGTAACCATTGAAGAATGGAAGAAAATCTCAGAAAAGACTTGTTCAAATCTCATTGAAAACTTTAGAGAATAATTGCAGCAAATTATAAAGATGATTAATTGACGATTAATAATGTGAAAATTGTTTAATTTTTCATACTGTACTATTAATTTTGTTTTCTTGTTTTGTTTATTTTTCTTCTAATATTTAGTGAATTTAACCGATCCTTCTAAAAAATGAGTGTTACATTCCTTTTTTCAGACTTAATAACCTATATAAAGTCTGGCATCATATGAGTATTAAATTCTAAGAAATGGGTCAACATATTCAATATTTATGGGATAATTTTCTCTCGACATCTTGCATCTCGCCGTCTCTCTCTCACCGTCTCTTAGTTTGTATTTTAATTAAATTTCTGATGAAAGGAGTTTTTAAAAAACTTTTCCAACATTGTTTTTTTTTTCACTTGGTCTGTGGAATCATAATCTTTATTTATCTTGAATCCACTTTTTGGGGACTTAAATGTTATTAGGCTTAGCTAATGTCTAAATAATAAAAACCCTAAATTTTTCTATTTTTTTTTACTTGATGTTTTCCCTTCAAATAGATTTTTTTTTCTCTTCTTTTGCAGGTGAGTCTGTCTTTTGAAGTTTTTTCTGGTGAGTGATTGATTTGATCACCCCCTCCCCTCTTTTTTTTTCTACCTTCGTCCTTCAAAAAAGAAAATTAAAAAGATAAGTATGACGATTCATCAACTAACACCCATGACTTTTGTAAACTTGAAGGGGCCTCCACAGTTTCATTAGATCTTTTGAGATCATTTTTCACGTTAATCCATTTTGCCTTCTTAGTCTTCTCCCCCCCTCTCCCCCCCCCCCCCCCCCAAAATCAACCTTCATCCCAGGTGGGATTCTATAAATAAATTCTATTTGCTCCAGCCTACATTTAAGGAATGAGGCATACATTACCTGCCTTTATTTAGTCTACTAATAAATTGTTAGTACTAATCAATAAAAATAGGTATTAGTTTGTACATTTCACTTAATTTGGGTGGGGCCTCCTCTCTGTCTGTCTGTCTCACACACACACACACACACACACACACACACACACACACACACACACACACACACAGTTATTAACAAACCATGTGTGCAAGAACATTGTAAGACACACACACATCTGCTGCATCCTTGTAAGAATCTTATATAATGACTTTTCCTGTGGGAGGAGATTCTAAGAGCTACTTAAATACTTCAATCTAAATAACTGCTTGCATAACAGACTATATTATTACTCTTTTCTCAAGTACATATCTCTGTCTCTTATCTATCTCTCTATCTATCTATCTATCTATCTATATATATATATATATATACATGCACAGTTGAGGACGAGATTATTACTCCCATATGAAAATTGAATTCTTTGAAATTATTCCCAAGTGCCATTTAACAGAGAACAAAATCTTTTAACACTTCATTGTTCCACATGTAATACTTCTTTCGAAAGATTAAATTTATTTTTATTTGCACTCATAAAATTATTTAAAGCAAAAACCTACAAGCGTCAACATTATTACTCCCAATTCTCTGAAAAAGTCTGTATTTTGTTGATTCTTCTTTATCGTCATTGTCATCTTTTAACGTGTCTCTTCCACATTAGATGTGTGTTGCATGTTGACTATGGTGGCATGAAGTGACTTTTTCTGTGAAAACTTTCACGCGTCAACCATTGTTGTGTACTGATCTGCTTTAATTTATTAATGTTCTAACTCTGTGAATTGAACTTACCATTCTGGTTTCTCTTTCAATGTTATCAAACAAAAAAGCCTACATAAATTGTTAACATCAAAAAGGTGAATAATTTTGAGCTGACGATTTTTTAGCTTTGTAATTTATGTCTACAAAGTAAATGAATATAACAAAATGCTTTTAAAAATTCCTCCATCTGTTAAAAAGTATATCAGCAATTATTATTTTCAAAATAATTAAATTTCCATGACTTTAT
>OY744521.1:127642014-127664514 GCA_963556195.1 Sepiola atlantica | reverse complement strand
TTTCTAAAGTGGATTATGTATTGATTTAAATTAGAGTAACCCGTTTTGATGGTAATATAGTTGTGATAAACAAATAAATAAAAAAACTTTTGCATTTATTCATTTAGACTAGAAGTATACCCGTACCAGAATGGGGTAAAATTTGTTTCCCCGAACGGAACAGCTTTGCACCACTTTCATGTCTCCTTACAAAAATTTAAAGCAACATATAATGATACTAAACCTTATGTCTAGAATTCTTATTTCAGTTTTGATCAAAATCCATTGCATTATTTTGATTCTGGAAATGTCTAAAATTCAAGGGGTGAGTTAAGAAGAAATTGAAATTCAGGGACTCTTGCTTAATTGGTGTCTAATGATTATAGATCAAATTCAATGCAAATCTGAAATATTTCAATTTTCAAATAGGAGGTTGTACCCATATTATGCCCCCTAAAAACCCTTTAAAATACTTCAAAGAAACTGACATTTTGAGAATATTTTAATTGAACTTATTAAAATGTCACAAATCAAAAGTATCTGAATTTTCACAAAGGGCTTCCACCCTCTTTTTACTCTCTTTGTATAAAACTAAATTAAACTCAATATCACCCACATTACAACCCATTACGCCTAGCAGCTGTGTTTTAAAATTCATAATGATCGGACCTTTATTATTCCTGATATTCATAAACGACATCCCTGATTAAATTGTGTTCAAGATGAGTACTCTATTCTAGGCATGTGGGCAGAACGAACACACACATCCAATGCAATGTCCGAATCCTTAGAAAAGGACCTCCTGTCTGTAGTGGAATGGGGGATGTAAATGGATAACATTTTATGTTACTAAGACAAAGCTCCTTTCCTTTAACAATAATAAGAAACCTTTTTAACCGCTGATCATCATGGCTAATAGCACACTACCTGAGAGTTCATCATTCAAACTCTCCCGGCCTAACGTTCACCGGGCAACACGAATTGAAACAAATACATAGAAGACATTGCCAAGACTGCTGCAAAGAAAGTGATTTCCCTCTACCATGCTAGAAAAACTTCTCACACCTGCCAATATCCTATATCTCTACTAAGCCACCATTCACCCATCCATGAGTATTGTTGCCAAATCTTGGCTGAGCATCAACCACTAGTTAATCTCTGTTAGACAGGGTCCAAAAAATAGTCTCCAATCTAATAGGTCCTGCACTGTCAACCAAGCTCCAACCCCTGTCTCATCGTGCAGTGTTGCATCCCTGTGCTTGTTTTAAAAAATACTTCAATAGAATGTGCCCGATTAACTTGCAGCACTTGTGCCCCCTTGACGTAAATGCTCCCGACCAACTCGACAAGCAGCAAAATCCCACCCCTTCACTGTAGAAGTTTCCAGATGCCGGAGAGCTTTCTACTCTAATAGTTTATTCCCTCAAACTGCTAGCCTTTGTAATTCCCCTCCCTGTTCCCTACTTTCCTGACTGTACTAACATGCAGAAATTTAAATGTAATGTAAATAGACATCTGGCTGCTCAACTCCTTACTTAAGATGTCCCTGTAGGTATGGTCCCTAATTCACAGTAGCCTCTTATGTCTCGGTGGGAATACTGACTTGTTTGGGTTGAATAAAAGTAAAGAAAAGAAATTAGTTTCAAAGTGAATGCTGTAATACAAATATATAAACACATAGCTAACTTTATAGAAATTGACACGTTTCATTGTTTTTGTTTTCTTTAATTAAATGAATGAATTCTGAACACAAACGATCACAGTTCAATTATAAAATTGAGAATTATTGCAGAACAAAGTTGTTTTTAAATTGACAGTATGTTCAAACCGAATCTGACATCATAAAATCATCCGTCATTCAGCATCAAGGAACAACCCTGTAAGTTTAGAGAAATTAAATATTATCTTAAACGTTAAACTTTGTCTTAAAATTATCTACATTTGATTATCATTTGTTTTTTTAAAAAATAATTATTTTGGCTTCTAACAGCTGTAACTACGGTAACAAGATGCAAGATTTTTTTGAAACAAGGGCAATAACTCTAACAATTCTCAGTTATGTTTTACTCTCATTAAATTTATCTGTATTTTAATTGTTGATAAACTCAGTTTTCATTTCTCAAAAGACTAGTTTATACCTGTTCCTTAAGCAGTGTTGTACAGTACCTAGGTATGTAAATTTCCATGTTTACCTAATTTCTACTGCTTTATAATTTATAAGAAAATTTTGAAATTTTGTGGAAAAAAAAATACTTTGAGAGAGAGGATGCAACTATGATGAATATATTTACATATTGGTTTTAAGCAAAAGTAATTCACTTTAAACTAATGCCATTATGTGTTTTTTGCTTGGTTTTAAAAAAGCATTTTTTTATGTTCATTTCTTTAAGTTTATTAAACATGTATCCAATTAAAATAAATCCTTTAGACTTCAAGTTAGATTCAAACTTGGTATTAACATCATAAAATCTACTGCCTTAGTGATGTGTACTTTGTCTATTGCTGAGCGAACATTCAGTTTACTTTTGCAACTTGTCCTAAAATATGCCTTTTGTTTTAAACACTGGATTCAGCCATCTTCTATATTTAAAAAAAAAAAAAAACCCAAAAAAACCTTGTATCATGCATTGCCTTCTGTGGGGAGGCAAGTAGGTAGGGGATTCCCTACTTATGCAAAAAAAAAAAAAAAGAAAAAGAGAGCAAATGATGTTTGTGCTATATTTCCGATTGGGGGGTTTTACAGAATTCCCAATTTCATTAGCCAACAACGTTTATTATTTTTTGTTCTCTGTAAAAGAATTAATCCTCATAATATTGGATTTGTTAAAGTGACATAATCATGCTCACACACCGGTTCCTGTAAGATCACCGAAGTTAAGTGATGTTGAGCCTGATCCGTATCAGATGGATGACCATTTGGAAATACCAGGTGTTGTATATAGGAGGACTCTTTGCTTATACTGGCATTGTTTCCAGTCATCCTGGACTTCTCTGTGCCACTAGACTTGAGCAATGCCGGTTCAGATTAGGTGCAGTTGGAGGTTGTCGCCGCCCTTGCTTCACAAATCTCCTCACGCAAGCACCCTCGCAGGGGGGTATCCATTCTCGCTCGCATTTCTTTGTTAAAAAACAACTAGTCGCAGCCATGTCAGTTCATAATGTGCTTTATGACTTCTCTAATCATTACAAATGATATTTGTCTTGCTTTTTCTTCTTTATATTGACTTTTTCCCTGTTTATGAAAAACCTGACCCCTCAATACAAATTAATCAAGTCAAAATAACTGACCTCCTCGGTCACCTACCTGTAGGCAAGGGAGGTATGTCACTTGTTTCCTATGCGTAAACATAATTTGACCCCAATAATTAAATTGGGTATCTATTCATTGATTAATAGCATGGCTACTGAGGTCTTAATTTCTGTAAATTTAAAAGTAAAACAATTTGCTTAATATTGTCATTTTAAATGTCTAAGTTCATTTAGGACAAAATCAGAGTAAACAATGATGTCCAGAGTAGGCATCAAACTGACAACCTCTCTCTAAATGCGGCAAACTGGGCAATTCAAAGTCTTGAGGCTGTTAAATACATAAAGAACACCCATCCCTCCATTCCCCCCTCTCACTCCCCCCTCTCTCTCTAGAGTTGAATGTAGGTTAGAGGCGAGGAGGAGTAATAGCCAACGAAATGGTCAATATGGAAAAACGTTTATCTTGTTAAATTTCTTCCGGTGTTATGGGTGGCAGCATACTAGATGTGACTGTGAGGGTAAGTACTCCTCCAACTTCTTCTATTCATGAAATTCATAAAAATAAAATATCGATTAGAGTTAAATAATTAGATGAAGTTGATTAAAAATAAAATTGTTCTTTTTAAGAATACAATGAAACAGATTTTTTAAGAAAGCCATTCCGGTTACTGAATTAAGGGAAAATATGACTTTATACATAATATTAAAGGATGAGTTATGGTGGGATTTAACTGCAGTCCTTATGATCAGAATGTTCCAGCTCTCATCTCTCATCAACCTTAATAAATTAATGCATGAAAATAAAACGATTTAAATCAACATGTTTAGTTTGCTGAAGATTTTCAGATTTAGTGAATCTGTTAAATTAGTATCTGTAAATAATGTTTCCATTGAGGAAAGAATGAAGCTTGCGTGATAGTGATCGAAGACTGTTTGGTTGTGGATTCCTTCTGGACACTTTGAAAAGCTTTTATATTTTTTATTTCGTGCATTCTTTACATTAACAGATAAAAAGTTTGCTGTCTTTGAAAGCCAACTGTTTTCTTACAGTTTGTCATCGTTGGTGCCTCTTTCTAAAGCCATGGGACGATATCCTCATGAACCCAAACCAATGCACCTCGTGCTCTCCCAACACCAAATTATACTCATCAGTTGTCTACAAGAAAAAGGCATTTAATCTTTTATCCACCACTGTCGGCCCATTCCTTTAACAATCATGATTCTCTATCTGCTTCTCTTCAACTGTTGCTGCTGCTGTTTTTTTTTATCTCTGAAACTTCGACAAGCGCAGATGCAACACACAACTTTAATTGTTCGGAACCTACAGAGAAATTGTGATTTATTTATTTAGAATAAGCAAGGTGATTCTGTATTGCCTGGATTCAGAAGTTAGTTGTTTTTGGTTAAGTGAAGAAAACAAATTGTTTTTTTTTTTTTTGTTTGTTTTTTTTTTTAATATTTTTCAATGCCATTGTTCTAATGAATAAAATGGCAAAGATTATTTGCATAACACTTTTTAGAAATTATTGTTTTACACCAATAAAACAATAACTTATAAGTTTAAAATTATTTTTTAAATAAGCTGGATGTTAACGTTGCTATTACATTTTTTTTCCTTAAGTTTATTAACTAATCACTCGTATATTTTTAGTTTGAAACATAATTACAACATAAACTATACATTAAACTAGCAATTAATTTCTCTTTTAAAACATCAAATTCTCTTATATTTGTTTGACTTTTTGTTTTGTGAAAGGGAAATTAATTCTGTTATCCAATGTAATCGCATATAAAAGTCTTGTTTAGGACTTTTTCTTTTTGTTTTGAATATACATTTAGGAAATGTGAAGTCTGGAATTAGAATTGATGACGAAAGGAGTAGTTTTCTTTTCCTTTGTTGATAAAATATTTCCTGCTGAAGACATTAAATGAATTTTAAAAAACAACAACAAAAACAAAAACTTTTAGTAATTTCAGAAACCTCTTTGACTCAAGCAATTTTTTTTTACTTCCATAGTGTGAAAAGGATAACTTTTTTTTCTACCATTTTTACTTTTTCTGCTTGTTTTTGTTTTGTTTTATCTTCAACTGAAATAACATTTAGATTATCTTCTTCAGCAAAATAATAACAAGAAAAACATATAATTCATTTTTGGATGAATTTTATTTGTAATCATGAATTGTTTTCAAATTGATGAGATTCAAGTTTACATTTGTATAAGAGATATATTTTATTTGTCTACAAATAAAAAAACAAAAACACTGTAAGTCTAATAAACAGTTGACAAGACCAGCTTGTTGAATCATTTCTATCTGTCGAGGGGGGGGGGGGCAATTCAACATGGTAAGGGGAAAGGTATGAACCCCAAATTCTCGTTGGCATTTTGTACTCTGAATCATTCACACTAGGTATTGGGTTTGAAACAATCAACTAAAAAGTGTTGCAAACCAATCAAACCTAATGTTGCACAAATTGAAATGAAGATTGCGTTGTGCAGGGGAAGGGGGCATAACGTTAACAAATAAATAATCATAAAAGAACTGTTTCACTAATTGTTAGAAATGTGGTTTGTGAAATTGACTCTCCACTGGGGGGGGGGGGGGGCTACAGACAATAATTGTGATGTGGATGTGGGAATGACTTAATTTTTATAACATTTCATCCAGCCAATCCCTTGTGTGAAAAACAAAACCCAAAAAACAAACTTTGTAGTCTCTGTCTGTTGTGAATGTAGATGAGTTGTAGTTACCTTTTCCCTTAATACCATTCCACCCTTAGACCCGTTACTTTCCACTCCTCCACCTCCTTCCCAGTAAGTAGATCTTTGGCACTCTGCTATTTTCTTTGACAAAGAAAAAGGGCTCCTTGAAATCTGAAATAGATAACACTTTTTAGATGTGTGCCACATGGTCTCACATAGAAGAATCCCTTTTTATTGTCAAAGCAGAAGAAACAGACTATTTTTTTCTTAAAACATTTATTTATTTATATATATATATATATATATATATATATATTTAATGTCAAAGTATGATGAGCATCATTAAAGACTTTTCATCAAAAGTCACTCCTCTGAAGATGACTGCTCACCCCGGCTTTTATTAGCTATTATGTTAGGGTGGAGGACATGCTTTGCATGGAGAGAAATGATATGAGAATGATATGATAGATGTGTAATATAAGCCTAAAAGACAAACTTAGATCTGATGACCTCAGGGGAAGGTTAATTTTAAACAGTATAAGATGTGTGCAAAGCGGGAGACTTCGATGGTATGGTCAGGTTGAAAGAATGGATGAGGGGTTTTGGGTTAGTAGATGTAGAACAGTTGAGGTAGCAGGTTCAGTTCACAGGAGAAGGTCAAGGAAAACATGGGAGGATGTGATAAAAATGGACCTGAGGGATAAAGACCTGGCCAGAGATAGGTTAGTTAGGAAGTCAGTTTCTAAAAGCCATCCAATGCATGCCAGTATGTAAAACGAACGTTAAACCAAATATGATGATGATTTTTAAATTTTATATCCAGCAATATTTTTTTATTTATAAAAGTCTTTCTAATTTACACAATGATTTAATAATCCTGAAATGTTTTTGTGTTTTGTTTTTTTTCTTCCTTTTTTAGCATCTGGTTTTGTTAATCCTGTTGCCTCAGCCAAGAAGGCTGATCTTTTTAACCAGATAGACTAGAAACCTCATTTCCTCTTCTGCATTTGGGTTTGTTGTGGGGTAGGGCGGTATCTTCTTGGGCCTTTATGGTAGGCCTGTTCATGAAAGTTAGGGAAATACATTAACTCTTGATAAAGGTAAACCTGATAATGTTGAAGAAAGAAAGGCTCTATTCATTTACCTTTTTCTTTTCTTCCAATTTTATAGGAACAGTCAGGGTGAGAGGGATAAACCCTTCCTCTAAAAATAAAAAGGCCTACTTTACTTGCTTTTTTATTTTATTTATTTTTTTCTTGACTTACCTGCTAGAGTTTTAAAAGGGATATGATAGACCAAGCCAGCTGTTCTGCTACTGTTTTGGGGTGGAATTACCTGGGTGGGTTGGTGGTGGTGGGGGGTGATAGAAGGATATGATGAAATGAATCTGATGGCTGGCATAGAAAAAAAGAAGGAAAGTCCAATCTTACTGGGATCTGATTTCACGAAAATTTCTTCTTTTTTTTTTGTTGAAGCAAATTTCAAAATTTTTGACAGATTGAGATAAACGATTCAAACTTGTTTTTTGTAATTAATGTGAAGGATTAAAGTTCTAAATTCCAATTTAGAACTGATTTTAAATTTTTTGCTCCCACCAAGATTTCAATATGCCTTGCCTGGACATTCTCTTAACATCTTCATGAATTTTAGGCAAAAATCCTTCAACTCCTAATTTTCTCCAACCAACCTTTTTTTTTTCTCGAAGACAACTTATTAAGCATTAAAAATGTTCAGTAAATTATCTCAAACAAGAAATTTTCTGAAGAAATCTTGTTAAAAAAATGGCTAAAGATTTTTTAAATATTAAGCTAGTTTTTATTTTTTTATATTTTTAACTAAGAAAAATAGTTTATCCTTAAATGCAACATAAATGTTTTTTTCATAAAGTTAAATGAATGGAATAACTGATTCTGCCATTTAGTTTTGCTTTTCTTTGTATAAAATGATTTTTTTATAGTTCGTAATCAAAAAGAATGAAAGAGCAAATCTTTTAATTTTCTTTTAGAATTCTTAAACTTAAAAGAAACAAATTCAAATAAAAAAAGAAACTAATTTTATTTCTAAGTCTTTTAAACAGTTTTGTTGAAACATTTAAATCTGTTAAGACTAATTATATGCAAATAAATATTTTTAAAAAATATTTTGTATTTTCTAGCCAAATTTATTTTTGGCTCGTTAATTAGGTTTAGACTGATGCTGATGGAAATACAGATTATTTTGTTGTTGTTAAAGATATGTTTATTATTATACTAAAGCTGAGTTAATCAATGTTTGTTTCCCCAAAATCTTTTTTCCTATATATTTTAATCACACATGAAGATGATGAGATAAAATACATGTTAAAATATTGTTTTATTAGTTTTAGAATTGAATTACGTTTGAAAAAGCAAATTCATTTTAATTGTTCTAATTATCCATAATTTGCAATTTCCTCAGCAAGTCAGTCATATCTTACAAGGTTTCTCTTTATTACTCTCATCCTCTCTCTTTCACTGTTTGACTCCTCCTCCCTTTTATTTTATACAGTTTCTATCACTCTAACTTCAATTATGCTTTTCTCTCTCTCTTTACTAACAAAGGTAATTCAACTAACTATAAAACAAAAGATTGGAATAGTCTATTATAAACAATAGGGACTATCACCACAAATATTAATACTATTTAACCCATAACTGACAAGAAAGAGAGAGAGGGAGATATAGCGAACAGAAAGACTAATTTGAGATTTCGTCTTTTTTTTTTTAACTAGTTTTGCAAACTCATTCTTTTTCCAGATATAAACAATTTAATCCAAGCTTAATGAGTAATCCAGGATGTTTTTCTTGAAAACTGTTTTCATGGTACACATGTTTAAAATTGCCTTCATAAGATTTAAAGGAAAATATATTTTAATTAACAAAAAAAGGAAAATGGCTTAACTCTTAGGGTGTATACGCATATACAGTTGAGGATAGAGCTAATATTTCACCTTTATTAATTGAAAGACTTAATGAGTTCAACATCGGAAATAATTACAAATATTTAACTTGATTAATAAAGACGAAATATTAGTTCTCATTAGTTGACTTAATTTCAGTTGATTATTGAATTCTTCCTTTCATCTGGGACATTGTGTCAAATTTTATTCAAATTGATTTTCTTTATAACAAATGTGGCTTATCTTGGCACAAGACATTCTATTATCAGAAGTGTATTAATATCTTCATGCATTTGTCTTCAAATGTATGAAGATGTCAAGATTATTAATACACTTTGGATGTCCCATGAAACTGCAGTAAAGTGTTGAGATGAGCTACATTTATTATTATTATTATTGTTATAAAGTTCTATTGGAAAGAATATTGAGCCCTTTGCGTGTACAAGATCTATTGTTGGTTCTGATTTAGAGAAGTTCATATATATATATATATATCACACACATATGAAAAGGTCTGCTGTCTTCATTCAGTTTCGAAATTGATGTCTGAATTGATGCTTTAAAAGTTGATTTTTATGTTGTGTGTGTTCATATATATATATATATATATATATATATATATATATATATATATATATATGCTACAACAAATATGCAAAATGCCACCAAATAGTATACTTTTTTTTTTAAGAATAAAAAAGATTTCTTTTTAGTAAGTTCTATAACTTGAAAAAGAAAAATAGTTTAAAAATGAGTTGCCATTCATGTAAGAAAAAATGCGAACAGTTAATTCTGAAATCATTTTTTACTTTTTAATATGAATCGCTATTCTTGTTGGTTTACTTGCAAAACTAAGACTGCAGTCATTTGCTTTATTAAGCAATTTTGTTTTATCGAAAGTTTACTGATGAAGTTAATGAAAGATTTTAATTTTACCTCTGTGTGTGTGTGTGTGTGTGTGTGTGTACTACAGTATATGGCTTACATCACATTGCTAAAGTTTCGATCCAACATGCTCTTCAGAACCAAATAACTGAACACAACAAAATAAACCTATTGATTTAAAATATTTACCTCTCCGTATTTAAGTTTGTTTTCAGTTCTTATAAACCAATATATTTTTGTCTAAAAATAAAAGAATGGAAAAATTCTCAGACCATTGTGTGTTTGTGAAATGAAAGATGAAGCATGAAAATAAGAAATATTAAATTTACTCTCTTGTCTATAAATTATCTTTTGAAACCATAACTATTATTTTCTGTGGTAAGAAAAAGAATTATGCAGCTTGTGTTCAATGAATCATTTACAATAGGAATTGTCTCGCCATTAAATACCACAAAAATGTGTTGCTCTACTTTCAAACATGAAACTATTTGTGTGTGTGTGTGTGTGAACTTAACTTTTACTTACAGGTTTTTAATGAAGTTTTATAGATTCATATCATCCTGATAATTATTTTAATTAGAATGTTTCTTTCCAATTATTTTGTGCAATATAATATATGCTGTAATTCATTTTTTTTTTTTTTTTTTAACTGAAGTTCTTGAAGTACCTACACCACCTCTCTTTCTAATTAGTTATTGGTCATGAGTTTGTGAAATGTATTAGTTAATTAAAGGCCAATTATTTGAACAATTGCCGTAATGAGAAAACCAAAGAATGCATGTTTTTTTTTCTTTTCTTTTTTTTTTTTTTAATGCCAGCTGGACATAAAATCACATGGTTCTTTTATTATAATCGCTGGTCCTCCTCCTTTTTTTCTGTACTTTTATCAAACTCTTTCATCTGTCAAATCTCAATTTTTATTCTGTGATTTTTTAAATTTTTTTCATCTGGCACAATCATCACATAATTTGTTTATGACGTTATTATCTTCTAGGGGAGTGGAGGGGACATGTTTTTGAAAGACAAGTGGTCAGAAGAAAATTACTTGCTTACAAGGGTGGAGGTGGATGGGTTTAGATTTTTTTTGTTTTAAAAATTACTCCATCGCATCCTGTTGGTGTTCATTTTCTCATCCGAATGTAAAGGTGCGACATCCATGCTTATTTTCACCTACCCCCCCCCCCCCCCCGATCCTATTTCACACAAACTCTAATACATTTCTCTTGTGATAGGGTTTTTTTCATAAAGGTTCCATATTCTGTGCAATGTTGTATCTATGGTAACCATCCACAAACATGTACAAGCGTGTACGAGTATATAGGTGCAAGTTGTTGTGCAGGGTTTTTTTTTCACTTGTCTCGTCAAGATATCACTGCCCTCTGCTGATAGGAATGCTAACTACAGCTGGTTGAAGGGGACCAAATGCCTTTGGACACATACAATTTGGCCCGATTTCAACCAGCTACAGACTAGCAGACTTAGTATGATATAGGAGCAAAATATCACTTGATGATGGTGGTGGTAGGCTGGAGCAAAGATGACATGGTAATACCAATCCAGCTGCCAGCAACATAGGATCAAATTGTAGTATCTGTTGTAAGCTGCAGCAATCGTCTTTTTGTTTCAGTGTTAGTTTTGGGTGACAAAGCAGGGAAGTGGGGGTGGATACAAACAATTCTTCAGGGTGGATGGAAAGAACATGATCAGTGAGGGAACAACACACACACACACACGTGGTGGGTCATTCATTTTCTCTTCTCTTTCTCAATTAGGTAATGAGAGGTTTTAACAGATTTTGGGAGATGGGGTATGTATTCATTAGGATTCTGTATAAAATATTAGCCCCCCCCTCAAAAAAAAAAATTAAAATTCTAAACATCAAACCACAGCGGAATGAAAATGAAAGACGCTTTAAACAAAAATTGAAGAGTATTAGTGCAGGGCAAAGAATTCTTATCACTAGAATTGGTTTGGATTAGGATGGGGCTGACAGAGGGCAATAATCTGACGAGACAAGGGGAGGTTCAATTATAAGGGCAACACTTAAAGAAATAGTTGTAGTAGTAGCAGAAAATACTTGGCAGTTTAGCTAAACTTGATTTTTTTTTACTTGCAAAATCCACTTCTTTATAAAAATTGTTGCATTTGAAAAACCTACATTTTCCACGTTTTTAGAGTCTTCTTTTTATATAAGGGTCTTCAAATTTTGTGCAATGGGTTAAAATTAGCGAGCTGTAAATTTAGTAATGAAATAAAAAGTTTATGAAACACATCACTTGTAGATTTTAATTAAATGATATCCATGTTTAAAAAAATAATATTAGCTTTGTATATACTTTTGTAGAATGTGATATCTTTATACAATTATATGTTCAATATTTATATCGGTGTTAATATTCCTATTATTAGGATCGTACTTGAATGATTATGAAAAACTGAATATTGTTTTGCTTTTGGGTGGATTTAAAAAAATTAATTTTTTCTCCCTCTTTTAACCTTTTCATTCGTTCTTTGTCGGTGTTATGTTTAGTTTTTAAATTGTATCTTTAACAATACTACACTCTGGCAATGTTTAATGAATCTACATTCTCATAAAAACAAATGTAACGTTATATAATGAGCATTTAAACTAATTTTTTTTAAATTGTTTTAAATAATAATGAAAATCTCTCAAATGCTCAATCAATAATTTCATAAATAATTCTAAAGAAAGGGGTGAGATTGAAACTAAAGTAAATGTTCACATGCAAGTTTGGTAATTAGGAGTAGCCAGCACACGGGGAATAATAAAATATATATATATATATATATATATATATATATAATATGACTTTTTTTTCTACTTACAGGATGTTCGTACTGTACATGTGTCAGTTTGTGTTGTCTTTGTCCTGTGATCTTCTTACCTCAGCCGTCGTCACCTCCTCCTTTCTTTCTCGGATTCTTGCCAATTCTTTTTGTCTTTGGCTGTGACCCCCTCCTCCCTCTCCTTACCTTCCCTCCCTCTCTCTCTCTCTCTGTCTGACAAGCTCCAATGATACCTTCCTTTTCTTTCTTTTTTTCTTTTTTTTAAACAAATTTTTCTTTTCTTTTTTTTTTCCCCCTGGAGTGGCACATCTCCATCATGTCCCTTTTTGTTGAGCGGCTTACAGCTTACCTGAGTGGCATAGTAAAGTGAAGACCTCCACGCGTATATTGCACTCTTTATAGATGTAGACCAAGTCCTGGGTCCAGTCTACCCAAGACTTTAATATAGGAGTCACTCTTTCTTTACCCTCTCATTCCCCCTTCCCCCACTTTCCTCCTACTCCTCCTCCTGCGGCACGTGCTGCCTGTCTCTAAGCATTTGTTCTGTTGTCACCTTCACCTCCATCACTACTCCCCTGCCCCCCCCCACCCAAAATGATGCCAAGCCATTTGTTGTCCCCATATAACGCCATCATCTACCAATTGTTGTGATAAATATAAGCTGTAGCCTAGAACTGCAAATATAGGAGGAATTTCAGACATGCCTGTATAAATGCCGGCTATACAAGCCGGCTGTGTTGAGCACCTGGGCCTCTGGGCTGGAGGGGGGGGGGTGCAAAGTATCATAGATGCTATTATTAATAGGGGTAGCAAGGATGGAGTTGGCAGCATTACTTTTGATGATGATGATCATCATCATCACCTACAGTTTGCAAGGTAGACAGAAGGCTTTCTCGTTCCCCCCCCCTTCTCTCTCTCCACACACTGATCATCTTCAAGTCTAGTCAATCCTAGAAGAAGCAGGCACACGACTATGAAAACTGTTGCCCACTGCCTGTTGAGGCCTGACACGTGGAGTCAAAAACAGAAGGGGCGAGCAGTAGCATCAGAGCATCATCTTCAGATAAATTTCAAGTATTCCCTTCTACCCCTCAGAACACACGCCTGTGGTAGAGAAAGATAGGGGGATGCTTGTGGGGCAGGGTTAGAAAATCAAGTAATGGAAGGAGTTAGATATATTAGCTACCTGAGGTGGGTCCTGCCCTCTCCCCTCTCACACACACACACACATACATATGTGTGTATGTGTAATAGTCAGCTGGACTACTCAAGTTTCTAGCACCAGAAGCGTGCCTCAACATGGTAGCAATGAAGAACTGCATAAGTTTCTCTGCTAGTCCCATTCAGTCCGCCTCTTCAACTTATAAGGCAATGTCTCTCACCCGAGAACCATTCTAGGTAGTGAAAACGGGGGGGGGGGGGGGGTTCTACAATACCTACCAACCTGGTGCCTATATACTATTACTACTATGGGCCATCTCTAAAATCATCCTCACCCTTTCCTTGCTCTCCCTTTTCCACCCTGAATGCTACCTACTCTTCAAAAATACTGTCCAGCCATAGGTACCCAATTGATTTCTTGGTGCCTGGTTCCTCTTTCTTGGGAAACCTTTCTGTGGCAAGCCTTCAGCCTGGATTAACATTTTGCTACCCGGGTTAGAGGGGTGGGGGTGATTACTTACAACTCTTTAACATTCCATTACTTATTGCTATATTCTCCCCCCCCCCCAAAAAAAAATTGTTTCTTAACTTAACTCCCCCCTCCCTCCCTCTACTCCAGCCGGCATAATAATTAACCTCCTTACATCATCATAGACAAAATTGAGTTAAACTTTTAAAGTGACTTATTTTCTTAAGCTATAAATTAGAATTCTCACTTAAAAAAAAAGATGCTTTCCCATTCTTTCATCATTTTTCATTTTGTTTCCGGAAAATTCAAAACTTCTCCGAAACAAAAATGGCTTTTTTCTCCAAATGGAATTGTTTTCCTCTGGAGAGGAGGACACCATCCTAATTCATTCAGAAAATCCTTTTTCCCCTCCCCTCAAGAATAGATTTGTACTAAGGGAATTGAACTGGGAAGCTGAAAAGTTGTTAAACACAATAGTGTGTGTGTGTGCGCGCGGATGGGGGGGGGGGTCAATGGATCTAATCATAGAGCAAAAGTTGGATTTATATAAAGTTTAATAAACGGTTTACACCTTTTTTTTTTACCTATTTTAATATCAATTCAGTCTCTTCTGTTACTGTTATGAATTAAAAATGATATTTATTAAGAAAAACAAAAACTGATTCATTTCTGTGTGTATGTCTGTCAAATCAGTTTTTAACAATTCCTGAAAGTATCTGTAGATTTCATTCAGATTCTTTTGTGACCATTCTTTTTTAAAAATCTAACATAAAAAATTGTTGCAAAACTTTAACTGCATTTCCAAATTCAGGCATGAAATCAAAGAAGTTTGAATTTTCATTTCATTTTTGTTAATTGCCGCCACAGCCACACCTTAGCTGGGAAATCTGCTTCCAAATTGTGTCTGCTAAAGTGGGATGCTCTCTCTACATGTGTGTATTCAGCAGAGAAGGAGGAGGTAGTAAGTGATCTTATTCTGTAAACTTCCCCTGGAAGGGGGGGGGGGGTATATAGTTCTGTCTTCACACACACACAAATTATTTAAGAAAAACTTGTTTGTGAAATGATTGGATTTTAAGACATTACATCATTGTGATTAATGTCTCTTTGGGTATCTCATATTTTAACCAATCTCCTTTCAACTTTTAATTAATATATATATATATATATATATATATATATACAGAATTACTTAGTCTCCCAGAATATATAATGTGAATATACAATTCAAATTCTTGTAATTATTTCATCAGATACACCCCAAAAATGTCCTTGTAAATTGATTCATTTACTATTATTTCTAAATTCATCCAGTCTTTTCTTAAAATGTTCTACATTAGTTTTATTTTTAGCTTGATTAGATAATTTGTTCCAAAAATATATTACTGTTAGAAAAAAAAAAATTGATGTTTAGATTCTGAAATCTTTTTTGACAATAAATTTCCAGTTTGAAATAATTTAAACAAAAAAACTTTCATATTTAGGAATTCCATTAATTATTCTGAAGGTCTTAATTACTGCCCCCTCCCCCGCGTTTCTTTTCTCTGGTAAAGTAGTTAAACCTAAAGAGTCCAACCTATTTTTATTATTGGGATCCTTTATTCATTTAATCACTTTTCTTTATACACCAAATTTTAGTATATTCCAATATACACGAGAGGTGAATGGCCCCCCCCCTCCTCCTCCCCAAAAATGGAGTAAATTCTGAAATTGAAAAATGCGTTTCACCTCCACATTCTGGGGTGAGAGTAGAGGTTATTTTTGCGATTTTTACATCATAACTTCCTTTTGCATAACTTGTATTAAAAAATCTTACACATTTTCTCACTTTTGACGTTCCTGCTTTTTAATATTTTTCTATTTGTGAATTCCAAATCAAACTAGAGAAAATTATTTTCATCTTCTCAACTTCTGATTTAGTGTATTTATTTATTCATTATTTAATATTTTAAATTTAAAAAAAAATATTCTTAGGTACATCTTCTAGTTCTTATCGAATTTGGCTGGAAAGATTTGGCTGAAAGATTTTTCCCAATTATACAAATCTAATTTACTATTTTGAAAATGTCAAAAATGTTCTTTTTATGTTTGGTTTTGAATGACTGCGATTTCTGAAGTAAAAGTTGGTCCAGGATTTTTATTTTCTTATTTGTAGAATTATCTTAGTTGGGAAGTGAAAGTATTCGATTATATTCACCATAAAAAGTCTTTAAAACAATTATTTTAGAATGCAGTTTTCCATATAAAGTTAATGTAAAATGATCGCCAGTTTTCAGGCCATTCTGGAAAGCGTTTTAAGGGCATATATCCAGAATGATTTGTTTTTGTTAAGTAAAATAAATTATGTTTCTTTTTTGTTTTGTGTTTTTAAGGGGAGAGAAACTTCCCTTAATCCTACCACTAACCCCAAGTCCGGATGGCAATTTAAAAATAATTGTTTGTCTTTGTTATTTTCCTCAAAGTTTTTCAGAGTTTCACACATAGTTGCCTAAAAAAAGGTAGAATCTAATTTTTTTGCAGGTGGGGGGTAGCTGAGGGTTCTCATCTACAATAATACCGAATGATCTTTCTGCTCATTCTTAGATTTTGGAATGAAATTTTATTGTCAATTAGACTTTCGTTTCTTTTATTTTTTTTTGTTGTATTTTTGGAGAGAACAACCATAATCAATAGTTCGATGAAAAGTTGTTGATCAGATGACAATAAAAATTTGTTACATTTCTATTTGTAAATAAAATAAATTTGGCTAAAATTAAATAATATACCCTATAAACTAAGGATTAAATTAATGTACTTTCCAAAAATCGAAGTTTAAATATTTTCAGTTTTCTTTTTTTTGGGGGGGGGGGGGGGAGGTTCTATACACTTACTGCAAATTTTTTCCTCTTTTCCGTGTTTTTAACATTTTTAAAAATTTTTTTAAAATTTTGTAAAATTAAAAGAAAAAAATCTCTGAATTGTTTTTCTTTTTTGTATTAATTTTCTTTTTCTTGCTTAATTTCACACAGTAAGTTTATTGGCAAGAAATATTTCAAAATCTACCACACAATTAGATGCTTTTTCTAATAAATAGCTAAATACTTTTGGAACAAATTTTCTAAGCAGATTAAAATTAGCAATAGTATAGAACTGGATGAATTTGGAAATAAGAAGCATAATAAATATCTTCCTCTGAATTTAATTTGAAGATGCAAATCTCATTTTTCGTGTGGAAACTTCATTTACAAAAACATCTGTTACAAATGGAAGCTGAAACTATATTATCTTTTAATGCATAATTCGGTTTACTATACTATTTTAGACTAATGTACTATCTTTCAATGCTCAATTCACGGGTGGATGTAGTGTAGTATCTGTTCTGTTGTCTGGATACTACCACCTCCTTTTGGGGGACTGGTGGTGAAAGTGATGTAATATCTTTTCTGTGATCATGAGACTATCCCCCCAGGTATTACCTCCTCCTTAGGGGTAGTGTAATATGTTCGTTTTAAATTACCACAAAAGCATATAAGAATTAAGCTCATCATCATATAATATAGCCATCCACAAATGTTGCTATGTTGAAATGGAGATGAGTGGGGCAAAAAATTAGGAATTAATCAAAACCATTTGTTCTACTCGGTGTTGTCTGGGAATAAAAATTGTAAGATTAAAGTATTACTTTTGGTAAGGGATATATAGTAAATCTCTTTGGACTACTGACTTCATCAACATTACCTATTTTCTTAATATGTTAAACTAGAAAGGAAGGAAGAAAGTCGAAATTGACGAGAACCATTTGTTCTACTCGGTGTTGTCCAAGATCAATAATTGTTCGATTAGTGATACTTTTGGTAAGAGATATATAGTAAATCTCTTCAGAAAATTGACTTCATCAACATTACATATCTTAATATGTTAAAATGAAGGGGTGTGAAGAGAAATTAGGAATTGACCAGGACCAGTTGTTTTACTACTTGCCATTATCCGGGATAAAAAAAATTGTAAGTATCAAATGGGGGGAGGGGGGGTATAGAAACTTTTGTTCTACTATTGCTTGGCCTTTCGGCTAAGTGTAGTATCTGTTCCGATGGATACTGCACCCCATAGACTGTTATTGTCTTGGCCTTCGGGGCTTGATTTACGCCTGTCTATGGGTCTGTCCTGTGCAGTTCTAGGAGGTCCACCCTCCCAGGCTTTGCCTCCCCTCTTTGGAGCAAAGAGAGACAGATGAGCCGGCTAGAGCGAGAGATAAAAGTTTTAATATAAAGATGTTACACACGCTATTTAACGTTTTGTTTTTTTATGGCCTCTGGCAACGCCGGGTAGCTTTGTAATTTGTAATATAAATGGCAGTTGTCTGTGCGTATGTCCAGCTAAAAGTAAACACCCACAAAGTTGGTATATTCTTGATTGATGTTGCCCAGGATAAATAATATCTGAAATTTAAAAGAAATTATTCATTCTTTGGGGTTCAACTGGACCAGGTTTTGTCAGAATGGGTGTCGGTTTTTCGGCCGTTTATAATGTTATCTATTATATAAAACAGGTGAATAATTTACATTATTATTATTAAAACTTGAGAAGAATGGGCTGGGCGGAGATGAAAGAGGGGTGGTGGAGAGAAATGTGGAAAAACGGGGAAGGTGAGAAAGATAGAGGCAGATTGAAAGCGGTAGAGATAGTTTTAATATAAAGATGTTACAAACACTTTTTAACCTCTTCTATTTTGTTCTTTATGTGAACTCCAGTTACTTGTCGCTACCGATTGTGAGAGCTGGACACCCTATTCTCTGAGCTAACAAACTAGCTAGAAGAACTAGAAAACTAGTGTAAGTATCAAACTAGAAGAATATCGCTTTTAAACGATATTGATACTCTAGAAGATTCAATTCCTTTTATGGAAGGATCTTGCTTTACGCTTAAGTGAAAACCATAATTTCCTCCACCAGAGTGGTGTGTGTGTGTGTATTACTGTAAATATTTTAAAATATTAAAGTGTTTTTATACCTACAGGAAATATCGTTTCGGGGTTTTTACCCTCATCAGTGTAGAAGTGGCAGTTGCAAGCAGTCGAATGGGATCGAACGCAGTTTGTAGATTCAGACTAGAATCACGAAGCTAACGTCTATGTCCAGGCGGCCATGAGAAATCGTCACAGACAGTAATTGAAATTAACGTACATTTAGCCAGGGACCGGGCAAGCGTGTTGTTGTCGAAAGTGTTCGGCGCTCGAGCAGAACTTTGCTGCTGCCAATAATCTCTTAACTCCAAAGAGTGCTCTACTCCTAAAACTGCTAAATCTTAAAGGGGTATTTTTTATCCACAAGTTAAAATCCGGAGAATCTTTACTATGTTTATATAATAGTGCTCAATAATAGAGCTATTTATGTTTTATTTATACAAACATTTGGCCGAAAAATAAGTGTCTTCTCTATGTAGGCATAACAAATCACATAATCTTAGTAATTGACACATAACACCCTGAATCTATAAGACTTCCATTAAAACTAGATAATATTATTATTAATAGCAATAACCTAGAATTTACTAATATAAAATTTCTATCTTAATTACTAGCAGAGACGCTGTCCCAGCCATATCCCCCCTTTCTATTGATTCTAGTGAACTGTTTTGTGCTTGTATTTGTATATTTGTACGTATATTTTATGCAAAAGCATCCAAATGATTGATTTTATTTTATTTTAAAGCTAAATTGTATAGTTGGTTACCTACCGGTATGCCTGATTAATGTGGTCCTTGTAACCCTCATATATTCCCACCTGTTTGATTGATAACCAGATTTGTGACTTATTTTATTGAATGCACCCTATGAAATTGTGATTATGTATCTAGGTTTCTTACTCTTATTTATGTATGTGTATTTTGATGGCCTAGTACGTATTAGTGCATTTAATGTTGTGTGTATAGCGTTTAGGTGCCATAACCTATGTGCGCTTAAAATTAATTCCATGATGGGATATGAATATATTAACTGATATATGTGTACTTTACCTGTCACTAAAGAACTTGTCTCGTTACTTTTGGATTCTGTGCCATGGTTACTTGTTCATACCCACATAAGTTAATAAGAATTGCGTACTATTGTACATTTTTAAGTTCGTACACAACCATAACCCTACCCTTTTAAAATTATTAGTTATGTGTAGTTTATATTTCACCATTATATTTATTGTTGTTGTAATGACTATTATTTTTAATTGTTTATTTTATTTCTAATATTATATATTTTTTATTTATATTCATATATTTTAAAATCTTATCTTTACTTTTTTTTTATCTTTATTGTCTTACTATTATGGTTTATTGTTAATATTATTATCCTTTATTTATTCTAATATTAATTTTATTATTGTTCAATTTTTACTATATCATCAGCTAAGCATATGACAAATTTTATTCCAAAATCATAACTTGTATATTACATTACAAAAAAATTCCACTCTTCCCGTCGTATAAAGTGTGTATATGTGCGTGTAATTATTATATAGTTGCATATGACAAAAAAATGATTTTGTTTCCATGTATGATTCCATTTAATAAATACATATCCCTCCCCTCCCATAATATGCCATAGTTACAAATATATCCTTTCCTTACATCTCCACAATATATCAACGTGCCAACAATTAATAGCTACTTACTTTAAAATAATTTTCATTGGCTGATGTCTGATTATTGAAAATTTTAGTTTACATGTTCAAAAACGCAAATTTGAATTTAGTCATGTGACTTTTACAGATGAAGCTTTTCTACATTCTTAAATATGAAAATGTAAAGAACACACTTATTCTTCGGCCAGAGGAAATCGAGCTTATCAAAGCTGCAGTTGAAACATGTTTTAAAGTGTAGCCAAATGTATGTATAAATAAAACTTTTATATATATATATATATATACAATATAGCCATTTATAGACAATTCTTTTCAAGACTCATCAGTGTAGCTTGACATAGCGATCCACCAATCTAAAGATTGATTCAAACTTATGTATTATTATAATACGTTTGTTTTTCCAAGGTTTTTTCCCAAATATATTTTAATCACATAAAATATGTGCTAAAGTACTCCTCAATTCTCAGATTTAGTAATCTTTGACCCCCCCCCCCAAAAAAAGTTCCATTTTAATTGTTCTAATTAGCCGTAATTTGCAATTAACTCACCAAGTGACCCATCTTGTATGAGGGTTTTCTATCAGTTTCATCCTCTCTACTGTATGTTGTTTGACCCGCTCACATACTCTTATTTTATATTGTCTCTCTTTTGACTGAATACACAATCCTCCTCGTCCCATCTTTTTATATTGACAAAGAGATGTAGCAAGAAGATAACAGGCTGATGATGGCAAAAACAAGGATTACTATTACCCTCTCTGTAAGCTTCTTTCTCACTTTCTGGCAGTAGCCAATTTCTTTTAATCTAGCTTCTCTTCTCTCTTTCTATATTGACGAAGAAACAGTGATAAGATATCAGTAGTAATACTATTTAACCCGTAGTGAGAGAGAGAGAGAGAGAGAGAGAGAGAGAGATACTAAAACTAATTAGAGATTTTATCTTAGTTTTTATTTAACTCACTTTAAAAACTCACTTGTTCTTGATTCATACGATCGAACCAGAGCTCAACAGAGACCGGACAGGTCACATTTTTTCTAATATATATATTTATATATTTGTGTGAGTGACTGAGAGGAATAATAAAAGCGGGTTCGTTTTGGTAAATTGTTACCTAAGATGATCATCTTTCAACTCTGATTCATTAGAGAAGTATGATTAGAATTTAAATGCAACTAAAAGTAACAGCAAAATTCAATGAAATCTTTACAATCTGTTCATAAGAGAATAAATTCCATTAAATTCAACTGTTCCTTCTCTGAAATGAGTTGAAAGATCATTTTTAGTAGACAATTGACTAAAAATGAATAACCCAACTTTTATTATCTATTAAAAAATATTGTGTCCATTAACATTGTTTGCTGAGAATCTTTTATAGAGTTAATAATAGTACTTTGGTTTTGTCTTAAGAATTGTCTAATTTTAGCATCTGGACCAATAGCCACTTTGTGGATGATAATAATAGATCCAGCATCAAGCAGGCATATATGCTTTCTCTTGCTGTGGCTCTGGCAATGAAGATGGGGAGGGCGGTTATAACTTACCTGAACCTTTCTGTTCACACTAGTTATAGTAACAAGAGGAGTTCTATTCTGCTATCTATTAAGTCTAGTTCAGGTATGACACAAGGCCAACCTTTTTAAATAGATAATTGTTTCATTGACATTTCTAAGTGAGGATCTTAGATTTTATCCATTTCTGAAATTATGTTTATAAGCA
>OY744521.1:127609514-127634514 GCA_963556195.1 Sepiola atlantica | reverse complement strand
GAGGAGTCCTACCCTCCACTGTTCTTCTGTCTATAATTTTTATTTTATCCCACAAGGTTAGATGGTTTTCCTTTTCCCTTCATATGACGTCAACCATATCCGTCTTTTTAATATCTTCATGTATTATGACTTTCCAATGTTTATTTAGCCTTACTTTCAGTTGCTGACATGTCTCAGCTTTGTGTATTTTTTTCACACTTCTTGGTCATGATGTCCTCTTTAGGAGACTTGACTTAAACAAAATGTTTTTGCACAGTTCTTATGCCCTATAGATTACATATCCTATGAATTTTTTTCTGACCAGCCCTTCAGATGCATGGTAGACAGGCTGTGGTGAGGTTTTGGGTGATGTCCTTTAATGTTTGCTGATTTCTTTTTAACTATAATAACTTTGATTTATAATTTAATCAATTTAATTGATATTTTTTTAATCACCCCCCCCAAAAAAAAAAAAGAAAAATTTAAAGTTAGAATGAAAGTTACATTATTTTTTTTTCAGAATTTTAATCATAATTTTACAATAGTCAGAAGTTTTTAAACAGATTTTAAAAAAGTTAACGAGATAAAAAAAGAATTTGATTAGAGTTAAATTAATCTAAAGTAGTTCTCAAATTTATTTGTAAAAAAAAAATATAAGAAAAATTCTGTATTTATTATTAATGCTGTTAAAATCCGTCTATTGATGGGAATTTATTGTCTGCACTCCACTGATTCGTTTCAACAAATCCCCATTTCTGGTGGATTTTAATTTGTGTGTATGCATGCATGTATCCATACATATTCTTACATGTATGCACGTTTCATGAGATGTAAATGCCTAACCCTAATCACTATCCTAGTTAACACCAGTTAGCAAAATTAATTATTCCTCCATATGCACCTCTATTAGTGTTACCATCATTATATAAAAAAGAAAAAGAACACAAGTTTCAGGTGTATTTCTTGAATTCCCTTGGTAACCTTTACTTCAACATATTCGGTCAATTTGTCAGTCACTTTCCACTCCAGACTAAATTATCTATCTGATCATTCGAATGAGTTCATAATAAAATCAATTAGAGGAAAATTTTTCCTGTTTAATGAAATATGTATAAAGCATAAATTTCTTGCACACACACACACACACATTTATTTAAAAGTGAGATATATATATATTTTTTTTTCAGCTAGAGCAGTAGGCAAGTTGGCTCAGAGTGTAGGGTGTCACTGTCATTATAAGTAGTGACTAATGTCCAGGGTTCGATGCACTCACTGTGTCTAGCCACACTGGTGAATCTTTAAAAGACAAAATATGTCTGTGGACTACATATGAGTTTACATATTCTTTCTCTCTCTCTCTCTCTCTATCTATATATATATATATATATATATATAAATAAATAAAGTTAGGTATGTTTATATATTTGTATTACAGGATTCACTCCTAAACTAATTAACCAATCATTATGAATTTTGGAACACAGCTACAAGGGCACAAGGATTTGTAATGAGGGCTATATTTAGTTTTATGTAAAGACAGTAAAAAGAAAGTGAAAATTCAGATACCTCTGATTCATTGAAATTTTAGCCATAGGTAATAGACATCAATTGATACATATTTTCCAAATTTCAGTTTCTTTGAAGCATTTAAAAAGTTTTTTAGAGGAGGATAATCTGTGCACAACCCCCATTTGAAAATTAAAATATTTCAGATTTGCATTAAATTTGTATCCATAGTTATTAAACACTAATTTAGTAAATATTCCCTGAATTTCAATTTGTTACTAAGACTCTTTAAGCTCGTGTTTTAAATTTTATACATTTTCTAGAATCAAAATCATGTTATGGATTTTGATCAAAATTGAAATAAGGATTCTAAACATGAAGCTTAGTATCATTATATTTCTATTTTAATCTTCGTAAGGAGACAAAAGTGGTGCAAAATTGTTCTATTGGGGGATTTTACCCGTCCTGGGACGAGTATTCTTCTAGTATATAAATAAAATGTATTTTCTCTTTTCTAATAGTTGTGCTTTTCTGTAATACAAAATTGAAGTGGGGTGGTGGGGAGGGCGTTGGCCTAATATAATTGACTCTTGCAGGTTCAAATTCCATTGGATCTATTTTCTCTTGTCATCGTATTAACTCTCAGCTCAACCACCCCGGCTATGGAGGAAATAGCTCCTCATGTACAATGAATTGTTTCTAATAGGTATTTAGTTCTCATCAAATAACGCTCAAAAGGTTGTTGATCTGCCATAAAACAGACAAATGAAAACATCTTTTGGATAAATTTCACATTTTAAAGATTTCTTTAGAATTGGACATTAAATTTAACTTTTTTTAAACACATTTCTAATCACTTTTCTAGTTGATTTTTTTTAGTGTAATCTATTTATACAGGTTATTCGTCTGTGTCTGGCTAAAACTTTAAAAATAGAATATTTTGTCCACAAAAACATTAATTCAGAATCTTTGTAGCAAGTTTTTGTTAAAAAAAGATTTTATCTGCAAACTTTATGAACAAAGATCTTTGCAAACAAAAATATGTAATGCTAACAGTAGAAATAAAGAAATGCCCAAATCATTTTAGTATTTCAAAAGTTATGATAGACAAAAAGAAAATTCCCAATTTATATATTGATTCTGCTATTTTTAATATAATACATGTTAAATATATTTATTTGAATAGGAAATAAATGAAATTGCAAATTTATCTTGAATTAATTTATGCCTGGGTGGATAGGAATTTTTGTTTTTTTGCTAAGTTTTCTAATGTTGACGATGGAATAATATTTTATTCATGATTTGTATTTTTTATATAATCTACAGGTTAGTAAAATATAAGATATCTTATTTCTCAATCACTGCATAGTATATCAATATTTTAATTGTTTTATGAAAGTCAATATTTGGCTTGGATAAAAGCTTTTTTCAAGTGCTTTAAAAAACAAAAAACATTATACATCCAAAGATGGCGTTGGTGTTTCCTCAGAAAGTGTACATTGATCTAAGATAAATTTCCTACCTATAATGAGGTGGGAGTGAGGATTCCCTCTTAGTAGTTGATTTTCTAAGTTTTTTTAATTTTGTTTTGTTTTTAGTTGCCTCCCTTGGTTTTCCCTCCTCTTCATTTTACACATATTTAAATAATTCTTAATGTAAGATTCGATTTGATATCGGGACATAATGATGTGGATTTGAATGGATAAGTTTTTAATATTTTCTAAATTTCTTAAAGTCGGTTTAACAATTTCAAATCTATCATTGTTTATAATCGGGTGGGGGTGATGGTATTAAGGTGAGGGGGAGGCATTAATTTTATTTATTTTTTTGATTTAATCATTCCTGAATATGTATCTATAGATGTCTATAAGGATTATTAACTATACGTAGATGTATATGTATAATATATATATTCAAACAATTATATTTAATTTCAATTTTCTGACATGTTTTAATGAGGATAAATTTTATAACCCTGATATTAAAAAGACAGAAGAATTGAAAAATTAAAATTAATTGATAGACAAGCATCTATGGTGTTTAATAATAAAACTAGTTTGATTGAGAAGATGCTGCATACTGTCTGTTTTTTTTTTTTAGAACAATTTAATTTTCAGTTGATGTTGCAGCCCGAAGAGATGTGTTAACATTGAAACGCTGGTTAACTCGCATAGGCTTTTCTAATGTTTATATAAGTATATTATAAAGCTCTACCTTCTATTGAGCACTTTTGAAAAAAATATTGGTTTTTAGTTCATTTTATCAATATATTTGAACTTGTTCAATTATATATATATATATATTCTTGTAATAATAATTCAATTTAGTGGAGTTTCTTCATGATTTTGATGTCCCCATTTTTAAAAACTTACCTTGTGACCTGAAAGCTTTTATGGGAATATTTTTTTTGTCACGGTGTGGCTGAGGTAGATCTTTATTTCCACCCAAACTGTTATATACCTAGAGATATTTTTTATTTTGGATGAATTTTCATTATAAACGGATTTTCTCATAAATAAATTTAAAAATATTTTTTTTTTTAAATACTAATGAAACTAGCAGGTAAAAAAAAACAATTTTAATTTAGTTAATCATCAATAATTCTCTTAATGTTTTATAAATACTTTTCAATATCGATTTAAGTAGAATATTGTCAATTTAGAATGCATATTAAATCTGGTTGAAATTAAAAATCTTTTTTTTTAATTTTATTTTTCTAATATTTTTCGATTCACTCAAATTTTTGTTTCTAAAATTTTTTAGGAAATTTGATTATGTATAGAAGATGTCTTTTTCTTTTGTGTCCTTGTATTTATCAGAAGAAATCGATGTAATTATTATATAGATCTTAGTTTGAATGAGTCCGTCATATGTTCCAAATGATATAAGATTGTTCAATCAGGTGCAGCATGCCATCACATGTGCTTGAAACTGTTAAGTTTTATCATAAATATCAAACTGATTACATTTATTTATGCTTTATCCATGATATTGAGCACTCTTCACCCATGAAAAGACTGTTTAATGAGATGTTGAGTTGGAAAAAATATTTACCAATTCTTGACTCCTGGGGTTGAAAGTTAGCTGAAAAAAATTCACTATTTTCATTCACTCGAAACAAAGGGGCATATTGCCACTGAAGTGTAAGGGTCTACTGTGATAGGGGCCAGATTTATAGGGGGACAACCTAGGTGGAGATGTTTGTTTACATTTAAATTTTTGCATGTTGGTACTGTCGGGAGCAGGAAGGGAATTCTAAAAGTAAGCAGTCTGAGGAAAGAAGCTATCAGAGTAGACAATCTTCCAACATCAAGTAACCTCTACAGTGAAGGGGTGGAATTTAGCAGTGGGTCAGGGATTTTTTTCGTTTTTGCAAAAATTGCTGACTCTAACTCCCCATCTGTGGGAGCCATTTATTACAATCCGTTTTTATTATTTTATAAACGTGGTGCAAAGAATTTGATGGTTGACATTTGTCATCTTCTCTTGGATGTGTCGGTTTATTTGAATTTCCTGAATTAACTTAATAGATAAGTTTTAATTAAATTTATAAATTAATCTCTGAACATGGAGAGGAAAGTCTGAGATAATTATGCTTTATCTGAACAAAATTTTATGTTTTGTTATCAATGTTTCTAGCTTTAAGCATTCCTCGCTCTCTCTCTCTCGCACACGTTCTCTCTCTGGTAAATTAGCACAAAACATTAAAAAAAAATTCTGTGACTTCACTTTCTTGAAGTGAACATTTCTTAAAATGACTAGATGTTAAATTCAGTCTGTATTAACCTAAAATAATTTCATATTTAAGTCATAAAATAATTTGATTTACATTTAAATAAAACTTCAAAATTCTTTAAAAGCTTTCTAAAATGTTATTTCTATTCAACGTTGTTAGTGTTAAATATTTCAATCTATTTTAATTAGAGGAAATTCTTTTCTTTCTGTTTACCATTTAATATTATTGGGACATTTCTAAATAGAACATTTCAGTTTTATCAACTTTTATCATTGCAAACATTCATGTTAATAAACAATCAAAGTTTTTTGTATATTTTCTTAAATTTATTATTTAATTTGTTCTTTCAAGAAAAAAATTATTTTTCCTGGTTGAAAATTAAGATATTCAAATGTGATTTGATGATTTTGTGCTGGAAGAAAAAAAGAACAATCTTATATTTTCAAGAATCCATTACTTTTATTGATGAAAACGAAATGTCAGTACAAAGCTGGAATTCCTGGTTAAAAAGCAAGAACAAAAAAAAGCCATCTTGTTGAATCTTTTCTTGAATTCCCAACAAGGAATAAGATTTGTTGTTTTTGTTTCCCTAGGCAGGCCAGTGTTTGTTGTTTTTGTTTTTCCTTTTCCACTCTAAAGGTCAATGGGTATTTCACCCCCCCCCCCCTCACCCCCATGTTAATTAAAAAATGCTGACAACCATTTTCTCTTTTGCTGGTCAGGCTGAAAAATCAAGAATCTTGAAAAAAAAAAAAAAACTTCAATAGATTACATTAGTCTTTTATTTCTTTGAAAAATCTAAGGAAGGTTGTGGCAGTTTTCTGATTATATTCGACCTGTGTATAAGTCTACAGCAATCTTAAACAAAACAAAAACTAAACCCTGAATTTGTAGTTAAGTTTTATTTTCTTACCACAGAATAATTTTGCAACAAGCTAATAATTTTATCTATTTTTTTTAACAAAATATTAAAAAACAAACACTCATACATCTTTATATTAAAATTGACACCGAAATAAAAATTTAAATCAATCTTTCAATTTGATGTTGCAGTAAATATACTTTTAGAACTGTAGCTTTTAATTGGAGTAAACTTTAATCCAGCTAAAATGCTGCAAGAAAGATGTTAGTAATAAAAACTAACATTTTTTGTTTTGTAGGTTAAGGAAGTGAAAAAATGTTAATTCTTAAATCTTTAAATTTATTGCCTTTCAAAATTCTCTTTTAAAATCCTCCACTTATTAAACCAACTTGGCGGCACCATTTTTTTTTTTTCGAATCCTTCAATTTAAAACCGATTATTTTTTAAGAACAATTTCTACTTGTAGACGTTTTCTTTTTCATTTATCTTGCACAATCTCTTATCTTTCTTTTAATTTATTGTCTTTATGATTACTTTAATATTAAAAAAAGGAAAAGTTTTTGATAAAAAGTTCCTTGAAATTGGCAAAGACAAACAGATGTAAAGAAAAAATGGCTGTGGCAGTCTTGTTGGGTTTTTAGATTCTTCTGAATCTGAAAATCCATCCAATAGCAAAGCAGCATTCACCTCATCCTGCCCCACAGGGTGGAAGACCCTAACCAAAGAACAGTAGCCAGACAAAAATCCCACCCTAAATATAGCCAAGTGGAAATTGATACTCCCCCCTCCTAACTGAATTTTGCTACCTTTTAAATAATTTACGTTTTATTTCTTGGGACGGTATAATTTTTTTCTTTTCTTTTACTGGAAAGTTTTTAACTTTTCCTTAAAATAAACCTTCCTTAACCGAACTCCCTGTCCAAATATACCTAAGTAAAAACTGAATAAGATCTTGATGACCTTTGTAGTGTTTGATGACTTTGCTGTCAGCATAAATTAGTCCCTATAGTAATAAGAAAATTGATAAAAGTATTCACACATAATTTTTTTTTTTTTTTTAACGGTATTCAAAGTTTAAATAAAAATGAATGAAGAAAATCACACATTTCATATAAGTTTTTTGGGGTGAGTGGGGGGGTGTATGCAAAATTATAAAGTTTAAAACTTGCTTAAACTTTGAAACTTAATGTAAGATTAAGTAAAAAATAAACCCGCTAAAATGTAAGATTTTCTTTGCTTTTTTTCTATTTAGTGATATTAAATCATTAGTTTTCTGTTTCTTGCCAAACTTTCTTTGAGAGAAACAAGATTTTTCAACACCTCCTTCATTTATTTTCTCATACTCTGCCTCCTCCTTATTGCCTTCTTCCATACAAGGTAATAACATGCAAATACCAAACTTATTTCCCCCTTCTCTCTTTCTCTCACACACACAATGGAAGCCATGATGAATCACAGACTTCTAGATCTTTCTTTTTTTTTTCTTATTGAAGCAACAAATTCTTCAGATTTTGATTCCAAAAGGTTCTTGGAACAAAATAAAAAATTTCAAACTTTTACTTAAACAAATTTCAAAGTATTATTTTAAGAATATATTACTTATTTATTTAATTTTTAATTTGAAATCCCATTTAGATTTCTAAACTAACAGCTAACCATTTTTGTTTCTAATTACTTTTTTAAAAAAAAAGGAATTTTTTACTGGTCTTACTTGATAAAAAAAATTAAGGAAGCAAATTTGTTGAATAAGTGGAGGGGGAATGAAAAAATGTTAACTTTTATACATTAACAGTTATTTAACAAAACTGAATTTTCTTTAATCTTTAAGAAATTAATTCCTCAAACTGGATATATAATTTTACAATGAAAACCTTGCCTGATTGTATATAACCTCAGATATGACACTCACCTTGTCCTAGCAATGAGAGAATTGAAGAAAGATTTTTTTTTTCACTTTGCTGATCTGATGTCATGATGGTGGACATGGGTCTAGTCGTTGCTTGGGTGGGGCTCTGCTCTTTCTGTCTGTTGCACTTCCATACACAGAGAACATACTTCTTTACATTCCATACTTCGAGTAAATCTATGAGATAGTAAAGAAGAATGTGACTTGTGCACAGGAATTGTTTGATCTTTTTCATCCTTGGTCCAGCATCTTGAGAAGCGCAAGTCGACCCATGGTTGATGTGGTAGTACCATGTAAAAAAAAAACCTGTTGGACATCATCATCCCTTAGAGGAAAGAAGGAAGCTATGAAGGAAGGAAGGAATGGGTTAGCACCAGTACACACATGCACACACGTATACTACACAAGCATATATATATATATATATATAATCATGTTTGGCCCAAGAAGAGAGAGACCATGGAACTGCTCCACTTGGCAAACTGGCTTCTGTGGCTCCTTAAAACCTGCACACTGTATGAAAGCATCAGATTGTTTCACCAATTTCACTTGGAAACAGATATTCAACTGTTTGGCTCAGCCAATCACATTCAATCTCTGAATAAGCCAATGAGAAACCTTGTGACAGGATGTCTGGTTCCAATCTTTAAAATCCCCTCCATCCTCTTCCCAAACTCTTATCTATGGCTACTAGCTTTGACCCTGGGTAGGTCCATTTTCTGTGGAAAGGGTTGAAGAATGGGGAAGAGGGGGGCAACTATCCGGAGTAAGTGAACAGTGCCAAATTCAGGTGAATCAATCTGATTGGAAGGGGGGGGGGGGTACCTTAATGATTAAATAACTTTGAAATGACTGTTTTGTTAAATAAGAAAAATTGTGCCCCCCCCCCCCCATCCCAGACAAGAGTGAATGAACATCTTGCGAGGAGAAAGGGCGGAGGAAGCTGAAAATGTATTGGGGCCCACAGATGGAAAACTTGGCTAAATATGGCTAACAATATTCTGAGACTAGATAGATCAGAGATAGAGTTCCTCAAAGTGTTGGGGTGGTGTGGCTAACATGAAGAGGAATGTAGTTGATGTGCTATGAGGTGTGTGGGTGATTACTTACCAAAATAGACTTAGCTCCTCCATCCCTCTTATCACATCAACATCTTTTTTTTCCTTCCAGTTCCACGTTTACTTGTCTTTAAAGAATAGTCAATGTCAATCGACCCCTCTAAAGGGCCTTTTTTATTTAAAAAAAAAAAAAAAAAAAAAAAAAAATTCTGTTAAGACTTTTGTTGGGTTACCAACATTTAGTCAATCATTTATCTTTATGGAATCATATTCTTCAGTTCTTGTTGGGAAGTTTTTAGCATCTCTTTCCGTTTCTGTTGATGGGTGCGTGTGTATTTTTGGAAGTTTGTCAAAAACATTTTGCAAACTGGTCTTACCATATAATCAACCAGCTTAGCAGTTCACCTTTACTTCTATTTTTCTCTTATTTAAATTATTTAAACTCAAAATTCATTATTTTCACAATTATTTTTTGCATGTTGTATTTTAAAATAGTTCCATTTTTTTTTAATAATGATCGACTTGTAAATCATGTTCTCAGTCTTAAAGACTCTACTTGTAGAAGTGATGATATCTCTTTTAAATGCTAGAATTTTTTTAGTAAGATTCTTTCTATAGTGTGTTTTGCATCATTTTTGTTAATTTACTTTTATTTCTTGGGTTTTCTCCTTGAGTCTTCACACCAAAATATTTTATATATATATATATATATAATATATATATATATATATATATTTTTTTTTTTTTTCGGCATTGCCATTTTACTTTCCGTGTCAGATTAATTCTCTTTTATTAAAATCTATTATTTATTTCTCTTTTAATTATTGGTTTGTCTATTTTTTTTATGCCGGTGGAAATGATAGAATCCATAGGTTCACTGATGGAATAGTAGCATGGTCGAAAAATACTGTTTTTCTTTGATTTTAGTGGAAAGAAATAAAAACAATACTTGACTGTGGTCTTTAATCTTTTATTTTAACCAGTACTTTCGAAATGACAGTTTTAAAGTTTTAAAATCATTTTTGAATGTTCATTTTTAAATTTATAATAATGAAGAAAAAATACCTATAAGCAGTTTACGTGGTAAACTTCAACATTCAAAAGCCTTTAAATTGGGGCATATAGAAAATAATTTTTGCCGAGAATGAAAGTTTATGGACAAAAGTCAAGTATTTTTATTAATTTTTCCTCATAAAAACAAACAATATTTTCTCTGCCACCATTAGTGTGTGCCCATAAACCAACTCTGTCTAAAGTGAATAGTTTTCACAGCCATTCTCTTAGATTATTTTTTAACATATTTTTGTCATACAAATTAAGCTGACTCATGATAAATAAGTAATGCTGTAGACTAAATGTTGGTGTCCACAATATATCTTTATTGACCTCCTTAAATCAATTTTCATTTTTGGTTTCTTGTCAAATTCATTTTGGAAGATTCAAATACTTTTTTTTTATTGGAAGAATTCTGTTTTCACTTCAAATTATTCACCTTATCTTAAACTTTATTTGCAATATAGTCTTATTTAATAAACTCTTCTCAAACTTCATCGTTCCACTTATTTCAAAAGAAGATCCCCCCCCCCTTTGGGGTTTGGGGATAAAAGAATATTCTGTATCTTTTATGATGATTTTAAACGAAATCTAAAGTAATTCTTACAAAGTTAGAACCATTTCTTCATCCAACTTTTTTGAAGAATGGTAATTTTATGCCAATTGCAAAAGAAATTATGAAAAGAAAAAAAAGGAAAAATGTTAAAACTACTGAAAAGTGAAATGAGGTCATTTCAAATAAAAAACAACTTACTATTTTATTTATTCTGTATGCCTTTTTGGGCAGATCTTCCATCTTTTAATAAAATATAAAAAATATTTTTTTAAAAAATGATATAGAATTACACTCTCACAAAAAATATAATAGGGATATACAGATAAAATTCTTCAACATTTCATCAGATAGACTCAACAAATATCTTTGTAAATTGATTTATTTACCATTATTTCTAAAGTCATCCATTTTATTCTTATTTGTCTATATTTCCGATCTTTCAACAAAAATTCCCAGTGTATATCCCCAGCAGATTTAATAGCTGGGGTTTGTTTCCTACTTGTCTTGTAGGAAGGACCAGTTTTATACTAGGATTTAATTCTATGTGTAAGGAGGCGGGGTAGGTTTTTCTTCTCACTCTGTGGGTGGGTGTGTTGTATGTTTTAATACCCCTGGGATCACCCTTTCTACCCCAGCAATTACTTCTTCCACTTTTATTACCTGTTTGACTCTCAACATAAACTAACTGTACATAAACTAACAGACTGCCTTCTTCATCCTTTCTTGCATCATCTGCAATACCAGAGGAAGAGGAAGAGGATAAAAATGAAACAAAAAGTGATTATGCTTCATGAAAATCATCTTCTGTGTTTCTGATGTGTTATGAACATCTTATAACCATTAATGGTTTAAAAAGAAATGACTTCATACAAACTCGATTTTTATTATAGAACTAAATTTTATAATTTAATCTAATTGATTTCTGATTGGATGTTCTCTCTGATCACAATAAATGCATATTCGTTAAAAAGAATAAAAAAAAACATTTATCAAAACTGAAGAAATAAAAACGGTTGATATATATATTTTTCACACCATATCCTCTTCCTCCTCCTCCTCTTCGGGTTTTCAAACTGACAGAAAAGATGGCCTGTCCCGGTTTGTATGTTTCCCTGTTGGCACACTTATGCTCCGAGGGGGCAGGGCAGAATCCAAGATTGTGAAAGCCAGGTGCTGCCTCTACCTTTTTTGTGGCACATTAAAAGAACAACAATATTATAATGTTGTTACATCCTCCTCCCATGAACCCATTCACACACACCCAAAATATACTTCTACAAAAATCTAGAGGAGGGAATCCCCCCCCCCCCAAAAAGAAACTAGAGGGAATTTCCTCTACTAAATACTTACCTCTACTGTTTGCTTTTCATGTCCTACACCAAATCATCATCATAATCATCACCATCATTGTAGCTCTTGTCTGACCTAGGTTTCAAAGTTCAAGATCTCTCAAAAATTAAAACAAAAATACCAACCAGAAGAATAAAAAGTGAATATTTCAAAGTGAATATTTTACATCTTCAAAATGTCAATGATTTATTTATAGTATAGATTTAGGTAAGCACGGTCTACTGCGGATATCTTAACGGTTATCTCTGAATGCATATACAATACCCTGGACAAGGCAGGTAAAGTTAGAGCCGTATCACTTGATATATCCAAAGCTTTTGACAAGGTCTGGCATCAAGGTCTTCTCATAAAAATTAATTCATATGGTATTACTGGATGAATATTTAATATAATTAGATCCTTCCTATCCCCCCAAAAATCCAGGTTGTCCTCGATGGCCGTTCATCCAAACCACATGACATAAATGCAGGTGTACCTCAGGGATCGGTCCTTAGTCCATCATTATTCCTGATTTTTATAAACGACCTCCCTGATGACATTGTCTGAGATGGGTATATTTGCTGATGATACCGCACTCTAATCTCGTCATGTGGATAAAACAGATGTGCACATATGCGAGGCAATGGCTGAATACTTAGAAAGTGACCTCCAGTCTGTAGTGGAATGGGGTCATAAATGGATGGTAACATTTAATACTGCTAAGACAAAACTCCTTTCTTTCAACAATTACGAAAAACCTCTTCAACCACCGATTGCCATGGCACATACCCTACCTTTGAGTCCAGTGTTTAAACTCCTTGACCTTACATTCACAGGTAACATGAATTGGAACAAATACATAGAAGGCATTGCCAAGGCTGCTGCAAAGAAAGTGGGCTCCCTCTACTGTGCTAGAAAACTTCTCACACGACAGTATCCTATATCTCTACAAAGCCACCCTCTGCCCATGCATGGAGTATTGTTATCACATCTGGGCTGGTGCACCATTCACTAGTTTCTCCCTCTTAGACAAGGTCCAAAAAAAGAGTATCTAATCTAATAGGTCTTTCACTATCCACTAAGCTCCAGCCCCTGTCCCATCGTCGCAATGTTGTACAGTTGTGCTTGTTTTATAAGTACTTCAATGGAATGTGCTCTGATGAACTTGCTGCTCTGGTGCCCTCTTGGCATAAATACACTCGACCAACCTGACAGTCAGCTAAATCGCATTCATTCACTGTGGAGGTCCCCAGATGCCGGAGGGCCTTCTACTCCAATAGATTCTTTCCTTGAGCTGCCGGATTTTGGAACTCTCTCCCTGCTCCCCCGACTGTACCAACGTGCAGAAATTTAAAACTAATGTGAACAAGCATCTTGCTGTAAAGCTCCCAATTTAGGATAACTCCTTAAACTTTTACCCTAATTCTCAGTAGTCCCTTATGTCTACAGTAGCAACTTGCCTTGTTTGGGGTGAACAAAGTTTTTAAAAATAACAAATAAATTTTTTTTTAATTTTTAAAGTAGAACAAAAGACATGAAAACTAGTTTGAGAAAAGTTTCAATAAAATTTGATCATAATTTTAATCTTTTTAATTTCAAATTTAATTAATTTTTTGTGGTTTAAAATTATTGGGATATTGCTCTATTTCAAGTCGATATAATATCTCTACAATAAAATTACATTGTGTGTGAGAGATAATAATTAGATATTCATTGTTTCATACCCCTTTTAGTCTTCCAATGGGAATTATATATATATATATATATATATATATGGCACAATCACGTTGACACACCGGTTCCCGTTAGATCACCGAAGTTAAGCGGCGTCGAGCCTGGCCAGTACTGAATGGGTGACCATTTAAGAATACCAGGTGCTGTATGTGCTCTTTGCTTATCTCGGCATTGTTTCCAGTTGTCTTGTATTATTACTTGCCATTGGAATCAAGCAGTGCCGACTCAGGAGAGCGGTTGTTGGGGATTGCACAACCCTTGCAATTACAAATTCACATGCGGGTAGCCCCTGGTGGGGCACTCATACGTCGAAAAATCGACGGGAGAGTCCATTATTATTATTATTATTATTAATTATGATTATGTATTAGCATATACTATCAGTGCCTTTAATTAGCAGTCTCTTTAAAAGTTCAGCTCGATGATTGTCAATCAGTAACAACAGCAGATATGTCAGGTTCATTTTATATTCCAATAACCGTGTTTATTTAAATTTTTATTTGTTTTTTGTTTTTTCCACATTTCCAAAAAACATTTCTGTGAGATGTATTTTTTACTCTTTGTGGATTTTTCTGATTTTGTAGTGTTGCAGAGATGATATTGACATAAAAATGTTGTTTGGCTCACGGCAAAAGAAACGGACCGTAAAAAATATCTCACAGAAATGTTATGTTTTTTGGAAATGTAAAAAAATTAAAAAAACATGGTTATTAGAATATAAAATGAACCTGACTTTATATACATATATATATATATATATATATAAATGAATAAATGCAAAAGTTTTTTTCCATCTATTCTAACTTATCTATTTATCCATCTATTCTAACATATTTATTTACCTCCTCACTAGGTGGTGAGACACAGCGTCTGGTTTGGTTTTATAAAGCCAGCGCACTAGGATAAGCACACTCTGGTCTACAAAAATGCCTGAGCAGCACCGTCGGCATTCCCTGGTAGGGGTGTCTCCAGCGATTAGCAATAAACTAACCCCTTCTCAGAGAGAAGGTAAGGCCTGGGAGAGTGGACCTCCTAGGACGGAACAGAATCATGTCTAAGCTTGACAGTCATAGTTGGACTGTTTTGTAAATACCGTATATATATATATATAGTATCTTCCACTGGATCATTTTTCATATTGTCGAAATTTCCGTCTTGGCAATGTCAACATGGACTTGTACAGTCTAGTCCATGCCTCCTGCAGGTACACCTTAGGTTATTGCATCCTTCTGAACAGTTGCAATGAATTATCTGAATGTGCATCTGGAGCATGGCTTTTGTCCGTCATCACTGGAACAAGTTTTCTCCCTTCAATCTTCCGCCCCCACTCAGATGGCACCATTTCATCACTACATCCCATCCACTCCATAATCTTGTAAGTCTGCAAAGAATGAAATTTACAGGCAGAGGGCGTTGGTGAGAGTCGTTCTGATGTGACGAACATCTTAACTCTCGCAACTTTCTTGCAGAGCATATTGTATCTAATAGATGCCCGGGAGTTTTTCTCTATCCGCATTGAATAAAGCTACCATTGCCTTACAACCATCGGTTTGCACAACATCCTAGCTTTGCTTTGGTAGAGAAAATGCTTTTGAACAGTCTGTCATCGTCTTTTTTTTTTCTTGACTATTCGTTGGTACCCCAACGTCTTTCCTATTTCGAATACCCTGAACACTGAATCACATCCCGTAAAGGCATGCAGGAACAACAGATCATTACAAACTGCTTTGCCAAGCACCTGCTTCAGAATCTTGATATTGTAGATGTAGGATTTCGCCTTGTCAGAGCAAAAATAAAATGCAGTACATTTAGAAACATATGCACTGAACAGCAAGAGAAGGTTCGTGTCTTCAATGAGGGTGGTTGATTTAAAAGCAGAAATATTGATGGCTGCCTTTGCAATCTCAACATCGGCATCTCCTTCTGCTTGAAAAACGTCACAGCCTTTCTGCCACATTCATTCCATGATCATCTGGATCAGCGCCTGCTTGTTTGCCACATTTGACAAGAAGTCCTCCTTTTTCCCAGCAAATTTTGTTACCTCGGTAATGTTCACCTTTCTTGCATTTAGCTTTCGACTACGCTGCTGATGAGTACAGTCCTTTATACTTGATCAAACTTCATAACTATCAAACACGACAGTTGCTCTTCCATAGTGTTCAAACATAAATGAGGCATAATCATTTGCAATCTAGCTGTAGGTACTCTTCTCCTTCCATTTCAAACTGTGAAGAAGAGGTCCTCCGTCTAGTACATTGGCTCTGTGACTGGAACGGTTTGTGCCACGGCACTGTCCAATTTTGTTTCAACATAATTTCTGAGAGCTGCTGCCAGCTGTGGTTTGTCTGCTTGACGTAAGATGCGTTTTCCTTCAAACAAAAGAGACAGAATTCATAGGACATGAGATCATCCAGCCTTAGATCACCCATCTGTGAGACCACGAGAAAACTCTGGAATAAAAGTACTGGGGCAATGCTACGATCTGCAGAAACTTTGACATTCTTGCTCGATGCTAAAGTCTTCGCTTTCAAACACCGTTTGTGAGAGTAGGAGAAAACTGATTGTCATCCATCTTCTGTACAATGCCTTTTTTGATTTTGAAAAGGTCCTGAACATTGACATCCTCGTTAGCAGAAATCCCTGTGAAAATATTGCATAACGATTCATCGCCTGAAAACAGCTTAAAGCTGTCTAGTTGATCTGCAATTTTCCCACGGTCTGTCTCATCTCTTCTCAACTGAGAGGCAGACAACTTCTGTTGTTCACTTGTTGTGTAACTTCGTGCGGTAAGTTATTGCATGGCAAGTTTGTAAGCGGATGACATAGTGGACGACATTGCCCAAATTGTTCTCTGGTGTTTGAACATCTCACTACCCCGTTTGAGCCTACCATGGCTTTTGAGTGAGCGCGTTAGTGTTTGCTCGATGACAAGATTGGAGCCAAGACTAGCCCAGTATTGGTTTGGCTACTGTGTCTGATTACGTGAAACCCAAACAGGAACTTTCATCCCTTATCAGAGTTAGACTGTTGTAAATCCTACCGATGAAATCTGATTCCAACAATGACTTCAAGTCACATTCACCGGTTTCCATTAGCATGTACAACCGCTCAAGTTCCTCTACTTGGTCCTGAAAACCAGGTTCATCCTCTAAGATTTTGGCAACAATCTGATGTGTGAGCAGGTGGCCACAAAATGCTTGTTGCCCTGCCTTTCCGCTCATCATGTGTACGACAGCATTTTCACCATATACTGTCTCCATGATCTCCTTGAGTCTACTGCCATCCAGCAATGTCCTATATATTTGCACTCCTTATGCATCAGGTGCATCATGCCTTGCCAGCTGGGAGTAGTCTGGTTGAAGTGAAAGAAAGCTTTGATGAGTTTTGCTGCGGTTTTGAGAATTGCTCATTTTTGTGCTTCCTTATCATCTGTCGGAGGTGAATTGTAGTATTCACGAAGAATGTCACAGGTTTTTTCCCTAAATGTCAATGTTTGCGACACCACAACGGCCTTTGGTCACAAATAAAGAGTTTTCATATCGACTTATCAGCTTTCCCTTGAAGTACTGATTTCCATATGTCGTTGATTTACTACCTCGTAAGTATTCTCCCATTTAAACGACAAGGTCCTATATCGTTATCTGTTCCTCATCGTTTTCCTTCAAACATACACCCTTTCGAATGCTTCATCCTGATTGCTGTCTTTTGGTCTTTTTCGTCGTTTGGTTTATTCAACTGACGTGAACTATCTTGGAATGGTTCGCATTGTATGGAAGTTAACGTTACATGACTGGTGGTACACAGTCTGCAGCATGAAGATCACCACCAAAATATTCGATCTGACCTTGAACAGCAGTAGTCCACTCATCTCCTTGTTTTGCAATGAACCAGGATGTTTGAGCAAATGCATCAGTCTTCACATAGCAAATCTTTTCCTCACTTTTTCATTTATAACATTTTTTTGTGGTATCAGTTCCACAGAAAAAGCAATGTGTTTTATTGTCATATCGTCCCAGAGAAACACGAGTGCCCCTTTTTACTGGCCGAGCAGAATCATCAGTTTTTGAGGCGAAAGCAATGTCCTTTTTGTTTATGTGAACACTAGTTCCAGCTTAAACAATGACTTTGACACTTCTTTCGACACTTGCACGGTTAACACCTGCAGCCCCCCTTTCTCGAAGCACCACAGTCTCATCACAGTCCAAATCCTGTTCGCATAAAGGACAAGTTTCTCTACTGCCGGCTGAACTCGTGTTTAACCTTGAAAATATACAAAAATATATGTGTATTAGTATATGGAGCTAGTGAATTGTTTGTGAGGGCAGTTTTTGATGGGGTAAAACGGAGTCTCTATGTTTTTCAGTTTTCTCAGGAATCCTATAAATTTATATACTGAGGTAAGGGGCCCAATTAATTGAAGAAAGTAATAATTCATTACTGGTACTCATATAAAAATAATCACCCATATGCCTGTTTGTGAATGTGGGTGAGTGCAATAAGGGGTTTAAGGGTACGGGTACCAATGTGGATGTAATGAGGGGTTTAGGGGTCGGGTACCCCTAGATATAGTATAAGGGTTTCTTTAGCATCACTGGTAACCCTTTTTATGTGAAAGATTGACCCTGAAAACTTGGGTAAAAATCCAAGATGTATTGATTTATCTTGAAAACTAACCGAGTTAGTGCTTCACATGTAAATGGAAAAGGACTTGTAAACCCCAAAAAGTCATATTCGAAATTTGACACTTTCCCATACTCGGATCTTGTCCAATTTTTTGTATGTTGTAGACTAGACCCAGGGTAACATAAAACCACCAAAAAACAAAATGTTGCAATTTCTTTGAGATAGGGGTACTCTGGCAGTATATTGACCCGTCTACTTCTTTTATGGAGTATACTCTTAGGTATTACTTCCTTATTTGACAATGAGTATGGTAGTATCTATTCTATTATAACATCGGGGGGGGGGGGGGCAGTGTAAAATATGTTCCTTCATCATGATACTATACTTCAAGGCATTACCACCTCCTTTGGGAGGATGAATCCACCCAAACATAACCTCTTTTTGTTTGGGGGGGGGGGGCGTCTATGTTCGTTCCTCATACTCCTTCTTTTCTTTTGAGTGTGGGTGGGGGGGGTATTGTAGTATCTGTTCTGTTTATATATATCTTCCTCCAAGGCATTAACTCTTCCTTTTTGGAGGAGACATGTAATATATGACCATTTGTCATGATACCATCCCTTTGGCCATTACCTCCTCTTTTGGGGGTCAGTGTAGTAGTGATTGTTCACCATGATACCATCCTCCCAGGCGAGCAAATATATGCAACCAAAGAGAACGTATATTTGCTAGTATGTATATATATATATATATATAAGTTGTATGTGTGTCGTGTCATCATAGTTAAACGGTTTACCTAAAAGTCAAACTACCCACAGATTTGGAATCGGCACATTTGATACAATGTTCTTATCAATGTCAGAAGTTCTTAAACCTTTTTAAAAACTAATTATTCAAAATTAAAAGTATGTAAAAATAACATTAGAAACAAATGTGCCGACATTTTTAGTGTTCCCTTTTCAAGCTGACCGAATAGCATACTTCTGAACCTTTTCACAACTAGTAAGAAAAATAAACATAAAAATAAGTCAAGATTGTTTTTTTTTTTAATCAAATCATTCTATGTATTTGATATCTTTTTAAAAAATTATTTTATTAAAAATGAAACTTTTCTTAGTTTGATTGTCTAACATCAACAATTTTAGATCTATGCAAATTTTATATCCCTACGCCGAGCTCATAAACAGTTAAAGTAGGTTACAAAGACAAAATATTTTCGTTTGCTCGGTTGCCGTACTGATAAGCATTTGCCTTCGGTTCTAATATTTTATTTCATCTTTCAGGGTTCAGATCTCACTAAACAATGTTTTTTTTTTTTTTTTTTTTTTTTTTTTTGCTATAGCATTCCAGTTACTTCCTAACCAATATCTATCATCATAAACCTGAATAATGCACTTGTTTATTTTTTATTTCGATTTAAAGTAATAAACAAAACAACTTTTCATTTGAACTGATGTGCAAAAGAGAAAGGTTTGAGAAATCCGGTGTTGAAGAGTACTTTGTCTGTGTGTGTGTGTGTGCGTGTGTGTGTATAACATAAAACATCAACGGAGCTCAAAAAGTTTCAGATAGAGCTCTAAAAGAATTTTTAAAATTTATCTTAAAACTTAAGATGAGCCTTTTAATTATTTATTATTGTTTTATATAAAAAACAAAAGCTTTTAATCATTTATAGACTGAGGAACAAAAACATTTAACGATAATAAAATGCAGCCCTAAAAAAACAATTTTTATAGGCTATCCATAAAAATATAGAAGCATTCTCATATTCTGTATTTTGACAGTGGTACTATTCTAAAACTAATATACAGCCTCCAAGGGTTTTAAATCCTAGAGATACTAACTAAATCTGTATATTGCAGGCTTAATACCTGCATAAACCACTTTTATATCTACATCAGTCATGAAACATAAGCAGGGAACCTAACCCTGAAGGGGAATCATCAGCAGTTATTAAATTCAAGGCTCTCCCACAGTATTGATTAAAATAACGCCTTCATAACCAAATGTTGATACAATTCAGTTATTTTTCACTTGGAGCAGCACTACAGTTCACCATCCTACGAGATAATTGAAGCACCAATATGAAATGAAATAAGATATAACTTTCTGTATCTAAAATATGTATCGTTATTAATTAATACTTGTAGAGTTCTTCTTTTATTCATGATTTTAAAAAATGACTAAAGGAAAGTGCAAGTTATAAGAGATGTAAATAAATTCACAATTAAATTTTCATTGGATACATTGGAGCACAAGGGTGAACAGGTGCTAATGTGATTGCAAGAGTGTAGATGAAGTAAGTTCAGGAAACTTCTGCCATTGTCGACCAAGAGAAGAGTCTATCAGTCATGTGTACGCAGTGTGATGTATGGAAGTGAAACCTGACCAGTAAGGTTTGAGGACATGCGTTGCATGGAAGGAAATGATACAAGAATGATACGATGGATGTGTAATGTGAGTCTTAAAGAAAGGCTTGAATATGAGGAAGATTAAAAAATCTGGACAGTATAGGGAGTAGTGTGCAGAACAGGAGACTTTGATGGTTTCATCATATTGAAAGAATGGATAAGAGTTCTTGAGTTAGTAGATGTAGAACAGCTGAGATAGCAGGTTTTGTTCATAGGGGAAGGTCACAGAAAACATGGGAGGAAGTGATAAAAATGGACTTAAGAATAAAGACCTGGCCAGAGATATGTTAGTTTGAAAGTCAGTTTCTAAAAGGCCAGCATGTCAAACAGACGTTAAACCGAATATGATGATGATAAATATTAATGTGTGCTTAGTCGATTGAAAAAAAAAAAATATCGATTGTAATAAAGACGAAAAAAATCTAATATGTTTATCGATTTTGTTAACTGAAGTTAATTGCCCAAATTCTAAAACTAATTACCAGATGATATATATTCTTATAGGGAGTAGGAATCAAAATCACAAAAAAGCCAACCCATTTTACACCCCCTGACTAGAGTTACCCAAATAAATGTATATTTGTCACCTTGGCAGGTCGATGCAATTTAATTTATTTGTTAATCAAAAGTATCTTTTCAAAATGAGTTTTCAATAAATAAAAAAAAAAGAATTCTTGAAATGAAAATAATATTTGCATTTGATAACATTTATCTTTTTTTTCTTTTTTCTTTCTTTTTTTTTGTAAATTTGTTGCTTTTCAATGATTGTGTAATTAACACTGGCTTTTTAGTATAGTTTTGTCACTTTAGTTATCTAATATATAAAATTATCTGGATTTCGACTTTACACCTAAATAGTTTCTATCTTAAAGTATCAATATTTCATTCTGAACAGCCATTCCATTTTCTTTGCTTTCGTCCATGTTTTTAAGAAAAAAAATATAATTTAATTTCTTTGCAAATACAATTATTCCTGCTCAGAATATTTTCTGCAGAGAAATCATCTTTTCTGCAGCAAATATCAATTATAGATGGAAGACATGTTTTTTTATCAGCAGCAAATTTCACTATTATTACAGAATAGTAATATGGATACATTCTTCCATTTATTACAACTAAATAAGTGTTAAAAAATTCATATTTTAATTCAGAATGTGCCATGGAAAGAAATGGGTAATATTTGAAAACTTAAATTCCAATGTTAAAAATTTACATGACACATTCATGAACATTGTCTTAATTTCTAAGCATACCTCAAATAATGTAAGGGAGATAACTCATTTTAACTTGAACAATATAAGAGTTATCTACCTTATATAAGCATTGCTTTTTCCATCTCTTTTTCTATATTAATAACATGACGATTTTGCGTGTTTCTGTGAATGTGTGTTTCTTATTTTTGATGCATACACATTACTATGTTCTTAGAATTTCTATTAAATATTCTAACTAAAATTTAATTTCTATTAAATATTCATTGAAATATAATAACTATACAAGTGAAAATTGTATTTTTTGTGTATAACTTGAAAAATGTGCAAATAAAAATAATTTATTAAAATGGCATTATTGTATTCCAGGCAACGCTAGTTAGGTAGATGTATTTCTTATTAAAAAAATTGTTGTTCAACTTTTTAGTAACAAAATACCTCACCGTGTACGGAAAGAATTGTAAATTTGACCTTGAAATTATCAAAGTTTATTTTATTTTATATTTTTTACCAATAATTTTGTTAGTTACCAAACTTGTTTTCCTTCCCTACTTTTAAAGTTTAAAAGAAGGAAAAGGTTAAAAAATGTAGAGTTAATCTTATATTTTTAAATTTTTTTTTCAAATTCCTTGAGTAAAATCAATAATATAAAAACCTAGCTTACTCGTTTCTTCAAAAATAAAAAAATGTTAAATTTTTCAAAATCAAATACTAAAAAAAAAAAAATAACTGACATTTTTAATATAACCATAAAATTTATTTATATTTTGACTATTTACATCACCAGTTTCTTCTGATATTGTTTATTAGTAGAGATGGGCGGTTTTACGGTTTCGTCTCCATACCGAATACTGAATCTTTTTTTTTTTTTTTAAACCGTAACCGTTCGGTATTGTGTTTTTACTACAGTAAGCCACCATATACAAGGAAACATGGTTGAAAAGATTTTCTGATTTTAATAAAATTGAATATTGCTAAAAAATGTTATATTAGTAAGAGGACAGATTGAACAAATATATGATAAAAACATTTAATTGACTTGTAGGAAGAAATCTTTGTTTACAGTTTGTTTATCATTAACATTTTGAATTTTCAAATGAAAAAAAGAGAAATATGACAGACATGACATCGTATTTTTAGCATAAACTATTTTCAAATGAAAAAGAAAAAATCAAACACGTTCCGTATGATGTCGAAAATCTATTTGATTCAACTCAAAATTGTAAAATAATTATTTATGTTTGTTTCAGAGTTATCTAAAAAAATAAGTTATTAAAATGAAATTAAAAAAAAAATACTTGTTGTAAAAGTAAATAAACGAAAAGTAGCGAGCGAGTATAAACATTTAAAAAGAAAAAAAGTAGTTGCCAATGCTAGTATCACTTTATTCGGATTTTTAAAATTATTTTAAACATTAGGCATTTCATTGTTTACTTTTGAAAAGCCACTTCATACATAAATTGTCATTTCTAGAGAACTATCTCTCAACTATACCGTTTTCTCTCCCAAAAATGGGTTATTCAAAAAGTAGACTATGCAACGATTTATATTTTACTAAATTGTTAATATGGTATTTATTTAGAGTTCACAATTTATTCGAAAGTTTAATTATTAAACTTTAATCCAAGTCATGAATTCTATGACTAAAATTACCTTAAAGCTTAAAAAATGACTTTAGGTGAATTAATAATCTCTACTTTTTTTTAACCATCCTTCCTTTTCCCTTGGCGCGGTTTTCGGGTGTACTACTAGTCTTTTACGCATGTCTATAAAGTGTTATTACCCTGTCTTAAAAACAAATATTAACCCCAACACGCACCAGTTGACAGAACTTCAAGCACACAAAATGACAGATATCCCAACAGTCAACACCGGCAATTCGAGAAGTATATGGTGTGTTTATTTTACGCGACAAGACACGTCTTGCAAATATTTTCACCTATTAAAAAAAATTAAAATTTTTATCTGTCAAATAATTTTGACAATATTTCATTTTCATCATTTTTGCTTAATTTTATTTGTAAAATTATTTTGTTTGTTTAAATAAATTTTCGTTTTTTAATTTCTTGCATTTCTGAGTAATATTTTAGCTTCTGATGGGTTAAAGAATTAGATAGAATGTATATTCAAACTCAGTTTTATTCTTCAGAAATCTTTCATGAATCTTTGGTCACTATTTTAACGAGTTAACTGTTGAAAAGGTATCAGAACTTTGATTACAACAGTCCACACCTTAAAACTTATATGATTCATATCATGGAGAATGATTCAGTCACAAAATTATCGAAACAGTGGCATAATTCAACTAAACGTTGAATAATAACTAATCATCACACAAGAGAATGAATAGCTTTCATAGTAAAAAATTTTTTTTCAAAAAAACCGAACTGTAAACCGAGGTTTTAAGGGGGAAAAAACGAAACCGAAACCAAAATTTCAAAACCGCCCAACTCTATTTATTAGTGAAATTTATTTTAAAGTATGATTGAAAAATGATTATGAAACTGTACTGCCCTGTACAGGAACTGAACTCACAGCCTTTAGATTGAGACTTTTCGTTTATTACATCACTCTCTGCCTATTCCCCTTGTCCCACCACTTCTTCATTGTTACCTATTACACTATCTTCAGTTGTGATTGGACGAAACACACATGTACATGCATACACATACGTACACACACACACACCCCTCATGATTTATGGTTATTGATGTTATCTAATTGCTAATTGTTATTTAAAATATGTGGATTATGAATACACAATATTTAACCAGTTGATGCCAAATGCAAACCCAAGTAGTTTGTCCTTTTTTTTTTTTTTTTCTATTCTTACTTAAGTAGGTTAGGAAAAGATGAGTCGCTATTGCTCTCAAAAGAAAAAATAACTAAATGATGTTGCTCTGGGCCATTTAACAAGATATTCCTCATTCGATTGAATTTATTTGTCGATTCATTTTAAATATTTGTTTCCGTTTTGGTTGTGATTTTACAAGTCAAGCAAAATTGAGACGCAAAACCTTTTCGTTTTTCTGTCGCTCG
>OY744521.1:127581958-127589458 GCA_963556195.1 Sepiola atlantica | reverse complement strand
TGTGTGTGTGTTTGTGGGAGGGTATGTGGAGACTTGTATGTGAGTATAACTGAGAACGAAGAGAAAAATAGAGGTTAGCCATGATCTAGGTTAAGATTTTGTTCAGTGAGGATAATTTTGCTTGTTGAGGGGGATAGATTATAGAAGCCATTTCGTTGTCTGATTAGTGCTGTTTCCAGTAGTCTTCGCCGAGCTTTGTTGTGGATGTATTTGGTGATTTTGGCTTGTTCAAATTTGAAATAATATGCATAACCTCATTACTATGGATATATTAATACTGACCTATCCGTCGATTATTTAAGAAAAAAATATTACAAGTCCTGCTCTGTGTCCAGCATTCACCTACATGTCTGCCTGCACAAGGACACCTACATGGGGAGGGGGTAAATGAGCAATAGGCTTGTATATAGATGGGAGAGAAAAGAGGGTGATTCACACATGTTGCGATATATATGAATGGGAATTATTATTTTATTATATTTAATTAAAAGTAATAGTATATATAAGTCGATAAAGTGAAAACTTATTCACCATGGAATTTCCATGGATTCTGCTAGCTGATATATTGTAATTAATATTTGCTCCATGAAATATTACTATAAAATGTGGTGTCATATATTTGGTGCATGTGACCCTCGTGCAAAAAAACATAATGGTCTTCCCTCTAGACAGGAGTGTTATGTTTGAATCTATGAAGACTCTTGTTCACCCCCACACCATTTCTTTCTGCCTATCCTAATTTGTATAAACGTTGGAAAAATAACCCCCAAAATACGATGCTTGGTACATAAGTACTCCCCTGAGATCACACCCTTACATGTATCTGGCTGGGATACAAAAATAAGATCTTTTTTTTTCTTGAGGAACTTTCTTTTTTTTTTTTTTTTTTTTTTTTTTTTTTTTTTTTTTTTTCTTTTTTAGTGTGGATTTTATTTTTTAGTGCGGGGTTTGGTCTTATTCTGCCGGTGGCCAAATGGTTAAAAATGTTAAATTATAAAATTGGAAAAGTGAGTTCACATTCTGACAGATTTGTTTACTTAATGTTTGGAAAGTTATTGATAGAATAGAAATTGTGCTTCAATCCGGTGTTTACAATTTTTTTTTTAGCATGAAAGGAAATAATCTTTCATTTATTCTTTTGATTCTGTAACTAAAACCCTTACCTACTTTGTTTTCTATCATTAATTGTTGTATAATATTTTGCTCAGCCTTTTTTTTTGGGGGGGGGGGGGCACTTTTCTTGTGTGCATAACAGCTCTAAAATATTTAAAGTTTTAATATCACATGGAATTCATTTACAATTTTATAAATTTGACTCTACAGTGTCTTTTTAAATGTATTTCTTTTTTAATTAAATAATTTTATTTCTTTAAATCAACAAAATCAATGAGGATTAAAACTCTTGATCAATTTACTTTTGATGAAGAAATAGCTTAAAATTTACAATTTTATGAAACGCACACAGTTTTGCACCGCTTTTATGTCAAGATATAATGCTACTTATGTCTAGAATCTTAATCCCCATTTGGATCAAAATCCATTACATGATTTTCATTTGTGAAAATATCTAAAAATGTAAGGCTTAAGGTGTCTTAAGAATAAATTGAAGTTCAGGGAATCTTGCTTGATGGGTGTCTAATGACTATGAATCAAATTCAGTGCAAATCTGAAATATATTTGAATTTTCAAATGGGAGGTTGTGCACATATTATGACCCTCTAAAGCCCTTTAAAAGCTCCAAAGAAACTAAAATTTGAGGAATATTTATTGATGTCTAATAACTATTGTTAAAAGTTCACAAAAATCTTTTTTTTACTTCCTTTGCATGAAGCTAAATTAAACTAATTATAGTCCACATTACGATCCCTTATGTTTAGCAGCTAAGTTTCAAAATTCATAATGATCTGTTAATTAGTTTAGAAGTGAATCCTGTTATACAAATATATAAATGTATATACATACCTTACTTTATATATATATATATATATATATATATATATATATATATATATATATATTAGTCCATAATGAATTATATATCAAATATAATATGTTCCTATTCTAAAAATAGGATGATAAAAAATATTAGTATATTTTGTTTAGTTGACAAAAAGGAGCTCAAGTATTTTAAAACGAGGAATAAAAAAATTTAAAAAAAAATAAAAAAATTCTCTTTGATTTTTCTCCTTAAAAAACCCACTCCTCCTTTTGATTATTAACTAAATAAAAAAAAAAATCTTTATTTTTGTCATTCGATTCGTCTAAGTTAATATTATAGTGAAACATCATATGAATTAATAAAACCCTATTTACTTAATTTTCCCTATCAATCTATTTATAAAAGTGGAGATTTGTCTATTCTCTATGAAAATTAGTATGGCTGCATCAAATAATGTTAAAGGTATTGAATCAAATCTAACTTTTAACAAGGATGAGAGGGGAGCATATAAGTTTTAAAATTATATATAAAAGCTTTTTGGAGGAAGGGGCATGACCTCCATCTTACTCCTCAACTGAAATGTTTTATCATTGGTTTTAATGAGACTTTGATTTGTGATGTTGACAAGATTCTGTTAATTCTGAAAATTTGAACAAATTTAAGTCGTCTTTAAACCCACTTAACACCACAGAATGTACACTCTTTTCAAACCCAACATGTAGTTGTGTTTTCATTCCATTTTCCCTTTAGCAGTATTTGGTGGTCTGAATTCTCCCACTCATTAAAATGTCCAAATGTTGGCAAGTAGTGTGAACTCATAAATTCAATTTAATATAAATGTTAAAATGTCTCTTTTTAAGACATTTTTAACAATTTATTTTAAAAAAGGCAATCATTTAATATTTTCTGAATTTCAAAAATTGTAAAGAATGTTGAGGAATTTAATTGGTATAGTTTCTGTAGTATAAAAACAAATGTGTGATCTGCATAAATTTAAACAACTTTTCCAGCATATTTTAAACTCTGACTATGCTGGGTTATTATATTTTTTTTGTTTTATTTTACTTCAATCTAAGTAGTCAGAAATAATGGGGCCACTTCCTGGGCTAACACTTGATATCTATATGAGATACATAGATATTTGAATATTCTGTAAAAGTTCTTTAACTGTCAAATGTTGAGTTAGTAAAGACATTAAGAAAATTAATTTTTCTCCCCCCAATTGACCAGTTAACTCTGTTATAGTATATCTTTCTTGTGGTTCCTTGGTCTTACCGGATTCCAGGACAAGAATTTATCTAGTCAGAAAACTATGTCATGAGGCAGCCCCATCCAATTGATGTGTTTAGCTTGAAGATAAGAGAATTTTTAGTGAAAACGATAGCATTGTTTTGTTCTGTGTTTTTTTCTTTTTTTTTCTGATAAATATGGACGACACTAATAGCTGGTCAGTTTTGATAGATATGTGATATTTACCTCAGTCGATCCAACGGATATTCGTCCAGTTTCAGAGGAAGGAAACAAAGTTCTGGAAAAGCCCATTCTCTTGTTGTATGTCCACAAATAGTCATCAAAGCTTCTCATCTCCTAACTTTCCATTTATATGTGGACGTACATATGTATATGCATACATAGATCTTTTTGTCACTCACTATTCGTCTCTCTCTCTCTCTCTCTTTCTCTCTCTCTCTCTCTCTCTCTCTAAATGTCTTTTTGATTCTAAGCAATTTTCTTGCTGGTTGATGACCCCAATGTTCTAAATATCAGTGCTCTTTTGGGCGAAAGGCTACATCGTCTGTCCATGTGTAATTAGTTCTCTTAAAGTTTACGCTCTCATTTCTCATATATTCAAACATTCCAGTACTCTTGGAAAATGAAAGTCCTTTTTCATTCCAGCAATAATCACGCAAATTGTTTCTACTCGCTATTTTATATCTGCTTATTGCTTGTTCATCTAATTTTATACTAAAGCTGGGTTAATTAACGTGTGTTTCCCTGAGGTTTTTTTTTCCTATATATTTTAATCACACAAAATATATGCTAAAATATTCCTTGGTTTTGGAATTGAGTTATGTTTTTAATCGATTCATCCTGATAAACCACAATTTGCAATTAATTTACAAAGTGACCTATCTCTAAGTTTGTCTGCCTGTCAATCTGTCTCTTCCTCTCTCACTGTATCTTATTTAACTCCCCACTCTTATTTATACCATTTCTCCCCTCTTTCTCTTGTCGAACATAATAAAGATTGGAATAGTATATTATAAATTATAAATAAAAGGGAATAACACCTCAGTCGTAAAACTATTTAACCAATAGCCGAGAGGGAACGAGGGTAGGGGGGATGGGGGTAGCTAGTGAGCAGAAAGCAACTAATTTGGGATTTTAGTTTTAGTATTGAACTGGCTTTGCAAACTTCCAATTCAACCAAACTAACCCGAGCTACATGAGTGGACCAATGAGTCATATTTTTTCTAGTATACATATATAATTATTTATAAATAACATTTTAAAATTAACCCATATACACGTTTCATGCCAAACAAGTATGGGAGAAGACAATCCCTGTCGGTCACATGGTTTGAACCCCAATACGAAAGTCATATTTGACTTATTAGTCGGAGTGTGTATCGATGTGCCCATCATGCATTGTCTGGAAATGAGTGAATTAATAAAATATATATATATATATATATATATATATGAATATTCAGCTAAGTCACATTTATCTTATACTAGTTGTCCTGACCCGTCGTTGCCTGGAAATATTTATAATTTCAGTTTTTCATTGCCCATGAAAACTAAGTAACTGAAAATTATTAATTTAAAATCCTTTTTCTTTTTTTTTTTTTTTTGAAAGAAAAAGAATTTGCTACAAAAAATTTATTGGGGGGGGTCATCATAACGTAACATAATCCAATTTTATCTACATAAAAAAAAAAAAAAAATAATAACGGATAAAAGAAAATATTGTTTGCAACCTAGCCGACAGCTAGGATCGAACCCATAACCATTTGTTTAACAATACAGTCTTCTGAACTATGTAATCAACTGAAAATATTGTAATTTCATTATGGGGAGTTATGTGCATGCATAGCTCACATGCCCATCGCTCAAAGTAAAACTTATAAATTTTTATGTATGAAATTAGAGTTTACTTTTTTAAAGCAGTGAAAATGATTTGAATTTAATCTTGTTTTTGTATTTCTGTGTATAGTGTGAAATATATTTTTTTATTATATTTATATTTTAGCTATTTGTTGATGATTTTGTTACATACGATATTACGTAAATAAGTAGGTCATTATCGCAGAAAGTTTATGTAAGTAATACACTTCAACATGTCGTTTTAACACATACTATGAATTAGCAACAATGTTACATTACATTAAAATACTATGAATTAGCAACAATGTTACATTACATTAAAATACTATGAATTAGCAACAATGTTACATTACATTAAAATACTATGAGATTAAAATATGTTGTAATATAAGCGACAACATTAATTGCATTTAGTAATTTGACAGACAGCTGTTCATTCATTTGTGCTATAAAAAATATTTATTTAAATGTGATTGAATGTAATATCCCGTTCCTCATATTAAATAATTCCCCCCTTCCCTTCAACTTCTACCAAAACTCTCCACTAGCAGAGAATTCATTCATCTTTTCAATATCTTCGCTTTTGTCTGTGGAAGCTAGACTTAGAATAAAATCATACCTGAAACATGTATGCACACACACACACACACACACATTCTACTTTTCTTTACTATCACTCCCGCAATTGCGTGAAGTTTTCACATTTTGTGTAATTGAGCTGTAATGTTGGATCAAACAAAATCTCTTTGGACATCTTTTAAGGTGTCATTAATTTGATTGAAATAAATTTGCAATCTTGCTTAGCGATCTTGTTCGTCAACGATCCTTGCTCACCTTAATATCTGCTTCTATCTTGCATGCTTCCTTTTCAAAATGACTCCTATCAAACAAATGTTTCTGGAAAATTCCAAAATGGTTCCTCTCCTTAATCAGTTGATATTTTTATGCTTTCTTACATGATAATCTGCTCATTCTTTTCCGCTTAAAAAATTCTATAAAACCATCAAAGCAACATTTGCAAAACTGCACTTCAGCTTTTGGTTTGCAGTCAGCCATCGTCTTTCATTGTTCAATCTGTAGAAATAGTATAACACCAAAATCTAATTCTTTTTCTTTCTTTTATCTTATTCATTATATATATATTTATATATATAAACCCACATTGAAGTTTTGGCTTTTGCCATTAAGTCAGACCTTTTTCAACATCCATTTGTTTACTTGCTGAGAGGCAGAAAGTAAAATGTTGGCAGTAATTCTTGCTAACAAAAATCTGTGCTGTTTTGATTCAACTGAACCACTCTTGAAAAGTACTCAAGATCTCAAAATGAAGTAGCAAATTTTCTACGTTTCTGCTAAATGGTTTGCAGAATCTTTTTAGAGTCAATTAGTCTTGATGTTCTTCTGTATCAAAGTTTTTTTTTATCACGTAATGGCTTAAGATAAAGGTGCTGATTTGTTTGGCTTGCAGAATTAGCAGTAGAAATTAATATATAACTCCATTTTGTTAAAAATCCAAACAAAAATAAAATTCTCTCTGATGAGAGGGGGATGGCTAAAAATCATTTTAGAAAATCATAGAAATCTTCTTTTATTTTCCTTTGTTATTGTTATCATAAGGCACAATTTTTGGTAGTAGTCTCTTGTAGTCCCTCAGTTCTTGTTTTTGGTGAAATTATGTCTTTTTCTTCCATGTTGTGAACAATCTGTAAAACTATAGGCAAAATATATTAACTGCTTTCAAGATCTTGTGCTACCATTTATCTTTGACTTTCTTATTACTTCAGTTATTTACAAAAATGTTGAAACCGAAAATGCTTTTTTCTTTTAATAAAAAAAAATCTGATACTCAAGTGTGTGACTGAATAAATATCTTAGACATTGACAAAGTACATTTGCCAAATATTTTGTTTTCTGTCCCCCCCCTCCTATTTAATAAGGCAACGGTCCACCTTGTTTATCTTGGAATAACAACCATAAACTTTAGTTGAATGAATATCAACACATTTCATATTGTTTTTATCAAAATTAAAATTTTGATTAAAAAGTCATATTTTTGAAGTAAAAGCTTCTTTTTGTGTAGAATAAAATATAACTCATAATTTATTTTTTGAAAAAAAAAAAAAAAAGGGTCTAATGTGTAATTTATTTCTATGGTGTGCCCAAAGATTTAGTTATGTCTAAAAAGCTGACTGCTTTGTGTATCTTTTAAGTCTGTCTCTCTTACTCTCTCTCTCTCTCTTACTCTCTCTCTCTTTCTCTTTCTCTCACCCGGTCTCTTTCTCTCACCCGGTCTCTCTCTCTCTCACCCAGTCTCTCTCTCTCTCTCACCCAGTCTCTCTCTCTCTCACCCAGTCTCTCTCTCTCTCTCACCCAGTCTCTCTCTCTCTCACCCAGTCTCTCTCTCTCTCACCCAGTCTCTCTCTCTCTCTCACCCAGTCTCTCTCTCTCTCTCA
>OY744521.1:127339458-127579458 GCA_963556195.1 Sepiola atlantica | reverse complement strand
CTTTCTCTATGTCTATCTCTCTCTCTTTCTCTTTCTCTATGTCTCTCTCTCTCTCTCTCTCTCTTTCTCTATGTCTATCTCTCTCTCTTTCTCTATGTCTATCTCTCTCTCTCTTTCTCTATGTCTATCTCTCTCTCTCTTTCTCTATGTCTATCTCTCTCTCTTTCTCTATGTCTATCTCTCTCTCTTTCTCTATGTCTATCTCTCTCTCTCTTTCTCTATGTCTATCTCTCTCTCTTTCTCTATGTCTATCTCTCTTTCTCTATGTCTATCTCTCTCTCTCTATGTCTATCTCTCTCTCTCTCTCTCTCTTTCTCTATGTCTATCTCTCTTTCGGTCTCTCTCTCTCTCTTTGGCCTAATTGTGTATCCTGCTGCTGTCATTATCATATGGAGAATTTTGATTCTAAAATGTCAACCTATTTACACCCCACCCCCACCCACCTTCTACTACTCTCTCTTCTTCCTCTGTTTGAAAGTGGTCAGGGAGGGGGTAAAGTTGTGAATGAAAATCACCATGTGACAAGCCGTTTCTCTAAACAACTAAATTCGAGTCCAGTTGAAATTCCTTGTCCCAACTGAGTGTTACCGCCCCACCCTGTCCATCTAAACACTTTAGTTGTCTCTTCTTACATCACCTCCGACACTGCCCCTCTCGTTTCTGATTTTATCTTTTATAAAAAAGACTACCTCCTGAAGAAACTCCCTATTTTTAGTGGAGGATTATTTTCTGAAAATTTTTAAAAACTCATGTTGGTGAGAATAAGTTCCATTTCCCAAGATGTCCTTACAACTGAATGGACACTTTATTCAGCTTTGTATGATCATCTATTTCTCATGTATATATGAGGTTATATTTGTGGTGCAGGGGGCCTGAGGGGTTAATCCCTCTGGATTTCTTCAAAGGATGTTCACCGGAAAACAAAGTTGTCCTATGGAATTTATTTGTTCGCAAATCATTTGCTATCTTCACAAGTTCCAAGTATTTTTTACATTAAACAAACCTCAAATTGGAATGGAGAGAAAAAAAACACAATTTTGGTGTGGCATTTAATGTTTTCAAAAAATTCTCTTTTGGAGAATGTATTTATTTGGAGATTTCTGATTTTCATCAATCATCTCATTTCAACTTTCAATGATATAACTTTTATATGTAATAAAATAATATATTATGTAGATACTGTTTCCAGTATTTACTTCAACAGTGCTCAATAAGAGTAGTGCTTAGTAGTATAAAAATATACTTATGACAAGTAAGCTACATAGAAACGTTCGTTTCATTCGAGAGGGAACTCATCAGACAAGTAGTTTTCATGTAGCTTACTTGCCATAATGGAAAATAATTTGCTTTTGTAATTCTTTGAAATACTATAGATAAAACATATTTCAGATTAAAACAGTTTAAAAAAAATAATAATTTACTCAATTTTCTTTTGAGAGGGGGGGGGGCAGTGTAATGATCATAGAATTTCTATTTCCTAAGAATTTTTATTTCCTCACCACTTTATTCAATTATTTTTTTGTGGGGAGGGGGGGGGGATCTTTGGGTTAAAATATAGATAGAATTCTCAGCTTATTCTTTAGGAAAATGACATCCCTTCCTGCCACTTTGGTTCAAAATTGCAAGAAGGCATTTGCAAAATGGATTTTTTAGTTAAACACAAAAATTCAAGTAGGAATTATTTGACGTTAAACTTATATAGTAAACGGAACATCCATCTCTGCTAAAAAAATTTTTAAAACATGTCTTTTTTTTTCTTTTTCTTTTTTGAGAATTTAGTGCTTAATAATCAGTATTCTAAAGAATAAAAGAAAAAAAAAATGTAATAACATTCGGGAGGAAGGAATAGTTATACGTCTCACCCTTTTTTTTTTCTTTTTTTTTTCTATTGAAATTCTGAAAGTCAATTCCTGGAAATAAACTGGAATTTTCTGAGTGTATTTTATGCACATTAACCACTCCAGTTTTCACAAATAGTTTTAGTTATACTTGACAGAAATTCCCAAGAAGCTCATTCTATCTTAAGAATAAACTTTTACTTACTTTACTTATATGTTGGAATATACATTCAATTACAGATTTACTTATATCAGTTGATTTTTTGCTTATATTTTCATGTTAATTTATCATCAAGATGAAATTAAAAAAAAAAAAAAATTATTTGTGAATCTAATGGACGAAGTTACAACCATTTTAATGTTATAGAATTTTTTTTCTCAACTGCTAAAAATCTGTTTTTAATTAAGGGTTTGCTTGAGAATTCCTAAACTTATTTTTGTAGTCGTGTTTTTTGGTTCTGTTTTATATCGTAATAGTATTAACAGATAAAGACAAATTTTAAAATGTCTTTTAATGAACTAATCTTGGATGAAATATTTTCATTTTTAACGTTTTTTGGCAAACGTTAATATTTGCAACATATAGAGTTTTAAAGAAAATATAGTTGGGAAATTGATCCCAAATAATTTATAATCATGTGAAGGTATTGTTAGGGTCGGTTCGTTTTTGTTTTTGTTTTTAGCTCCTTACATCAAGTGGCTTCATGCCTTGTCTGGAGCGATTTCCATAAAAAAAATGATCTTCTGGAAGAAAAAACATGGGCAACAGATGATTAATAATTAACGCAGAGACACTCCTAACTAACTCTAACAGTACTTTCACATGCTTATATTTTCTATTAAATATTAAATTGTTTTTTACTCAAATATGTCACATGAGTATTGATTTACTCCTCTCCAGGAGTTAGGCACAAGGCCAGTTTTTATCTTACTCCCACAAGTAAGATGTGACCCAAGGTCGGGTCGGGAAAGTGGGGTTTAAAAATTGCCTGGGCAGCCCCGTCGGCATTCCCCAGTAGGGGCGCCTCAGGCAGTAAGCAATAAACTTACTCCTCCCCAAAGAGGGGAGGCGAAGCTTGGGAGGGTGGACCTCCTAGAACTGCACAGGACAGACCCATAGACCGGCGTAAATCAAGCCCCGAAGGCCAAGACAATACCAGTCTATGGGGTGCAGTATCCATCGGTACAGATACTACACTTTGATCTTAGCCAAAAGGCCAATCATGAGTAGGTAAACCAAAATAACTTGTTTGGGATTAATTTTCCAACTATTTTTTCCTTAAAAATCTTTTATGCTGCTAATAGTAACATTCACCACTTTTTCATTTGAAAAGAATGTTTCTTATTTTTTTTTTTTCTTAATTAATTTTTCTCAAACTAATTATGCCTTTTTTCATTTCAACTGATACATTTTTTTTGCTTGTTAACTAAAACATCACAATGATTTGTAAGAAGTTTTTCATTGCTTCCTGTCAATTTCTATCAATGAGTAGAATGAAACCAATCTATAAACTAAGGTACCTATTTTTTCTACAGATTCCTTCCATTTAGGTAAAGCAGCCAACTTGATAATGATGTGAACAAAACTGCCCTTTTTCTGTTTCATATTTCATTTTCTCTATTGGTCTTTCTCTAAATTCTCTGAAATAGATTTATCACTTAGAATCCTTTGAACAGCTTCATATATTTCATATTTTGTCTTTTTGTTTCTTTCCTCCCTATTGTCAGCTTCTCCTTTCATATTTCATTTTTTCATTTTCACTCAAAATAACTGGAAAGAATTTTTATACAAATAAGTTTTATTTTAAAAACTTATTTAATGATGAGAGGTGATTTAATCGAAACCTTCAAAATAATTTGTGCAATTTCTCAATATTTCTCTTTATTTGGAAATAGACAAATTTTTTACAAAGTTAAATCTTTTAACCAATTAATTTTTTTCTAACAGAGTAATATATTCTTTTTGAAACAATTTGCCAGATCAGATTAAGAACAGCAATAGCATAGAATATTATAAGATGAATTCAGAAAAACATCGATGAAATAAATTTGTCAGAATTTCATCTGTATGTATATAAAGAACTATTTTGTGTTTATATATATATATATATATATATATATATAAAGTTAATCAACGTTTGTTTCTCTACATTTTTTTTTTGTTATATTTTAATCAAACAAATACATGCTAAACTAGTTGTTAGTTTTGGGATTGAGTTATGTTTGAAAAATACTTCCATTTTAATTGTTCTGATTCGCCGTAATTTGCAATTAACTTAAGTGACCCATCTCTTACTAAGTTTCTATCTATCACTCTTACCCTCTCTCATTCTATGTTCGTTGACCCCACCCCCAAGTAACGTTCTCTCTCTCTCTGTTAATGGTCAAAGGTAATGCAGAAAGGAAAGAATAAAAAGTTGTACAATTCTTATTTAACTTAATCATGTTAAGTGCAGAGGAGGGGGCTTAAATCAAATATCTCGCTGTACTAATATTTGGGTACTTCCTCTCTATTTTGTCCTTTAGTCCTCACATTTACAATGGACAATGTTTCTGATAAAGGGGAAAGAATTGTTGTTCTTTAGATCAACTGTTGCTTTCAATCCACTTCTAGTATTCATCATCATTCAACTGTCAATCTATCCCATTAACCCTTATCCTCAAGTCGGTGATGAGCTGCATTCCAGTGTCTTTGTGTGTCTCTCTCGAAGTTGACATTAGACAGAAGTTCTGTTTTCGCTGGTGAGATACCATCAGTGTTGAAACTTGTAACCTTGAAATCACCCTTTTACCACCAAGAAACCATCAGGATTAACAGTGGGAGCACAAAATGAAGCTTTGCTACTTTGCTAAGTAGAGACTGATTAGTAGAAAAAAAAAAAAAAAAATTTGGAATAGTCCATTATAAGCAAAAGGGAATATCAAAATGTTAATATTATTTAACCCATAGCTGTAGAGAGAAAGAAAGAGGGTGATATATTGAGTATTCATTTACTCCTCTCCAGGAGTTAGGCACCAGGCCATTTTTATCTTACTCCCACAAGTAAGATGTGACCCAAGGTCGGTAAAGTGGGGTTTGAAAAGCCAGTGCCCGAGAGGTGGGAACTCTGGCCATTAAAAATTGCCTGGGCAGCCCCGTCGGCATTCCCCGGTAGGGGTGCCTCAGGCAGTAAGCAATAAACTTACTCCTCCCCAAAGAGGGGAGGTGAAGCCTGGGAGGGTGGACCTCCTAGAACTGCACAGGACAGACCCATAGACCGGCGTAAATCAAGCCCCGAAGGCCAAGACAATACCAGTCTATGGGGTGCAGTATCCATCGGAACAGATACTACACTTTGATCTTAGCCAAAAGGCCAGACTAATTTTGTCTTAATCTACTTATCCACATGTGTTGACACAAGGGAACAACTTTTCCCTGGGCAGAAGTTTTGTTCTAAATCATGTGACTAAGATTTCCAGAGAGAGTATGCTATCAGTTTTAAAATGTGATTATTATTTTTAGAACCATGAAACCCTACTGAAACCCATTTAACTGTAATTAGTAATTGGCCATGCAATTAAAGGCTTCAAAATCACCTTTGAATTTCGAAACAGAAAAACTTTAAGTTATCTCCCTTCGTTATTTATTTAGTATTTTGGAGTGATGAAACCAAAGAGACACCGACAAACACGTGTGCACTTCTGGACTTATTAACAATGCAGAAGCAACATCATTGCAATGTTGGTTCACACACAAAGGTTTTCTTCATAAGCTTTCTATAAAATATCCGGAAATGTCTTCTCAAATATCAAATCTATTCTCTCTGATAGGCTTATAAAAACAGTCGTTGATGGGCAAAAGTCTGAAGCACATAGTTTCAATGCCGGCGTGCCTCAAGGATCCATTCTGGGCCCAACCCTCTTTCTGGTCTTTATCAATGATCTCTCAAATCGCATTCTAAGATCATTCAGTAACATTTATGTAGATGACACAACCATCTATGGACAACACTTCGAAGAGCATTAATGATCAAGAACTCTCTCTCTCACTCTCACTCACTCACTTAGTGTAATGAGGGGGAAAAAGGTGGCTGGCTACTTTTAGTACATCTAAAACCAAGCTTCTCTTCTTTCACCAGTAATGCTTGGATTATCACTTTGCTCCAATTGATAAGCTTCTAGGACTGACCTTCAATCTTGAAATGGAAGACTTACATCAAATCTGTTGCTAAGCTCACCGGAAAAATGGTTGGATCATTCTATCGCTCTAGAAAGTATCTCGCTCCTAACGCAATTTTCTACCTGTATAATAGTCAAATACGTCCAAAGATGGAGTACTGTTGCCACATCTGGGGAGGGGCCACTCAGAACACCCTTGTAGCAAGCATAAATGAGGGTTACTTCTTAATGCATATCAGTGTCCCTGTGGCGTGGTTTGGCCAAATGTTGGTCAATCAGCTCACAGGGTGCATTGATATCATTAGTTCCCTAAAAGACTACTTTGTCACCGATATCCCATGATGCTATCTTTACCAAAGATAAATTCATCTACGGAGCGGCAGCAGACTTTTCACTTCTCCTTTGAATAAACCTTTTGTTGTTATTGAAAAAAGTGTTACTTATTCTTTTGTGAAACGTTTTTCGTTTTTAATTATATTAATAAGATGTAGAAATTGATTTCTATATTTTATTTCTATACCCTTTCCTACCTTGACAAAGTACAAAACCGACTTTGAAATCTAGTGGAAGATGTCCTCTTCTCTTCCCATAAGCCTCTTTCTCACAGAAGAAAGGGTGCTAGTCTTTCTCTACTCTATCGTTATTTTCATGGTAAGTGCCCGACATAGCTCCAATCTATGGTAAAACATTCACAGCAAGAACTCGTCTAGCTACAATCACTGAAAATAATTTTCCTTTCTTCCTCTGTGTACTTAAAACTAAGAACTTCCATAAGAAAAGTTTCTTTCCAAGAACTGCCTGTTGTGGACACAATATTACGGAGCTGCTTCCTAACTGACTATAACATGATCGTTTTCAAGTCCAATGTTAACAAATTTTTGTTGAGCTGTCCTCGTAAATAATCAAACTCTTCCCAGTCCCAACCATTGTTAACAATCCTCAGGATAAACTCCTTAACCCATATCCTCTAGTGGCCTTTGGGCCTAGATAAGCGATGACTCGCTAGTATATAAAAAAGTATGTATGAGCCATTTTCAAAAATACTGACATATCTATCTCTCTATACAAAGATTGTTTTAAAGTGGAAGTAGTTCAGCAGAAAAACAAATATTAGTGTATTTGCTGAGAATCGGAAGCAATTTTTTAAAGGTTTTTGTTTGCCAAGTCATGGAATAATTTTGAAAGTATTATTATTTTAAAAAATAAATTATTAGGAAATCGTTTGGTTTTATGCTGACTGACACCGACACCTAAAAAGTCTGTGTCCACCCTAACTTTTCTTAAATGAAATAAGTATTTTCAGAAAAAAAAATTCAAGCAAAATAAAATAGATTCCTGCCAATAACATAATGGAAAAAAATAGGCTAGTCTGATTCAAGTATGTTAGATGAATTGCTATTTGGGTCTGATTTTAAAAATCTGACTGACTTAAATTTGTTAGATATTTGATATATAAAAAATTTTCTTTTCATTATTTCTCTCAAAAATTCTAATGCAATCAGTAACTTCTTTTTAAATAGATTTTCCAGTTAGCCCCCCCCTCTACTGATCCTATGACATAAGTTGTATATTGTAGTTTGTTTGAAGCATTGTGCATAGTATATAGATAGGTTTGAGGTTTAGAAAGCTGTGAAAATGCAATGTACGGTTATGGGCACCGTGTGAATTGAATGTTTGAGAGAGAAATAAGATAAGACAGAGACAATATATAATTTAATGTAATCATTTTATTTTCTACTTGCTGTATTTTGTATCTTCAATCAATCATGTATTATAGTGTCCAAATTATTCTTATATTTCAATGTTAATTACCTCCTTTTCAAAGTTAGACCATATCAGATCCACATGTGGCTGCAGTGATGACTGTATAACTTCTCAGATGAAATTGGAAGTGCTTGTTTATTTTTTAATGTTAATTTTTGTTTTCCTGGCACGCTCTGGGTCGACACTATGACAACAACTATCAAAAATAAAAACAACTAAACTTACAATTTGAGCAAATTTACCTAGAAGAACAACGAGTATGTGCCATTACAATTCTCATACTCGCATCTCATTGCCTTCAAGGATTTTTAATCTGACATTAATCGCTATGATGCAGGTATCTTCCATTATTTCAGTTCTTTCTGTCATTTATCATCTCCAGCTCTCAAACCCACCAATAATACACAGAAACAGCTATCCGTTGCACTTTACCACCATTAAATACTTCAAAAAGTTCTGAAATGAATGAAGATAAAAAATTATTAAATTTATCCCAAACAGCTTGTATAAAAAAGAAAACTTTTAATTACATAAGCATTCCCCTTCTAGAAAGAAATTTAAAGAAAAGTTAAAAAATAAACAGATTTAAAAAATCAAATTTACAAAAAATATTTCAAACACAAATTTACACCTATCATATAAATGCACATACAAAATAAAATCAACCCACCGAAGTTCATACTAAATAATTTATAAAAAAGAAAATAAGAAGTGAATAAACAATTACACATATTAACAAATAAATAAAAATTAAAATTAAAGCAAAAAAATAAACAGTTTAGGTTTCTTGTGTGTGGCTATGTATTTATCACTGCAGTCACATATTACCTACATCCAACCAACAGATGACACACATATCCTATATATGAACTTACTTTGAAAAGGAGGTAATTAACCTCGAAATATTAAAAAAACATCTTGCACACAATTGATTAAAGATTTAAAAAACAGAAAATAAAAGAAAATTATTACATTGCATTTTGTTTCTTTGTTTATCATGTTTCTGACCCATTCTTTCTATTCACCCAGTACCCATAATCTTTCATTGCATTGGCACAGCCTTCTAAACCTCAAACCCACATATATATATATAGTACTGACTGACCCTACCTGGTGTTGCCCAGGAACTCTATTAGTAACTATAATATTGTAATGGATTTGTTCAGAAGGAAATGTCTATAAAGGCAATTACAATGCTTCACAACTCTTTTAAAACTATTAAGAGAAGACTTAAATGGTGAAACAGTAATGCATCCTGGTAGAATTTAAATTGCACATAAGTAATTTCTATAAAAAAGAACTACACATGTAACATGGAAACCTCCCTGTGTTTGTCTATCTCTGTGTGTATCTCCTTTTAACAAAGCATTAATCAAACATGAAGTCTGTTTTAAAAAAATTTTTAAAATTATTTGAAGCAAGAAATTAAGATTCAAATGTTTAAAATGATAAATTTGCCATTATTAACCTTAACTGGCTGTCAGAACATCATCGACCATACTTCTGACTTCTGGCCTCTCAGCTTGCTTGAGTGCAACCCCCTTGGCTTCTTTGTGTGGAATGACGCAGTGGAACAATGAACTAATAGATCCAGTTGCAACATGAAGGACAAGCTCAAGGCCATAATCACCAGAGTATTTTAAGGGCCAGTCACAAGGCCGCTTCAAGGCTGTTATGAAAGCCAAAGGAGGGTCGATCGTGAAATCAACAGAACAAGTCATGAAGACAAACTGACCCAAGATTAATGGATAAATCTAAAAAAATGCAACTACTGTGTTATTTCTAGACAGTAATCTAGCAAACAAATATTGTCTGTGCCTTGTATATACATATAATTTAAAATTACAACTCCTCACAGGTCCTGACATTAAAAAGGGTTTCATACTCCTAAGAGACAATCGTTAACTTCTCTATACTTTAAAAATTTATAACATTGGGTATTTTGCAAAATGATCTTTTTTTTTCCATTGCTTTTAAAATGTAATTTTTCTCTTGTAAATGTTTTAACGAAAATGCTATAAAAAAATTTTTTTTTTCTTTTTTCAGTGCCATGCGAATTCTCCTAAGTAAACTTCCTCGGCCGTGGATTGTAGATGAGAAGAAAGATGATGGCTACACTGCACTCCATTTGGCAGCCCTCAACAATCATGTAGAAGTTGCTGAACTTCTTGTACATAATGTAAGTAGATGCACATACACACCGCTTCAAAAATGGATTTTGAGTTACAAGAGAGAAATTAAAGAGTTTTCATTGAAAACGAGTGACAAATTAGCAACATTTTTATTCATCTGACGTTTAAGAAAGTTTTTTAAAAAAAGAAAATGAAACAAATTTTTTGTTTTTAAATTTCATTTTATAATTTTTTTTACTTTATGGCTTAAAATTTTTTAAATAGTTTTTTATTTTGTTAAATTAGTCATCGTCATTTGGAAGTACTGTTGACACAATCCTCCACTCTATAATAAAGACCAATGTGTATTTGTATATATAAATACATATAAATCTGTCTCCTCACACAAAAGTTAGTGAGTAAAAACAAAAAGAAAAAAAAAGTCCTTTTTCTATCCCTCTGGAGGAATTATTTCAATTAGTGAGGAGAAGTGAGATAGCCAATAACAAGTCAGACAACCCTCTGCTTCCTGAAATTCATTTGGAAAGAAATCCTCCACTCTAAACCAAAAGTCAATGGTGGGTGTTTTATTCCTTTATATCATCAGAAATGATAATTATATATGAAAAATTAAATTACTGACATAATTCTATGATTATATATGAATATTAGTGCGAACACTAGCAAAGCATAATTTTTTAATGGCATTTTTGCCAGAGGGTGTACACTAGTACTGGTATAAAAAATGATGACTTGATAATGTGTTTGGTATCATGAGGGTGGGGGAAGTCTTCTAATAAACACCAGTGGTAAATGATTTTACAATAACTGTAATCCTTCCCCCACCCCTCGAACCTATGGAGCCCTTCTCTATTCTTTTTACCACCATAGAGGCTTCAGCTTCTACCAATTTTCTTTTATGGATTGGGGGTTCAGTCATTTTTCAATTTAATAGGGGAGTTGTTTCCATTCTGTTTGGTAGAGGTCAATTTAACAGAGCTGAAAATAATGGTGCATGGTGCAGGTAATTTACCATTGTCTACAAAGTAGATAGTTATCTTACCACTAGCATGATTACCAAGTGCTGTTTTTAGCTCTTTATCTTTAATTAATTTGGTTCTTTGTTTTTTTAACCAATCTTCACCCAATATCATCATCTTGTCCAAGTTCTGAGGCAATATATAGCCTCGACAAAAATTTTACTTTCTTATGAATCATGCCGCTTAATTCCATTTTCTGTCCATTAGCTATGGTCACTTTTAATCTTGTAGCAGTTTTTAATTTCTCAAAAATTGTTTTTAGGAGCGTGATTTCCGATCCAAAATTTGTTGCGTTATCGATCTACATCTAATTTCTATCTTACACACTATGTCTGCGTCTTGCGTAAGAAATTCATATTGTCTAGCTTCTTCCCTTTTTGAAACTTCAACTACATCCGCATTTTACCATGAGTATACAATTTTTTGGCAGCTTCTATTGCCTCTTTGACACATGTCTTCTGGGATTTATAATTTCTCAATATCGTTTATTTGAGGATTCAACATTGTTACAAAGTTTTTGTATCGTAGGCCTTTGATAAAACCTGTGGCATTGGTTAGAGTTTGGTGGTGCCCTGTTTTGTTTTTTTTTGAAATCACTAACTTCTTTCTCAGATAACCATCGACAATCCTGATCTTTAGCTTCTACTCTACTGACTTTTCTTTCACCTTACGAAAACATATCCACAGAACTGTAATGACTGTAATGGATTTTTAACCAGTGATATATGGAAGGGAACTTGCAATTAAGTTTCATAAAATAAACAAACAAACGCCCCGAAAATTGTGGACTAACTTGGGATGGGGGTGTCAGGATATACCTTGATTTTTTATACATTGTAAATTTGTTATGGTGTAAATGCATATAGTAAATTCTTTCTCAATATGAATGTGTAAAAATAAAGATGAATGAAGTATAATTTTATTTTCCTTAGAAGGGATTCTAGCATAATTAGGAGAGTAATAAGTGAACTTTTGGTTTACTTTTGGCAGCCTCGTAACTCTCGCTTCCCTTATTTTATCCTTTCATCCTCACATTCCATGAGTGATGTTTCTGATGCTAATGTTTTAGCTAAGTAATAAAAAAAAAAATGAAAGTGAGAATAAAAAAAAATGTAAAAACTTAATTTCATTTTATAGGTTAATAAAGGAAAAAAGCATCTTAAAATGAAGTGTTAATTTTAGCATTTGATTATTTAACAAAGCAACATAAATATTGGATGAACCCTTTGTATTCTTAAAAATTACAGCCATCATAGTAAGTAGGTTTTCAAAGGAAAAAGTTATTCTTACCTAGTAATGTGGTATGTAATTAATTATAAGAAAGATATAGATTTAAAAAAAAAATATAATTGTTTATATGATATCAAAAGTTGGACATAAAAGAAATTATTTTTATCAATTTTGCAAGCAACTATTTTGTTTTAGTCATAAAGGAAAAATGATTGCAGTCTAACAAACTTCCTAGTCGGCCTAATTTTTATCAGAAAGAAACTTAAGCGAACTAAATTATATTTGGGTCAATAACATATTGGAAGAAAAGAAAACAAAAATAAAAGCTAGTCTGAATGAAGTATCGATTTGTTAGATTCATTGCTATTTGGATCTGATTTTGAAAGTCCAACAAGATAAATTTGTTAACTTTATGTTAGATATATTTTGTTGTATTTTTAAAGTCAGACCCAAATAGCAATCTGTCTGACATTTCCATATTTGATTTGGATTAGCCTATGTTTTTATTCTTCCACTATATTATTGGTATGAATATATTTTTTGCTTCATTCTGGGTTTTTTCCTCAAAATACTTATTCATGCTAAGAATACTGTCAGTGAAAATGGAGACATTTTGTCTTACTCCCCTAAACAAAAGCATGAGCTTATTTATATGCCCTTAATAAAAATATAAAGTTCTTAGTATCTTTTTTCTACTGTCATTATTTTAAACAGACAGGAGAAATACTAATGGGTGGAGGATACCTAAGTAATGACAAACCTTTTTCATTGACTAAAAATAAACTTAGCTCATTCTTTATTGAAAATGGTGGTGGCAGATGTACATGCTTCCTTATATTGACGTTTTTACTGAATGAGCCGCAAATACTGAAATTTACCTTTTTTAAAGCTTTTCCAGTTTTCATCAACAAAATAATACTTTATCATCACATGCTTTTTTAAACTTGCATGTTTATCAAATGAGCCACGTTGCTATAAACATAAGTAATTGTTGATAATGTAATGTTGTTTTAATCTCTCTAAAATTCTATTGTGTAAATAAATTTCCATACATTCAATCTTTTCAGACTTGAGGATTTTTTTCATATTTATTTTAATACTAAAACATTATAGGTTAATTCCTATTTTAAATTATGTAGTTTTGGCTTGGTTAAATAATGGACTATTTTTTCTTTTAATTCCCTTTGAGTGTGCACACACACACACACACACACACATGCATATATATATATATGTGTGTGTGTGTATACACTGCTTCCTTCTCCTTTTCTCTTTAGGGTGAGATTAAATTTCTATCCAGAATGGCTGCTTCCCTATTTATCTGTATACTCTATCCCAGTATCCCCACAAAATGAAAGGGTGGGGGTGGATATCCATTAGGGAATTCTTTCCTCCTGTCTACCCACCCCCTTCTCCCCCCTTGAAAAGTTGTGTTGGTAGAATTCAGAATGAGATAAGCTGGCCAGCTGGGCTGCTTTTACAATCTTCTGCTTATTCTTTGGGTCTTTTAGTGTAATCTTGCAGGCTTTGATATTTCAAGTGGGGGGGGGGGGGCTGACAGATGAGAACGATTCAAATTATTTCATAGAGTGATGCCCTACCTCTTCTTCACTATTCTATTTTTGGGAATGTTAGGGCCAAAAATTGGGGCTCCTGTACATGTGAATGGGTGGAGGTGGGGTTCCACCCCAATTGCTTCCACCAGCCAATCACATCTTGTCTTTCACTTTTTAAAATGATTTGCTTTTTGGAAGTCATGCCAGAAGTTTTAACTTGAAATGAAGATTTGTCTTTTTCAACATTTGTGAGGGACAGGATTTTGATAAAAGGACTCATTTTTCGTTCAGCTTTTTACTATTGATTCTTGGTCAATGTAATGAATCTTTTCAAGGAGAGATACCAGTGGAAAAAAATTCTAAACTTGTATAAAATTTATTATCATCAAATTTTTTTCACAAAAGACAGAAAAATTTGATATGAAAGTCATGGTTAACATCAACTTGAGTGGAAAAAAAACACATGCTATTTGAGAACACCTTATTGAGAACACCTTATTGCATAAAATCTCTATATTTGATGACATAATAAAATAAATATTAGTCATTTAAAAGTTAAAACACATTTTTTAATCTACCAAAAATCAAGTAATTATTGGAATTTAATAAATTTCTCACTACATTTAAAATTATTTTTTTTTACCTTTGTTCACCTCCAAACAAGGCATATTGTGACTGAAGGATAAGTGGCTGCTGTGATAAGGGGCCATATTTATAGGTGAGGAGTTGGGAAGCAAGATGTTTATTCACATTACATTTACATTTCTGTATGTTTGTACAGTCGGGGGAGCAGGGAGAGAATTCCAAAGGCAAGCGATCCGAGGAAAGAAGCTATTTGAGTAGAAAATCATATTTAATAGAAATAGCTTTGTTGTTTTTTTTAAATGTCTTTCTAAATTGTGTTTTTTTTTTTTTTTTTTTTTTTTTCTAAATAAAAAAAATCTGTTTTATATTTTATGGCATATGGTAATAGTTTTTTTTTATTTCATAATTTAAAAAGTGTTTTTTTGGGGTTTTTTTTTTAATTTCAGGATAAAACTATTTTTATCAAATCATTTTCTAACAATGATTTTTATTTTTGATAGATTTTATTTACATAATTTGAATTAAAGTGAAAGTTTCAATTTAGTGTTAGCCATCTTGTATAGAAATATTTTAGTAAACATGGACATTTAAAAAAATAAAGATTGACATTAACTAGTAAAATTTGACTGTATAATTTAAGATTTGTCTTTTCAAAATGAAAAAAAAATTTTTATGTGGGTTAAATTTGAGTTGTGTGTAATTCAGGGAGAAAAATTTCTTATTATTGAACATGTTTTTCTTTCCATTAACGTTGCTCTCTCATATTTAGTTTATTACATCAATAAATCAAAGAAATTAAATGTTTGATTCATGAAAATGAATAAATTCTTCCACCTATTAAACTCTACAGCAGATCATTTGGTCAACCGTTTTCTAGATGTGGACTGTATAAGACATGGCTCATGACCAGACAGCCACACTATTAAAAAAAAAAATCAAGGTTATTCAGTTTAAGATACCTCAACCATTTTCCTTCGATAGACTGTACGTGTAAGCATCTGCCTTAGAAAAAAAAGAAAAGTTTTACTGTTTTCTTGTCTAAAAATATATATATATATATATATTTTCTATAAAAATTAATTGAAATCACGATTGGTTAGCCATCTCGTGGGATCTTGCTCAGGACTACTATGCATGGACCACCATGATTTAGGATGTAGTGCAGGCCAGGAAATAAATAAAATTATCATTGATAGCAATCTTATTAAACTCTTCTGAAATGTGTCCTTGAAAAACTCAATTTATTCAATAAAAATTCTGACTCCTGTATTGAAGATTAAAATTGAATATTTTCATCATCTGTAAATGTTCTTTCCATTACAGATGCATATTTAACAATTGGACAAATAATTTATTTTGTTACGTTTTGATTATGTTAAGATAAACTACATGAAAATGTACATAAAATTAGTCTGATTGGTTTTGAATTTGTTCACTTAATTGGAACTGAAAAAGAACGAAATAAACAAAATAAGACTTGAATAAATGTTTTCTTTGTGAAATTGTGATTTCAAAACCGGTTGTGGTCCAGTTTGTTCATTATGACTCTATCTAGAACTATTGAACAACCCGACTTTGTGTTGTGAAGTGCCAAAAAACCTTAACGGCTCCCTAAAATGTGCAGTTTTTCTTTCATGTGAATATTGGTAATGGCCGCTGAGCATAAAGTGTCTGAAGTGCTTGTGTTTGCCTAATCATATCTGTTGCAGTCTTTCTCTTTTGTTTGTAAGGTGTGGCTGTAAGAAATCTGATAAGGTATGCAACCTCTCCAATAAATCTGGTGTGGAGGAGGGGGGGGGGATGCATGAAAGGCAAAAGAGTTTTCTTGGAACCCATTTTGCTTGTCTATTCTCACATGTGATGGGTGGAGGGGTCGTCATACCATCCACCCCTCCTTGCCATAACAGGATGAGCATAAAAAAGTGTAGATTGCTTCTTTCATCCATTGCCACGCATCCGTTTATTGCTTTTGCTGTGCACATTTTTAAAGTCTCCTACTCTTTAACCACTTTATTGTTCATATAAATTGCTATTTAGCACTTTTTAAACAAATATCAGGAAATTCTCCCATAGTATATTTTAATATCAGATGTTTTTATTATCTGAAATAACACCACTCTTTCTCTGCTTATCCTGGCATTGTTTTTAGTCATCCTGAACTTCTTGCCATTGGAGTCAAACAATGCCGGGCCAGGAGAGGCGTGGTTGGGAATTGCGCAGACGTTTCTTTGCTACAGACTACTCATGCAAACACCCTCACGGAGAATATACATTGTCTCCCCACACTGAAAAGAGGCCTTTTTAATAAAACTATCAAATAAGATCTTGCGTGTGTTACTTTCACGTATACGTAACTTTGATAAATACACACCATTTTTTTTTTTTTTTTTTTTTTTTTTTTTTTTTACTACTAATCAAATATTTTAAATCAACATAAGATATAACAATTTGTTAAAATCCTTTTAAAAAAAAAAAAGATGTAAACATGACTATATTAATTATTCTCTCTGTCCTCCACCTGCCAGCCAACATCAGTTTAATACAGCTCATTGATAATAAATTATTGGAAAAAAAATTAATAAAGTGGGTGAGAAGAGACACACATTGAAAAATGCTTTGAAGATTAACTTACAAAATTACAAGCAATATTTTTAAAACTTTTTTTTTACTTTTTAGAAGTATGACTTTACTTTTGCAGATGGCCTTTAAACAAACAAAAAGTCAACATTTTATGCTCTTGCTAATATAAATCTAATAAATCTTTTTAGATAAAAAAATCTGTTTTATTCTTCATAAGATTTTTAGAAATCTTTCAAAGGCAAAAAATGTTCATCTACTTTTGTTGAGAAATACCAAGATAACGAAATGCTGATTGAGTAATAAAAATGATTTCAAAATCTGTTGGAACAACTATTATGTCTTAAATCATCAGCAGCAGCAATGAGTAGAGCTTAGAATTGCAATGAGAACAATTTTAGATGCCAAGCTCATATCTATATCCCAATTTTTATTATTTTATTTTTTTTTAACGAAGTTCACCCCAAACAAGGCAGGCCACCACTGTAGACATAAGGGGCTACTGAGAAGAAAGAAAAGGGGAGAAGGTTGGGAGGGGGTCAACCTAAACTGGGATCTGCGCAGCGAGATGTCTGTTTACATTAATTTTAAATTTCTGCATGTCAGTACTTTCGGGGAAACAGGAGGCAGGGAGGGAGTTCCAGAGGCCAGCAACACGAGGAAAGAAGCTATTTGAGTAGAAAGCTCTCCGGCATCTGGGGACCTCCACAGTGAATGGATGGGATTTAGTTGATTATCGAATTGATCTAGTGAATTTACGTTGAGGGGGCACCAGAGTAGCCAATTCATCGGAGCATACTTGTCCGTAACTTTAATGAATTAAATTGATTTTCTCAATAATGATAAATACTATTAAGTATTGGTCATAGTTAAATATTTTCATTCCATTTTTTTCTTAAATCCACTGTTAATCAAGGAAGAGTCTATCAGTCATGGGTACGCAGTGTGATATATGAAAGTGAAACCTGGCCAATGAGGGTTGAGGCACGACCGTTGTTAAGAAGGCCTGTTCGATGGAAATGATATACATGTGAGACATGCCGAAAAGTCAGGCTGTCGATAATGATAGTTTTCAAAGAAGTTTAGAAAATTTTAAAAAATTATTTTAAATAAAAGAAAGGAATATGATCCGATTTATACTTAAACTGAACTGTATTCAATATTAATAAAAAACAAGAATTAATTAAAAAAAGAATAGTTAAATTGTTTCTGCGTTAAAGTAAATAAAGATCAGTTTTTCATGAATTGTAAAGACTAAAATTCGTTTATTATTTTGATTGCGAACAATGTGAAAACAATTTGCTTTGCATGTTTTTATTTTAATAAATATGTAAAGTCAAGGACTGAAGATTATAATTTTTTTAAGTTACAACATCAACCTAGTTGTTGTATATAAAATATTGTTAACTTTTTAAACAGCATACAATCAAATATTGCAATTATGAATTTAGGGAACAAATAATCAATAATTAAATAGTAGCATTTGAATTCTATACTAGGTCTGCTTAGTAAGTCATTGTCGCCTTACATATGTGCTGCTTCTTTGAGTCGTCTTACTCTCCACCGTATAGAATTCAATACAATATGAGAACCTATAATTAGATAAGTAGTGATAAGTAGTTAAATAAAAAATTTGCATATATAATATTTTTACTTGCAATAACTTTTATTATATTATTATAAGAGCCATGTCTTTACAATAAATGTCAGTGTAAATTTGTACACCTCTCCCGTCACCCACTCTTCTGATAATTTAAAATAGAAGTATTTTGTATTTTAGAATTCTTTCACAACTTAAAGTTATGATAGGTATATTTACCACCTTCTTTTCCTCTTCCTCACATGTGTAGATTTATTAGCCCCACCCCCACCTCTACTTCTCCTTCCTCTCCATTCACACACCATTATAGTTCTAATCTTCTTACCAAATTTAGCATTTTATCACCATTTTGAAGTAAGAAAAAAATAAAACGGATATCCTTACAAATCCCTCCATATGAAATGAGATAGTTGGAGGGTAATTAAAAAAAAAAAAAAAATTAAAACATTGAATGCTAATTAAAATATTAATCTTAGACAGTTTCTGGTGCAATTATTCTTCCAGAAGTGGGTCGTTGCAAAATTCAAAATTATACTTCATCAGTTAGGATTTTTGTTGGCTTTTGATTTTGAGTGCAAACATGCACATGCACGTATGTGAGACTTGTTTCTGCATTGGTTAGGGTTTGTTTCCATCCTAAGAATGAATGGAGAAACTGGGATAAATTTGGATTTATTGATTCAATAGTAGTGCAATTCAAAAATACTGTTTTTCTTTGATTTAAGAGTAAAAAAGGGCAATTTTAATATTTGACTTTGGCTAATAAACTTTAATTTTAGCCAGAAATTAATTTTAAAACTGACGGTTTAAATGCTTCAAAATCACTTTCAAACTTTTCTTGGCCAGAGAAATCATTGTAACAACCATTTTTATCTGTTATAATAGAAGAAATGCCAAATGTCGCTTTCAACATTCAAAGATAATTCTGAAGCCTTTAAACTGCCCATTCTAAAGTAATTTCTGGATAGAATTAAAGGTTATCTGCAAAGTCAAATATTATAATTGCTCTCCTTTACTCCTAAACAAAAGAAAAATAATTTTTTTACTGCAATTTTTGCATCGATGAATACAAATTTTTCTACAAATTATTTTTTAATTCAAAAATCCAAAAGAATTAAATAAAATTAAGATTTAAATTTTTTTTCATTGTTAAAAATTGTTTAATTGGAGAAAAAGGTTTTTAATGTTCACAACCTGTAAAAATGTTATCTAAAGTTCACGTTTTCTCTCAGCAGAATTTTGAATACTTTTTAGCTATTAATATTTAATTGGTCAGAGAAAACCAAAAGTGAACCATTTTCATGGTGTGATAGACAGGTGCTTTACCATAAACTGATGTTGCTGCTAGATTTTATATAACCTCATATATAAGTTCACTTAAGCCTTCCATAATGGGTCTGGTGCTACCAGATCAGGCTGTCTGAAGATATAGGCTTCATGACCAAAAAATGCACCTAACATTGAAGTTTTTTGTTTTTCTTCCTTGTCTTTGCAAAAAACAAAAACGGGGCCACCAGTTTGCCGTGGGTGGCAACTCGTGATGCTTAAGGGCGGGATCCTGGTGGCTGAGCAGTCCATAACCCGGAAAAGTAGTGGATATGTACACTGCAACACTTCACTTTGACCCTTACCTGAGCTAGACGGGCGGTTGGAGAGGCCCTATCCAATCAATCGGCTGGTTACGTCAAGCTCTACCACATAAAACCCACACCAATCTACTCACTACAATTAAAATTCCCATTTCAACCCCCACTAATAAATACACCCGAAATATGGTGGAAATTGGTGGCTGAGGTCAATTGGTTATGGCAAATAAACATTGACATGGCTGCAACATCCCTGATATTTTTCTTAAAATCCCCAAAAGTAAAATCAAAGGAAGACAGGTGCTCATTGTTTCACCAAAATCAAGTATATCATCCCTGTATCTCTGTGGTGCTAGGGCATTTCCCACAAAGGGCTCCGAGGCGGGTGGGGAGCAAGGGTGATGAAAATAAAAACAAAAAACACATGGATCCTTTTCCCCTCAAAACCCTAAAAAGATACTACTCCGATGCCTCGGACATTTCAAGCTTGGAGGACGAAAAAATATACAACCCTCAAAAAAAACAGTTTTCCCACAAATTACACAAAATTTCTAGTAATAGAACTTCTAGAAAGAAAAAAAATGAGCAAATTATCGTCATTTTTAATTGAAAAAGTTCTCACGGGTAAGAACAACCCAAAGGCTATTAAAAACCTTAGAAATGGAAATCTTCTTGCCGAAGTAAATAGCAATAAAGATGCACAAAATTTATTGAAGATGTATAATTTCTATAATTATAAATGCAAAGTTTTCCCACATGGAAAACTAAACACCTCTAAAGGAGTTATAAGAAACCAAGAATTATCTTTGGCAACGACAGATGAAATAAGAACGGCTTTAAAAAAACAAGGCGTAATTGACCACAAACGCATAACCATAAAAAGAAATGGTCAAACCATCCAAACTAATACCTATATATTGACTTTTGACACCCCTACAATTTCAAAAGAACTAAAAATTGGCTACCTCATTGAAAAAGTAGAGCAATACAATCTAACACCCCTAAGATGCCACAAATGCCATAAATATGGGCACCACCAGGATGTATGTAGAGGAATGAAAATATGTGGGAAATGTAGTGAAAAAGGCCCCAACCATACAGAAGATGAATGCCAGAACAACGAGAAATGTCCAAACTGTAAGGAAAACCACCCAGCCTACTCCAAAACTTGTAAAATTTACCAAAAAGACATCACAGAGGTAAAACATAAAAGAAATATATCATACCCAGAAGCAAGGAAGATTGTTGAATCATATTTGAAAAGCAATACATATGCAGAAGCAACCCACAAAACAAGCCCATCAAAGCAACAAAATGAAGCAAATGACCAATATCAAAAACTTATCGAAAAATTAGTCAAACTAGACCAAAGCGAATGACCAAAATTCCAAGAAAATCTAAAAGAACTATATTCAAATATGAATAATAAATCAAAACAAACAGCAAAAGCAAATACAAAAGGAAAAAACATTCCTGAAACAGAAATAAAAAAGAAAATAGCACCAATTCAAGTACAAGATACGAAAAAAGCAACCAAAGAAAGAACATCAAACAAAGAACCTGCTGAAAAACAAGAAACTCAACCAATAACTACGCAAAACAGATTCCAAACCCTTGAAAAAGCGGAAACTGAAAATACCACGACTTTGACCAATGAAACTACAATCAAGAAAACAAAAGAAAATAAACAAGACAAAAAGAGAAAAGACCCTAAACTAACAACAGTACAACCACAACTCAATCGCTCTCAAACAAGAACCCGAACTCCAAGACAAAACTACAAACTCCTCAAAGATGGAGATAGATGAAAGATAAAGAAGAAAGCCCAGAAACTCTTAAACAAAATAAAAATTAAAAATTTAAAAATTTAAAAAAACTCATAGCAAACAAAATATTACAATGGAAGAGGTACAAAAATAAATTTTGGAGAAATAATACTCATCATCAAAACTTTCTGCCCTGCTATAATCTGCCTACAAGAAACTCACCTAAAAGAGAATCACACAATCAATATAAAACATTACTCATCATACAACTACATAAACAAAAAATCAAACATAGCCACTGGTGGATCATCATTATATATCAATAAAAATATTCTACACAGCAAAATAAACTTGAAAACAAATATGCAAGCAGTTGCAATAACTGCAACACTACACAAAGAAATAACCTTTTGTTCACTATATATATCACCAAATGAAACAATGGATGAAAAAAAACTAAACGCTTTAATTCAACAACTACCAAAACCTTTCATACTAATGGGGGATTTTAAGTCATAACGAGTTATGAGGTAGTAAAAAGAACAACAAAAGAGGTAGAATTATTGAAACAATATTAAACGAAAACCACTTATGTTTGCTCAATAATAAAGAGAACACATACCTACATCCAGCAACAGGTACTCTCTCAGCAATAGACTTAACAATATGCGACCCAACCGTTTACATGGATTATAGCTGTAGAACCCATGACGACACATGTGGAAGCGATCACTTCCCTATTATACTGGAAAACGAGAATCCAAAACTAGATGACAAAATACCCTGTTGGAACCTTCAAAAAGCAAACTGGGAAAATTCCAAAACTCTTGCCAATATAGATTAATACCAGAAGCTAACGCCGACACTGAAGAACATATGGCATATTTCACCAATACTCTCCTTACCATTGATAAGGAGAACATACCAAAAAGCTCCATTTCCTCAAAATTTAACAAACCCTGGTTTAACAAAGAATGCAAAAAAGCCGTAAGAAAACGACGAGCTAACCTAAAAAAATTTAAAAATAACCCAACAAAGGAAAACTTGGATATATACAAAAACAGCAGAGCAAAAGCACGAAAAATTATCAAAGAATCAAAACGGAACACATGGAAAAACTATGTATCAAAAATAAATGTGAACACCAAAACCAAAAAGTATGGGAGATGGTCAGGAAAATATCAGGGAAGAACAACAATGACCTGATCAAACATCTTATCTGCAACAACATAAAGATCACCAACAAGGAAAACATTGCAAACGAACTAGCTGAACAATTTTCAACTTCTCATCAAAAAACCAAAACCAAAAGTTTCAAATAATAAAACAAAATGAAGAAAAGAAAAAAAATTAACTTCAAGTCAAAAAATGAAGAAAAGTACAACCAACCATTCAACAGAACAGAATTAAAAGAAGCAATACATAAATCTCATGATACAGCTGTTGGCCCTGACGAAATCCATTATCAGTTTCTTAAAAATCTACCAAAACCATCCCTAAACTACCTATTACAAATATATAACGAAATATGGAGAAACAACAGCATTCCAAAAAACTGGAGACAAGCTAAAAGCAAAAAGACCCTACAGATCCGATAAATTATCGACCTATTACCCTCACTAGTTGCCTGTGTAAGACCTTCGAAAGAATGATTAATGAGAGACTATCATGGTATTTGAAAACCAAAAACCTGATTACAGAATATCAGTCAGGCTTCAGGAAAAGTAGAAGCCCTATTGACCACCTAATTAGACTTGAAACACTCGTAAGAGAAACATTTGTCAGGAAGGAGCATCTGATAGCAATCTTCTGATATTGAAAAGGCATACGAAACTACGTGGAAATATGGCATTAAATGAGACCTACTTGGACTTAAAGGCAGAATGCTAGAGTTCATCTGCAACTTGATAGATACTTCCAAGTGCGGATGGGCAACATAGTTTCAGTCCCAAAAGAACAAGAAATGGGTGTATCCCAAGGAAGAATCCTGTCTCACCCTTTTCAATATAAAGATTAATAACATCATTAAAAACGTAAATACTGGGATCGACTGTGCTCTATATGTGGATGATTTATTTATATGCTATCGATCAAAATACATACAGCTGAACGCAAACTCCAACTCTGTCTAAATAAAATAAACAAATGGGCGATAGAAAACGGTTTTAAATTCTCAAAGGACAAAACAAAATGTATACATTTCTGTAAACTCCGAAAGATCCAACATGACCCCATACTGAAACTGGACCACAATAATATCCCAGTTGTTGATCAGCAGTACCTGGGCATCATATATGATAAAAAAATTGTCCTTTATACTCCACATAAAATATCTAAAAACAAAATGCCACAAGGCCATGCAATTAATCAAAGTTCTGGCACGACACCGATCCTTAGTTAGATCCAACCTCGACTATGGATGCTATATATATGGAGCAGCCAGAAAGTCTTATATAAAAGAACTGAATGCAGTACACGTCACTGCACAAATCTGCTGGGCACACTATGTGCTGACCTCAAGCAGGCAGGACTACGACCACTACGTACAGCGAAACAACTTCATTGCCTACGACAACTTGCGCAAGACAAGGCCAGATGGCCTGGGACTAGCATGGAGACTGATTGCAGCTACGGGATGTCATTTGACTACCGTAGCTGCAGAACACAGTTTTAATAAATAATGCAGTACACCACCAAGGATTAAGATTGGCTTTAGGAGCCTTCAAAACCTCCCCGGCGGAAAGCCTGTATACAGAGGCTAACAGACCACCATTGACATTAAGACAAAAAAAACTAGCACTACAATACTACTTAAAACTCTCATCATGCCCATCAAATCCTGCATACCAATGTGTTTTCCATCCACAATACACAAAATTATTCAACGAAAGAGAAAATACTATCAAACCATACAGCCTTCGCATTAAAAAAAACTCTCACAGAAGCCCAAATAGACACAACAAAAATCCATGAATCCATCAAATCAAAATCTCCGCCTTGGATGATTAAACAACCATCCATAATATTAAAACTAAGTAAGCACTCTAAAACCAAGACCCATCTTTCAACTTTCCATGAAGAACTGCTTAACATTCAAAATACATACAAAGAACACCTTCAAATATATACTGATGGATCAAAAAATGGAGACAGGGTAGAATGCGCGCCCATCCATAAAAAAATTAAATTAAAGAATAGACTCCATGTATAGCGCAGAAGTATCTACCATCGACTTGGCATTAAATATCATAGCATCCCAAGAACACAAAAAATAACTCATACTTACAGACTCTTTATCAGTGCTCATATCAATAAAGGAAAAAGAAATGACAAACCTCTTGATTACAAAGCTGCTGAATAGAATAAATGATCTAACAGTAAATAAAGAAATAATCTTCTGCTGGATTTCAAGCCATATCGGTATCCACATGAATGAAAAAGCTGATAAAGCTGCAAAAGAGTCATTACAATTAAACCCCACAACAGAAAAAATCCCTTATACGGACTTAAAACCAAAAACAAATACATATATTCTTAAAAAGTGGCAAGAATCATGGAATTCCTGTATAGAAAATAAATTATATCAAGTGACACGGACCATCGGAATAAGAGACACCAATGCAAGGATGTCGAGAAGAGAAGAGGTGACAATAACTAGACGCAGAATAAGACATACCTATGCCACCGACTCGTACTTGCTGAAAAGAGAAGAAGCACCAATCTGCATATCGTGCCAAGAACCCTACACAGTGCATCATATACTGGTAAGCTGTATAGACTTTAAACAGATCCGACTGAGACACTACCAAGAAAATAACCTGAAGGAAATCTTCAACAAAGTTGATTCGAATAAAATTTTTTAATTTCTGAGAGCAACAAAGCTATATAACAAGATATAGTCGAAATGTTCCTCTGAAACGTTTGTAACATTCAACTCCCATACTACAACCAATGTTTCGGCATTAAGTGACTCATAAGAGATTGATATGCCGTAAATCAAACCAATCAATCAAACAATCCCATAATGGGTGGTGGATGATTGACCAAATGGATACAGTCACAGACTATGGGATCAACTCTGCCAAGTTCAAATCTTAGCATATCTACTATGGTCATCATTTATGTGTTAATATCATATGGTTCAAATAGGAACAAGAGTTAAATGAATTATATACAGCAGGTCTAGGATTAAATTTGTCATTCATAAATTGGAGGAATTGGTTGACATGTCATGCTTGAAAGTGTTTTGATTGAATCTAACGTTTTTTAATGAGATGTTTTTGGTACCAACCAATACAAAATTTAAAAAATGGAATTTCTTCAAATTGAGAAATTAAAATATAAAAAGACGAACATTTTGAATCTAGAATTTCACTGTAAAAGTTTATTTTGATTAAAAGCGAGAAAATTCGGCAGAAATGAGATAATAGCAAAATGATTTGGGTGAAATGCAACACAATTGGTAATGGTAACTTAACAATTTTAAAAATGACAAACTTTTGCAGTCAAACTTTTCACACATACACATATATATATATATATATATGTGTGTGTGTATATTCATTAGTACAATACCAAACTTTTTGGGTATTTACTACTTGTCATCAGCAGATTTTTTTTTTTAAACTTTCAGTCACTAAAAACAGCATCAGAAAGGAACATATTTGACGTTCTTCGCCTCATTGCTAACGGCTTTCTTTTTTTATTCTTCATTATTCGCTCACTACAACAGGGGGAGGGGTATTCACTGCTCATCACCATCGTCTCTGTCTTTCTATTGATGAATTACTTTTCACATAATAAAACCTTTTATCTAAGAACTTCACTCAGGCTACATCAGGTAAGTATGACTGATGTGTGTAAGTATGTGTATATATCTATCTATATAGATAGATATGAATGTATGCTTGGGAACATGGATATTCATGGATTAGTGTCCAAGCGTGTGGTTCGTCCACTTGGGGGTGGATTTCCCTTAGCTTTTGTTACAGCATTTCCTAAGGAGAGAGAACCTTCAATAAAATCCTGCGACTTCATGGCCATCTAAAGATGTTGAATTGTTCTTATTGTTTGGACAAATGCCCATGGTGCTCAGTCAGTGGGATTGGTCGTGTGCAAGATCTTTCGTCACTACAAATAATTTCACGCACAATATATACATGTTTGTACCTTATGTATTGGCTGGCCGAAGTCTGAAGAGGCAACACTCTTAATGATTAAAAATAAGATTCAAATCAATGGCAATAGGGCCCTAGAACTTGTGGTGAAGGGGTCTGGCCTGACAGGTATCACACGGCACTGCCGTGTGAGCCCTGTCATATTCTGCCACTGTGAAAAAGTTTAGATCTATAAATGTTGGTTGCTGGAATGTCCGAACATTGCTAGGCATCGAATCAGCTGAACTCTGTCCGGAACGACAGCCTGCACTTATTACAAAAGAACTGAAATGTTACGATATGGATATTGTAGTATTATCAGAAACTAGACTTAGTGATGAGGGCCACTTCACTGAGGGTTTAGGTGGGTACATTTTATAATGGAGTGACAGGACAGAAGGCTGTAAGGGAGAAGCTGGCATTGATTTTGCTGTTAGCCAATCAATTACATCAAACTTGGAGCGTTTACCATGTGGTTATAGTGATTAGTGATTGTATGTCCATGAGGGTACCCTTGGTACACAATAGGTATTTGACCCTGATTAGTGTCTGTCCTCCAACTTTGAATTCCAGAGATGAAAAACTTTTGTTCTATTTATCTCTTAAAAAATTATTATTGAAGGTTCATCCTGTAGATAGACTTTTCATCCTTGGGGACTTCAATGCATGGGAAGGATTGGGAAACTTGGAATGTACTGAGTAAGCAAGTTGTAGAGCTCTGTAACGGTGACGTTACTTTTGCAGATGTATACTGAGCTTGATCTTATGGTTGGAAACGCTCTCTTCTGGCAGAACAAAACAACCTGGATGCACCCTGGCTCCAAGACATGGCCTTTAATTGACTATGTATTGATGAGAAAGAGGGATATAATGGATGTACGCATGGTGCCGATTGTTGGACGGATTATCGCTTTGTGCAAGTTAAGTTTCAATTTTGTATAAGGCCAGCTGTGCAGAACAGAGATATAGTCCTCCCAAAGAAAGTAAATATTAGTCTTCTTGAAAATAAGCTTACAGTGTATCGAGAACATCACTTGCAAAGACACATGGCAAGCCATGAAAGCATCTTTGTATAAGGTCAGTGCTGATGTACTTGGATTTGTCGAACAAAAACACGATTGGTTTAATAAGTCGATGTAGAAATTTGTGCCTTGCTTGATGAAAAGAGAAAGGCTCTTTCCTCATTGTTGAGTGGCAATAACCAGATACAGAATAATAAAATTTTCAAAAGTTAAAAGCATCATCTAAGGGTCATTAAAAATTCCTGGTGGGATTCAAAAACCAATGAAATTTAAATAGCGTCTGATACAACTAATACAAAACATGTATACAGTCTGCTAAAGGAGGTGTATGGTCGAACTAGTTCACATATAACACCAGTCTGCTCCCAAGATGGTAAGGAATTTTTCAGGGATCCCATGAATTTTTTTTCCAGATGGCGTGATCATTTTGATAAACTTCTCAATAGGCAATCTATGGTGGATAATCAGTTCATTGCATATATACCATTATACCATTGCGATCAATGAAAAATTAAATGAATAATATTTCCTCGGGGACAAAAGTTTAGAAACCCATATGTAACTTAAATAGTGTAAAATCTCTTGGTATAGATGAAATGCCTTCAGAGATCTTTTAGTGTTTGTGGTGACTGGTTTTCCCAAAGACTTTGTGATCTTATGCAGCCTTTCTGGAATGTTGAAGACATAACACAGAATTGGAAAGATGCATTAATGGTGATCTTGTATAAGATGTAGCGTGCTAGAGATGATTGTGGTAACTCTCATGGGATAGCCTTACTGGATGTGGCCGGTAAGATCATGCATAGAATTTTGTTAGATTACAAAAACAGATTGTAGATGAGATTCTCTCAGAATCTCAAAGTAGTTTCAGAAATAAGAGATGAACGGTTGGCATGATCTTTTCCGTTAGGCAGCTCCAAGAGAAGTGTCTTGAGCAATGCATTAGTTTACATCAAGTCTTTATAGAGCTTACCAAGGTTTTTGACAGTCGATAGAAATGCTTTGTGGTGTATTTTAGAGAAGCTTGGTTGTCCCCCAAAATTTGTGAGGATGATTCGGCTCTTTAACAGCTGTATGAAAGCATGGATGAATCATTGTGGGCAACTTTCTGAACACATATCAGTAGAAAATGGTGTCAAGCAGAGTGACATACATGCACCAATACTTTTTGCCTTCTACTTCAATGTGGTGTTCTTTAAATATTGGCAGTGTGGCATATATATATATATATGGTTTTGTAGTTCTAATGTATCTGGTTTGTGGTTCAAAAATAATTTTTATTTTCTGGAAGCACGGTCGAAGTTACTAAACAACTTAAGTGATGTTTCGATGCGTGTGTAGCATTGATTTTATAGTTTATTTCGAACTGATTTGAGAGAGGAAAAAAACATCTTTTACTTTATATAGAAGATAAAATATGCTGACAGTCTATTTTATCTATTGATTATTATTTTTTTAAATAAAAAAAACTCTGCCCTCTCCTCATACACACCAACCATTATTATTGCTTGTCTATTCATTCAGAAAAATACTGCCCCCCTTATTTATTTATATTAATAGTTGTGACCTAATAATTAGGTGTAGGGTGATGAAGGTCGAAAAAGGGAGTCTAGGTATTTCTGTCCAAATAGTTCTCTTTCTTGATTTCTGGCTGTGGACTTGTAGTGTTTGAAGGGGTAGAGATTGTCTGAGAAGATGGAATGGTAAAAAAAGACCAGAGGTGTTCTGGTTGAGGAGGGGGAGGGGTAACCGAACCCTACCCACCCCTTCTAATATGGTAATCAGACCATGTGTTGCACCCTTTTATGCTGAAAAGGTGTGGCATCTTGAGATAGGAATAGGGGTCACTAGGTGATGGGAGGAATTGGCTACTGCCGTCCCCCCCCCCCCCTCACCCCAACCTAATCTCTATCTCTCATCCTGCAGCCTCTTTCAGTCATCAGTAAAAAGGGAGCTTTCCTAACCTTAAATGGGCAGTAGCGTGGGATGGGGAGGGGATTAGAGTAGATTTTGCTGTCATGCTTACCTTTTTTTGCATACCTGTCTATATTGGGGGTAGATATATCTATTCTTTCAGCTCTATTTTCTTCCAGATGTTATCCCCTCCACCCCACCCCCACACACACATCTTCCCATTTCGATCCCCACCCACTTCTTCCACCTCCCCTTTAGTAAAACATCCGGAAGGAAGCAAGGAGGGGGATATAAAACTAGGTAACTAAAATAAAACAAAATAAAGATATTCTTGTTTTGAAGGAGAAATTCTTTTTTCAAAACTGTAAATTTAATAATTAAAAAGTATAAAGAATTTTTTTAGGAAAAGATTAATTTTAATTTCAAGCAGTCAGTCGGAAGTTAATCATGGCTTTATTTTTTTAAACTTCACATTTGAATTGAATTTTTAATTCCAAATAAAATATTGACAGACAGCATATCCTGCATGTGTCTCTCAGATATAGATATATATAAGAAATATTAATACAATTAAATCGATTTTATATAGTTAAATATAGATTTGTATCAGAATAAATCTTTATATTGTATTATACATAATGTCACAATTTGTTCAACACACGCATACGCACAGTACTGGTCATATTTGGGATTGTGAATCTCTGTCTCATTTGAGGGTTCTTGATAAGGTGCAGAAAAATATCTGTAATTTGGTTGGTCTCACTCTTTTTCTTCTCTGCACCCTTTACATCAGACGTGATGTTGCTAGCTTCAGTCTTTTCTGTAAGTACTATTGTGACATATGTACTTCAGAATTGTGTGATCTATTCGCCACTTCCTTTGTTCCAGTTTGTTTGACTCGTTGGTCTAGTGGTCTCCATCAATTCGCGCTGTTTTGATACCTCATTGTAATACAGCTTCCTATTCCAATAGCTTCTTTCCAAAAACTGCAGGCTTGTTTTTCTCCTACCTATATAGTCTTGGTCCTGTCAAGACTAAGGTATCTCCTGTCTTTGCGACAATCATCTTTCATTCTTGTTAGCTTCTTACATCAAGTGGCTTCATGCCTCGTCTGGAGCAATTTCCATAAAAAAATACATATTATATATGCTTCTCTCTCTATCTTCATACATATAATGGCTGAAATTTATGCTCAAGAATAACTTAATTACCTGATATCTTTTTATTATTAAACATGTGTAGAGTGAATGTTTCTTTGATTATGCTAATGACTCTCTGGTAAAATATGACAAGCATGCAGATGCCTTGAAAAAGGAACTGTTTCATTGTTCTGGTGGACCCTCATGTGACGTTTGAGGCCTCCAACTGAAATACATTGTCCACATACTCTACACATAGATTCATTATTAAAATCATAGGCAAAATCCTCCATGCCTTTGTAACATCTTTGGTGACTTCTAAGACCGGAATTACTGCGAGAAACTTTCTAGATTCATTACAGGTCAAAGCGGTTTGAGACGCCACAAATTCTGATAGAATGATGTCAAGCTGCTTGTGTGCATCTCTCTTAAGTTTCTTATGATGGATGCGATTCCTTTCAAATCTTGTCTTACAATTCTCCACAAAAAACGATCAAGACTGATTCACCTTGATAAGTGCTTTCATCAAAGTTTTCTTAATACCTCATTTTGGGTTTGTGTCGTGGACGCTTCCCTCTGGCTAACTCTCCATATAAAAGTGGTTCAGGAATCTGGTTATCAGTCATTCTTTCCGACAGTACTGGATTATCTCAGATTCAATGCTAATGCAATGACTCCTTTCAGTGTCACTTATGTACATTTGCAAAAGTATACTAAGTATCTACTGTAAACATTGTAAAAACCTTCCTGCCTACATTTTGTATATCTTCAGTTTGGTCTTAATTGAAATGCCACTTTCACTCCAAAGATGCCCGTCCAACTTTCCGAATGCTTATGTGATACGATCGTGGCTTGGGGAGTTACTCAGTGTTGTATTCTGGATGATTCTGCACAAAATATAGTCCATTACAATGAAGATCGCATGCATTCCAATTAGTTGCTCTGTCAATAGCGCTGTGCCTAAAGACCGCAAAACTTTGATATTAATGCTGCTGGTCTGGAACTTGGGTAAGTGGCTGGTCAGTGTTTCTTTTCTGCTTTTGCCCAAGAGAGCATCATCTTAATCCAAAGACTGGTCCTTTCATTGTGTTCTGTCTGGGAGACTTTGAATCCATGAGCTGAAAAAAATTACTGGATATAAAACTGACATTTTTTTGTCTTTAAAAATATATGCTTTATTATATTATTAGCTAATACTGTGGGTTCATTACATGCGAACAAACTCCCTTAACTTTCAAGACGTCTGTCCGGTGTACGTTGTCGCTCACGTCTGATATTTTTAATTTCAGAAAAATCTGTCACTCAATAAAGAACACCCCCACTTCCCAGTTAACATTCAAACTCTCAACTCATCAGCAACCTGCGGTGACTTGTGTTTAACCTATTGTCACGGTTTTTATGACAGAAGCCAACAACTCATTGGAGGTGTGAACCTTTGACTTTGCACACTCGTTGACTTTTTCAAGACATCAAATAAAGGTGGCTGTCACCTCATAGTGTCACACTTGCATTTCTAATTCGAAGAGCGATTTCATCATCTGGAACGCACAACATTATAAGCATAATACTGCCTAAATACACAAATTTATTCACAACTTGTACATTTTTACCATGCACATAAATCCTGGGCTTAGAATAAACCTTTCCCGGTGTAGGTTGGTACCTAACTGTTTTTATTTATTTATTTATTTTTTTTCAAACTAATTGTTAAATCCAAAGCATTGCATGCTTTCAAGAAAGAATCCACGAGATACTGCATGCCAACTTGTAAGTGAGCGATAAAAGTTGTCATCAACACAGAGAAACTCTAATCAGATGTAAATACTTTTGCATTACATCTAAGGCATCTTTTATTTAACATTTGACCAGTTGTTCGATGTTTAATATATAGATACACCATGTGAGCATTCATTGAAAGCCACAATGAAACCCTTGCAAAATGCAATGCACACATGATTCGTGAATATTTGTGACAGTTAAATATGCACACAGAATATGAATGCACCTTCTATCCAAACAAGGCCACAAGTGCACATGTAAAAACAGATACAATGGTAGTGCTGTCAAGAAAAACTGTTTTTTTAGTTTCAGATTTTAAAAAAACATACTTAATTTTTGTCTCTTTATTATTGTAATTTTTCGTCTTCGTATCTCGTGCTGAGAGGTTAGACATTTTGTGAATGACTTTCAACTTTTCCTGTCTGTTGCCATTTTGTTTGTGCTACCTGCTAGGTCATCATCAACTAATCGCCCCTGTGTCTGTTCGTCTTTTGACCATCGACATTGATGTGAGACACGTTTTTGAGCGTGTTGAAGGTGGCATAGCATATTTTCTAACCAGAAATTACTTTCGAATTGATAATTTAAAAGCTTCAAACTCATTTTCCAAATTTTGCACAATCATAGCGACAGCCATTTTTTTTTTTATCAATAATAGGGGGGGGGGCAGATACTGTGTTTACTTTGTAACTTTTGGCATTCTAACATGATTTTAGTAAGCCTTTAAATTGGCTTTAAAATGATTTCTGGCTGGAATTACATTTTATAGTATTGTCATTTGGCTCGTAAACCAAATCACAAAAAATATATTTCAACCAATTTTTTTTAAGCAAAAAAAGATTTTAAAAAGTCAAAAATACAATCAAGAGTTTCAAGCCTTAGAAGAAGTCCATCTAATTATTAGTAGAAAACCAACATCAAAACAAGTTTACTAAAATTTTGTAAATCGAGCTTTACTCATTTTTTGTTTATTTATACAGTTTTTTTTTCTATTATTTTTTTGTTGTGGTTTTAATAATTAACATTAGATTTTATTTTAGTCGTTTTCTTTTTTAACTAAGTTTTGAAATCGATAAATCTCTAGAAAATTTGAACATCATTAAATTAATTTTTACGAAAAATAAACCAAAACTTTTAATGGAAGACAATTTTATTGTTACATTTTTATCAAGTTTTTAAATGCCACATTATGGGTATCAAAAAAAATGTTTACAAAAATATGTTAAATGTTTCTCATTTGATATTTTAATTTCATTGTAAAAATGGACATTGAATTCAACCAGTGTAATGATTGGTGGGAAATGCCTTGAGCCTGCTCTCGACCGGCCAAGAAACTTCCTGATGTCACAAATATAGGCTTATTAAATTTGATGGTTGAAATATATTTTCATGATTTAAAAATTTAAATCATATTTTGTCAAATGTTGAATCATTTGTTTATTGAATAAATTGGTTTCTTTATGAAAATGAAAATTCCTAGAAATAATAGATTAGCAGATCAGTACAACACCCCTGATTAAAGGGAGATCAGTTTATCAAATTATTTTGACATTAATACCGCCCCAGTATTACTTCCCTAAGTTTTTTTTTTGTTTTTTTTTAATGACCCTCCTTCTTCACAAAATTGGAAATGAAAATTGTTGAAGAGACTCCTATTTACGTTAAATTAATGTGGTAAATATTAAAAGGCTTGTTTTAAATTTTTCATATAATCTCAAAATTTGGTGCTTAATCTATAATATATGGAAGAAGAAAAAATAAGTAAAAACAATCTGTGTGTGTGGGGGGGGGTCATACATGGCTACATAATTATTTTTTTTTTGCGAAAAATGGAAAATATTTCTAAAAGATAAATGTTGTGGCATCAATTTTATAAGGCAGTGAAGGCACTGATTTCTCTTAATTCCGTTCTTTCTCATTTTCACTTTTTGGAAATTCCTTTTTTTTCTCTTTTTTGTTTTGTTTCATTTTAATATTCTAACAAAATGGCAATATAATATGCTATATTTATTATTACAACGGAAAACAAAACTCTAAATACTCGTCATGGGATGAATATTTTGCTAGTTAATTCATTGCTTCACTTATGTCCTCTTACGAAGATTAAGATATATATTCTACTAAAACTTCTTTCTACAATTCTTGTTCCAATTTTTCTCACAATTAAACGATTTTGATTTTAGAAAAAAAAATGTCCAAAATTTGGGACCAAAACTTGTTTTGTAGAGAAAATGGAAATATTTAACAATAGCCAATTTTTCTTGGAAATCCAGCAATCCTTTTGTAATGTTTTTCATGTCTGTTATATCGTAGTAATAACAATAAATAAATACGAACACAAGACAGGAATAGAAGGAATGAGAAATGTATTAAGAATACTTAATTACATACAATAAGTCAGTCGCAAATATAGGCTCAAGGCAGACGTGCTATAAGCCATGCGCTAAGCGGTTCTCCTTTGGTTAGGCAAAGGTGTCGACTTTATAGTGACCTGACGAATCCATCCTGTCACTATGGGTAAATCCGGATCAGTCCACAACACTTAAGATTTATTTCTTCCTGGAAATATATCTTTTCCTCTTTGGGTCAATCTCTATACGTAATGTTAAATTTGTCTTTCTTTTCATTGAACGTCTTCAGTAGCAAGAGCAGTAGTAAGGTTTTCAGGAATCAGTACATCAAATACATTGTAAAGTACCTCCATGGATTCCTCATGTGAGGTTTGTTTTTCCAAGTATTTACATCTCAACTGATTTACATAACGCTTGTTTTCCCACTACAGACCCCGAACCATATATATCAGACGTCCGATTCTCCTGGTGACAATACCGTCTTGCCTTTTCTGTAATTTAAAAAGAAACACTTTTTCATCAACATTAAAATGTATGGTCTTACCATCCGTGTTTTTAAAATGTTTTTTCTTCACTGGCAACAATTTGTAAAAAATTGGTTTTAATTCTTGCGAACATCATATCCGCCGGTGCCATGTTCGCCGCAATGGTTTTGTTCGGTGTTATCTTATAAACCCTTAGGAATTGTTGGATCTTCCACTCCTCGTTTACTCTACCTCCAGTTTTTCTTGAAGCATTTTTGAAGGTATCTACAAACCTTTCTGCCTGTTTTATCCCAAAGTTTTTGCAAAACATGTTAAACTCTCCTGAGGTGAATTGGGTCCCGTTATCCGTGACAATTCCATCGGGTAATCCAAACCTGACAAACAGTTCATGCAAAAAATTATTGTTATGGCAGATGTTGGCTTTTTGTATTTCAGAATCTCTGGCCATTTTGTTAAACTGTCCACCACAATCAAATAATGTGCACCATTTAGCTGTCCAGCAAAATCTAGATGTAGTCTACACCATGGCATGTCCGCTTTCGGCCATGATGCTGTCATTATTGGTGGTGCTTTAGCTGCAAGAGCACAACCTCTACAGCTCTTAACTGTCCTCAATGCCCTGGTCCATACCTGACCCAAAAACTTATGAATGCATAAGCGATTTCATTTTGCACATTCCTGGGTAACCACAGTAAAATTCCTTTAACCATCTTTTTGTAATGCCACTGGGATCACGATGCGTTCAGCATACATTAAAATTTTGTCGCAAATTGAATAGTTATTGCTTACCGGCGAATTTACATTTCCCCTTTGTTTGCACTTCACTTTATCCATCATATTTTTAATAAAATTATCATTTTTAGATTTTATTTGTATTTCTTGCGCAGTCACTGGGAGTTCACGTATGGTGCTAACCAGTACTTCTTTTATTTCACTTTCAGCTTTGAGTGATGCGATTACCGTATCTTCACAATATTTCGGAATTAATCGGGACAAGCCGTCCACATGGCCTAACTTCTTTGAAGGAATATATTCCATATTGAAATCATTATTTAGCAGAATAGTGCCCCATCGCTGTAACCTATTTGCTGTAGGAACTGGGATTCCTTTCTTTGATCCAAAAATCGAAATAAATTTACAGCCATGGATGAATTTTTGAAATTTTTTAATCCTGAAAATGATGGATAAACTTTCTTTCTCGATCTAGCTATAGTTCTTTTCAGCCGAGATTAAACTTCTGCTCGCATGAGCAATGGCTTTTGTGCCCCGTAAATTGTCTTTATAGAATAGTATGGCTCCGATGCCGTAATTACTCTCATTAGTAGCCAAAATTATTTCTAATTTTGGGTCATAATGTGTTAAAAAAAAGTTCTGCTATAAGCACATCCATAATATTTTGAAAAGCCTTCTGGCAATTTTCTGTCCATTGCCATTTTTTATCTTGTTTTAACAATTCGTTCAACGGGGAACGTAAATCATGCATATTATTTATATATATCTAATTAGCAAGACCTAAAAATGCTTGCAATTCAGCAACATTTGTCGGGGCGGGCATATTTTTAATTGCACTAGACCTTTCTGGATCGGGTCTTCTGCCTTTTGCATCTATAATTTGTCCCAAATTATTTATTTGGGACATAAAAAATTCGCATTTATCCTAGCTGAGCTTAAAACCCATATTCAGCAATTAAAAAAAAATTTTTTTATTATTTAACCTAATTCACATGTTTAATGTGTTGTTAAATGGTCTTGCTCTTGATCAATATATTGTCCAAGTACACCATAGCATAATTTAAACCCTCTAACATATTATCCATTATTTTTGGGAAGAAAGTTGATGCTACTTTCACTCTGAAAGGTAGATGATTAAACGAATACAACCTTCTATGCATATTGATAGTGAGCAATTTTGTACTCTCTTCTTCGACTTCTACTTGCAGATACGCATCTGAGAGATCCAATTTTGAGAAAATTTTTCCACCATTTAAATGGGCAAGAGTGTCTTCTGTGCTAGGCAATGGATATTCGTGCATTTTTAGGCACATATTCCAGCCTGTTGAGAAATACTCGCACCCACGAAAATTTTTTTTTTTTTTATGTAAACCATGGGTGACACCCACTCTGAATATTGTACTTTTCTAAGTACCCCTTTTGTTCTAGGCGATAGAGTTCCTGGTCTATCGATTCTACAGCTGCATAGGGTACACTACACTTTAGTTTGAAAACTTGGGTAGCATTTTCCATTACCTCCAATTTTACTTTCGTTTTTGTGCATCTGCCCAAACCTTGTAGAAATATCTCTGGGAAATCTTTTTTCAGAGTCTTAAGTTTTTCACTTTTACTATTTATGTTTGGGGAGGGGGCTTTTACCGAGTTGCAAAATGAGCTTATCGGTATATCCCACAAGTCAAATAAAGTCATCCAGTTGGTACCGAATAAATCGGAAGTATTTTTCAGCACATAGACTTTAGCTTTACACGTCTTACCTCCAAAAGAAATGTTGCACATAAATTCCCCTATGAAATTCAGCTTTCTGCCAGTTACTCCTTTTGTGACTTTTTCGCTGTGAACAATGTTGGTTTTTCAATTTTTTTCCAGGAGTCTTCACTGATTATAGACAAGTCGTTACCATATCAGCAAATTTTCTTCCATGATGGCCGCCACCATTTTTCCTGGAAATTACAGCATTTACAAAACTCTTAGCGCTCGGCCTTTTTCCTCTACACATGCATTACGTGCCCAAACCTTCCACAAAAATGACAAATTTTGTTTTTAAAGAGACACCTGCCTTTTATATGAAATCCTAAACTAGAAGGACATGTGTCTGGTTTCCGCTTCTGTGTGTTTTCCCATATTTTTGTTTTTCACCTTTGTGTGCTTTCTGCGTAGCGATGAATAGGTTTTAAATGTCAATTTTTTGAACAGTCTCTTCTAGCATATCGGACCTGAGCCATGTCTTTTTCTTCGATCTTTGCCGAATTGTGTTGCATGCTTACGATTCTATTACATTCGTCAACAATCGCTTGCAACATTAAATTAGAGTCCTGCTCCCACTTCATCAAGATTCTCGCCCTTATATCGGAATCTTTGCTTCCGATTACGCTCTGCATAAAAATTAGATATCAGAATCTGTCTGCAGTCAGTTCTTCCAGTTTAAACTGCTGGCATTCTCTATTTATGATTCCGGCATAGCTAAAAAAAAAATAAAACTCATCTTCTCTTTTTGTTAGGTTTAAACATTTCCAACGTAGGTTGAAAAAGGACGACTTTTTGCCAAAAACATTTGTCAGGATTTGCAGTTTGATCAAATGAAATTTCACTCGGTATCCTTGGTAGAATATAGTTGCAGTACCTATCATGGCACGCTGGGTTCAATTTTTGAAAAAGTAGGCGAACTTTTTTTTTTTTTTTTTGTGACCATTCTGAACATTCTTCCTTGAAAATGTCAGCAAACCTCCTAAAGTAGGGAAAAAGAAATAGAACCATTTTCTGGACCATACGTGAATTCTCCAATTGAATTCGCAACCGGTGGAGGTCTTGGACTGCCAAAAGTGTTCAAGTTGGTAAAGGATAGGCATCCAGCCGTAAAATTGCCTTAAATACAATGTCTAGTCGAAATACAGCAGGAAAAAAGAAAGGCAGTGCCAGTAGCACTAATGCTGCTGGTAATGTCTTGGGCTTCGTAGATCCCAGGATGCGTTGATCTTCAGGGCCTGGCTATGGCAAATTATACGAACATCCAGAACTTTTTCGCATTGGATCTCTGAATGTTGGAACCATGCGAGGAAAGGCAAATGAGGTGGTGGAGACAATATCCAGAAAGAAGATTGACTTGTGTTGTTTACAAGAGACGAGATGGAGAAATGAAGGTGTGAGAAAAATAGTCAGGAGAGATACCAACGGCAAGTTCTACTGGTCTGGGAATGATAAAGGGACAGGTGGAGTGGGAATATTGGTGGCAGAGAAGTGGTGGGAGAAAGTTTTTGAGGTGAAGCGAATATCCGACAGGATAATATTTGTTCGTCTTGTTGTTGGAAAGTTAGTGTTTGCCATTGTTTGCATCTACGCTCCACAAGTTGGACTCGGCGAGGAAGCAAAGGACAACTTCTACGAGCAGCTGCAGAGCCTAGTGGCGACTGTACCTAGTACTGAGGAACTGTTTGTGTGTGGTGACTGGAATGGACATATTGGTTCCACTCCTTGCGGTTATGAAGAAGTACATGGTGGACATGCTATTGGTATGAGGAATGCTGGAGGAGAAAGACTACTCGAGTTTGCTGTTGCTAATAATCTAGTGATTGGCAACTCGGTGTTCGAAAAGAGGCCTAAACACCTAGTTACATACCAATCTGGAGGAATCATGACCCAGATAGACTACATACTATTCCGGCGCAGCTTCAGGAGACGTGTCACAAATGTCAGTCAGCCTGGGTGAAGAATGTGTATCTCAACACAATCTGCTATTATGTGATCTCAAGGCAGAAGCTTCCCGCAAATGCAAACACAAGTTTACACCACGCATAAAACTGTGGAAGCTGAAAGATCCAATCATTCAGACTAAATTTGCTGAGAGATTTGTTTCTTCACATCGGGATACACGGGCAGTGAGTGTTGAAGAGCACTGGAAGAGACTCAAGGATGGATTGAATGATGCAGCGATGGAGGTGTGTGGAGTGTCATCCAAGCACAATTGGAGGAAACAAACCTGGTGGTGGAATGAGATTGTTGATCAAGCTGTTAGAGAAGAGGCGTTGCTACAGAGCATGGAAAACAGGAGGTAGTAGGGAAGCATACAATGGAGCCAAGCGTGCTGCTAAAGCTGCTGTACACCACGCTAAGTCAGAGGCCGATAAAGAAAATCCCAAGTCAAGTGACATTTACAAGCTCGCAAAACAGATGCGCCGTGACAATCAAGATGTCTTGGGTGAAAAACCTATAAGGAACGACTCTGGTGAACTCATTGGATGATGAAGCGAAAAAACAGTCATGGAAACAGCACTACGAACGCTTGCTTAACGTTGAATTTCCATGGAACCCCGATGAGCTGACTTATGAAACTCCTATAGAAGGTCTTAGTACCCCCATTACCCAGGAGATGATCACTGAAGCAATCCGTAAAATGGGAGCTGATAAAGCAGCTGGGCCATCTGGTATAGTTGCTGAGATGCTCAAACCAACCGTTGAACTAGGGGCCAGTTTGATGCATGAACTGATTGAAGCCATCATCAGAGAAGGATGCATACCTAAGGAATGGGAAGACAGCATTATAGTAAGTCTGTACAAAGGTAAAGGCGATGCATTAAACAGAGGTAACTACCGTGGACTTAAGCTCATTGATCAGGTCATGAATGTCCTGGAAAGAGTTGTTGAACAGCTGATCAGACAACAAATACAGATTGCTGATATGCAATTTGGCTTCATGCCCGGTAGGAGCACCACAGATGCAATTTTCATCATACGCCAAGTCATGGAGAAACATCTAGCAGCAAACAAACCACTGTACATGGCATTTGTAGATTTGGAGAAAGCTTTTGACCGTGTCCCCAGAAGGGTCATCTGGTGGGCCCTGCGAAAGCTGGGTGTTACTGAGTAGTTGGTTCAGGTGATAACGTCTATGTACACCAATGTACGTAGTCGGGTACGAGTCGGTAACAGCTACAGCGACGAATTTGAGGTTAGAGTAGGCGTCCATCAGGGATCTGTCTTAAGTCCCCTTCCATTCATCATTGTACTCGAGGCTCTATCACTGGAATTCGATACTGGCTGCCCGTGGGAGCTGCTATATGCCGATGACCTAGCAATCTTTGATACTTCACTTCAGTCACTCAAGGAACGTCTGGATAGATGGAAGAGTAGCATGGAGGAGAAAGGTCTCAGAGTCAACATGAGTAAAACTAAGGTCATGATCGCAGGTCCAAACCTCAGCTTACTACAGAAAACAGGAAAATACCCGTGTGCTGTATGTCTGAAAGGAACTGGCAGCAACTCAATCATCTGCACTCACTGTTCAGGTTGGGTCCACAAAAGGTGCAGTGGCATAAAGGGCTCTCTCAAAGCAGATCCTCACTTTAAGTGCTTTCGTTGCACCGGCACGGCAAGACCAATAGATGGCAGACCACTGACGGAGATGGATACTGGTGACAACAAGCTGGAAGTAGTGACAGACTTTTGTTATCTTGGAGATGTGCTGTTATCAGGTGGAGGCTGTGAACTCGCGGCAGCTACACGTTGCAAGTGTGCCTGGAAAAAGTTTAGAGAGCTGCTACCAATCCTGACAAACACCTGCCAACAACTATGAGAGGGCGTGTATATTCCTCATGTGTCAGAAGTGTGCTGTTGTATGGCTCAGAAACTTGGGCTGTCTCTGCTGGCATACTAAGGAAGCTGCACCGTAATGACAGGGCAATGGTCAGATGGATCTGTTTGGTGAGGCCTGAACAGTACGTTTCTTTTGAATCCCTGCTCTCACAGGTCGACTTGAAAAGCCTTGCGGACATCATGCGAAAGAACAGACTGCGTTGGTTGGGTCACATTGAGCGTAGCGATGGCTGGATTGCTAAAGTCCGACAGTTGAATGTGCCAGAAGAGAACATCACCACTGGCAGACCCAAGTTGACTTGGGAGGACGTAGTCAAACGTGATAGGGAGGCCATGGGTATGGATTCCATCAAGCCTTGCCGAAGACAGGAGTGGAGAGGAAGACTTAGATTTCAAGACTAGACAATCAGGCCCCACCCTCATCAGAGGATTAATTGTAGCAAATAAACCGGTTGATGATGATGATGTATCTGGTGAAAAAAATCCTGTTTGCTTTGGTTCTTGTGTTCGTTGGGCAATAAATTCCAACATTTTTTTCAAACCTTTCGTCATTTCTTTGCTGTATTTTTTAAAAATGCAATTGGGACAATCCACTTGTATTTTTAAAAATTGGACCATAGTTTGCTGCATTTCCTCAATTTAAAAAAATATTTTGTTTTGTTTTTCCTCAGACAACAGTTGTTTAAAATACGCTGTAGCCTTTTATGAAAGGAAAAAATATTATGTACAGTCCAAATACAATGAAAACAAAATATCTTCTCAAATCCTTTTAAAAAGTCATTGTCAAATTGTAAAAATAATTTAGTTGGCAACTTAGGAAAAACAAAAATCAAGGGAGGCGCGAGAGCGCTCTATCCCTTAATAGACTTCACAAATGGCCTATGCTGGAAATCTCATTTCTTTGATCAATCATAACTCAAAAACCAATAAACCAAATTAGTTAAAACTTTGCATAAAATTTTTATTTGATAGGTTCTATAAGTGTGTAGAATTTCAGCATCATTAGTCAAGGCAACCCAGAGATCCAGAAAGTTCAATCATGAAATCATGTTATCTGTGTGTACGTACGTACGTACGTACGTATGTACCACCCTGTATCTCATCAACTATTTGATGGATTCAGCTGATTTTGGGCAGAGATAGAGGTTCTAGGGTCTAGTTGATGGCATTTTAATTTCAGTTTACCATATACCTTAGTTTTCCAGAAAATTCCAATGACCATTGTATTAAGGCATAGCCTTTACAAAAGTAGTGAAATTCCATGAAAAATGCCAGTATACTGAAATCATATGCCCTTAATAGGGTTAAGATGAACATTTTCTTGCTTTTGTACATTTAATGTATATGAATTTTCATCTTAACCCTATTAAGGACATATGATTTCAGTATACTGGCATTTATCATGGAATATATTCTTACTTGAGAAACTATCTCTTGTCTTTGTAATGTTACCGTCGAGGGTTCAAATCCACAGTTTTAGGGGAAAGTTTTTTTTTGTTTTTTTTAAATGACGTTAGAAGACAATTTTCAGATTTTTAAGGTAGAAGGGCTAGGGTTATTTTAAGGTTATGAATTCGAACATGATTTTGAAGCCTTTAAGTTAATAATAATCAATCCTTGTTGAGAACCAAAAAATTGGGTCTCCTGTAAATGTAAAAATCTAAGGGTTAGCATTAATAAGAGTGGGCATGGAAGAGATAGAAAAATAGAAAAACAAATGTATGCACAGAAAATGTGAAAATATTTTTAAAGATGTGATATTCAACAAGATATGGTTAGCATTAGCAGAAGTAATTGTCACACAGACAATGATGCCATAATCAGTAGAAGAATCAGATACGTCCTACGATTGAGTATTGCTGCCACATCTGGTGAGGTGCTGCTCAGAGCACTCTTCTTTTTTTTTGCTTTGACAGTACAAAATCAACTTTGAGAGATAATCTCTATTCTTCCTTAGACCCCCCCCCCCTCCTTTCACAGTAGAGATGTTGCTTGTTTTTCTCTGCTAGTATTTTCATGCTTCGTGCTCAACTGAGCTCCAATCATTGGTTACCCCTGTAAAACTTTCACAGAAAGAACGTTTATCTACCAACACTTCCCCTGTGTACCTAAAATCAAACAGAATTTTGATGAACAGAGTTTCTTTTCAAGAACTTCTAATCTGTGGAACACATTACTATGGAACTGCTTCCCTGCAGACTACAACATGGTCATCTTCAAATCGTCAACAAATACTTGATGAGCAGTCAAATTTTGTCCATTCCACCCATCTTTCTCAATCCTCTCATGATGTTGTTAGTCTAGCTGAGAATCTCATTAACTCTTATCCTCAAGTTGCTCAGTAGTATTAAAAAAAACAAAAAACTTAATTGTAGAAAAATAAGTGTATTTAATTATAAAATGTAATTAATATAAAACAGTCAAAATCAACAAAACAATGTTGACTCGTCCATAAATACAAGTTTGCCATAACTAGAAAATACTGAATTGTGTCCTGACTAGGTAAGCACATGACTTAATAATCCGGATTACACAATAGTCACCCTATAATTAACACCATTGTCAGTCACACCTGGTCACATGTACATCTATTTATATCAAATGGCAGCTGTCGATTCCATTATTCAGAGCTAAGAGTTCAAACTCTGTTGTCGGCAGTGATGGCATAGTTATTCCAATATGACAGTTGTCATCTTTGTAGAATAAAGCCAACAAAAATATTAAAAGATTAAGATTTGTATTGAAACAATAATTTTCCAAACTGTCAAAAACCTTTGAAAAATGACTAAATTAGTGCTAAATCAACTAATTAAAATGTCTAAAGGAAATTATTGAAGTGTTAGAATGAAAAGACTGTAAGACTTTTAGAATGTGAAATATGCTTCTCAAGTCATCATTGCTATGATGATGATGGTAGAAGGCTGAAAAATAGAATTTCTTTTTGAAACCAATTTAGTGAGTGAGTGCATTTTGATTTACAGACAACTTTATTTGGCATTAAATAACCCACAGATGGTTGATATGCTGTAAACCAAACCAAATTTGATTTACGGCCTCTCAAGGCGGTTGGGTTATTTTATGCCGAAACCTTGTATATGTTTTGCATGCACCTCGTTTGTAGATTAATTTTTGTGGGAGTATATTAAAGAAAAGTCTGTAATCAATAGTTTTTCTTAAACTAAGATGGAACCCGGACAGATACTAATACTCTGTGTCAGAGTGGACCTGGAAGCCATGGTAACTAAGGGCTGACTCCACATTTCTCAAAAGCTCCCAAATTGGGTCCTCACCACAAATTGCACTTTCAGGTTATACTCAGGACTGTTCTGATGAGTTTTATTTTTCAACAGAATTCATTGAAAAATGTCGGACGCACGAAGTGAAGCCATTTTTATAGAATTTGTATGAAAAATAAATTATTTTATGCCTTTTTTAAAAAAACAAACGTGATTGTGTTTGATATGCAAATGAATATCAGTTTTTTTTCTTCTTTTTATTCAGGGCAAGGCTAACATGGACATTCAAAATGTGAACTTGCAAACAGCCCTACATTTGGCTGTAGAAAGGCAACACACGCAGATTGTTCGAGTAAGTAACCCAAGAGTGTAGGGGTGGGGGGTGGGGCACCATTATAAGGATATTTTATATCAAAATTAATTCTCAACATAATTATTTTTTTTATTTTCCATCTTGTGCTGTTAATATTGTTTAAAATAATGGCTTTCCTTAATAGACTGTGGGCCCAGACCCCAAAAGCCCTCTAGATTTTTGACTTTGTCGGCTTGGTAAGAGCACTGAAATATAAAGGTGGCAAATGGAAGCCTATACATCCAAGAATACCATGCTATTTTTCACAAGCTTAAATGTGGTTCAGTTATGAGTACGGCGGCCATCTTTAAAGATGATCGCTGATTTAAAAAAAAAATATGACAGCTTACTTAAACCTTCCTGGTACAAATACCAATAAGCATAGGAACATATAAATTAGCTCATTTTATTCCTAGTTAAATTCTGCATCCTATGGTATAAGCTATATTACATTTTTTATCTGAAATCTGCTTAATGATTGAGAAAGTGTGGTGGAAAAAGCACATTTTACAACCTTACTTTTAAATATTTATACAAGAGTTTCTTATCAAAATAAATACAGTTTCTTTTAGCATTTTTTACTATTTATCATGTAGATACACTTATATCCTTACAAAAAAATAAATTACATCAGTTTATTATTGCATTGTTGTCACCAGGCAAGTCATTTTCAACTGTGGTGTCTGTGCGATTTTATATTTATTAGAAGTTTAGTTCATCACAGCAAACGTGTAAAATGTGTTAAAAAAACAACACAGAATTTAAAATTCCTGGTTACTCTTTGAAAGGAGATATTAGGTTGCTAACAGGATAACTCATACATTTGTATCTGTCAGATAGGACATCTTAAACCCCCAAAAATGGTGATAGATTTTTTGCAAAAAATGTAATTCAGTCAATTTTCCTCATTTTATTTTAACAATCAATTGTGGCATAAAATCACTGTCTTAGAAGAAATAAATAAAACAAACATATATGCACAAAAATATCAGTTTATTAAGAAAAACAAATTAGTGTTTGGGTATAAAATATATACATATGTTACTAGATTTCACCTTTACAATCAGTGTCATTATCATTATCATCTACAAGTCTATATGCACTGATTTCACAACAGTTGCTTTTGGCACATTTGCATATATCTGTACATGGTACGTTGTTTTGCAAACATGTACATATGTTTAGATCATGACACTGGCTTTTTTTGCATTTGCTAGAGCAGTTTGACAATTCCAGGAGACTTTCTGGGGCAGGAGGAAGATTCATCTAGTTAACAACTAGCTCCCCATCTTCTATCTTCCATCCATGACCATCAGGAGCTGGTATATCTGGAGACTCCTTTTATATATACCTGAAATATATAAAGAAAAAAATAAATTAAAATAAACTCTTAAGGAACGCTGAATATCCTCTATGAAATGCAGTCATTGCTAATGTAGAATTTACTTTAATTTTTTAACGTCGTCATATATTTTTAAGGTTTTATCATTTATGTTTCAATGAGATTTACATTTATCATAAAAGAAAGATTTTAACTTTCCTTATTAACAATTAAACATTTATCATTTACTTGGAAATCTCAAAAACAAATTAACATTATTTACAACTTACCTGCTTGGTAGTTAGCTCGCTTAATATGTTCCTTCAGGGCATCTTGGTTTGGAGGCATCGTAATTTCTAATTTTGTTTGCAATCTGAACAAGTTGTACCTCGCTTCATTAACACTCATGTTTGGTTGTCCATACAACCTACAAACAAACGTTTCAAGAGCTGCTGCTGTATCTGGTTGTACATCAAATTGCTCCCCAAGACTTCTGAAGGCATGGCAAAACTCCTTCTCTTTCAAAGGGAAATTAAGAGCTTTTTTTTCCCCTTTTCCATAGAAGGCGCTGACACTATCACATCCAGTGAAGCAATGTAGACCGATCAACGATTGGCTGACATCATATCCAATGCAAACTTCTATTGTTTTTAAGTCTATCGTTCTCAAATTTGTTGTTTTTCCTGTATGGAAATATAACCATGCAGGAATAAGGGATTGCAGAGCGATTCCATTGATAAAGATGTCAGTATCTGGACTTACGATGATGATGTTAGCACTCTTAATGGCTGCAAAAGAAGCATGTAAAAATATGCGTGTATCTGCTTCTTCTTGTGAAGAGCAAAGGTTAGTCTCTTCTATTATTGTGACCTTATGATTAGCATGCTTCCCAGGTGAGAATGAATGGCATTTGCTGTTGTGTGCTAAGAACACCTTCACTCTTGCTAATGCTGATGTTAAAACATTGGACCAGGTTTCAAAAAGGTATTCTACCAGTGACTCTTTGTTCTCTCCAACTGAGAGAAACTTATTCCATTGCTGGGGAAGGGATTGGCCATGAATTCGCATCACCTGAGAACCACCAGCTGCTCTTTTGGCTCGTTCAAGATTCTTGATGGAGATCTGCTGGTATGTGTCAGTCACAAAGTGGATTTCTTGTGAACTATTGCGTGTTGCCCAGTTTACAAGTCGCTTCAAGATTACAAGAGAGAGGTTGAAAAATGTTCTCTCTCCAGGTAGTTTGTTGACATTAAGTTGATGTAACAATGCCATGCCGTCCACTACATATATGCCACCTATAATTGGAGTCTTGGATAGCGAGTTTTCAGGTAGACTTTCAAGTGCATGAAGTAAGTTCACCTTGTTGGTTTTAACTAAGAATCCGTGAGAATCTGCGAGTGACAGTGGCAAGGGACCCAATGAATAGGAAAGTAGCTCTTGTAAATTGATGTTCCTATATCTGCCTATCACAACCAATCTTGCGAGGAGATTTCTGTCAGCTTTCAAAGTGATTTCCTTTCCATGTACATTATGTCTGGATTTCTTAGACATACTGGTGAATGTCTTGAGATGCATTTTTTTTATGTTGGCAAAAAGTCCACTGTTTTTGTTTGTAGACGATCTCTACAAAATTTTGTGAACTCAGATTCACCTCTCGCATTTGCAGACTGAAGATCAGTTTGAACAGATTCAGTTGCAACAACTTCAGATGCAATATGGATTAGCTCATAGTCGAATGGATTTACCATACTATTGACTGTGTCAACAATCTTGTCAACATCAGTTTTATCACGTTTCATACGACTTGGTAAGAGATCTGATCGAGTTTCACTATGATCTCCTTTACCAGCCATGGCTTCACATTCACGGGTGATTGATCCCCTAGCATGATGGGACCATATCTATCTGTTGACTGCACCCTTGTTAGTACTGAAACCTGTCACACCACCTTTTGATTTTGAGTCTCGGTTAGTAGTTTGTTCGATCGTTTGGTCACAAGAAATTGTGGCAAAGGCATTTTGGCTCCTTTGAACAGAGAAGGCACCTTCCAGGCATTGCTTATATATCTCTGGATGAATGAAGGGAAGATCACGCATCTCTAGCCAGTATACAGAAAGGTATCGGCTGTAGTTTACATGATCATAAGCAAACATCCAGGGTAATAGTTTTCTTACACTTTCTAAGTGGAGTTCCCAGTTTGCCTCACGAGTGCCTCTAAGGAAGAGTAGAACTTCAACCATATCAATGTATGAACTCCAGAATGCAAAAGTCTGTTTTTTGTTGTTGGCCTGTATGAAGTCTTGATAAGAAGACATGAACAAGCGAAATCTTTCTTCCTTGAGTATTTGTTGATACTGTGGTCCTGGAAAGGACTGTGATTAGGCTGTTATTAATGATTTCACCTTTTCAGCTTCAACTTCAGGAATGCTATTCAAGTAAGTAGTCAATCGCATCTGCTGCATTGCCTCAGCCACCAGCTTATGTACTCTGACTGCTCGGTTGTAATGCTTTCCTGAAAATACTCCATTCACTGAACCTGCAGCGATAATTTCAGATTCTATCATGATATCTTGAAGTCCAGCATCTCTAAAGCGCTTTCCCAAACAGCCAAGAAAGGACATTACTGTGTGAAAAGCACCAAGTCTTATCACCAACCTTTCCATGAATTGTGGATTACTCCATCTGATTTGCTGAGCTTTTGCATAGATAGTTTGGTCCATCACAATGACAATTGTCTCCAACTGCAGTTTGTCAGCAATTTTAACACTTTGTTGTAGAATGGTTAAAACAGTATCCATTTCAGTTGGACTGCTATCAATTACAGGCAAATATCCTATAACAGACTTTGGTGGAACTTGAATTTGGGAAAGAAGCTGGTTGAATCCAGTCCAAGATGGTAAGATGCTGTTAGTGCTAAATCTCATGTAGTAGGCTAAGTCAAGCTGCATAGGATATTGCAGCAAAGGTGCATTATCAGACTGAAGGAGTGAAACATGTTTAGCAAATGGCACTGGACCTTCCTTCTTTTTCCCGGAGTATATTGCCAACTTCACTTCTGGTGGTTGCAGTGACCTTCTCTTAGTTTTCTTCACAACTGTAATGTTAGAGGAAGAGGGTTTATCATTAAGAGGATTTGCACTGCTTTGGATAAGATGCCATTTGTGTTATGGGTTGTTCCATGTCCAGATAAAGTTTCCTCACCAAAGTCGTTGTTATCCCACACCAAAGTTGTCGGAATGCCTAGCTGGATGTTAGATGGAAGAGAATTTTCTCCACGAGAGATTTCTAATTCAGCCAATGCTGTATCATGATTCAAGACAACAGAATTAGACGTGAAGTGTCCAAAACCATTCAACAATTCAATTAACTGGGCAGATCCAGACAAGTGGCGAATAGCCATTGCAAGTGATAAATGCTTAGGCATTAATGTTCGTCCTTTAGATGCCAAGGATATCAAATCTTGAGAAATGGAAAGACGCTTTCTATGTATTGGTGCAGATACATCCACCTTATCTGTTTGTGGCTCGTCAGAGGCACCCACTATCCACGCGAGGAAGTTGTATAAAATATGTGGAACAATTTTTTCTGCCTTTATTAAATTCAATACCTCTGAAGTTGGTGGCCATGGCAGAGAGGGTTTTACTTCTCTAATTGTATTCTTTAGTTCTATAGATGTTACAAACATGTTTCGCAGATGCATTGGATCCGTATATGTTAGATAGTTTGGTTGTTTGCCAATGCCTTTTTGTGATGGTACATCTGTGTCGTTTTCAGTTGTTGTTGAGTCGGTTTCACTTGTTGTTAGCATTGTCTCTTGAATTATTTTTTTATCCTCAACAAGAGCAGATGTTTCAATATCATTTGCATAAACAATATACCCTTCTGTCCTGTTTTGAGGTCGATGGAAACATAGCTGAGGGAATTTCTTAATCAACCTCTGTTTTAGATAAGTTGTCTTATAAGACCTTGCATCAACTCCATGAGTTTCCATAATTTGTTTTATGGAAAGTTCATTCAACTTCTTTAGTCTCATGATCTCTTTATTGTCAATGATTTTGGTTTTTACTGTCATGGAAAATATCTGAAATGCTTCATTGTACGAGATTTCCTCTGGATTCTGTATTTTAGTTGGTTTGGACAAGTAACGAGTGAAGGTGCGATAACATGTTCTATGATATTTCACCTCAATTGCTACACAATCTTGATCTTTTATCTGCATGAGCAGCGATTCATTTCCACTTTCTGCTGCAACCTGTTTTAACTTGACTGCATCTATGGTTGAGCAGGTAACAAGTAATTCTTTTTTTCTCTTTCCAGTGAATCTGCATACCACTGTTTTTTCTTTTTGGCAGAGAATACATATCTTCGGTAAAATATATTTTGACCTTGCTGGTACTGAAGATAACTCAAAACTGGAGCAAAGACTCCTGCTCTTTTTACTTGGTGGTTCATCATTTTCAGCATCTGCTTTACTGTTATCAACTTGAGATGTGGACACTGAAAAGATAACAATTTGATACTTATCAATGATTTTCAGAACCGGTGTTTAGCAGCTAATTTATATGAAATCTATGATCGTGGTTAGTTTTATATATGCTGAGAGAAAAATGATATATGCAGACCAAATATTATCAAGACTGGAACCATAGAGAAAAGTGTTTCCAACATAAAATCTTCTGCACAAATTTAATTTGTGCAACATAGAATTACGTCGAACTTATCATGAAAATTATAGTCCCTATTTACTGCTCTCCCCACGAGGGCAGAGTTCGACACAAAGTCGGTTTTTAATGTGTGGAAAATGCCCCAAAACGGATACTCTGGATTGGGACAAAAACAAAAATTACCTCAGTCTAGGACAGAAAAGATGAAGTGTAGTATCAGAACAGATACTACACATTGCTCCTGGCCAAAATCTCCACTAAAATATTACAGTTTTTTTTAACACTACATTTTTTAAATAATTTTGAATTAATGATTTACCTTTCATTTCATCTAAGAAATGTAAATTACCTATTTATTTAAATAGATTGCAAAAGAAAGTTTTTTAAAAAAATATTTACTTTAACCAAAATTATTAAACTAGAGATGAGCTACTAAAAATAAATATATTATTATTATTTGTTTTTAAAGTTCCAAAATAATCTTAGCTATCGGCGAAGACAGTGCGTTTGTAAACAAAAGTACTGTACCCCCAATGGGTCTGTCTTCGAAATTGCTATTATTAAGAATAAGAAATACTAAAAATGTAAACTTACCTTTAGAAGCAACAGCATCAACTTTGTTTTCTATACTTTTCAGGGCACGACCAATTCGTTGTGAATCTGTAAACTGTGCATAACAGATTTGATGAAATCCACCGTTTGTCGGCATTTGTTTAGCAGTAGTTGTTAGAAGCGCTGAGTAATTTTTCGCGATAATTGCTTGTGGACCTTCCAAATTCTTCCATTTATCCACATATTCTAAGAAGCGAATCCATGTTTTATCTGAAAATGATAAAATTTTGTGCTTTTTCGAAGGAAAAATACACATAAAGCAATGTTTTGGGCCAATGTTTACATCGTATCTTCTTCGCTGGAGGTCGCCATCTTGTTTGTTTATTTTGTAAACGCGATTCTGATGATCTCATTGGCTAATCTCATTTCGGAGCTAGGCTTTTTTTTTGCGTAAATTAGAGAATTAAAATATAAATAATTAATGTTACAGAATTACGCTTGTGAAAATTGACTGAACACTTTTTGTGATTTTATCTAAGTCACCATGAATTTATAATTGAGTTGACAAGCCTGCCTATAATTGAAACTGATATTAGTCTCTAAATAAAACTCTGATTCCATTTGGTTTCATATTTACATCAATAAATAAGAAAAGGTGAATTCCATGCTATCAAAATAAAAAGTGTGGCCTATCCTTGACCTGGTATAAAATTTTGTTCATTAATTTTGGTAAACATTTTTCCTATACAATAACGTTATTTTCTTCATTTCTTTACTCCATTGGTGGCATTACTATTTCACCACTGACCTAGCCTTTTCACTCTTTGAACCACCATAAACACACGATCATGTCAAGATGAAAATAATTCAATAAGTCACTGTTTCTCTCAAATAGTTGCTGGCCAAATAGTCTCCTATTGGTGTAATCCTCAACTCACTTTTAACTTTGTTGTTGGTGTCCTTAACACTTAGTTTCTCTAAGACTGCTGACCTGTCTGTGTCATCCTCTTAACTCACCCCATCGAAATGCTTAATCAGGGGAGATAACCTTTCATCCTTTCTCTTCTACAAGAATTTTTTTTTTTTCAGTTCTTATTTATTGATTGATTTATTTTGTATCTATAAGCATATCTTATCTCAAGTAATAATCTCATTTCAACTTTTAATAACTCGCCCATCAAAAAAAAGATTGTGTGTGTGTGTGTGTGTGTGATAATATTTTAAAAAATAATTATTTTATAATGTTTAGATCAATTCTTATGGGAACCAAAATTCTAATTTGAAAATCTACTGAATGCAAGATAATATCGGATTTCAAACGTTAACGTTTATTCATGATATTTCTTCTCAGTTTTTGTTACTGAATCTTGTATTGACTTAAGTTTCTACCCAAATAAGACGTTTTCGATGTACAAACGGATTTTCTTCTGAGCATTCGAATCTGAATGCTTCAAATTTTGTTTAAAATGTGTCAGTTCTCATTTTGCCATTGTTTTTTTTTTTGTTTTTTTGTTCAATGTTGCTTTCATAGACACTTGAGGACTTTGCATGAAATTTCACTTTGTTGGTGTCTGGTTTTCATCTAACAACAATGCTCTGACGACACAGTTTTTTGTTTACTACTTTGATTCAAAACTAACAATAAATCATGATATGACATAACTTTGATCTGTCGATTTATTTATATATATATGACAAAACCTTTCGACTCTGTCCATAGAGCTGCTCAATTAACAATCTTCAGTAAAATTGGAGATCCACCAGGATACGTCACAATGTTTCGATAACTTGATCAGGATATGAAAGCACACTTCCACTTCAGCAATGCACTCTCTGGACCGATGGCTATCGATAATAGTGTTAAAGAGGACGGACGTTCTGTAGATACTTCGCGATTACATTCTCCTATCGTTTCCAGGACAGTAACGTTTTCCTAAGTTTCTAAATCACCGGCAGGTACTTTAACCTCACTCGATTTAATGCAAAGTTCATGACTTTCCAAATTCTCATGCGAGAGCTCCTCTATGCCGATGATGCAAACTTTGTTGCCCACACTGAAGAAGATATTCAGGTAATAATTGACCTCTTCTCTCAAGCATGCACTACCTCTTAGCTCACCAAGACTCCAGTATGTCAAACCCAACATCAATGGGACCAAATTAAATGTGACTCTTTTTGAGCAGTCTATCCCAAGATGTATTCCTCGGTTCCAAAATACTTCTAAGGATCGAAAAGGCTGGGAAAGCCTTTTCGATCGGCTTTAAAAACATGTGTTCTTAAACAGATCCATTATCATCAAAAGGAAGCTTAATGCGTATCAATCATGCGTCTTGTCTTTACTCCTGTATTCTTTTGAGACATGGACCATGTACCACCGACACATCAAGGCTCTAGGAAGAAGCCACCAAACATGCCTTAGGAGGATCCTAAACGTTAATTAGCACTCACTTAGATCAGACCTCATTGCTAGTATGTCAGGCATAGAAGTGCATGTTGTACGTACTCAGATGCGCTAGGCATCTAGTTCAGATAGAAGATGGCAGGCTCCCTAAACAACTGTCATATTGAGAATTGCAGCATGGTAAACGTCAGAGGCACAAGCTGAAGCAACATTTTACAGATGTAATCAAAGACAATCTGAAAACCCTTAGCATGAACGTGGAGAACTGGAAGAGGATGGCTTCAAATCAATCGGCTTGATGAAAGTGCATCTATGACAGCTACGAGAGATTTGAAGCAAGGCAACTAGAGTATACCATCTTGAAACATGCTTTGTAGAAGTGGTTGGTGTTGAATGTTCCAGGCACATTTCAGCCCGATTTTGTGTGTGATTCTTGTGGCAGAGTCTGTATGTCAAGGCATCATATGGAAGGCAATTGTCTCCTGTGTCATATCTGAAGCAAGACTTTTAAAAAAAAATAGATTGGGGCTGCTGAACCATCTGCGTGCTCACTAGACACTGTACTCTTGTAGGGATGGCCTTCGTCTGTAAAGTAGTGGCAATCACTATATATATATGTACATAATTTTTAAAAAATAGAATAGACTTTTTAGCCAATTCCAAAAGAAATTTATTCAGAAGTCTTGTTACAATTGTTTCAAGATAAATTTATTCTAGAAAATTATAAAAGATAAATACAAGATTCAAATGTATCATTTTTCACTCCTTCTTACAAAAGTTTTTAAAAATTTAGAAAATAAAATTACCTCTCTTCAGAAAAAAACATTTACAAAAAAATATCTCCACTTAAAAAGAAATAAATTGTCACATTTTTGTTTAAAAAAATATTTTAAAAAATTTTTACTGTCTAAGTCTTTATTATCAATCACGAGTTAGAAAATCAAAGAGAAAAATACTTCAAATATTAGAGTTCTAGTGATTAAAGGGAGATAATTATATTCATTTTTAAAGGTTCTTGCAGAATTAAATTTCAGTCAAAGAGAGATAATATTAATTTATTAGCAGTGGAATAATGCCTTTGTATTTCAACTGAAATGTTATTAAAACAATTGAAAACTAAAAATACTTAAAAGTTTTTTATTATTCAAGACAAAATATTTTTTAACTTTATTTATTGAAAAATAATGGTTTTATCAAGGAAAAGTTTGTAAGAAGCGAGGTTCTCAACAGCGCGGGTCGATGGACCATAGGACGTGTAGCATATATCCTCAGGACGTAAACCACATTGGGACACACTCTACCGTTGAGAAACTTAAGCCAACAAAAGAATATAATAATAAAAAGTCCAAGATAAAGTGACCAAAAGCCAATGATACTGCTACTTATGAAAAGTTTGATGGCGAAGTAGTTAAGATAGTATCTCGATATTAAGGAAGTACAGAAGAGAAATTGGAAAAAGTTAGCATGAAGGAAATAATTATTTTGCATTAATAGATAAACTAAATGTATGCCAATAATGTTGTTGGGTTCAAAATAAGGGGATCATTTAATTTATAAACCCAATTTTAATTTGAACATCTCTCAAAAACCTATTGGGTAGATTTGAGAATAAAAACTAAACAAAACAAACTCTCTACTAATTGTCAGTTTTTTATATATTTTGTACAATACTAAACTACTACTGAAAATTCCACAAGGCTTTCTACATCAGTTAAGAATAATATTGCTTTTGAATTAATAAATGTCTCTAAAGGGCACTACTATTAAGAAAAAATGACTTCTTTTTTTCAGCTAAATATTCTGTAAAAAATAAAACAAATGTTTATTTATTTTAAATCGTAGTAATTTAATTCTTTTTAAAACAGTAAATATTTTGTCTTACCGTAAAAATAATTGTCAGCTGAATATTTTTTAAATCAATAAAACGAATGTCACTTTTTTGACATTTATTCATTTAAAAAATGTATTGCTTTAGTCGATGGGACGGTATAATTTGATTTGGGAAGAATTCATCTTAAAATTGGTAATGCTAGAACTATTTACCTGTAAAAAGGGCGATAACATATGTACGAACATGAAATTGCTGTAGTGTATTATTATATAATGTGTGAAGTGATTAACGTATTGTGTTAAATTGCTCTATGTAAGATTCCTTAGAAGCAAAGGAGGCCTTATTTTATGGCAACACTTTTGCAATTATCTGCTTGTCTTGTTTCAAACCCATACACTAATTGGAAAGGTTCTGTGGTTAATTTGACAATCCTTTAAACACTTTGAGAATATAAGTACAGATATGGCTACTCCAGTGTTGTGCTATTCATAGCTGGCCTCTCCCCCTCCCTTTCTCTCTCTCTCTCTCTCTCTTTCTCTCTCTCTCTCTCTCTCTCTCTCACAAAAACTTAGATGGGTCACTTGGTGAGTTAATTACAAATTACGGCTAATTAAAACAATTAAAATTATATTTTTTTAAACCTAACTCAATCCCAAAACTAAGAAATATTTTAGCATGTAATTTGTATAATTAAAATGTTATGTGTGTGTGTCTATTATACTAAAGCTGAGTTAATCCACGTTTGTTTCTTTAAATGTTGATTAACTCGGCTTTAGTATAATAAACACTCAGAAATATATAAAATCTCACAGAAGTATACAGCTCAAATTCTCTTAAATATTTCATCAGAGAGACCACAAAAATGTTTTTGTAAATTTGTGTTTTTTACTATTTCAAAATTCATTCAGGTTATTCTTATGCGGTTCTACACTAGTGGTATTTTTAATCTGATCAGATAACGTTTTAGAAAAAATCTTTAGATTTAGTTTTTGAAATCTTGACAATAAATTTCCAGTGCAGAAAAATTTAAAAAAAGTAAAACTCTTGCAAATGGCACGTGTTTGTTTGGTTTTTCTTTTGAATTTTTCTTTTGAATTTTTCCTTTGTAGCTTCTTGTTCGCGAAAAATGCAACTTGAACATCCCTGACAAGGACGGAGACACTCCTTTGCATGAAGCATTACGACACCACACCCTATCCCAGTTACGACAATTGCAAGATATGCAAGACGTTGGCAAGGTGAGCGGAACTTTCATACTACACTTTTACATTGCAAATGGACCAAGGGACTTAATATAAATCTCTCTCTCACTCCCTCCACATCTTTCTGATTAATTTCTCTTGCACTTCTATACTCTCCCCCCTCCTCTTTTTATTTATTTCATCAGCAGCAGCATCATCAGTTTCCGTGGCTTACGATATTGCAGACATTAAAAAGAATTTTCAAGATTTCACTCTGAAATAAATATTTTAGAGGTTAGTGAAGAATTCTAGAAATATCAGCTCCAGGGTGGTTCATTTTGAATTAAAACTTACAACAACAAACTATTTTCACACACAACTTGTTTTTAAATGTCTGACTTGACAATTTGGTGCTTAATCGATTGTACAAAAATTATACAAATTGTAGTTGGGAATGGCGGAGGACAACTTTTAATTTCAATATTCAATTTGATTCAATCAATTTATGAAATAAAAACATTGACATTAAATCAAAGATAATTTAAAGATTTTGTCTTTTAAAGTTCACAAATACTTTTCTGCATTTAAAAATAAGTTTAAATTATTATTTACTCAGTTTAAAATTGATTTGCTTTATAGCTTAATATGACTATAAAAATATGCTAGTTGTTATAATTATGTTCAGACCCTGATAACATCTGATAAAATCGGGTCTCCTATTTTAAAACGAAAAGAAAACGAAACAAATATTAAAGTAAAAAAAACAGTAGGTACAGCTAGTGTGGAGATATATATATATATATATATATATATATATATATATATATATATATATATGAGCACTCTATTGCTGGTTTTGAGCTGCCATTCACCATAAATGAGGCAATTTATAAACTCGTATTACTTTATCACTTCGTTTTATTCTGTTAGATTTTCTTAGAAATTTTTTTACATTTTTCTGCCAATTTTCAAACAAGACAAAGAAATAAAGAATAATTTTGATTCCAATTTTCTTCAGATAAAATATAAAAAGAAAAATGTACTCTCAATCCATTGATTAGATCACAGCCCCATGTGGAGATTTTCAATCCTTTCATGGCTATTCTCTTTAATCTTGGATCCTTTTAAATCTACCTCCCTGCTGAAATCAATGTAATGTTAGACAAATGTGTCAAAGATCAACTTAGCACTACACCTGACATTCCTATTTAAAAGTTGGAATAATCCTTTCATCAATTTCTTGTTTTCGAACATTCCTGTTTTTCTCCCATTTCCAAAACTTTATGCAATCGATCTTCAAATGGAATTCTTCATTCAAAAATGACTGACACCAATTTTGGATTTACTGACACAATGAGAATAATTTGGTTTCTTGCCAGTCAGAGATCTCGACTGAAAACCCTAAGGCATGATTGCAAATCTACTGCAATAATTCATTTCATAGAATTATCAAATATTTTAGATTTGAATTATTTGGACTACTGTTCTCATCTTGGATGTTATTCTCACGTTTCAGTTGATATAACCTCTGATCTTCTTTGGGTGCATCTTGTTGTACTCTGGAATCTATACTAATTTTGACCTGAACCCATTTATTGAATCCACAGGGGGTAGGATGTGCTCGTTCAGTCAGACATGACCTGGTAAAAATCTTAATCCAAATAAGAAAAATTATCAATCCTCATCTCAAAAATTCCAAAATATATTTTAGATTTGTTTTATTCTGTAAAACTGCAAATGTTTCCTTCAATTTTCGTTTTTGCAGCTTTGCAGCATTTATTTTGTCGCCTTTGCATAGAACTTTCTGAATCTATTGGTCAGAAGATTATTTAACAACATTTTCATTGCATCATCAAAATGTTGTCTACTGCTGGGAACAAGGAAACTTATTTTGCCGTTTAATGCCACAAAATCTTTTTATCTTTAATATTTTCGTTCATCCTGCAGCTTGTGTAGAAAGTTTAACTGACAACAAAAGGATTCTTTTTTTTTTTTTTTTTTTTGTTCCAATATGGTCAACTTCTATGCTCAACCAAATGCCTTTAGTTATCGTCTACTTTTGGATGATTCAACGTCTTATATGGCATTTTGGAAGTTCCATTTCCCTCATAAAATGAAACCTCAAGGGTATTAGTGGAAGTGGTGTAGTAGCCCTAAAAGAACTCGAACTTGGCATGGTTTAGTCAGATGATCATAAAAAAAAACGTCTGACAGTGTTTTTTTTCTTTTGTGATGATAATTTTTTTAGAGAACATTAATTGCTGAATAATACCGATTCAATTTCTTTGCAATATCGCAACGTGACAATCCACAATCATTGAATGCTATAATTTGACCTTAATCGAATATGGACAACTGCTTATTTGCAAATTAGGATATCAAATCAAGGAAAAGAAAATTCCTTTATAACTAAGAAAAATTTGGCAACAATAATCAAGAGAACAAAAAAATAAATTCTTCCTTTGTCAAAGCCATTAAAGTTTCAGTAAAATGTGTGGCAATAATCAAAAAGGGTTACTGGTTTTCATTTTTTTCTTGTTCAATGCTGTGTGTATATGTGTAACAATTTAGATTAAACTAGCTGTCTCTACCCAGCATTACCCGGTATTATTCTAATTTTCATTAATTAATTTACTAAAATGTAAAAGATTTTGCATTCTTTTTAGAAGAAGTGAGAAGTAGACAAGACAAAGGGGCGTAACTCTATATTCAACGAATACAGAATTGCTTCTCTCTCTTAAGATGGCATCATTTTGAAAATTATTCTGCTGCTAGTATAAAATAATTTCTCAACCGTATTAATTCGAATTACATTTTTATTTCTTGCTAAGATGTACAAACGTTGCACAAAAAAACTGAAGAACCATAATCAAACATTGATTTTGCAGGATGAAAGCTATCGATGATAACCAAAACAATGAACAGACTGACTTTAGCTCCCCGGGTGTTGCTCGGAGGTTTTTAGTTATACTTTGCTTTTTTAACCTACGATTTTGAAAGTAAAATATAATTGTTCTGGTATCAGTGGGTCATTAAATTATTAATTGAACAAAATTGCTATAAAGCCATAAATAATTTTGTTTGTGTAATGTTATATTATTTATTTATTTACTTCCTTCCCACCACTGTAAGGTGGGGGGAATCAAGCTAGCGCTCCTAAAGAAGGGGCACTCTGGCCTATTAAAAATTGCCTGGGAAGCCCCGTCAGCATTTTCTGGTCGGGGCGCCTCTGCAGTTAGCAATAAACTAACTCCTCCTCAAAGGGGGAAGGCTAGGCTTGGAAAGGTGGACCTCCTAGGATTACCTAGGACCAATATCTGTCAGACAGATAAAAAGCCACCAAAATGGCCCAGTTCCCGCCAGACTAATTGTGGAAAACAGATCCTTAACTGGTATTTAGCAGTCCAGAGTCTCTAAGCAACAGAAGCTGCAGAGAGACCGCTTCTAAAAATTTAGAATTTATAAGATTATTGGATATAAATAGCTTCCAAAACTTTCAATACATGAGGATTTGCTGAGAATTTTGAAGCCAGGCTATATGACTTTCTATTCAAAAATTTAAAGGTTTCCAATTCGAATGATCACAAGGTAATCTTCTTTCTTCTTTTTTTTTCAACTCTTAACAAAACATTAAAATTACTGACTTGAAGTACATATTGGTGGATTTAATTTTCTAATTATTTTTTTTTAAATAGGATCTGTAAAATATTATTTTTGTACTGAACGCTATTGCATTTTTTATTGCAATGAATATATGATAAATAGTAAAGTATGAAAATGTATAAGTTATGTATAAGGAAGAAACAGTCACACACAAAAAGACACCAGAAATAGTCACAAAATTGAATAAATATAGAGATTTAAAGTGATGATGGTGGTGATTTTTGAGGCCTGAAAACTTGAAAGAAAATAGCTCTCAAGAAGACTATTTGCTGGTGGTAACACAAGTAAAAAGGGGGAGCAACAACCACCATTCATGGGGGCAATAGTAGTAATAGTAGTAAGATGGCATTTTATTTGCTACACCACCATTATTACTATCACTTCCCCTTATTACTACAACAGTCCAGACTTGTAGAAATAGGGAGAGTGGTAGTAGCAAGCAAAATCGCTGTGCCTGCAGTAGTTAACCAGAAATAAACATAACTACAACCATTGACTGCATTATTTCCCCTTCGTTTAAAGATAAATGTTATTAACTTCATCACCTCCATCTCCCTCCTCAAAACACATGCAACAATGCACTTGTTCGGTTTATGATTTACAAGTTATTCCTATCCGGTGTTGCACGGGAGTCTTAAGTATCAATTTTGTTTTGTTCATTGAGGCATGAGGTTAATTATAATTGAAAGAACTAAAATAATAATTGTACTTTTTTTTTAAGTCTTGAAAATGTAAACATAAATAATCGCTGTTTCAGGATTGAAAAAATCTGAGTAATTTTTTTTTTTTACTAACGATTCACAGCTCATCAAGGCCCAAAAGCCCCTCGAGGACAAAGGTTAATGGTTTGTGTCGGGTGGATGGTTAAACTAACACCATAGTGATTGCAGACGATGGATTGGGTCTGAGTTTTTAGTTTAAATCTCTACTTACCGTAATAAGGGATAAGTCCACAGATGAGACCAAAAGGCAGTTTATATAATTGCATGTAGACCACAGTAAAAGACAATGTAATAAAATCATTTTTTTTGTACCTACTACTGTGATATACAAATGATTTCAACAAATCGTGTAAACATATGTAATTGTTTGTTAAAAAGTTGTCATAGATAGAGGAATGTAGAAGAAAAAAATTATTAAGAACATAAGCTGTTGAAGCTATGAAAGTGATTAGTGAAAAATGTCTTCATGTTAAAAGTTGTGAACCGGAAAAAAACTGAAGTGAAATACATTTTTTTTATTGAAAAAAAAACAAAAGTGAGGTAGTCAGAATCAAATATTGATTCATAAGATTAATTGCTTTCTATGACTAACTCTGAAAATCTAAGAAGATAATTTTATATATTAGATGAAATCCAAGTAATAAAAAAAAAAAAACTGTTAGCCTGGCCTTCGTAAATCAATTCTTGCATAGTACAGTTTGTTTACCTTTATTTTTTATTTAAAGTTAGCTGATTTTTTTAAAAATGTTATTATATACTTTTAAATTAAATTGTTAAAGTTAATTATTAATGGATCCAAATTGTTTGAAAATTATATAAGTTTAATTTTTCAAAGGGTAACAAACAAAATCATTTTTTTTTTTTTTCAACTAATTACAAAATATTAAAATAGCTATTTACGAAGAAATTGAAATGCATTGGTTTTTGCATTTATGTTTTAAGTGCTGCTTCTATTGTTCTATTATCAACTACATACTAACTTTTCAGAATATGTATATATAATAAGGGCAGGTTGAGCCCTCTTTAGCCTGAGTGGGCAATCTCATCTAGACATGGTGTCTCGATAAAAACGCTGGTTTCCATCACTTCACTGGGTTGGCATCAAGAAGGCCATCCGGCCTATAAAAATTCCTCCTATACATGCCAGCATGTAAAATGGACATTAAAACCAAATATGATGGTCATTATTGAAAATATGCCACCAGTATCAAATATTCTGTAGGGGGGAGGGGTACAAATTTTTTAACAAAGTTGAATAGAAATGCAATTTATTTTTTGCAAATAACAGTGCTAATTTCTAGAACAAAAACTGAAGAATTAGGATAAAATATTGATTTTTGTAGGATAGAAGCTATCGATGAGAATTATTGAAAATTCAAATTGTTCTTCTTTATTCTAGAGAAACATAAGACTTGGTTAATGTCTTCACTTTATGGAGCCAACATTCTAATTGTCCTTCAACTGGTTGTATAGACCACCGTTGTCATGCATAAAAATACAGCTCTGATGAATATACATATTTATTTCTCCCACAAAAATTCTGCATATTTAGAACTCTTTATTGTTGTCCCAGGAGGAAAGAAATGGTTGATCACTTCCAGATTTGGACATGTCATACCAAATTATCTGTTGTCGTTCATCGTTGAAATGGTAAACTTTGCATTAAATCTCTTGTCATGGTTCTTTATTTACATGAATATGTAGGGTGTTTAATGATTAGAAAATATTGCTTTTTCACTTCATATGATGTTTTGGTATGATTTATATTTTCTTCAGACATGTAAAAGCCATCAGAAAAATTTTGTATAAAATAATTAGTATTAAAAGTTTTAGAAGCTATCCAATAATTTTAGAAAGAAACATTAACACATTACTTTAGCATAATCACTTATAGTTTTATAATTAGGTTCAATAAATAATTCTATAATCAAATGATATTGAAATAATTAAATTGTCAAAATCTTATTTAAATTTTTTTTAAAATCAAAACGGACAAAGAATGAAACAAATATGAAAGTTAAAAAACACTCGGGTAAATGCCGGGTATGTATAGCTAGTATATATATAATCACTCAATCGTTGGTTTTGAGCTGCCGTCCCCCATAAATGAGGCAATTTATAAACTCGTATTACTTTATCACTTTGTTTTATTCCGCTAGATTTTCTTAGAAAATATTTTACATTTTCCTGCCAATTTTCAAAGAAATAAAGAATAATTTTTATTCCAATTTTCTTCAGATAAAATATAAAAAGAAAAATGTGTTTGTTTTTTTGCTTGCCCTTTTAGTTTGTTTCAACATTATAGCTGATGTTGCCAAGATTGAGGAGATTATTGATGTACTCTCAATCCATTCCTCTTCATTTCATGCTTAAATTATTTTTTAATGACCGGAATATAAAAACCCAAAGTGAAAAAAGGTCACTTTCTGACAAAAGTTAATACCTTTTCTCTCCTACACCTTTTGTCTCTTGTCAAATTGTTGTTGCTTAAGTCAATAAAAGAGAATGAGATTAATTTTAGCAGCCATTCCCAATTTGGCGTCAAATACTTTGAACTGACCCATTTGGTATAATGATAAGAGTGTTTGCTCATGTGTCGAGAGACCAGAGTTCAATCCTCGGTCGAGTCATACCAAAAAATTAAAGAATGGTACTTGATGCCCCTTTGCTAAACACTCAGCATTATAAGGTGAGGATAAAGAGTAAGTGGAGTAATCCTGGGAAAGGAGTGGCCCCATCCCCTACTTCTCAGTTTAGTAGCTAATGAAAATGGAGCCTTTGGGTCGCCTTCGACTATGGTCGACCACTGTACTTTTTCTTTTTTTTTTAACTTTAGAGTCTCCATTGGTTCTCTGAACAAATTGCAATGTCCCTCTTCATCTTTTCCTCTTGTAGACAATTTCATTAAAAACAAGATCCACTGTTTAAATTTCATTTTGTTTTCTTGTTCAAAATCTTAAAATTCTTAATTGACCAAATCCAATTCACTCTCCCGCTAAAGAAAGAGAAGACTCCAAATAATTTGTTGTTTTGTTATTTTAAAAACATTTATTCGTAAGGTTAAACAAAAAAAAAAACAAAAAAAAATGAGCACCGTTTCTTATATTTTAGGCTTTGGAGTCATTTGGGGGGAGAAATTCCAGTGGTCACGCCTCGGAAGCTGATGCAAACTCCCACCAAAATGCAGTCTGGAAGCGAACGAGTGTAAGGGAGACTCTTTTGTGCACTCACTTCTACCAACAGCAGTTGTTGTTTTTCTTTTTTCTTTTCTTTTTTTTTTTGCTGCCGCCGCTACCCCTCTCCTTTTTTTGTTGCCGCTACTGATTCCACTACCACCGCCATCATTGCAACAATGCTTCCCCTTCTACTTCATCCTCTGCTTTATCCTTTTCTAAAAAGCACAGGAACAAAATTTTCTTGAATAGATTGCTTTCATCAGATCTTAGTTTTTTTACCTGATTGGAAAGAAGGGTTCTGCTACCCCTCCATCCTTGTCTGTCATGGTTTTTCCCCCTCCCCACATCATCACTCACCATCATGAGGACAGAAAATGTAAAAACATTTTTCTTTTTTCTTTCTCTTCCTTAAAACAAAATATCTCTCGTCAATGTTTTTTATTCCAAAATAGTCGGTCTCATTTCTATCAGTTTCAAATTGTCCAAAAATGGAAACCAAATCATTTTACAGTCGAAAAATAAACTAAGAAAACCATTCCACTTAAAAATTATGTTGTTTTTTGTTGGTTTTTTTTTGGGGGGGGGGGGGGGGGGTCTTGATTCTTTAATTGACTAAAACTATTAACAGGTTACTCTTTATCTCTATACCTCTCACTCTCTTTTATAAATCGCAACAGGATTGAATCTTTATGCTTTTTATTCATACTAAACCCGCTCTTTCTCACTCACAAAAAAATGTTCTTACCTCCATGTATGATCCATAGTCATCCTTGGTCAAAGACCATATTGATTCTCTCTTTCTCTGTCTCTCTCTCTTTCTCTCTCTCTCATTTAATTGAAAGCATTTTTGGGATAAAACTCCTAATAAAATTTTTTTGTATCAAAATTATTTGGTTATTCAAGAAATTTGTAGATTTCTTTATTTATGACAAAAATTGTATGCCCTATCTTGTTCGAAGTCAATCAGTGCAAGAGAGATTTCCAAAATCTTTTTTTGGTTGTGAAAATCCTCATGAGAAAATAATTTTTCTAATACTTTTCCAATTTTTTATTTTTTTTTTATTCTAATTTTTTGGGGTTGCTGCCAGAAAGAAATTTATTATCCCCACCTTTGTTTTAAAATGCATGATTTGTTTATTCAAGTTTTGCAAAGTTTTAAAATTGAAACACAAAGCCTGGATTATATTTCAATTTGATAAATAAGTGTTGACTCAAGTCATTTTAGGATTTATTTCATTGGTGTGATTTATTTTACTCAAAAAACTGATCAGCCAATCAGATTCACTGAAACAATGCAAACAACCACGCAACACTTCATACCCAACGAACCAATTAAACAAAACAAAAAAATAATTATTTTGCATCCCATTTTTTTTTTTGGCTTTATTTTGCTTTTTGTTTTTCTTTTGTCGTTTGAAATGTGTTTGCAGTGCTATTTTATGTAAACGAAACCCCTTTTCCTCTTTTATCAAATCTTGAGGAAGAGGCTCATTAGCTTGAACTCTTTTGCATTGGATTGACTATTTTTAATAGGTGAAATAGTTTAGAATTCCAAATTTTCTAAAATACTGCTATGGGGACAAATTGAGTTAAAATAGAACTTGCACAGCTGCATTTTGTGGCTGAGAAGAAGTGTGTTAATTTCTGTGGTGTTTTGTCCCCATTAGATAATAGACATTTATTCAAATTTTAAGAATCAGTAAAATCTTGTGTGATTTAACGATGGTTTGAATCTCATTCAAATCAGTAGTAAAATAAATGTCAATGTATAGTGGGGGGGGGGGGGTTACTGCTGCTCCCCCGAGAAAACACATTTATAAATAATTTTTATGCACACCATTAGCTTTCTTGTTAACAGTTGCATCTGATTTTCTGTTGCAATATTCGTTTATATAAAAGACAGTACCGCGTCACCCCCTTCTCTCTCGCTGTCTGCGAGGGGGGGGGGGTTCTGTTTACTTGTCTAGAATTATATAATTGTGAAAAAAAAAATACATACAGTACATAGTTAAAGCTAAATAAATTGTTTTGGGCTATTAAAATAAATTTCCTACACTATTGAGAATGTTACTTATATTTTTTTTATTATCGTTAATGTTTGAATTCATGTTTTGAAACATGATGTAAATCATAAATCTATGAAGTCATGCCAAAGCTATAATTATTTTGTTAAATTAATGTTTTAAGAAAGTGCAAATAGCTCAATTGGTAGAACGTCAGACTGAAGCTCTCAAAGTTTTGTTTTTGATTTTCAGTCATGGCGTCCAATTTCTTTTTTGAGAATTTATTTAGTATTAATGCAATATTTTCCATTTCTAAAAGAAGTTAAGATATTCGTTTACAAAAATTCTGATGGACAGACACACACAACCACAGAGAAAGTACCCATTATATTATAAGTGGACTAGCGAAAATAGACTCCCTAACGGTCGTCTATTTTTGCTAGGCTGCCGCGTTCTTGGGTGGTGAGACAAAGAAAAAAAAAATTTGTCTCCGAATACTTTTTTTTGTTTGAAAAGGGAAAAAAAAAATTTTTTTTTTTTTTTGCGGGAAAATTTTTAATTTTTTTCCCCGCCAAAAAAAAAAAAAAATGGGGGGGGGGGGGATTTCTTCCCCCCCCCCCTCCAAAAAAAACACAATCGAGAGCGAACGCAGACCCCAACGCATTTCTAATGAACAGTTATACGATCATTCATTTGTAACTGGAAGTTGAAAAAAAAAACGAAATCTTTATCATTTAAAATTAATGGTGCAGAGGTTATCGCGTCCGGCCGTCAGCGTCATGGTTGCGAGTTCGAATCGTAGCCTGGGCGCTTAAATTATTTATTGTTTATTTCTGAAATTACGTTTACAAAAATTCCCCAGGACGGACAGACAGACATCCTGACAGAATGACAGAGAAAGTGTTCGTTATATTATAAGTGGACTAGCAAAATATCCTCCCTACGGTCGTATATTTTTTTCACCCTCTTCTCTCTTGCTGTCTGCGGGAAGGTGTTCCTATTTACATGCGTAGAATTATATAATTTTAAAAACCCTAAATTGTTTTTTTAATAAAATATGGTTTAAGTTTTTAAAATGGGAGCATTCCCGCCTTAATATAAATCTATTTCACTCTAAATAATTTACGTGACTGAAATAGGAATTAATCTCAAATAAAAGTAGTTTGTTACCTTTTCACATTCGGTGTTGTTGAAAATGGCAAGCTGACCCGACAATATTTTTCCAAACGATGAAACTTATCATAACAAAAAAAACATTAAAAACTTTTAATTGTTATTTGTTTTTTAGTAAAACATGATTTAAGTTTTTAAAAATGGGATGACCCCCCCCTCCCCTTAATATAAATCTATTTCACTTTAAATAATTTACGTAACTGAAATAGGATTTAATTTCAAATAAAAGTAGTTCCTTAACTTTTCACGTTCACTGCTGTTGAAAATGGCAAGCTCACCTGACAATATTTTTCCCAACTTTAAAATAAAAATACTCTTGTATATAAAAAACAATTAAAGGTTTTTAATGATTTTTGTTTTTTTTTGTTATGCTACGTTTAATTGTAGATGTGAAATGCTGAAATAAAAATTAGGTCGAAAAATATAGTCGCCATCTTTATAAACATAGAGAAATCGTTCTTCCTTAGCTAGCCTCTTTTGACTTTTTTAGATGGCGACTAATTTTTATCCCAGCGTTTCACATGTACGATGAAACTTAGCATAAAAAAAATTAATAAAAATGTGAATCTGGTAAAATGAGTTCATACAAATTGTAATATTCACTGAGCGCTTTAATAGGTTCATATGAAAGGGAGTGGGGGCCCCTTCATATGAACTTATTCCACTCTAAATAATTTATGTGACTGAAATAGGATTCAATCTCAAATTAAAGTAGTTTATCTTTCGGTGTTGTTGAAAATGGCAAGATGACCTATGTTATTGAAAAGCAGGGAAGATTTTTATTTTAAATAAATTTTTTAAATTAATTCATTTCATCCAAAATAAGCGAGAAATTCAAATAATACCTATCGTACAATTGAACGCCGAACAAAAATATCGTGTGCGTGTAAGTGCCAAATTGAATGGAAGAATAATTTATTTTTTAAACGAAGAAAGGAATAAAATGTTTTTTTAACACTTACAAACATATTTTAAATATAATATTTTTAGATACATACATGAATGAATTACTTCGTAACCCTTAGAAATTTTAAAGGAATTTATAAGCATTTAAACTGACATGAGTGTCTGCTAAGAATTAATAATAATATGATAAATAATAAGTTCTAAAGTGAATTTGAACTCTCATTGCGAAAAAAAAATAGGGGACCCATATCGACTTGAATGTTTGATTTACGGAAAAGGTTGAGCTATTTGAACCGTATCAAACTGACTTTTGCTGAATTTCTTGTAGTATTTCACGTGACTAAAATAGGAATTAACAATTTAAGTGGATAGACCTGTCCCGTCTTGGGCATCTGGCGTTGATTCCGCCGGTCTGAGGTATGACAATAAATATGTGCAGTTCTAGAAGGTCCACCATCTCAAGTTTTGCCTTCTCACCCTTTGAGAAATGGTTAGTTGATTGCTAATCGCCCAAGGCGCCTCTACTGGGGAATGCCGACAGAACTGCCAGCCATTTTTTGTGGGCCAAAGCTTTATTTTGTTACTTTTAAAGATTAAAAAAAAAAAAAAAAAATTATTTAGAGTAAACTTGCACATATAAATTTAACGTAAAATGATCCCTGTTATTAGGGTAGTTAACTAAATTTTTTACCACTGACCCTAAATCCGACCGGCAAAGTCGTAAAACAACATGTAATCGCTTTAAAATTCACCCCGCCCGAAAAACATTGCATCGAATTTATCTCCCATCACAAAAGAAAATTGGTTACTGACCTAAAAATTTAGAATGATCTGGAAATGGTGGATCATTTGATGTTAAAATTATATGCAAAATTGATCTCCCAATTTGCATTCTGAAAAAATTGTTGATTTTCTTTCAATTTTTAAATTTATTTTTTGTTTTGCCACCCAGACTTATGGTTAGTAGTAGAAAAGGTACCTGTACGTTTAAAGAATGCAGTATTCACAAAGTACCGGAAAAATGTTTAACAATGAAATAAAAAAAAATTGTCATGAAAAATAAATTACAGACAGAGTTGTTTATAATTGTTTAAAAGTTAAATATGAAAATATTTTTTTTTTATTTTGTAAAAATTAATTTATTTTTACGTTGGTAACGTAACGTTTGAATTATTTTGGTGGGCTTTTGTCCGCACACCGAGTAAACAGCATAATGTATTTGTTTTCAATTTTGAAGAATTACATTCAAGACAGCAGCAGACAGAAAACCAGCAATAGATTAAAAAAATTTAATGAATTTATTTATTTAATAAAATATAGTTTCTGAAAGAAAAACATTGTAATTAAGTTTGTTTAATAAAGTAACTGTTTGGCCAAAGCATTGTAATAAAATATAGCATTTTTTCAATTCCTATTTCAGTCACGTAAATTATTTCGAGTGAAAAAAAAGTAAGTTGTAGCAAGTTTAATCAAACATGTGAAACGCCAAAATTAAAACAATTAACTGACCATTCTTTTTGTTTAAAAAAAAAAATATTTATTTAAATCTGCAAATCACCGGAAAGGATTATTTTTCATTGCCGCCTTTAAATGAAATGGCACTCCCAAGAAACGAGTTTTAATTTTAACTTGAAAATTTCTCAAAAGTTTGAATTTCTTTCTCCCTGCTAAACTTGATCTTTTTACACATTTCTAACTTTTATTTTTAATTGTATTTTTACAATTTCTTTTCATTAATCCTTATTGTTGCATTTTCATTGAATATTTAACTAAGTAAACATTCTTCCTACTAAAATATTAATCAACTTTATTGGATGACAATAGCAAATCCTGACCAATGTGGTTAAATTCTGTTCAGGTAAAGTTTATTTTCTTCCTTCTTCAACCATCCAGTGAGTAAGGAGTATGCGCGCATCCCGCTTATGCCTGTATCATCTAGTAGATATGCATAAAAAATGTATTCTTATTGTTCTGACTCCTTTTCATTCATTGCTTTTAGGGTTTAATCTCTTTACAAAATGAGGATACTAGTTTTGTGTACTCAACCAATGATGGTTCAAGACATGTGTTGCATGAGAATGATACAATGGATGTGTAATATGAGTCTTGAAGACGGGCTTAGTTCTGATGACCTCAGAGGAAGATATGTGCAGAACAGGAGACTTCGATGGTATGGCCACGTTGAAAGAATGGATAAGAATGATTTGGTTAGTAGATGTAGAACAGTTGAACTAGCAGGTTCAGTTCACAGGGGAAAGCATTGGAGAAAGTGATAAGGATGGACTTGAGAGAAAGAGGGATAAATAAAGACCTGGCCAGAGATAGGTTAGTTTGGAAGTTAATTTCTAAAAGCCATCCAATACACTCCAGCATGTAAAACTGCCGTGAAACCGAATATGTACAAGAATAATGGAAAGACTTGAAGCTTCTTGTTCACTATAATTGGCCATTTACCATTGGAATGTGTAGCCAGTGTTCAAACTGAAGGTTAAAAACAAGATAGAAGCTGAGTTCACCCCTCTCCTGACACACACACACACCTCCAGCCTTGCTTGGGGCATTGTTACCCCCCCCCCTTCAATCTTCATAGCCTTGTCACTAATCGTTTTAAATTTGTACCAGACGAAATTAACTCTTAAATGTGCTTTTGTTGGTCATTTGTTGTTGTTTTTATTTATTCAGCTTTTGATGGGACTTGGCACCCCTGGGGCAGACAAAAAATCAAGTGCGTCCATTGCTTGCTTCCTGGCAGCAAGCGGAGCAGATCTGAATATCAAGAACAAGAAAGCTCAGTCTCCACTTGACCTGTGTCCAGACCCCAATTTATGCAAGGCCCTCACCAAGTGCCATAAGGAAAGGAACAGGTAAGAACATCTTTACTTGCTAATTTCATTTACATTACAGCAAAATAAATAAAAAAGGGAGTAGTTTTATTTGTCTTCATTGTGGCTTTGGATTATTTAGTTTATAAACGATATTAAAAGCAGAAGAATATAAAAGCCTTCATAAAATTCAATTTGGCCATCAGCCATCCCAACTTGAAAGGTCAGTTTCATCCAAAACTTTGCTTCTCATTGCAGGTCATCTCACTTGATGAATAAAATTTAATTCAGAAAACAAGAAAAATAATTTTTTTTTTCTTAGGCATTTCTATTATGAATGCCAATTGGAAGATATCTTAGCATTCATCATCAAATCTTAACTGATGACCCAAAACTCATACAATTTGATAGCCTTAAAAATAATTGGTTTCTATCTTTGTAAACTTCCTTACCTTTTTAATAAGCTTCCTCTCAGCCAAATGTTTACCTTTGCAAAAAAAGAAATTATTTTCTGAGCTGCAGTGGTGTGGCATAGAATGTGTTCCAGTCTCTTGTCAATTTACAATTGTTGCCTTACAAACATTATATGCAGAACTGAGAAAGATTGATCAAACCTGTCAGACATCACTCCACATCCTCCACCTTTTACAATACTTTTTCAAATGTTTTGATGCAGATTTTTTGTCCTTTTTTTATTCGAAGAATCCATTTTTATTTTGACTAAATTCAGATATTTGAAAATTTTCTAAAAGATTTCTGGCCATTTATGTTCTAATCTGAATTCTAACATTTCTAATATTAATTTCTAATTTTGGTTTTGAACCATTCAGATCGGCAGCCATTTTCATTTGACGTTTTTGTCATCAAATTGTGGAGATTAAGAAGTAAAAACTGAAAAAACACATTTTTAATTGATTTTTTAAAAATATTTTCTATTGAAATGTTTTTCTTTATCAATATCAAAAAGTTATTGTAAAATTTATCCATTTTCATGTTTACTTAACATATAACATTTGTTTTTTCTTCAGTGTTTTTGGTTCAATAAAAATATTTGGATCATTTAATGCTATGATTAATTAATTTGTTTAAGAGTAAAAGAAAACCTTTTTAAACCCCTTTTTTGTTTCTTTTTCTTTTTTCATGTGAATTTTTCCGTGATTGCACAGTGATGTTGGTTTCAGTCCTCCAGTAAGTCCACCCAATGCTGCAACCATACGAAATGATCAAGAAACACTTGAGGAATGCATGGTCTGCTCAGACCTAAAGCGGGACACGCTATTCGGCCCCTGCGCGCACATTGCGACGTGTTCACTCTGCTCACCGCGAGTCAAAAAATGCCTGATTTGTAAAGAACCTGTGCAGTCAAGAACCAAGGTTAGTAAAGTACATCTACCCCCCCCCCACCCATTCTCTGTCTCTCCTGTCCCCTTCTCTCTCCCTCTCTTTCCCCTTTAACTCCCCTTCCTCTCTCTATTTTCCACAACATAATCCATTTCTCCTCTTTTTCCAGATTGAAGAATGTGTTGTCTGTTCAGACAAGAAAGCCTCAATCCTCTTCAAACCCTGCGGACACATGTGTGCATGTGACGGTAAGTGACAAAATTAAGCAACCCCCACCCAATCTCATTTTTTTTTTTTTTTTTATAATTCGTCCGATTTTTACTTTTTCTCTCTCCCTAACACATGAAAAAACCATGAACGGAATAAAACTAAAAAATCTCTGCCGTTTTCAATTCTATAAAATTTCTTTTCCAGAATCATCCAAACAGAATAGAATCGGAAGTCAAATTGTTTTTCAGTTCAAAATAAAAGATGAACTATTGATTTCTTTTTTGCTTTTTAAATTTTATCCTCCTCCCCCAACTTTTTTCCTATCCAGACCAAAGAATAATAGTATCATCATCAAACCGAATATGATGGTGTGACCAATATTTTTTTTTTTTTTTTTTTTTTTTTTAATGATCAAACTAATAAAAAAATAAGCATAAACAAAGCTTCAACCTATAAAGTAAAGCTGGTCTACAACAATCAGAAAGTGAATGATGGCTAAAAAACTATTTTGACTAGATTTGCACATCATAAAACGATCAGATCTTTGTTGAATATTGGAGAACCTAAACAAAGGAATGTATAAAATACTTCAAAGTGTATGCCAGAACAAAAGGAATGAGAAAACGAAACACTTGGAGGACAGAAAGAAATCACTAACCTTTTTTCAGACCAGTGCGAAATGCAAAGCCATTCGTAAGATTTGGTTAATGGCATATCCAACTGAAAACTTGACATTCAATAAAATCATAAAGAAATTGTTGAGAAATATTTGATCACAAAAAAGATTAGTCAGAACCGAATGAACCAAATTCTTGGAATTGAATAACTAAATTCTGTGATTCAATTTAGTAAAGCAGCACCTTATGTGAAAGAGGCAATTAAATGTGTATGACGATGTGTATTGTATGATAACTGTTATACAAAAAGGTTTGAAACTTGAAGCTTGGTGGAATTGCGTACATAAATGTTTTAAATGTGCGGAAATAAAGAATGTTTGCCAGAATAAATTACACACATGGCCTAAGTAAACGTAACCATGGTTCTGAGTTCATATGGATCATCTACAAGTTAAGTCGGCTGATGTCTGGTATTGGTTGATTCCTCCTTTTCAACCGAGCCTAAAGTTTACACAAGATAGAAAAACTAATAGTCAAACAAATATTATGGATTAGCTGTCCCTACCCAGCATTGCCCAGAAGACTTTACTTTCATTTTTCCTTAGCTTTTTTAAAACTATGCCTATTTTTCTTTTAGCAAATTATTATTTTTTTTAATGATTCTCAAAGTTAAATTTAATTATTACGCTCGGTCATTAAATTAGCAATACACATCGACCAGAAAACTGTTTGGATAATCACAGATTTGAGGGTAGTTCTATTAAAATAGTCATATCTTAAAAACTAAAGCACTTTAAGTGCTCAAAATATCATCATTTTGTTAGGAAATGAATATCCTTTCAGGTGCATTCATGAATAATAATATACATTATATATTTTTAAGAGTTTTGAGCAAATAAAGGCAAAAAAATGTTAACGCTATTTTCAGTAATTTACGTCACTTTTTTTTTTACCCCCCCTCGTTTAAAAGTCTCGTACCATTGCTGTGTGTGGAATTTCGTCCTGAAATTTGGAAACTAATCAGGGAAAGCATCACTTTTAATGTTTGTCGGTATACGAAGTAATTCGGCTCATTCATTTTTTTGAAATTTTAAAAATAAACCTTCAACTCGACGTCGGTTGAACATTTTTGAAAAATACATTTCCGTCGCCCAATTAGTAAGTAAATCAATCATTTTACTTTTTTATGCATTAAAATTATAATTGTATATATGTGTTCTCTTTTGGTAGTCATGATATTTCATGACCCTATCTGGAAAAAAAAAGCGTTTTCTATTTATAGTTTGAAAAACATTGTAGTAGCAGCAGTAATAGCAGCTATAAACATGAGGCGATTTTTGTTTATTTTCATTCTAGAACGAATTTAAAACATTTTAAAATATGAATATAGAAAATGTTGTTACATTTTTCGTACCCAACTAGTAAATAAATTAATCTTTCATCTTTTTTTATGCATTAAAATTATAATTGTACGTTGTTTTGTCCTTCGGTAATAGTAATTTTAAATTACCTTATTCGAAAAAATATTGTCCTTTTTTGAGCGAAAGTCAACAATGGCTGCTAGTATTGCTGATATAACAATAAATCAGCAGCAACTAAGTCTTGTAAAGCTTTGTAAAATTTCTTTTATAAACTTTTTAAAAGTAAGATAAAAATACTTTTTGTGCTTAAAAAAGTTAATCCTATTTGGTTCTTTTATAAAAAATACTTCAAGAAATACTGGTTTTCACTCAACTTTCGAACTTCTAGTAGTAATGACTTTCTAGTCGCCAATTTAAAAAAAAGTAAGATTCTACTTTTTTAGACGATTACGTGTGAACACCCTTAGTCTTGGCGAAAAAAAAAAAAATAACAATAATTTAGAATTTAGAGTGGGGGATCAGTTTCGCATATAAATTTAATGTAAAATGATCTCCGATTTCCCGGCCATTCTTGCCTTTTAGTGAAATTCATAAAATAAATAATTACTCTACCACTAACTCTAGGTACGACTAACAAGCCCACCTCCTAAAAATGCCTTCTTGAAATGTATCCTATCATTAACCTTAAATATGAGTGGCAAGCCACCCCCTAAAAACTCCCTTAATCCTAACACTAAGTCCGAATGGCAACCTCCATCCAAAACAAAACCCCTTCCTTAACCTTATCACTAACCCTAAGTCCTAGTAGGAAGCCCTAATCCTACAAAAAAAGCCCATTAAAATCACACATAATCGTCTAAAAAAAAAAATTAAAAAAAAACAAAAAACCAGACCCCCATAATAAAAAACGCACAGGATTTATTTGCCATAGACAAAAATTGACTAATGCCCTAAAACGCTAGAATGGCCCGGAAATGGTGAATTATTCTACATTAAATATATGTGAAACTAATCCCCCACCCGAAATTCTAAATGAATTGGGTTTTTTTCTTTCTGCTAAATTTTCAGGGTGTTCACACTTAATTGCCCCTAGCCCTACCACTAACCTGAAGTTCAAGTGGTAAGCTCCCCCCTCCTCCCACGATGACTCTCATAATCGTCTAAAAAAAGGGAAAAAAACAAGAAAAACGCACAGGATTTATCTCTCATAGAAAAAATAATTAACTGTCCTAAAACGCTAAAATGGCCTTGAAATGGGGGATTATTTTATGTGAAACTGATCCTCACTCTAAATTCTAAAATAATTGTTTTTGTTTCTTTCTTTCTGCCAAGTTTTTCAGGGTGTTAACATGTAATTGCCTAAATAAAAAAAGTAGAATCTCATATTTTGGGGAGGCAAGGGGGTGAGTTAGCAGAAGGTGTTAATCTACAATAATGCCAAAGAAATCTTGCAATATATTCATTTTTAAACAGTCCTAGTATTAGATTTTAGTTTCTTGTACATAAAATGTATTACAATTCAACTTTGAGTTTTCTAACTTCTTTCTTTTAATGGATACATGGTATTTTTAAGGTATTGCAGCATATTTATGTGCACTTAGTGCAGATTACTTGGAAAACATTAATTTCTGGAGATTTTCAGTTGCACATTCTGATTCCTTGTACAAAAATACATTTATATGGTAAATTTCATTGCTTAATCTTGTATTTTAACAAAGATATAACATTTTTACTGAAAAATTAGTGTAAAAAATGTGACGAAACGCATATGGTCTTAAAGAGGGGAAAATATCCAATCGTGTGAGGCACAAAAATAGTCATAACTTATTGTTAGTCAGATTTAAAAAATTTAAAAAGATTCTTTCTTAGATCATCAAGCTCTTTGTATATATGCCATTATTGAGATATTTTAAGCAATTTAAATTTTTTCATGTGTATTAAATGATTAATTGAATCAAATTGTTCTAAAGGTATAACTAATTTTCGTTAAAGTAATGTTGTTTTAATCTCTTTAATATTTTTTTATGTAAAAAGTTTCCAAAATTTTAAATATTTTTATACATGAGTATTTACTCGAATTTAAAATATTGAAATGACTTTCTATTCGACAGTTTAAATGCTTCCAAATTCTTTTCAAATTTCGAAGTGTCGCTAAGTAATTCATTCATTTTTCTTTTAAACTATTAATAAAGTGACTACCTTGTTTATAAAGCAACCAACATGCATTTTGGTAGATTTAGTTTCGTAATTTTTAAAAATAGGATTTAAAAATTTTTATTTTTTATGATATTGCGTTTCTTATTTAAATAAATAATCGATTAAATAGTAAATTAAAAAAAACTAATATGTAAGTCACATAGAGACGGGAAACACATGCACTGACACCTGAGAAGTGTTTGCACACTTTTATTAATACAGACATTAAAAAATTTGAATAAAATATTTGAAATCTCATAGCTGCTTTTTCTTCCATTAAGAAGTTAATTTATTTTAATCTTTGTGATGTGAATTTCCCTCTTCATAATTTTGTCCTGTTGTTGTGATTTTCAATTTGTTGATAAAAGAAAAGAAGGAAAAATAAAGTGGGGTGGGGTGTCATATTTTCTTACCTCCCCACAAGGGCAAAATAAGACACAAACTCCGTTTTTAATGTGGAGAAAATCGAGGACAGAAAAGATGAAGTATAGTATCAAAACAGATACTACACTTTGCTCAAAGCAAGATTTTTCGTCTTGTATTTTCATTTCACGTCTTCTACTTAGAAAAAAACTCGAACAATTAACTTTATTGCGTTCAGACAGAAAGAAGATCTTGTTTGCCCTTTTCTTCTTAAAATGTTTTTGTTTTTTTTTTGGCTTCACTTAAAATAGACAGAAAACCGAACTGGCTATTGTTTTTATTACAGAAGATCAGTTGGCCCATAATCGTCACTAATTTTAGAAAGTTTTAATAATTTATCCTTTTATCTATTAAATCACGTTAATTAGTTACTATTAATATCGACAAAACTATTGCATATATACAGGGCTTTACGGAGTCCTCCAAAAAGGAGTGCGCTCCAGGGGCAAGCTCCTTTTTGCTGGAGCGAAGGAGAAGAGGGCTCATTTTATATTCAGTGGGAGTAGAGCGGGAGCAACTCCATTTGAGACTAAAGAGCGGTGGTTTTATCGCTCCTCGCTCCAAAATTATTTAATTAAAAAAAATTTTTTTTACATTAGTTTTTTTTATTCAGCAATAAAAAGGAAAAGAAAAAGTCTCAGCTAAACTCTTTGAGTTATTTTTTAAATTATATGTCTGGTAAATGTATATGAGAGAGGGAGAGAACGAGAGAGTTACACATGGAAACAGAACACTGCACTGCTCAGGTTTTTTTCACATCTACATTTTTGATAGGACAGTTTTCTTAAGGCAGGAGACAATTTGGCAACAAATGTCTTCAAATGTGCCAATGAATCTATAGATGTCTTTGAAGTTATTTTCTTAAAGATTTGAACTTTTTCTGTATTTATGACAAGGATGTTTATTGCTGATTGAATAAATAAGCCAATTTTTCTTTTCATTTTAATTGAAGTTTTATGCTACATTTTTACCGTCATCTTTTTGGCAACATTTTGTTATTCTTAAATTCACAACTAGTATGTTTTAACCTTTTCATGTTTGCTTTTGAATTCGTTTAATTCCGTTAAAACTTGCTTTTGTAAATAGAATGTTCAAAGTTTTTTTTTTTTGTGTGTGTAATAAAATGTTAAAGCAGTAAAAATATCTTTAGTCCAAGAAAAATAAAAACAATAAAAACCAACATGGTCGCCAGCGATTAAAACCTGGAATTAAAGTTAGATTCTCAACACTTTAAAAAGTAAATGAGAATTTTATTTCAGGACCAAAAATACAATTAAGACCAACAATCAGTTTCATCCAAAATTTGGGCGAATACCAAGTGAAATGAACAAAAAAAACAGCGACCCCCCCCCCCTATTCTACAATTAAACCGATGTTTAAACTTAATTAAATTAAAGAAAATGTCTTAAATTTTAATTTTAAAAAGCAAATAATTAGACTTTATGACTAATTTGTGTGTGTTTTTTTTGTTTTTTTTAGAACCGAAAATAAATTAGATATATTTCTTTATCTTAAAAAATGTATTAGCGGATATTAGAATTGTAGACAGTTTGTTTTTTATTATAGATTTAAAATATAAACGTTTTCACCTTATTTAAATTTTTAATTTTAATAAATGTTTTTGCTCGGCCTAGGAAAACTTGCTCCAGTTTTTTTGGGGAGGAAAATTTGACCCGATATTTTTTTCAACTCCCAAGGTCTAGGCCAGATATTTTGTATGAACTTTTAAGGCATTAAATGGATCTCTGAATTGTTTATTGACAATTTATTGATATTTTTTGGCCAACTTATGAAATATATTTTTTTTATTCAATCTTTAAAACATAAACTTCATTGTTTTTTGTTTTTTTTTGCCTCAAATTGTACTATTGAAAAAAAAAATGGCATAAATTGATTTGTTTGAAAGTACTTGCGCTTTTCTCTGTGATAAATAATAATATAAATTATACAATATAGTTACATTCTTAAAACAAACAAATATTAAACAACCACACAACGATTAATGTTGCCCTGGCTGTCTATCCTCTCACATAGAAATGTTTTCTTTAAAAAAAAAAAATAATCACTAATAATGTGTAAAAATAAAACTTTATTTACTTAAAACAAATCTAAATTCCCTTCCAAAATAAATAGAAAAAATATCGGGTCAAATTTTCCTCCCCTGGAAAAGATAGGTTGTTAATGTAATGAAAATTAAAATTGTTTTAAAATACTTCAGGGATTTTTCTATTTTATACCTCAGAAAACGAAAATTTACAAATGCTTCGTCCGACATGTTCTCCTATAACCCTTAGCACATCTCAAAATATTAGCGAGATTTTGTCAAATATTATCTTACGGTCTTACACTTAAAGTGACATCCCCACCCATATTGACAAGATCCTTTAACAGCCACCCCTATCCTTCGACCACTCATTGACAGAATAGAAACGTTTATGAAAGAAGGTACATTTTCATTATGGAGCGCTGAAAAAGAGCCGCTCCTTTTTTATAGGAGTTGGGGCTGGAGTGGCTCCTTTTTGAAAATGAGGAGCGTGAGAGGAGCCAACTCCAATTTTGGGCATTGGAGCAGGCGCGGGAGCAGCTCCAAAAGTAGTGGAGCGCATAAAGCCTTGCACACATATATATATATATATATATATATAGGACAATGAAATTACAAATGAATAGCATTAAACATTAATTTATTATAAACTGTTTAAAAAATAGTTATGCAAATTAAGCATACAAAAACCTATTTCATTTTCTTCTTTCTACTATATATGCTGCATTTTAAAATACATCTTGTATTAATGATTTAAATAAATATAAGACGCTTTGATAATATAGGTGAGATAAATAAAAAAAACTTATGGATTTATTTATTTATTTAGATAATATTTGCGTACAATAATTATCTTGAATTCTGTGACTCGAGTCTGTTTAACTAGATGAGCCGTTGTGGTTCGATGCTATGAGGACCGCATGCATTCCAATTGGTTGCTCCATCAATCGTTCTCTGCCCACTGCAGTATTTAAAAGATTCACACAACATTGATGTTGATGCAACTTGCTGGGAACTTGGGTAAGCAGTCCATTCTGTCGACAACCTCAAAACAAGAAAAACTCACTATGAATAATGACAAATATTTATTATGACACATGTGTGTAACAATAATAAAAAGGAAAACGTTGCGCCTCTTATTGGGGGGAAAAGAGACAAGTTGAGGAATCTAAATATTGCTCAGTCTTGGTTAGGGGACTTTGAAATTTGCTTTATGCTTTAGTCTCTTAAAGGAGGGGATTGTATTTGGAAAGAATTCTCACTCGTCCTCCAACTTCGGCCTCTTTCTCAGTTTATCTGAGGGTCTCTCGAACTGACCAACTGTCTTCTGCCGACTTCTCAAAGTGTTACTTCATGAGACACGTTTTGTGATTTACTCATCAGAAACCGTGTTGTATTTTCTGCTTCATTATGATTGATCGAGCAATGACAGCCCTTGGTTCACCCAAAAAGGTGGACCTTAAAATGTAAGCCACAATATGTAAGCTGGGTCTTTCAAAATTAACACTTTCATTAATCCCTCAGATCTCAAAATTATGTATACGTCCAACCTTTCAAAATTTTAAATGTCAAATATAAATAAAGTTTTGTTGAGTTTTTTTTCCTCCTCAGCTGTCAGTTTAACCTGACTTGCAGGACCTTTCAAATTGTAATTTTGATAACTCTAATGATCCCCTTTTTTTTTTCCTCCTTTAACTTCAGGTTGTGCTGCTCTGATGAAGAAGTGTGTTCAATGTCGAGCGCAAATTGAGAAAACTGTTCCTTTTGTAGTTTGTTGTGGAGGCAATCGTAAGTTCCATTAGACAATTTTCTTTTTAGCAGTTGTGAATGCTTGGGCGGTGATCGTCTCCTTTCATTTCTCTTTCTCTATATTTCTAGCCAATATATAAAAAAAAAAGTTTAAATTTTGGTGTCTGCACTAATTGATGTAATGTTTTAACAGAACATGATTGGCACTGCTAAGCTGTACCATTTTTATTGTTAAAAGAAAATAAATGGTCTTTGCTTTTTCTTGACAAACCAAAAAGCCAAAATTGATTCATTTTCTTAAAAAAAAATACAAATTATTTTTGTGTCAAGGGGAAAACAAGTTTATTTTCAGAAGCAACGGTGAAGAATTATCTCTTTGATCTTCTGTCAACAGTTTGGCCTTTCTTTCTGTCCATGACAATTTGTTTTGTTGATCTTACTTCTGTGGGTTTTTCACACAAGCGTCATTGCTACTTATGATGACAGTGTCTCCTTATAGTTCTCTGTGCCGATGCCTTTCCTCTTTTATTATCTGGCCAATTTAGATATAAGAAGTTTTTATCTTCCACAACTGATCCTTCCTAGCAAAACATGACGCTCAAAAATTGAGGCCACTGCAAGAATTTGGTGATTCAACATTGTCACATATTGACAACAAAAACAAAGTCTTCGTACACCCATTTTTGTTTTTTTAGGAACTTTATTTGACAATATGCAAGGGTCTTAAATCGAAGATTTGAACTGTTCTTCATGACAAACAAGCAGCTTTTGTTCATATTTCCTATTGATGTCTGCCTATATGTTTTTCAGCTCCACCAGCTCCACAACCATCTGGTGTCATGAACAATGGCTCCAGAGACTTGTCTCGAGATGTTCAGAAGTTACAGCAACAATTACAAGATATCAAAGATCAGGTAAGAAATGATTTACAATTCTGAAAAGTGCTTGAAAAGAGCACGATTTCCCATAATCTCCTCCTCCCTATCCTTGTCAGCCTGGATTTTTCATCAATTTTTAGGGAAGAGGCTTCTTAAAGTTTTACCCAATAAACTACCTTGATACATATACAAATCTGGAGCTAACACTTTAATAAAGGCAGAAAAAAAATATCTTATTTATAAACTTGTTGTTCTTTTAAATATTTCTATTTTCTATGTGACTGAATTCAAGAGGATGGAAGCAAAAGTTAAGTTAAATTTAACTTAAAATAAATTCTTATAAAAGCGTTTTATTAATTTCATATCATTTTCCTGGCAATTAAAATTTTCCATTTTTTTTTTTTCTTTACTAAAAATAAAATATTTGTTTTACAAAAAAAAAAGATGTCATTTATTGGTTTGGGGGGGGGGATGTGTCTCCCACAGATTTGTATCTTACATTATTTTTAAAACTTTAATTTAGACACATTTTCTTTTTTAACAAACAACAATTGTCAAGATTTTGAAAAAGTTGTCTTTGATTTGAAAAAAAAATACACTAGAAAATTCGAAAGTTTAGAATATCTTAAGTTATGACAGTTAACTTCCTTTATACTATGTCAGATCTGATTCTTGACAAACAGCAGACTTCTTGTCAGCTGAGACTGTAGAATTCGCTGCGTGCAACTTTGCCGAGTGGTAAGAGCCCTCCCAATGAGGACCCAAGTTTTGCATGGGTGGTAACCCGTAATGGCTGAGCAGCCAATGACTATGAAACTAAAAGGCCATTGGCTGCAACACTCCACTTAGTCGGAGAGGCTCGATCTGATCAATTGGCTGGTCACAAAAAGCCCTAACACAAAAAAAAAAAAAACTTGTCTAAATAAAACTGCCAATATAATTTTTATATAAATGGCTTTACCAAGATAAATGAATTAAATGATAAACTAAATATGAGTGTGAGAAGGTGGTGGCCCAGAGTCAATAGATTCTGATGAAGTCCACAACATAGCTGTATACACCCGAGAGGCATCCCTAGACTTGGCCAGTGATGTGTATGAAATAAAGTTGCTTGATAAGAGTATACCTTTCCTGTAGCCCTGAGGTACCAGGGCGAATGGGTATTTCCTCCTGGCACCTCCCACACAGTTGGGCTCCAGGTTGGGTGAGGAGCAGGAATGATGAAATGGCAACAAAAATAAATGTATACTCAAAAGTCTACCAAGAGACCTCACTACAAAAGTTCAGACAGCGAAACTGAAACTATATATCAAAATACACAAACATTTGTTGTAATTAAATCCATTGAAGATAGATCAATAACTAAAATATCGCCCATCAAAATAAAACAGATCTTCTCTAAAAAAATAAAACTTAATACAATAAAAAGAAAAAGACTTACAAATGGAACAATATTAATTCAAGTTTTAAAAAAAAAAAACTCAAGTTGAAGATGTATTAAAGTGGGAAAGTTTAAATGATATAAAAATCAAGACGTATCTCCTCAAAAGGTGGAATAAAAAGCTCCGAACTCTCTAAAGACTAATCTAAAAAAAAAAAAAAAAAAAAAAAAAAAAAAAAAATGGAGAAACCATAAATACAAATACGTACATATTAAATTTTAATACCCCAAAATCCCCAAGTGAAATTGAAGTAGGATATATGAAAATAAAAGTTGAAACATGCATACCAAACCCACTCAGGTGTTTTAATTACCAACAGTTCGGACACCATCAAGACAAACACAATAGACCTCTATTATGCGGAAGATGCGGCGAAAACAACACAAAGTATATATTCTGCCTAAAAGAGACAAACTGCACAAACTGAAAAAAATAAATAAATAAAAATCACTTTGCAAACTCTAGAGATTGCTTTCTCGGAAGCAAAGAAAATAATTGAAACTACAAATATTCAAAAGATACATATCAAACACGAATCAACAAGAACACAGAATATACAACCAATCCAGTATAAAACCTGAAATAACTACCCAACTTTTAAACAGGATGAGAACACTAATCCAAGAAATAAAAATTATTATTAAAACAGTCACTGAAAACGAACAAGTTCTGAAAGAAAATTCAAATACCAAACATTTAGCACACCAAAAGACAAAACAAAATAAATAGAACTCAGACTTCCCCTTATGAAATGGTCTCAACAGCTAGGGCACCACAAAGCTCACCCAATAAAGAAGTCATAAAAGAACCCTCAACCAATGGACAGCATCATAGCAAAAATAGATCAAGATAGACTTTAAAAAAATGCCCCAACAAAAAACAGATTTGAGACCCTGGAAACGCAGTATGAGATTCCACATGAATAAAACTGAAATAAAAAAGAAATTAATTTTACCCCCTCCCCTCAATTAAAACCTGGCTTTCCAAAAGAAAATTACAAATATCCTGCAATGGAACTGCCGAGGTTTTAAGGTAAACTATGAAGAAATGAAACCTCTTATGATGAATAATAGCCTAAATATAGTTTGCCTTTAAGAAACACCTTAAGGATTACAACATATATAGCAAAGCTAATAGGTCAACAGCAAGCAATAGACAAATAGGTGGCTCTTCAATTCTTATTAAAAAGATCAATACCTCATAAGGTACTTCAATTAAATACTAACCTACAACCAGTAAAAGCTACGCTCCACCACACAATAACTATATGCTCAATATATACTCCCATCAAATTATTGGAGAAAGATGAGATGAACAATCTAATAAACCAATTTCAAACACTGTTCCTTTTAGTTGGAGATTTCAATGGCCATAGTGAAATCTGAGGTTATAACGATTTGAAGAACCCACGATGACCAATGTGGAAGTGATCACACACCTACATTCATAGACACAAACAAACCAATAACTGAAGAGAAAATACCTTAGTGGCAAATACACAAAACTAACTGGTTCAATTTTAAAAAATGAAATACTCAAAGAACAAAACCCAATCACAACATTCACCAATATACGTATACAAATAGCAACAGAAGCAATCCGCAAATCCTCACATACAAAACAAAAACCCTGATTCAATACAGGATGTAAAACCATCAAAAAACAGGAAAGGCAAAAAAAAGTTTGAAACAAACCTTACTTCAATCAATTTACAAAAATATTAATAAACCCCGTGTGAATGCACGGTGCACTATTAAAAAAAAGAAAGAGAGAAGCCTGGAAACAATATATCTCCAAGATAAATACCAACACACCAATAAAGAAAGTATGGAATATAGCTGCAGAAATAACTACATCCAAATTGCATTTAAAAAAATTAAATGGAGATAAATGTACAGAAAGGGAGGATATTGCTAACCTGTTGGCAGAAGAATTTCAAAGCCATTCCTTGAATAAACAATGTGATCCTACATTTAAAAAATTTACGTGTGCTGCTGAAACACCGAAAATTACAATGTCCCATTTAATATTAGTGAATTGAAAGACTCTCTTGGAAAATCCCATGATACAGGCCAAGACGATATACACTATCAATTTTTGAAACAATTACCAACAACATCTCTCAAATTACTACTAGAGATTTTATACAGAAAGCTTTCCGGAAAGATGGTTATACTAATACTTAAATCGAGGGAAAAAAATGCATCAAATCCAACAAACTACCAACCTATTTCATTAACTAGAATAAACGTGTAGTTCAGGTGAGAGTTAAGTTCTTCAGAAAGGTGATGTGCAGTAGCTCAAAAATTGTATATTTTTAAAGATTATGACATGCTGAATGTATTAGTTAAAATCAATTTAGTATTACATATGAAATATTAAAAAAACAAACACTTTTTCAAATATTATCAGCTTATTTCCAAAATGGCAACATGTTTCCTTGAATTTCATTGGATAGACGGTAGTAGCAAAAAAACGAAATCTGAACTAGGTCCAATGAAAAGAAGTATTTTAGTGACTTATATGAAAAAAAAAATTATCTAAAACAATTAAAGTATTTATCAGAAAAAAATATTGCTAATTTATTTTAATTTTTTAAATAAATTCTAAAAATCAAAAAAAATCACACGCACGTTATGAATATTCAAATTACACACTATAAGCACATTCACAAAAAAGAAACATTGTAAAAACTGTCTAATTTGAGGAGAGAGCAAAACAAAACTCTTTGACCTTATAATTGTTGAAAGGTTGCTAAACACTAATAAAAAAAAAAAAAATTTTTTAAATTAAAAAAAAATTGACAAACAGCAGAGAAGAGTATTGTGTCAGTGCGCCAACAAACCATTTGCAGCAAGATCATCTGCCCAAAATCCAGAATCAAACTGTCTGTAGTTGCTGCAACTGATTACTATAAAGCTGTTCGATTTCAACTGAGAGACTAGAACACTGACTGCACCATCATCATTGGTTTAACGTCCGTTTTTCATGCTGGCATATGTTGAACGGCTTTGAGAAATTGACTTCAAAACTAACCTAATTCTGGCCAGGTCTTTATGTATCCTTTTTTCTCTCAAATCACACAATGTTGCTATCAATCATAATTGAGTAATACTTGAATTTTTTTTATCAGGAAAAAAAAAAAAATTCTGTTAAAAATTCCCATTTGTCATTTGTTTTAATAAGTCAAGTATAGTTTTATTTTTGTTCCAAAAAATATATAAAGTAATTTAATTTTTATTTGAGTACAAAAACAATTTAATTGTAACGAAAATGTAAACCTGCATCATATTTAAAAATGAAAAAATGTTATATTATGCAAGAACCTAAACAACCCTTTTATTTTCAATAGAAGGCATTTTGTGCAAGTTCCTTCAGAAGTCAGCTCATCTTAAATTTGACGAGAATGAAAATTTAGAAAATTATTTTTGACATTTTCAGTTTTATTACAATGTATTTCTTTTCCTTTTTCAGACTTCTTGTCCCGTGTGCATGGATCGCTTGAAAAACATGATTTTCTTGTGTGGCCATGGAACTTGCCAAATGTGCGGAGATCGAATGACAGAATGCCCAATTTGTCGCAAAGCAGTCGAAAAACGTATCCTCCTTTACTGAGGATCATTATTTGTTCCCCTCCCCCAATTTATTGTGAGTCAGCAGCATCGATTGGATGAAGAGCAGCCGTGTCCTCCTCCCCCTCCTCCTCCTACTGATAACGAAGCAGGTTTTGTTTTGCTATCAGAAAATTTTAGTTGCAGTTTTTGAGTTTTCTAAATAGAAGAAAAATGAGATTCTTTTTTGTTTTCAAAATTACCACAACCACCCACACACATAAAAAAACAAATAATTGTCTCAATTCCAACTCTGATACTTATATTTCTTCCTCATCTCTCTGACAAGAGATGGGCCATAGTCTTTTTATTTTTTTTTTTGTCCAGAACGTATGCAGGAATTCTTTTGGTTTCCAATGCCAACCCCCTCCCCCCCCCCATTAATGCTTATACTTCGGCTGGAGGATTCTTCTCTCAAAACCCCAGGTTACTTGTAGTGGACGATAGTTTTTATCTTCACCCCACCCCCCTCCATCATCACAAGCAAATTGTTGGAAATAAATTGTTGCATAACGACAGATTTATTTTTTTATGCACAGCGAGGGGGGAGGGGGAGGAGTCACATTTGCTGCATGTTTTGTGGGATGCTCAGATGCTGTCAATCTTATTTATCGTTGGTTCGAAGAAAGCCAGACAAAATAAATTGTGGTTATAAATCAGAAATGCATTAAAGAATTTTAAGTAAATAAAAACAAATGCAAAAATTTGTAATTTGTTGTGATGAGTTTATTTGTTTTAATGTCACAATAGCATACGAAAAAAATCAGTTGCAGGTGTGATTTTGACCTCGTTAATGGCATTTGCAACTGAGGGAAAGACATCCACAAGCAGACGACAGAATTTCACAGGAATCAACGATTATTCATCCAGAATTATTCACCCTTTTTTCTTCAGCTAAATATGGAAAAATAGAATGTCTTTTGTATCCCTTTATTACAGGATTTCATAAAATTTTGGGTGTGCTAATGTAGCCTTACTTTTTATGGAGAAGGAGGAGGTCTGTGAGTCAGATGTCCCCTGAAGAGATCTGGGAAATTCTGCCTACACACACACACACACACACACACACACACACACACACACACAGTGAGGAAAAAAGTGGGTGAGGGATAATACAAACATAAAAAATGACAAATATCACAGATAATTTTCTACCTCAATTTTTATAAGGGTGTGGAGTTCAGAAGACAAAATTTACAAGAAAATAGGCTGTGGCTTTAAAAACTTTTGTTGAATACAGTTTTGACAAAGTTACAAAAACTCAGGCAATGGAAAATGATTTTCCAGGATGGGGAAGGTTTACAGTTTAGTTTGTTTTTATTGCCAAAAGTGCTGCATTTGGAGTGTAGGAGGAAGATACTGTGCCATTAAACAGAATAAGATCAGGTGAAAAATTTTACAAAAGGAATAATTTCAGACTTGGTGAACCCGTTTTATTTTTGTTTTTGTAAAATCAATGAGAGTTGAAGAATTTACATGCCTTGACATGAGCTGAGGGGGATGAGGGTAAAGGAGAGAAAGAAATGACCTTTGATCAGCAGAAAAGTAAAAGCTAAGGTTTCTGGGAAAGTGGTTGAATCATTCTACCACGCCAAGAAACACATCCCAAAACGAAAGGGGACATTAATTCTTGAATCGGTTTCATTGTCCTGAAATAGAAAAGAAAAAAACATAAAATTAGCAAAGAAATATTAATAAGAATTCAGGGCTTGGAATAGGAGGGGGGGGGGGGGGATTTGCCTCAATGGGGTTACAGAATATAGTTACCAAAATTTAATTTGACTAGAATTTTGGACCTTACAGGGCCAAAATTCTAGTATATATTGAATAGTTTTTAACACAAATAGGTAGTTAAAGCAAAATAAATTATTTTGGACTATTAAAATAATTTCCGGAATTACCTCCTCCGTTTTTAAGTGTTGGGGGGGGGGGGGATATTCCCATGTATTACATCCTCCTTTATATTTAAAACTTTAAAAAACTTTTCAAATTAATAAATAGTTAAAATTAAAAATTGAAGGGACATTGTATTTTTTATCCCGAAATAAAATTCTAATTTATTTTTTAAAAACTTAAGTTGTACTTTAATGCAATGTCTTAATCGCTGGCAGCCATGTTGTAATTTCCTATTATTTTCTTTCGCGCTTGACATCTATAAAAAGGAAATATGTTTGACTTTTATTTATAAAAATATTGTGGGTTCTGCGTTCGCACTTGACATCCATAAATAAGGTACTTTACTTTTATTTATAACAATAATATGCTTATTATTTTAGTAGTCCGAAACAATTTATTTTGCTTTAACTACGTAGTGTATGTAGTTCTGTCACAATTATATAATACTCCAAGCCTAACAAAAATATGCAACATGAGGGAGCATATTTTTGCTAGTATTATGAAATGTAAAAAAAAAATTGGTAAAAATATGGTGGATTATTTGGACTATTGTTCTCATCTTGGAGATTATTCTCACGTTTCAGTCAATGTAACCTACCAACTTCTTCAGGTGCTTTTTGTCAAACTCCTAAAGGACTTGTGGTGCAACGGATAAAAGTGCTAAGTATATCAGTTCTAAGTGACAGTCTTCTTGAGGTTGAAGGGTCAATCCTCATTACGAGATGATAGTAAGAATACAATTATGAAATATTTAAGACTTCTATCTGGTCATGGCTGATGGAATGAAAGCCGGTTACCTCCGTGGATTAAATAAAGGGTTCTGTTTAAAATTCCGTACAGATTCCCCGAGTTTGACAAGACTCATCTGAGGAAGGTCGGAGGTTACATCAGCCGAAAAGTGAAAATAACATCCAAAATAAGAACAGTAGTTCGAATAATACAAAGTTTCAATCTTTATCTAAAACATTCTGCAATATGATGTTATGGGATGGACATAAACAGGACATAGGGGAGTCTCTCCTTCAATCCTGCTCTGAGCGCAGAAGCCTTTATTATTATTCTGATCTTTTAATTTCTATAATTTTCAATATATAAAGAAAATAGAGTAAAACGTGAATACCGCGATAATGTTGTGCCCCCCCCCCTTTGACCTGAGTAATCTGTCTACTATTAAAACGTTATAGTGTTTTTCGAGTTTGTTCGTATGCAAATAGAAACGTGATTATAATTATTATTTTCATTTTTTGTCTTTTTATCTCATGCTTGAGGTTAGACATTTCGTGAATGACTTTCAACTTTTCCTGTCTGTCACCATTTCGATTGTACCGCTCGCCAGGATCAGGTCGTCATCAACTGATCTCCATATCTTAAGCAGCCTACCATGTGGCTTTCGGCCATCGACGCTGATGTGAGATGCACTTTGGAGCATTTTGGACGACTGACGGTAAGCGACGTGGTTATACCAGTTGAGACGTCATTATGGAGGTCGGTAGAGTGACACCGGCAATTTTCTCTATTGATTGCCTATTTCTGTTTTGTCAGAGTTCACATTACAAGACAGTAGTTTTTATGGTGTTAATACCAGTTCAAATTTCATATAAGTCTAAAGGATCTTTTTTAACTGGATACATGTTTTATAAATTTAAAGAAATTAACATAATAACTTAAAAAGAAAATTGTCAGGTTTCTTTGGGTTTTTTTTTTAATAACTAAGTAACCTTTTTTTTTCTTATAATCCGCAACAAAAGTCGAAAAAAAAAAAAAGGGTATTCAGCATTAGTTCAAAGCGAATTATTTTTCCTGAAAGACGTAATTTCTAGGGTTTTTTTTTTTGTCGACTAAACAAATACATTCATCGTAGTTACTTACTCTCATGCAAATGCTAAGTAGCATATTTTTTCCCACAATTTCAAAAATGTTTCTTTGTACTAGCTATAAAGTGGTAGAAGCTAGGTAAAGATTGAAAATTGATATACCCAGGTAATGTACTAACAGCACTCAAGGAGTGGGTATGAACTAGTGTAGTTTAAGAATATATGTGGTTATGAGGATTTACCTCCAAATTCCTACGAGTTTGTGAATAAAAAAAGCATGCACACACACATATAAGTTAGCTATGTTTATATATTTGCATGTACAGGATTCACTCCTAAACTAATTAACCGATCATTATGAATTTTGGAACACAACTGCTAGGCGTAAGTTTAATTTAGTTTTATGCAAAGGGGGTAAAAGGGAGTCAGACGCTCTTCTGAAAATTCAGATACCTCCGATACTTGTAAAATTTTAACAATAGGTATTAAAATATCAATTAATGAATACTCCCCAAATTTCTGTTACTTTGGAGTAGTTTAAAGGGTTTTTTAGGGGGCATAATATGAGCAAAACCTCCCATTCAAATATTCAGATTTGCATTGAATTTGATGCATTATATCTTTATTTTAATCTTCGTAAGGGGACATAAAAGTGGTGCAAAACTGTTCTGTTTGGAGAATTCAATTTCCTCATCATGATAAATAGAGAAAGTAAACAAATCACAGATAAACTAAAAATTAAGGATAGTCAGCAAATTAAAACCCAAGGAAGCATTCATACTACTAAATGATCATAAGAGTGACTTAAATAAGCCAACCGTGAGGCTAAGTCACCCAACTAAACCTAAAATAAGAAAGAATTAGCAAAACAAAGTTAATGGGGAAATTTTTAAAATCTACAATAAAATCAATGGATTAACACTGCTGAAACAATAGCAAAGTTCAATAATATCGAAAATAAATGTATTTTTCTACAATTGGATGTTTTCGAATGATTTATCACAAAACCTTAGCTTGCTGCAAAGAAGGATATACCTACTGCTTCGATTGCAATAGTATTAATACAGTGCACAGAGCGATGTGGAAGTTACTCTGCTGTCTCTCTCCCCTTTTTTCTCTCTGCTTTCAATTGACACCATAGAAATTTGTTTCCTTTTTTTCTGATTTTAGCAAGCATCTGTTTTCTTTCTTTAAACAATCTGATATTTCAAAAAATGTACCAAACGTGTGTATGTTTTTCTTGTTTTAAAATTTTTTTGATTATTTAAATCTAAAATGCTGCTATTGAATATGTGGGGCTGGTGTGGCAGGAATAAAACCTACTTGATGCTGACATGCCACACCTGGCCGGTAGAAAAAAAATCGGATGATTGACACAGAAACAACTCTTCAAAAAATAAAATATCTCTTAATCGATGCAAAAACACCTGCAGACAGGAATACCCCCGTTGCTAAAAAAAAAAAATACCCGAGGGATGTGGCTACATTGACAACGAAGGCAAAATCCCAGAATAGCATTTACAGATGGATGCATGAGAAACTAAATACGTTATATAAACTAGCCCAAAATGAGATCGAGAGTCTGGCAATTCCCATGCTTCCTCCACCTCTCTCACTCACCCCATTAGTTCAATGCCACCGGCAAGATATACCATCATATTTTTATACATCCTATTTTTTAAATAACTATATTCTTATACATCTTTTAAGCACACCAGAAATACAACGCTACAGCATGAAATAAAAAAATAAATAAAATAAAAATGCTATCTTAAAAATCATATTTAAAAACATACGATATTCCGGTGTTTTCGTTAAAAAGTCAGTTATTTAAAACTTATGTTAATAATTTAAGAATACAACTGATTTACTTTGTGTTCTTTTGAGCATTTAATCCGTCAAATATGAAGTTATTTCTGACTGCAAAATTCTTAGCAAATTCTCATGTATTAAAATATTAAATGCAAATGGGATGGGGTGTGGGCTGGTCATTTTTTATATATAATGTAGCTGATCTTACCTGCAGACCCGGGAGGAGGGGCAGCATTGGGATTTGGTGTCTGACAAGCTTCACATTTGTAAGAGGAAGGTTGATTCTGGATCATACACACATCACATTCCCAACATCCGTCTGACTTCATGAATTTGGCCATCAGTGGATCAGCTGGAAAGTAGAAAAAAAGTGTCAGGCAGAGAGAGAGATAGAGGAGGAGGAGGAGGTCGGAAAAGAAGAAAGGGAGGGGAAGAGGGAAAGAGAGATAGAGAGACAGAGATTTGTTCTTTTGCAGAGAATTACATTCAGAGATATAAAACAAAAAAAACATCACATCGAAACATAAATTTACATAAAACACAAAATTTGATATGAGAATACATAACTAAAACTTCAAATATTTCAAATTTTAAAGCAAAAAGGTTTCCTCACCGCTTTCGTCGGCGTCTCTCTTCCTTTTTAACACAGAAGATGCGGTAAACAGTGTTTTGTTTGTACTCTTGGGTTTTTCACTCGTTGAAGTCGTTCCAAACTTAAATGTTTCAACTATTTCAAAAGAAGTTGAACTACCAAATTTGAAAACTTCAGTTGATGTAAAAGAGGCACTGCTGTCGGACGAACTTCCAAACTTGAAGTTTGGAGAGGTTATCACAAATTCAAACTTGGATAATACATTGGCTGAACGTAAAAAAAAAAAATAAAAAAAATAATAATTTAATGTAGACATTTTAAATTGTTTGGAGAAATAAAAGTAAACAAAATAAGTAAAACTGTTAAGGGTTACGTGGTGAAAAAAGCTCAATCCAAAATTTATTCGACTCTAGAAGGGAACCAATGCAAACAGAAACTCAAAATAAGTCAGATTCAAGCTGAGAGCGTCATGCACATCATGATCAGGTTTTTAACATAGAATATAGAATATAGAAACAGCAAATAAGAATATGTATCTGGAGGGAAAGAGGAAGCAAGAAGAGCAATATACAGAGCTAAGGAGGATGAGAAAGCCAGGTTTACTAGAAAAGGATGACCAAAAGAATTACGTATTCAGGATAGCTAAACAGTGTTAGCAAAGACAAATATGGATATTGTTGAAGAGAAGTGCATTCAAAATGACAATGGGGTGCTAGCAACAAATGAACAGAACAAGAGAGATCGAAATGACCTTATGAGAAATTGTTTAATGTTGAATTTTCATAGAACCATGAAAATCTAGAAGTTGCAGAAGTAGTATCTGGAATTGAGAAAGAAATGGTATGGGAAGCTGTGAGTAAGATGAAGAAGGATAAGGCTAGAGGACCCTCAGGCGTTGTTGCAGAAATGTTGATGGCTGCAGGTGAAACAGGCATTGAGATGATCACAGACCTGACAAATCAGATCATAAGAGGTTATCCCAAAAGGCTGGGAACTTAGTACAATTGTGAATTGTTACAAGGGTAAAGAGGAAGCACTAGATAGAGGTAATAACAGAGGCTTAAAGTGATTAAGGGAATAATTGAGTAGAAAATAAGTCAGGTAAACATAGATGAAATACAGTTTAGTTTTATGCTTGGAAAAGTACCACTAGTGCTATACTTATCCTGAGACAAATTCAAGAGGAGTACCTTGGTAAGAAGAGCCTGTAATTTGCTTTTGTGGATCTGAAGTAAGCTTTTGGCAAAGTGCCAAGAGAGTTTGTCTGGTAGACTTTGTGTAAACTAGGGGTAAATGAGTGGTTGGTGAAGATTGTTCAAACATTGTACAAAAATGCTCAAAATCATGTTACAATTAACAGCACATTAGGTTTCTGTATTCAGTCCGTTGCTTTTCATTTGTGTCCAGAGAGTTCCGTATGTGTTGTCCAGAAGAGATGCTATATGTTGATAATTTAGTACTTGTCTGTAGAACAATGGATGACCCACTTGTTAAGTTAAACAATTCGGGCTATGGAAAATAAAAGTATGAAAGTGAATGTTACCAAGCCCAAAGTGTTGAAATGCTCCCCAAAAGAGGAAAGTCCCCCTGCTCAGTTTGTAGAAAAGTGAGTGAGGTGCAATTCAATTTTGTGTGCTACCTGTAAGTATTGGGTACAAAGAATTGCAGTGGAATTACTGGTAAATTGAGATAGGATAACAAATTTGTGTGCAAGAAGTGTTAGATAATGAAGATGGATCAGAACTCAGATGTGGAGAAAGTATATCTGAATGGCAAAGCTATTAATGTTGTCAAGAAGTTTTGTTACCTTGGTGATACCACTGGAGCACAGTGGAGTAGATGCTAATGTGATTGCAAGAGTTAGGAGTGGATAGAGTAAGTTCAGGAAACTTCTGTCATTACTAACCAGCAGAGCATTACCACTGTCAACCAAGGAAAGAGTCTATCAGGCATGTCTACGCAGTGTGATGATGTATTGAAGTGAAAGCTGGCCAGTGAGGGTTGAGTACATGCATTGCATGGCAAAAAATGATACAAGAATGATACGATGGATGTGTAATATAAGTCTTAAAGACAGGCTTAGTTCCGATGACCTCAGAAGAAGATTAAATCTGGACAGTATAGAGAGATGTGTGCAGAAGAGTAAACTTCAATGGTATGGCCACGTTGAAAGAATGAATGAAAGTTTTTGGGTCAATAGATGTAAAACAGTTAAGGTAACAGGTTCAGTTCACAGGAGAATACCAAGAAAAACATGTGAAAATGTGATAAAAATAGACTTGAGAGAAAGAGGGATAAATAAAGATCTGGCCAGAGATAGGTTAGTTTCGAAGTCAATTTCTTAAAGCTGTCCAACGCATGCCAGCATCTAAAATGGATGTTAAACTGATGATGATGATAGAAAGACGTTTACGAGGATATAACGAGCCAATATATAAGAATGTAAGAAAAGAAAACAAATAATAATTTTTTATCATCCTCCAGCTGATAAAAATCAGGTGTGTGTGTGTGTGTGGGGGGGGTCTATTGCACCCCTTCTACTGTAAAGGAGGATGTGGATTGGTCATTTCTTATATATAATGTAGCTAATCTTACCTGCAGATTCGGGAGGAAGGGCAGCATTGGGATTTGGTGTCTGACAAGCTTCACATTTGTAAGAGGAAGGTTGATTCTGGATCATGCACACATCACATTCCCAACATTCGGCTGGCTTCATGAATTTGGCCATCAGTGGATCAGCTGGAAAACCCCCGAAAAGTGTCAGTGAGAGAGAAAGAAGAAAAGGAAGGGGAGAAGAGAGAGAGAAAGAGATTTGTTTTTACATTCAGAAAAATCGTCACATTTAAACAAATAAATTTTCTTAAAATACAAAATTGATATGAGGAACCGAAAGTAAAACTTTAAATACAGTCAAACCTCTACATACGATTTAATTTGTTCTGCGACCGAAGTGGAACTGTGAACTGAACTCTCCATCCTGTTCTGAGTGCTACTGCATAGCGGGCTTACCACGAAATTTCGACGTTGTATGTTGGATTTTCCATCGGGTGTAGAGTCGATAATTTGATCGATTTTAATGTCGTATGTTGAAAAAATTTGTATGTAGAGGTTTGTACTGTATTTCAAAAGAAAAGGGTTTACTCACCGCTTTCGTCATCTCTTTGCCTTTTTAACACAGAAGATGTGGCAAACGGCGTTTTGTTTGTACTTTGATTGGGTTGTTCATTCGTTGAAATAAACGAGAATGGCTGGGGAGCAACAGCTTCAGCTAGAGAAAGAAAATCATTGGCTGAATTGGAATAATAGCAAATATATGAAGGGATCGTAAAATTGCAATCTGACGGTCATCAACTTTAATGACAGAAGAGAGAGGAGATGGCGGTTAAACGCAGATGCACAAACATGGACTGACCGATAGAAATTCAACTTTAAGGAACAAAAATGATCTGCTGAGTCAAAATCGAATAAATACTTGGGTGGATACAGCCTTTCGGTTTATATGTCTGACAAGTATTGGCTCAAAAAACATTTTAGCCTCGGCTAGACTTTTGGGTCGACAGATAGAATCCATTTAGCTCTTAATCTTCAATTTCACAGAGGAAAAAAAGAAAGAAAAATAAACCACTTTAAACTCTTATGAATAATAATAGGAAGATCGATTCTGTGATGTACACTTGCACTATAAATATGGAAGAATTGGGTTGATTCTTATGAGATTTCCAACAAAGCCTATAAAAGCCATTTTAGGAAATCTATAGCAGGCTTTATATATGAGGTCACCTAGGGAAGCGTAAACCCTCATTCGAAAAAATGTGTACCCCGAATTTTAATGAAATTTAAATTACAGCCAAATCATATAACACTGAGATTTTAAATTCCATAATATGGTCTAAATTCGACAAAATTAAAAATGTTCAAATCCAATAACTTTAATCATTTAAACTCTATTTCAATAAAGTTTGACTGCTTTCAAGTAATTTTTAATCTGACCACCTCACACAGTCCACGACTGCTTTCTTACTATTTCAAATCCATTCTGGATTGGATACTCCAGCTTTTAATAATAGAAATTGATATTCTGTTTAGTAAAGCAAAGACAAGAAATGCCATTTTGAGATTATAGTTATAACCCACGTAGAAGGATGTTTTAGCTAATTTACATACATACACGTATAGAAGTGACTAGACGTAGCCGTGACCCATTAAGAAATAATAGAAAGAATAATAGAGAGTGTTTGAATCCACATAGAAAGAGGGCGACAGAAATACATATATAGCTAAGAGAGAGAGATGGGTTACTTGTTCAGTTAATTATAGATTACAGCTAATTGCAACAATTAAAACAATGTTTTACTCAATCACAGAACTGAAGTATATTTTAGCATGTATCTTGTGTTATTAAAATGTCTGGGCAAAAAAGCTTTATGGAAACAAACTTTGATTAAATCACATTTAGTATAATATATAAAACAGTTTATTAGTAAGCATTCAAATTTAAAGATGAGGCTCAGAAAAATTTCATTGATGAACAGTGAGCTCATCCTCCCAACTTTAACCAGTTACATTTCGACAAGTCTTTCGGAAGAAAGGATTCTAATCAGAGTGAAGGAGAAGTAACTATTATTCAACAAATCATCAATTGAATAGTAGGGCAGTAAAGACTGCCCTACTATTCAATTGGTGAATATATTGGTAGCGGCAACTAAGGGCCATTACTCTCTTCAACAAGTCACAAAATTGAAGGACAACTCACTATTTTTGCTGGAATCTGCCTTGTCTGCAAAACCAAACATTGGTTTTGGTAGTTGCTGTTGCTGCTGCAGTGAAGTGGGTTGAGTACCAAACGGCAATGCTGCTTTCGAAGGCAAAGAACTTGTGGCACTGTTCATGCTGTTAGGAACTGTGAAGATAGAAGCTGAACCAGTGGTGTTGATGGGAGCAGAACCAAACGAAAAGCCGCCCTGTGCCGTTGATGCAGGAATCACTGGAGAAGATGTCAGGTATTTGTCCTCATTTGATGATGCTTCGGGTGGTTTAGGATGAGCAGCGAATGCGCCAAGACCAGTCGCAAGCTGCGTAGATGTTCCAAACAGAGGGGCGGGGCTTTCAGCCGTCTTCTCTTCGCTACCACCAAAAGCGAAATTCAAAGTCGATGGTTGAGAAAAACCAGATTCCTTTGGAGTTTTCTCTTCAACACTTGGCTGTGTATTGATCTTAGACCCAAAAGTGAAAGGTGGTGTGCTGCTTGCGGCCAAAGAGACACCGCTTGATTGAAATTTCAAACCAGAATTATCGGATGATTTTTTCTTCTCATCCACAGCAGCAGCAGCAGCAGATTGGCCAAAAACAAAGGCTTTTGATGTTTCCGTTGAAGCTGTTGAAGTTGTTCCAAACTTGAATGCTCCAGCTGATTCAGAAGTTGAAGAACTACCAAATTTGAATCCTTCACTTGATGTAACAGCGGCACTACTGTCGGATGAGCCTCCAAACTTGAAGTTTGAATTCGTGATAACACCAGATCCAAATTTGGGTAATACATCGGCTGAACCTAAAAATAGAAAAATTTTAAATGCAGAGGTTTTGTATTGTCTAGAGAAAAAGAAAGAAAGAAAGAGAGTGTTCAGGGTTATCATCATCACCATCATATTCAGTTTAACATCAGTTTTACATGCTGGCATGCATTGGACAGCTTTAAGAAATTGACTTCGAAACTAACCTATCTCTGGCCAGATCTTTATTTATCCCTCTTTCTCTCAAGTCTATTTTTATCACATTTTCACGTGTTTTTCTTGGTATTCTCCTGTGAACTGAACCTGTTACCTTAACTGTTTTACATCTACTGACCCAAGAACTTTCATTCATTCTTTCAACGTGGCCATACCATTGAAGTTTACTCTTCTGCACACATCTCTCTATACTGTCCAGATTTAATCTTCTTCTGAGGTCATCGGAACTAAGCCTGTCTTTAAGACTTATATTACACACCATTGCATCATTCTTGTATCATTTTTTGTCATGCAATGCATGTCCTCAACCCTCACTGGCCAGATTTCACTTCAATACATCATCACACTGCGTAGAGATGCCTGATAGACACTTCCTTCGGTCGACAGTGGTAATGCTCTGCTGGTTAGTAATTAAAGAAGTTTCATTAACTTACTCCATCCACTCCTAACTCTTGCAATCACATTAGCATCTACTCCACTGTGCTCCAGTGGTATCACCAAGGTAACAAAACTTCTTGACAACATTAATAGCTTTGCCATTCAGATATACTTTCTCCACATCTGAGTTCTGATCCATCTTCATTATCTTACACTTCTTATATATAAACTGGTTATCCTTCTTCAACCTATCAGTAATTTCACTACACTTCTCATGCACTCAATACTTATGAAAGTACCACAAAAGACTGAATTACACCCAACTCTCTTTCCACAAACTGAGCAGGGGAACTTTCCTCTTTTGGGGAGCTTTTCAACACTACACCCACTGATCTTGGTAACATTCACTCTCAGGTCTTTACTTTCCATAGCATTTCTCCAAGTCTTTAACGTAACAGAGGGAAAAACTCAGCCCAAAAAAAAACCTCTACAACACATTATTCTAATTGTCATTTGTCTTCTATATTGTAAAGATTTAAATCAGTTCTATATTTGAAAAAGAAAAGCATATTAACTTACCTTTCAAAAGTTCTACATATGACGTTCTATGGCCTTATCATGGCGTGCATGACATGCTTTATTTGATGCTAACTCATGTTTAGTTTCTGTGTGTTCGCATTCGTTCTCTTCTGGAGTTTTTTTTAATTTTATTTATTCTGAAATCAACCTTTTTTGGCTTTGAAAATCACAACTAAAAAAATTTCACAATTTTAAGTTAATTTAACATTTGTTTTACTTAAAATTTGTGAAAATGTTTTGAATATTTTACAAAATAATGAAATGATAAACTTGGATGTTTTTTTTTTACCCAGTTCAGATGTTGATTTCTTTTAACTGGAGTCCTTACCATAAATGAAACGATTTACATTTTAATCTTAAAAAAAAAAAGATGTAATCTATTAAGAATTTTATCATGGAAACATTTTGTTAGGTTTAAAAAATTTTAACATATTTCTTTTCCGCAACTTTGGGTTCAGATAATTTTGAATTCATTTAGTAGACAACAGAAGGGAACCAATGCAAACAGAAACTCAAAATGAGTCGGACTCAAGCTGAGAGTGTCATGGTAAGGTTTTTATATAGAAAGACGTTTATGAGGATATAACAGGCCGATATATGAGAATGTAAGAAAAGAATACAGATAATTATTTTGTTATCCTCCAGCTAATAATAAACAGGTGGGGGTCCCCTTCAACTGCAAAGGGGGATGTTAGTCATTTCGGATCAAGACTACAATAATGACCCCAGATCATTAACACAAGACGCGGGACATGTTTTGGAAGTCACCGGTTGACCTCGCAATACATTTTTCCCTACAAAACGAAAGATTACTTAAGTACGGTGATAAATATTTCATACCCCCCCATTTCTGCCCTCGTGGGGAGGCAAGTAAATAGTGACACAAAAACATGTTTTAAAAGAAAACATGTTAATATTTTATTTGTTTTATTCATGGACTCTCTGCCTTAAAATAAATATTAACATGTTAAAAGAAATAAAAATTCCGAAATATACTGCATTTATTAAAATAAATAAAAGATTTATTTACAAGTGTTTTGTAAATAGAGACCACAGGTATTGCAAGGTCAACTGGTGACTTCCAAAACATGTCCCGCATCTTGTGTTAATGATCTGGGGTCCTTATTGTAGTCTTGGTCCGTCATTTCTTATATATAATGTAGCTGTCTTACCTGCAGACCCGGGAGGAGGCGGGGCAGCATTGGGATTTGGTGTCTGACAAGCCTCACATTTGTAAGAGGAAGGTTGATTCTGGACCATACACACATCACATTCCCAACATCCGGCTGGCTTCATGAATTTGGCCATCAGTGGATCAGCTGGAAAGTAGAAAAAAAAGTGTCAGGCAAAGGGAGAGGAGGAGGTCGGAAAAGAAGAAAGGGATAGAGAAGAGTGAAAGAGAGACAAAGAGAGAGAGAAAGAGGGGAAAAAGCAACAGAGAGAGAGATTTGTCCTTCTGCAGAGAATTACATTCAGAGATATAAAATAAAACAAAACATTTCACTTAAACAAATAAATTTTCATAAAACACAAAATTGATATAAGGAACCAAAACTAAAACTTTAAATATTTTAAATATTGAATAATGGCGTTTGACCATTAAAATGACAAAAAAGATAGTTGATAATCCCTAATGTTTAGGTTAAAAAAGGTAAAGATGATCCACTAACCCTTTTGGCTGACTGCGGTTGCAACATCCAAGAGAGTGGCAGCAGTTTGTCCTGATCTTGGAGTTTCGCAAGCACAACATTTCCTTGTCTCAGCCAAATTTTCTACCAAACACGTACTGCATTCCCAAGCCCCAGTTGATTTCATGAACTTTGCCATCAGTTCATCTGGTTTCGATATTGAACTAGTTGTCAGAGCTAAGAAAAAAATCAGACAAAATTTAGTTTGAGGACGACCCTTTCAGGTCAACAACTTTTGGAAGGCGAATTTCTCAAGCAAATCAAAAAAATTTGATTGCTGCAAATCATTTTTTGTCCCACAACAAATCCTCATTCAGGGGAGGTAACCACTCCTCATTGAATGCAGTTTCGATTAAAAAAAAGAGTTAAATGAATTCAAATGTAAGAATTGTTTTATTTTTATGCTCAGTTCCAGATTTTGGACGTACGAGCCCGAAAATTATTTGGCTTTTAAATTATATACTTTCGTTGCTTATGGAAAAACTGAGAATGAAACAAGAAGGTGAACAAATTCACACATATTTAAGATTAAAATAAAAGAATGCTTTGTTAAAATAAGAATAACCAATTGGACCAGAAATCACATACACCTGGAGGGGAAAAAAACACTAAAAACTTGGAAACTTTTTTGTTTTATCAGCACAAAATCAGATATAAAAGATATTCATACAAACCTTTTAGAATGAGATTTGTTTTTTAAACATTTTATAATAAAACTAGAAAAAAGTTGATTTTTATATGGAGATAATCTGAATGAGAAAATATTAGGAATTTGTTTGGATTAAAAAAAATCTATAAATAATCAGGGTTTTTTTAGCATTTAATAAAGGACTAATATAAAAAAATATATTCATTCTATATTTTGTATTTTTTTTTCATACAATTAAACCTCCTTCTATGAGATTTTTTATAATTTATTCATTTTTAAGAAATACATTTTTGCATATGAAAATCCGTATGATGCCTTATTATGGGAATTAAAATACTTGCAATATTAATTAAAATATTTTTAAAATCTTTGTATTTTATGAAAATTGTTTAAAAACATTCTTGTTTATTTAATTTATTTAATAAATAAAAAAAAAGCCAAAAATTCTTTCAACCTTTTTCTTGGAAATGGCAATAGATTTTCTTGGATTAACAAAAAAAACTATTTTGGTCGAATCATGGAGAGGAAATTCAACATCAACTTTATTCCGAAATTTGATGACTTTGGATCAATGATGGAGTGGGCAGAGAAGATAGAAGTGGTATGTGAACTCTGTCATTCCATTAGACTGACCAGGAGATGAAAAACTCTAAAACAAAAGATAAGCTCAGACCACTTACCCAACTTCTAATGCAAATCCCTACTATCAGGTCTCGTTTTCCAACATTAGACGTTTGTGTTCCAACCCTTCAGAGGTTTAAACACACTTATAGGAGACCAAATCGGACCTATCCTTTCTATGTAAAACTGGCATTAGCCCGTCTGCTTCTACCGATGATTTCATGATTAAAGGGCACTAGAATATGACATCCAAACCCGATGATCAAGATCGCCATGGACATGGAATTTGTGCCTACATAAGGGACGGCTTCCCATGTGGCAGGGACATCTCCAAAGAAGACCCTAATTGCTCTATATGTATTTCTGTGTAGCACTTACTCACAGCATCGCGTTCATCTTTGCCCTCTATCGTCCCAACAATGATGGAGTTATTGTATTTAAGAGTATCTCTGAGAAAATTGACCAAATCTTGTTTGTTTACCCTTCTGCCATGAACAAACATTTCATTTCGATTTTGATTTGTCAAATCAGAAACAATCTCACATGCGAGTAGAGCACTGGTCCCGAAGGTTATTTAAGAGAGTGCCTGGCAATTTTTTTTCTTTTTAACTGCAAGCAGGTCCCTACTGTGAAATCAACCCATGTCACTGAGTTCGACCACCAAACTTCTCTCTTGGGATGCAAACCAAAACCCGCCGTGAGCCACACGCTCTCAGCGTCGACAAGAAGGCTTCAATATCCAAGATGGCTGACCTGTTGCACATGAACTTATTTACAATATCAGTTCAACACACACTTACGTACAAACTGCATATGAACTTGCTCCTCCTTTAAACAATATAGATACAGATTTTACTCTAAGAACATTCTCCTGTTATGTACTCTCCTCTGTTCCCTACAAATAGGACATTTATTCGTCATATTATTGACTCTCAAACCTTTTTCCTCGTCCAGACTCATGGACTTATTCTCTATTACTAACACCTTCTCTATTATTTACGTGTTAACAAAGATGGGCAATAAAGTTTATATAAATGTTAGAATGAAACTTTGTCTTTCTATTCTACAGGGTCACCACTTACCAAGGCCAAAAGCCACGCAAGGATAAGTATTGTTTATCATCCAACTGACAATCTCATTAACTTTTATCTTCGAGTAGCTTTTGGCTTTAGTAAGTGGCGATTCATAAAAAAAAAGGTTGTACAGATATTAGACTAGTTTTTTGAAAACGACTATTTCGATCTTTAGCTTTTGATTCAAAGAAAAAAGTCTATTTTAATGACGTTTTTTTTCAGTAACGGTCAGTTGGATATTCTTTTTGCTCCTCACCTCGGGTCCTGGGTCCTGGCAGTAACATCTATGGATTACAACCCCCACCTAAAAAATTTTAGTTTACATCTGATAAAGATATATAAGCCTTATCACGTTGAATTTCAATTTTCAACGCGTTGGATTACAAAGGTAAAAATAGATGAATTTCCTAAAAGCAAGAAGATAGACTCAGCAATGACAGAAAAATGTTCAAACAAATGGAACAAAATAAGTGAAAAAATGATGAATTTAAAAAAAGATTTTGCATCAGACGTGAAAATAAGAAAAAGTCTAGCTGTCGTTGGCTTACATTTGGGTGGCGGCTTCATGATTGGAGTGGGTTTGGGAGTCTCACATGCCTCACACTTCGTAGCGTCTGGGGTATTTTGGATCATGCAAACGTCACATTCCCAAGTACCAGCGGGTTTGATAAATTTGGACATAAAAGGATCCGATTCTTGTTGTGACATGCTCACCGTAGATGTGATACGGGGAACAGTTTCTGAAAGATGGGAGTATATGATAAGGATGAATTAGAAATAGATATTTAACATATCTATTTACAAATTTATTTAATCTTTATTTTTCTTTAATTAAAGCAAATGAATTATTTATAAAAAATAAAAGAACAAATAAATTATTAAAAATAAAGAAACTTAATTCAGATTTTTAAATTGTATAAGTCATCAGCTCTTCATTTAAGATGATCGTGTGGCAATGTAATTGCTCCAAATTAACGTTTATCGCATGCACAGATCAAATTGTGAGTAGAGGTGAGCATAGAGAAAAAAAGAGTTTTAAAAATATGATTTTTTTAAATTAAAGGATTAACAGAAAAAAATTCTAACTCAAATATTAACGGACTAGGAAATAAAGAGAGAGGAGGGCAGTCTCAAAAGTTGGGTTGTTTTATTTTGCTCCTCACTCACTGCCTCTCCCCGGGTCCTAGCAGTGACATCGATTGATGGTCTATGGATGAATTATTTACTCCCCCCCCCCCCCCCCCGCTAGATACACACTGTTGATATTTTGCTCATAGCCAGTGGACATTAGGCCAAGTGGTTAACTGATGACAAGATTATTAGTCATGAAATAAACCAAAATTGTGATTTGGTTTTTCTTCCATGTGTTCAAACACAGGCGTGAAAGTAAGTCAGCAATGGAATTCGGCCAAGAGTGGGGGTGGGGGGGGGGGGCAATCATTGAAGGAATTCGAGCAAAAAGGCATGGAAGAGGTTGAGGAGAGATTTGCAAACAGCCTTATTTCTCTGAATCCTTTCACGATATTACACGCTTCAGGAAAAGAGACATTTTGCATGTTTAATAGTCATTGTCTGCTCCTAACTTTTAACGATTCTGGCAGAGCTAGTACCTCCTCACTATGAGGGGGGAGGTTGGTTTATTGCTGGTCGCCTGAGGCATACCTAACAAGGGAATGCCAACGGGTCTGTTCTTGGCTATTTTTGTACCCAGCCAGAATGCCCCTAGAGAAGTATCGCAATTTTAACCACGTACAGGCCAAAATCGATACACGTAAGGACCTCGGGCAATAACTAGACAATTAAATAAACAGTAAGAAAGAAAACAAGCTATTTTAAACAACAAATAATTTATTGAAGAAAAAGAAAATAGGTAAAATGAGTTCGGCAGAAAGTCATTGTTCAAAGTTCACTTCATAGACTGAATTTAAGTTCCGATGGACACACGGAAAGGCTGCATAAATAAAGTCCTAATTATGCTGCCCGAAGGCTTATTAACTTTGCTAGGAAAGACATGTCAGAAAAAAGAGAAAACTTACTTGAAAGAATTTTGTTAGTAAAATAAAAAAATACCAGAAGAATATAGAAAAGTCCTTTTTGTTCGCGCTGATTTGTTTCCTTTGATTGTTCATCTTTTTTCATTAACATCGCATCGTTTCTTCGATCGACTCCTTTTGAGAATAGTGGCACTCTTCCACGTCAACTCTTCATTTGGAGACATCTTTCGGAACACACTTCGTTTTGTCTTTTCCAAAGGCACATTTGCCTTTCAAATGAATAACTTCCTTGTTTCTGTTTTTAGACTTCAGTGGACTTCTCCGTCCAACGTAAATATTCAACCTCGAACACTAGTTGAAACTCCAACTTCTTTGAAGATTTTTACAGGCATGCTCTCTACATATTCCTGTTTTAACATTCTTGTTTTTAGGACTTCTTCATGTCCGAGTTGAGTCGACCGACCTCTCCACCTCGAGATCGTTTCAGCAACTAACTTGAATTTCGCGGTTATTTCAACGGCTTCCGGCGTCAAACGCCCACGCTTCAGACACCGACACGTGCCATCAGCAGCAGTCATTCATTACAAGTTCTTAAAAAAGGGGGTTTTAGAAGAAGAAGAAAAGAAAAGAAGAAGAAGAAGAAGAAGAAGAAAATAAATTTCTGACAGAAGAGCTGGCTGTCTTCATCTTCCATTTTTTGCCAAATCTTGCTTTGGCAGGAAACAAGGAAATAAACAGCTGTTCCTGGACAGCATATTTCATACCAGCTGAGGTTTGCTTTGACAATTGAGCCGACAGACCAGGGGCAACTTGACAGCATCAGGCTCGCAGAGGTGCACTCTCCCAGGCATTACCTCCTCTTTTTAAACGGGGAGGGTTATTGCCAATTATCTGAGACGCTCTAATGAGGAATGCCAATAGGTCATGTTAACTGATCAACTGAAATAGTGCATTTAAGTAGTGACAAGGCTGTGAGCCTGATCACTGCAACATAAATCATGACACAACAACATGAATATAAATGTGATATCTATAAGTCCGTCGTGTTCTAGTTGCCACAGAAACTCTTTATATTTTTTAAAGTTGTGCCAAGCACATGTGTTTAATATTTCTCCCATATTTTCAATGTTTGTCTTTTTATAACTCACTTTCTTATCTCATTATCTACCACTATGAGTCGAGCGGCTCCCCCCTCTACTCTTACAAGTCGGTTCATGTAGAGCCAGAGTGCTCCCTCGGAAGAGTTGGCTTAACCCCACCCACCCCCACCTTCCAGTCACATCTTCCTGCAGTAGGAAGGAAATAGATAAAATCTGTTCCTAAGCATCGTATTTTATACCAACCGACGAGGTTCACCTCTACAATCGATTCGACAGACCAGGAGCTGTCTTGACAGATCTTCTTTTGTTGGGATGAAATATGGTTTGACTTAGTCCTCCCAGGCATTACATCCTCATTTGAGGAAGAGTTAATTTATTGCCAGTTTTCTGAGGCGCTCCTACCAAGGAATGCTAACAGGTCTGTTCATTTTTTTATCCAGCCAGACTACCCCACCTCCCCATCAAGGGAGATGGCTTTCTCCACCTTCCTGCCTTGCGCGACATTTTGCTGCAGTTGGAAACAAGTAAATACCAAACTGTTCTACATATGTTTTCACACCTGCCGAGGATCGGTTTTCGGCAATCGTTCTTGTCTGGCTGATATCTATTTTGAATATCTTCTATGCATAAAACTCAATGTATGTGTGTATGTTTTTATGTTCCCTAGAGAAAAAAAGATTAGAGAATCTATATAAAATCTAAAACTGTATTCTTGTCTAAAATTTACCGGGGAAGACAATGGAAGTGTTTCCAAATCTCTAAGTGCATGGCTATGAGAGCATAACTATCTTAAAACTTCAAATATATCCTATTTTTATGAAATTTACATTATATGTATAACATTTTCTGGGGAAGACAATGGCAGTCCCGAATCTCTAAGTGCCCTTCTAACCTAAGGGAGTTATCAGGCCTGAACCTCCTTTAGAACTTCAAATATATCCTATTTTGATGAAATTTATAGCATATGTGTGAAATTCTCCAGGGAAGATAATGGAAGTGATCTCGAATCTCTACATTACCCTCTATGTGCCAAATATCTATGTGTCCCCACCTCTAAGTTAACCATAGGAACAGAACCCCCTTAAAACTTCAAATACGCATATACGATTTTAATGAAATTTAAACCATATATATAAGACACAAATTCAGAGAGTTTTCCAACATTTTAGTTTCTTCCGACTATATTAGTGGGCGAAACGAGAAAAGGAGGAGACAGTAAAAACAAAGAAAATAATATGGTGTTATGAGAATAGTGAAAAAGGTACATAGTAGTGATCCTCATTCAATCCCGAGCAACGTCGGGTCTTCCTGCTTGTTGGCAATTAAGTGGAGATTCCGATGCAAGGCAAACCAAATGACAAAAACTTATGTCAACAAGAAAAGAGAAACAAAAAAAATATTTTGAAAAAGAGGAAAAAACTTACTAAACTTGAAACTGAACTCTGAGATAAAATTAGAGCTTTGTTTGCAATTGAAAACGAGAGAAAGTGAACAAATCTGTAGATGTGGTGGCGGCAGATGTCACAACTGTGGAAGGTGGACATATCAACGATGTTGTTGGTATAAACAGTTATGACAATATTAAATCCACCAAAATGCTTTCCATTTCTTTGTAAACAAGTCAGCCATTTTAATCTTTTGTTAATAATCGAAGAAAAAAATAATTACTTTGTGACTCTTCAAAATTTGAAAGGAATTTGGAAGCATTTAAACTGTCAGATTCATTTCTAGCTTTAAAATTCTTAGCAAATCCTTTGATTAGAAAATTGAAAGTTGGTATTTATCTACCTCCCACAAAGTAAAATGTGACACAAGGTCGGAAAGTAGGATTTGATAAGTCAACACCCTAGAGGAAGAGCACCTATTACCTTTAAAAATTGCCTGGGCAGCCTCATCGGCATTCCCCGGTAGGGCGCCTCAGGCGATTAGCAATAAACTAACCCCTTCTCAAAGGGTAAGAAGGCAAAGCCTGGGAGGGCGGACCTCCTAGAACTGCACAGGACAAACCCATAGACCGGCGTAAATCAAGCCATGGAGGCCAAGACAATACCAGTCTATAGGGTGTAGTATCAATCAGAACAGATACTACACTTGTGGGAGGTAGATAAATAGTACTACACTTTGTTCCTAGAGGCCAATGGGAGGCTATTTATATCCAATCATTTTATAAATAAAGATTAAAAATATATTACCAGAACAAAATCAGAAAGAAAAATATATTTACTTGAAAATGGATGACGTCATAAACGATGAATAGTAGTTGCTAAAAGCAGTGTGACGTCATAAACGATGAATGGTAGTTGCCAAAAGTATATTTCTTTGAAAGTAGGAGACCACTCCCTCTAAAGTCCAACCCTTCCTTCCCATGGTTGGGAAGTCTGCACTGTTTGAAGTCAATGAGTACTTTCGTTAAGGAGTTAATCAATGAACATTCAGTCATTGAGTAATTAATTAGTCTGTACTCGTTTTAAATTGGTGAGATTTCTTCCATGCCATTGTTGGTGATTTGTTGTTGTTGTTGTTGTTGTTGTTGTTAAGCGAGTCGAACTTAGAGCTCACAAAGATTATCTGCTATCACAGCTATTCGTTAACTGGCAAGATTACAGGTTTTTACCCTTAACACCAAGAATAGCAAGGTTCAGTGGTTGCATGAAAAGTCGAGGAAAGTTAACCCAGAGCACACAAAGGAATGCTGCAGAAGCAATGTTGTCACTCTCACTACATTGATTTGAAGTTACACGCCTGACATGTCTTTGCATGACACACGTAGGGACAAAGGTGACCAAAGGACAATGGATCCTGCATCCCGGCTCCTCCTGTTAGCCGGATTGCAACCCTAATACTGCTTGGTGCCAAACCTGTCTGACATTGGTGGCCCTGCCAGGAAATGGAGTTCCAGATGGCATAGGTCTGACATGACCACGTTGCCACTGCCCCGACCACGGTTAGGAAGGATTGGTTTGTAGGTGATGATTTTGTCGGTCGAAATTCTGTGCATTTTTCTTACTGGATGAATGTCCGGGGGTGATTTGTTGAAGAAAAGTGATGTGGATGTTTGTTGCGTCTGACTTTTATGTTAATGGCTCGGTATGTTGTTGCTCGTTTTAGGCTGGGTCATCATTTGAAGCTGTGATGGGTCAGGTCCGGTCTGGTTGATTATCTTGTGGTTGTGTTGTACAAAGATGTATCTACCCAATTGTTGTGTCACATCATGTCACAAGGTCACAAATTTGTGGCACGGATGAGATAGACAATAGCCGGTTGTCCAATGTACCATGACTCCTTGTAACAAGTAAAAAGAATAACGAAAAATGTGTGATAAACGTGATCACAACAATTATAGCGTTTTTAATTTATTAGAAATAAATGCGTCTTTAGAAAAGAGCTGTTGGAGTAGATGATGATAACGATGATGATGCTGTGGACAGGATCGGAAACTGCTGCTAGTTATAGAAGGAGATCGAGGAAGCAAAGAACTGGGTAAGTATGTGGAGTTTGCCAGAGAGCTGAGGGAAATTTGGAACATGAGGGGAGAACCACTGTAAATAGCGGTGATGGTGAGTGCTGAAAAAGGTTCCAAAAAGCCTGAAGGGCTGATTGGGAAAAGTTGGAGTTGGAAAGGGGGGGTGATACCGTATGGTGCATGGCACTAATGAGACGGCTGAAAAGTTTTCAAGTGCAGAAACCAACTCACATAGCCGGAGAGCGCAGACCAATAGCAGAATAACGCTGTGTAAATTTTGCATGAGAGAAAGGAAACTGAAATCACATAATCTGACCTCTCCCCCAAAACTGTGGTGGCACCAGCATCTGTGAGGTGATTGTGGGAATAGGATCGTGGAGAATGGAGAGACTGAGAGAGAGAGAGCACACCATCCAGACCTTCACTGGAATGCTGAGGAGGCAGATTGTCACTCAAATTCCAGAAAAAAAAGTGAACAGCCGTTATCAGTGCAGTATCAATGGTAAACGGCTGTTGCAAGAATGCATCATGATTAGCAACGGTTATCGAAAGTAGCAGAGAGTACTGGAAATCTCAGGATTCTTGTAGCTCAGACCTCAGGGAACATCACTTAGCAATCAGTAATAATCACTGGTGTGAGAACTCCTATCATGATGATGATGATGATCATCATCATCATATTCAGTTTAACGTCCGTTTTACATGCTGGCATGTGTTGGAGGGCTTTAAGAAATTGACTTCCTAACAAACCTATCTCTGGCCATGTCTTTATTTATCCCTCTTTCCTCAGGTCCATTTTTATCACTTCTTATGTTTTCCTTGGCCTTCCCCTGTGAATTGAACCTGCTACCTACACTGTTCTGCATCTATTAACCCAAAAACTCTGATCCATTCTTTAAACATGGTCCCATACAATTGAAGTCTACTCTTCTGCACACATCTTCCTATATTGTCCAGATTTAATCTTCCTGAGGTTATCAGTACTAAGTCTGTCTTTAAGATTAACATTACACATCCATCGTATCATTCTCATATCATTTCTCTCCATGCAACACATGTCCTCAACCCTCACTGGCCAGGTTTCACTTCTCTACATAATCACACTACGTACACATGCCAGATAGACTCTTCCCTTGGTTGACAGTGGTAATGCTCTGCTAGTTAGTAATGGCAGAAGTTCCCTGAACTTACTCCATCCACTCCTAACTCTTGCAATTGCACTAGCACCTGCTGCACTTTGTGCTCCAGTGGTATCACCAAGGTAACAAAACTTCTTGACAACCTCAGTAGCTTTGCCATCCAAATATACTTTCTCCACATTTGAGTTCTCATCTATCTCAATTGTCTTACACTTCTTGCACATAAACTGGTTATCATCTCAACCTACCAGTAATTCCACTGCTGGTAGGTTCAGTTACTGGTAGGTTGGGAGAAGATAACCAGTTTATGCGCCAGAAGTAACTACAGACTGATAACTTGTCTACCAACCATGTGGAAAATATTAACGGCATCTACCACTACATTAATAGCTGTGGACTACTCCCCGGGAAATAGAAAGGATACCGGAAAGCAACAAGTGGGACAAATGACCTCTTGTACATTGACCAAACGATACTGAAGGAAGCAAAAAGCTGAAAAAAGAACATAGCCATGGCATGGATCGACTACATGAAAGCATGGATATTTGAATGCTTAAAAATGTACAATAGCTGACAGAGATAAGTATACAGAGAAGCATTTTTCAAGGAAACGCTCTATACTGACTACTTTTTATCATAGCCATGATGCCACTCAACATACTAAGGAGCTGCAATGCCAAATACAAATACATAAACCAACTCGTCTCTATCGATGATCTAATTTGCAAAAAAATAAAAGAAGCTAAAAACACTAATAAGCCCAACGAGAATCCTCAGCCAAAATATAGGAATGCAATTTGAAATGGAAAAGTGTGCACTACTGGAGATCAAGAAGGGAAAACTCAAAACAAAAGAGGGCATAGAATTGCCTAATCGAGTGGTGATGAGGGAACTTGGTAAACGTGACAACTATAAATATCCTTTTAAAAAAGAAAAAAAAAGAAACAATTGAGAGGAAACAAATTGTCCCTATTCTCCAAGCCAAAGACTTCTTTTCTTTTTGTTTTCTTTACTTGTTTTTCTTCTTATGTTTGAAATTGAACAACTGCTTCGCTTTAATTAAATAAAAAGAGCATAATTAAATTTCGATAAATAAAAGTCAAATCAAGCTAAAACATGTTTTTTTTATTCAGTTTTATAATTTGAAAGATTATTTCTTTTCAAATGTTTCGTAAATATGAGAATTTATACTAATGTTCTTCTAAAGTTTTCGTCTCAACAGAAGAAAAGCAACATTCTCTGTCCATGTTTCTGTTCCTTGGAACAGCCTACTAGAGGAGGTTGTGATAATGCCTACCATATCCAGGTTTAAAGTCACCTTGGGCAAACATTCAGTCAGTATATAGATGCAATATTTTTTCTTTTTACATGGCTTTGCTATTCTTTGCCAATAAAATTGATCGATTTATCAATATTGCCTAAACAGAGATTTCAGTATATATAAAGGGAGGCTACTTAATTTATTACAACTGTATACTCTTAGTTATCTCCCTTTAATTCCCAAAGATGGAATTGTGTTCTTTGAAAAAAGAAAAGGAACAGGGCGATTCATAAACATTAATATCGTCTAGCATGAAAACCTGATGTTGTCAAGATGACAAATAATTTATTTAAAACGATTAAAATATTTATAAAAATATTTGTTTCAAAAGATTTTCTTTTAAATAAATTATTTTTATATTAATCACTAAAAGACTTTATTTCTTTTTGTCGTACCTATTCTTCGTTCCAAGTTTTATATCGACTAGCGTCCATCTTAGAAATATGCCAGTGTGTCGGCTAATTTACTAATTTAAAAAATGTTTTTGGTAAAATTGATTTTTTTTTTTTTACCTAATATGGCTACAGACAGTGAGGTCAATGAGTCGTCTGCAATTTGGCGCCGGTGTTAAGATAAAAATATCTCCTAGTTTACAGAAAACAAGTTACTATTCCCCGGTCAGATTTTTTTTTTCAATTACAGTGTTGTTATATTATGTTTTTTACTGCGATAATCAGAAAACAAATTACTATTCGCCGGTCTATTTAATTTTAATTATTTATATTCATTTATAAACTTAATGTAAATGTTGTGACGTGTAAGATTAACGTTGTTAGTGGCTCCTCAAGCTTCATTCTAACCATGTTATATCGGTATGATGCATTGCATGTAAGTTCAATTAATCTTAATTGAATTAAGTCCCGTTCAATCGTCTGTTCTTCTTGTCCAATTTTTTCAAATTCGCAATATCTACTTGTATATTGTAGACGGTGTAGATATTTTATGATTGGTTCGTTGTCTTCTTGTTTCATTGACATAAACTTCATTCTTTCTGCCACAATCAACCATTTCTTGCGTCTCTTTTTTCTTCTTATGCTGTGATTTATTTTTTTAAAGTCAGGTCTTCCAGGTTTATGGGATACGTCATGGTGGATACTTTCATTATAACATCACATCTAGCTGTAGTCATAAATAAATCCGTTATTTCATTTTCTCCTCCTACTTCCTTGTTGACTTTTAACTTTTTAGTTCTTGCACTAGCAGCAAAACATTGTAGCCATGTATCGACAAAGCCGGAATCCTTGAGAAGCAATTGAAATCCTATCAGTGACGCCATTGTTGTGAAGTGTAAGATTAACCTCTGTGATTCCTTAGTCTCATGGTTTTGCGTGAGAGAACTAACAAACTGCGTGAATTATGTTTATAGGAGAGTTTATTTCTAATGCACACATGCAGCTGTGAAAACTGCAATCAAGGAAAAGATTGATGTAAATACAAGGACAAAAATGTACCTCGAAATAAAAAGGTACAATGTTTTACAAATGAATTCCACATAAGAAAAGGAAATAGACATGACAGCAACACCAGATACATGTGAGACAAAAAAGTGTTTTTTCAAAATCATGCGGAATGAGGAATGTGACTGCCAAAATATACAAATCTAGAAATATCGAATATATTTTCTATTAAAAACAAAGTTATAAGTTACTTTGTTGAAATATTGCATTCAATCTAAATATGCATAAAGGTTTTAGCTTCTTACCTCGTTGGCACTTTTAGGGGCTAAAAAAAAAGTATTACTACATTTAGTTGGCCGACCAGTAGGGGACGAACGAAACGATCTGTTCTCTTGAAGAGTCGAATCTCAAAAGGGGTTGGTATCTCTTATGGGCTATCACTTCGCCTAAGAGGGCTGGCTGAATCACCACTCGAGTGTAGGGGCCTCTACCTTATTTTAATTTTCAAGCTATGAGAACATGGAATAAGTAGTTATTTATCCGATTTATATATATTATCAGTACGTTTTTATTCTATCTTGAACGATATTTTCTCTACTTTTTTTACTTTATACTTAGGATCTATTTTGTGGTCAGGAATTTAAACAATGGAACTATTAGGTTTCAATATTTCGTACAGAGCAAAAATACAAATGCCATGTAGTCTATCAAAAGACGAATCTGACAACAGCCACAACCTCTTTAGTGGCTAGTCAAACTTATTCTAACCGTGTTCATAGAGAGAGAAATATATATATATATAGTGTTAGAGTGAAATAAATTCCAGAAGGAAATCCGGGTATGAGAGCTCAATGTAATAAACAGAGCAAGAATAAAATAAAGTAACACGGAATCACATAATCACCGGTGCAATAATTTATTTCGACCCTACGGCCTTTTCAAGCATACAAGCGAGGTGATTATATTTTTGAAAATCTGAAAATTTGAATATATATATATATATATATATATATATATATATATATACACTTTCCTACTTTTTCTAATTAAGCATATCAAATCGCCAGTACTACTACAGATATTTTCATTTTAACAGTGGCGGCAAATTCCAGACTACTCATTGACATCACAATTTGCAGCCATCTTAAGTGAAAAAAATTCAATTTTACCCCCCCAAAATATAATTTTTGAGCTACTGCATATCGTCTTTCCGATGAAATTACACCACCACTAAGAACAACAACAACAACAACAATAATAATAATAATAACTAAGAGAACAAATCTACCACTCCCTAAACAATGGGAAATCCTCGAGGAACAAAAAGGATGCCAGAAATGGAAAAGAGGGACGCATGATCTGTTATACATAGATTAAAAGATCCTGAAGGAGGTAAAAAGCAGGAAAAAGAACATATCTATAGCATAGATTGATCACAAGAAAGCCTACGACAGAATCCCTCAAGCATGGGTAATTGAATACTTAAATGTAAGAGATACCCGACAGGATTATTAATCTCATCAAGAAAGCAATGGGAACATGAAGATTAGAACTGACAGCTGGAGGACAACAGAGACGCATTTTCCAAGGAGACTCCCTATCACCACTACTGTTTATTATAGCCATGATGCCACTCAACTACATACTCAGGAAATGTGATGCCGGATACAAGTTCACAGAACAAAGAATAAACCACCTCATGTACATGGACGACCTGAAACTATTTGCAAAAAAACAAAAAGTAACTGGAAAAGCAGACTCTTCAGCCAAGAATTCAGAATGGAAAAGTGTGAACTGCTAAAGATGAAAACTGGAGATAACCGAGGATATGGAACTGCCCAATCAAGAGGAGATGAGAGCGCTAGGCAAACAAGACAGCTATAAATGTTTGAGAGTTCTGGAAGCAGACACCATCAAATCTACAGAAATGAAAGAGAAGATTGGGAAAGAATATTTACGAAGAACAAGAAAACTCTTAGAAACGAAATTATATAGCAGAAATCTAGTAAAAGGAATAAACACCTGGGCAGTATCACTAATAAGATATTCTAAACCATTCATAGGCTGGACTAAAAAAACTCAGGCACCTTGACCAGAAAATTAATGACCATGCACAACACACTACATCTAAAAGACGATACGGACAGACTCTATGTGAAAAGAAACGAAGGAGGAAGAAGACTGGTAAGTAAAGAAGACTGTGTGGAAGACACAAAAAAAAGAGCTGGAGAAATACATAACCCAGAATACAGAAAGGCTGATCACTGCAGCACAAGACACAATCACAATGAACAACTCAGGAAGCACCGAAACCAGAAACAAAAAGACAAGAAAAGAAAAGTGGGAAGAAAACCAACTACATGGACGTTTCATAAGAACGACAAAAGAGACCCATGAAAATAATTGGGTATAGCTAAGAAAAGGACACTTGAACAGAGAAATGGAATCTCTACTGACAGTTGCACAAAACAATGCTATTAAGACAAACTACATTAAAGCTAGAATAACTAAAACCCAGGGAAACAGTAAATGCAGACTGTGTGGACAACGAGACGAAACAGTAAATCACGTAATAAGTGAATGCAGCAAATTAGCCCCAAAAGAATACAAGAACAGATATGACTGTATGGGGAGAGCAGTACACTGGGAACTATGCAAACAACTACATTTCGAACATGTCGACAAATGGTACAAAAATAAACCAGAGACAGTACTGGAAAACAAATAACACAAAATCCTCTGGGATATGGAGGTACAAACAGATAAACTCATACAAGCAAGGAGACCGGATGTCATAATAATCGACAAAAAAAAAAAATCTTGCCAAATCGTAGATTTTGCTGTCCCAACAGACCACAGAGTGAAGATCAAGGAGACAGAAAAACAAAGCAAATATACGGAACTTGCAGGAGAATTGGAAGGGATATGGAGTATGATGAATATCATTATAATACCTGTCGTCTGAAAACACCAAAATGTCTCTCTTCTGAGGGCACCCAATCCGACCTCCAAACAGTCACTAGTCCGCAAACACCAACTTGAACTCTAACTTCATTCTTCTGACAGCACCAAATCCGACCTCCACCTTCACTGGTCTCAATCCGGGATGAACCAAAGGAGAAGTGCGCTTTCTCATTTCCTGTCCTCTTTATGGGGACTCCCATCATGCAATGCAAAATAGGTCACATGATCATTTGGTACTTCCTTTCTATAAAACCAGCCATTTGCTTTAACTCTGTTGTTCCACATGGCCTTGGTCTGGTATTACAGGTAAGTCTTATGTTTTTATTTTCCACTACAATACCAATAACCAATGATGAAAACAGCTGCAATCTTAAGGAAAATTCTCGAATGCAGAAACAACCCACATAAGCTACGAATGCTAACCAGTCGCATGGAAGTTGCAATAGGAAGAAAACAAAAACACAGAAAGAACACCACCACATGAACCCAAGGAACAGAAATTGTAAGAAACTTCATAGACTACACCCCTCCCCTCCCAAAGTGATGCCACTAGCCTCGGCTGATACCACACAAAATAGTCGTGAAGGATCAAGGAGGATGGAAAGACCGAGGAGGGTGAGCACTAACCAGACCTCCACTGAAAGAATGCAGAGAGTACTGGGACCTTATTGCCACCCAAATCCCAGAAAAGACCAATGGCCGTTGCTAGGGAGAAATCGATGGTAAGCGTCTGTTGTGATAACACAGAGTTATTTACATAGTTATCGAAAGAGGTGGAGAGTACTGGAAATCTGTGGAGACTTGTTGTCACTCAAATTCTAGTGATGATGACCTGTGTGAGAACTCCTAATGAGTACTAATTATAATGGGTAACATTGAAATTTAGCACCTAAGATGGCGGCAGATTGTGACGTCATTGTGTCGTCTGCATTTTGCCGGTGGTGTTATGGTTAAAAAAAGTTCTTTAGTGTACAGGGAAAAAATGGTCCTTTTAATAATTTTTTTTTTTTTACTGTAAAAAAATAATAAATTAAAAATTTTTCTTTTTTTCATTTTTATATGAAAACTAGCAGACTTATCCGGTGTTGCGCAGGTTAGAGTGTGGGATAGCATCATATGCAACATCATGGTAGTGAGAGTTTACTTTAACAGCAACCTTGATACTGTCAGTTAGATATCTTACTCACCGAGCTATTCAGATATATGTTAATACTCTTAAACTAACGCTAATAGATAGATTAATGTCATTGTGTAACATGTTTGAAAATTGTCATTAGCTTCTTTAAGGGGCAGCTAGAGACGCAAAAATACTTCCATTATGTTCACATGCAAAGTGTGCATGTGAATACAATTATATTGAAAGTACACTTCCTAGTATGTCTTCGTTTTTAGGGACAGACATGCACAGAGAGGTGTTCTCCTTGATTATATATATATATATATATATATATATATATATATATATATATATATATATATATATATATATATTTCATTTGAATCAAAAGGAAAACAGTTTTCAATGAAGGGGTTGTGCCCCGGGGACCATCTTAATATTTGCTGAAATTTTGGGAATAGACATCATTTTTGGTCATTTACCTATGGTTTAAATTTCATTTGAATCTAAGGGAAAACTGTTTTTAGTGGGGGGGGGGGGGAGGATCCAGCGTTGAACTGATATATTTCTTATATAGCCTATGACCTTCACCGAGAGGTCAGTAGTCCACATGCCAATTTTCAAGCAATTCTGTCCAGCAGTTTAGGTGAACATAAGACACAAAAATCAGACGGACACACACATACAGAGTTACTATTTTATATATATAAATAAAATTAGTGTTTTTTATAAATGGATTTTAAATATAACAAACAGTAATTTTGGGCATTTATAACGACAGCTAACAGAACGAAAAAGGGTTAAAAAAACAAAACAAAACAAATAGGCAACAAATAAATGTTTATGGATAAGTTTATTTGTGTTTTAACTTATTTTAAAGCGTTTTTTTTTGTTCAAAACAAGCCTGGTGTCCACCTGTTCAGTCAGACGAAAAAAAAATGGCTGTTCATGAGCCCAGCATGGGGATCCTTGATAATTGGTGAAAAATCGAAAAATAAACAAAATAGTGTTAGAAACACATCAAATAAATGTCACCAATCGTGAGAAAATGTAATGTTTTACCAGTATTTTGATTAATTTTCGTTTTTTGAGCGATTATCGAAACTCTGTAATTTCAGCCATTTTTTCCCGTTTTAACTGAACAGGTTAACACCAGGTTTGTTTTGAACAACAACAAAAAACGCTTTAAAATAAGTTAAAACACAAATAAACTTATCTTGCCTTGTCATTTATTTGTTGCTTATTTGTTTTGCTTTTTACCCCTTTTTCGTTCTGTTAGCTGTCGTAAAAATGCCCGTAATTTTTGCTATTTTAAAAAACGATTTTATTATCTGAAAAATGTGAAAAAAATAATTTGGTACTTATACAGATGAGGATACATATGAAAAACGCATTTCCAATTTTTTTCAGTTTACAAATTTTAACAAACAATAAAATCGAAAAATTGTTTCGGGTTATTTCATTAAGAAAACAAAAAATCCGCCCAAATCGAACTGGGGTGGCACTTTTACTCCCAGCCCAGGCCGCCCAGGCCGTCCACTGCCGCCCAGCGTCAGCATTTTGGCTCACGTGACTCAATCGTAGTCACTTATGAACAGAATAGTCTTCCGTATTAACAATTAGCATGTATCCCACCCCCAATACATTTTTTTTTGTTTATTAATTATTTACCTTACGAAATAGAATGAAGATTGATGGATTTTTGCCCACCGCCGCCCAGCCCCCGGCACACTTTGTCACTGGGGGTTGGGCGGCTGTTTGCGGAAAATCTATCAATCTTCATTCTATTTAGTAAGGTAAATAATTAATAAACAAAAAAAATGTATATTAGCAATATATGCTAAAATGTTTTTTTTGTTTGTTTTTTTTCCTTATATAGTTTTAATGGTTGAGAAACTTCCGAGACTATATATATATATATATATATATATATATATATATATATGTATGTTATTTCGAACGACGATGTTTACCGCGTTAGTGAAAATTGAATTTGGGTGTGTTTTATCTGAAACATTCGTAAAACAAATATGAAAGGTCTAAACAACATTTTTTAGCTTCTTGGCTTGGAACAAAGTGCAGTATTTAAATTTTGTTTAATTGAAAATTGGTTCAATTACTTTCAGAGCACTGATTTTAAAGAATTTGAAACATTTATTTTTTCAGTGGGGATATACTCAGAAGGGAAAATCCATCAATCTTCATTCTATTTCGTAAGGTAAATAATTAATAAACAAAAAAAATGTATTGGGGGTGGGATACATGCTAATTGTTAATACGGAAGACTATTCTGTTCATAAGTGACTACGATTGAGTCACGTGAGCCAAAATGCTGACGCCGGGGGGCTGAGCGGCGGTTGGCAAAAATCCATCAATCTTCATTCTATTTCGTAAGGTAAATAATTAAGATACAAGAAAAATGTATTGGGGGTGGGATGCATGCTAATTGTTAATACGGAAGACTATTCTGTTCATAAGTGACTACGATTGAGTCACGTGAGCCAAAATGCTGGCGCCGGGGGCTGGGCGGCCTGGGCTGGGGGTAAAAGTGCTGCCGATCGAACTGTGCAAAATTAAGCACGGCTATCGTAATATAACGACGGCTGTGACTTAAGAGACTTTTTTTAGCGTAAGACCCGCGGCAAACTGCCGACGACACATTGACGCCACATTCCGCACCCATATTACGTGCGAAAATTGAGAAACAGACACCGTTCTACTTTTTCACTTGATGAAGAGAGTTACGTCCCTTGTTGAACGAATTGCATTCTGGGATTGATTTCCGTCGTGCAAAACAGAACCTCGAGGAGTCACCGTGTTCATATAGACGCAAAAGTATGTAAAATATTTCCATTTAAAACATTTCATTTATATATTTTCCATTTTTGGGGGTTTTTATTTAATAATTCACGATTTTAATCTTTATGGCCGCCTCGTTTTTTTTTTGTGGGGGGGAGGGATTATTTTTACGTTTTCCGTCCCCCAAAATGGAGATTTGTGTCGTTTATCGCGTTTAAAACGATTATCGAAAAATGAACAAATTATTTTTATGCACAAAAGGGGTTGATGGGGTCATCACTTGGCTATTAAACTTACATTTTAAAATGACTCTTTAAGTGTAGGAACAGAATAGTTAACAAAGCTCCCCTCCCCAACCTCATGTTAAGAATTCAAGGCGATCCATCTCCAGGGTTTCGTCCACAAAAAAGAAGTGAATCTATTTTCTAGCCGTAAAATTCCCCCCCACCCCCACCTATATGTAACACGATTTAACTTTAATATTATTATCATAACTTTTTTACCATTCAAAAGAAGAAACATAAAATAAACTGCTGATGATTTTTTATTTTTCATTTTTTCAGCGTACAAAAATAATAAAAATGAGAAACTAAAAACGTGTGTACTTTATTTACGCCTTAAACAACGTTCCTATGTAGTAATCTATTTTATGCACTAACACCCCTGTGTTGAATAAACTTAGCAAAAATCAAGGTACTTGTCCAGGATTTGAACCTAATTTCCGTGACTGCCCGGCAGCAGCGAGCCGACAGCTAACGGAAGCGTCCGAGACCTTCCGAGTCGAAGACGAGGCTGGCGTCGTCGACGCTGTATAAACAAAACTGCCAGAAATCGTTAAAAAAAATGAAGCTCGGCAGACGACAACAATATAAGACGGTGAATATACGTAAAGAAAAAGAAATGCGGGTATGTTTAAGAATGATCAGTACGCTGAAAACGCTCAAAAAAACAAATATACAACAAATAAAAGTAACTGTCGTCGATAAAAGTTAATTTAAAACTGACCTGTGATATTTGTTTGTATTTATAACCCGTGTCAATTGCTATTTATTAGGAATCAATATTTTCGTCATAGAATCATTAGCCACGAACAAAATGGCGATCGTCTTCCTGAGATTTGTAAATTCATTTCCAGGGGTTTTTTTTTACTGGGACTCATAATCTCTTCTTTTTTTTTTTTACGTATTCCAAATCAAAGAACGAAACGAAAATACATTGAAGCAAAAGGAATAATAGTATTAATATATTATTATTTTTTTTTATTGGTAAATTTATAGAAGTGCACTTTTCGTATTTCGACCCCCTAAAAATAAGTTTCTACTTTTTGGGGCAAATTACATGTAAACAGCCTCAACAAATATCCGCGCGCTCGGATATTTGTTGAGGCTGTTTACATGTAATTTGCCCCAAAAAGTAGAAACTTTTTTTTTTTTTTTAGGGGTGAGATTCGGTGGCCAAGAAATGCGTGCTCACTTTACGTATAACTTATATATGAAAAGTGATCCCCCACCCCTCCTAACATCTAAAATAATAAAAATTTTCATAATTTTGCACCATTGGAACTATTCTAAAATAGAACATTTTTCGAAGAAATAACAATTTGAGAAAAGCAACAGTATAGTGATAGAACATTTATTGAAGAAAAATTAAAATTTGAGAAAATCAACAGTATATATATAAAAAAGGCGAAAAAAAGACGTTTTGCTTATGAGTCCCAGTAAAAAAAAACACACACGCCGTAACCCGTGACCTTAAGGTGAAGGCTGCGACGAAATCGAGGTTGGATCGGCGGCCATTTTGTCTGGTACAAATACATGGCGAAAATGAACAAGAATTTTTTTTTTTACATCTATTACAAACCCATTTATAGTACGTAAAAACACAAACAAATTTCACAGGTAGGTAGGAAATTATCTCTTCTCGGCGTAGGTGGGGGGGGGGGGCTTAGCGAAATACAGGCAGAAGAGGAGGATGTGGAAGGAGGAGGAGGAGCAGAAAATTGTTGGTTGCCGACGACCGGATAGAGTACGGCTATCTGCGACAATATGGCGTCGAAGGGGTCTTTCTTGAAAGTCTGACGCCACATGAATTCCCGCAGATAGCTGTCTATTAGGGTCCTGCTCGTCCCGCATTCTTTTTTGTTCCTCTGCTTCGCTTCCTTCCACATTCTCTCGACATGATTCGTGCATGCCCCCGTCGTCGGGTCCACGAAATGTTGGGCGTGATTAACAGTTAGGTGTTGATATCCATCCTCCTCTCCTAACCTGCTATAAGCCCTCCAGCAATCGGAGACGACCGTGGTCCCAGGGGTGACGTATTGTCTGATTATTGGAAGTAGGGTTTCGGCATTCCTGTTTGGTACCGTCACCAGGAAACCCTCCTTCTCTGCGGGGTCGTATCCCCCGAAGACCCAGAGCGGCTGGAGAACACGGCCGACGTTGTGTTTTCGACGGTTGAACAAACTTTCGTCTATCTCAACCGTATGCCCTGGGCCTCCGAGTCGTCTGGGGTTTCGCACTAGATGTTCGGTGCACACCTCCCGCAGAAAATTCTTCCAATCCACTTGCGTGGTTCGAGACAGTACGCCACATTCTTTTTTTTGTAGGTTTTTACCGGTCGCCATATCCTAGGACCACAGGTAGATCATCTTTAGAATGGTCGAAATTTCTAATTTCGATCGCAACGAAATCCAAGCCCGGCATTCCTGGGTTGGGCATCTCCAGGCATATTTGTCCGCCACAGTCTTTCGCGGTGCTAACCGGCAAAGTCGGCCGCCGCCGCATCGCATACACCGCATTACTTTTGCCAGCAGAGCTTTCTGCTGACAAAAGTTAATGCACTCCTCCGGAGATCCAATTGTGCGACACAGCACTTCGAAATTCATTTTTGCAATTGGTTAACAAGCGTCTCTCCTTCAAATCGTTATCGGCTGCTTGACGCCAGCCTCGTTTTCGACTCGGCAGGTCTCTGTCGGCTCGCTGCTGCCGGACAGTCACGGAAATTAGGTTCAAATCCTAGACAAGTACCAAAATCAAGTAATGGTCAGATTTTCACGAAATTTTCGATACTTATTCATTATTGAACTAATTTATCTTTAATATGCTGTTTTCGTAAAATATATTAGGGAAAATATTTTTTTCTACGTGACCCCCCCACCCCCCATTTCATTTTATAAAATCTGAACGAAATATATCCAGGTCGGTCGAAATTTTAATGTTATATAAAGCTAAAGAGTCTTTAAAAAAAACATCCAAATTACTTTATTATATTTTATGATGGCATAATTTGGTAAACTGGTCCGTAAATTCACAACTTAAAAGTGGAAATAAATGCAATATTATGTTTTTAAATTTTTTACTACCTTTTTTCAATAAAATATACTGTGATATATTGCATTGTGAAGAAAAAAAATTGTTCTACAAAATAAATCATTTTTCAGAGATTTTGATCCATTTAAACGCGGCAGCACTTTTCCCGGCCGCCAGCGCCAAATGGTTCAAGTGACTCAATCGCAGTCATTTAAAAATAAAGAATAGTCTTCAATATTAAAGATAAGCATATAATTGTCCCCCCCCCCCCCCTTGAATACATTTTTTTTTGTTTATTTTTCTACTTTTCCACCCGCCACCGCCAAATCACTCAAGTGACTCAATCGTAGTCATTTAAAAATAAAGAATAGTCTTCATTATTAAAAATAAGCAATAAAATGACAATTATATGCTCATTTTTAATAATGAAGACTATTCTTTATTTTTAAATGACTACGATTGAGTCATTTGGCCGTGGCGGCGGGTGGAAAAGTAGAAGAATAAACAAAAAAAAAATGTATTCGGGGGGGGGGGGGGACAATTATATGCTTATCTTTAATATTGAAGACTATTCTTTATTTTTAAATGACTGCGATTGAGTCACTTGAGCCATTCAGCGCTGGCGGCCGGGAAAAGTGCTACCCTTTAAACGAATTTATCATTTAGCCAAAGTAGAAGTTTAAACATCTATTTTGAAAATACGTCTTCCCAATTTTTCAAAATATTTTACTATAATGTAGCCCTAACTGTTATTAATAGTAAAAGACCAGCATTGATATCAACTTAATGATATTTACTTTCGAAAAGCATGCTTATTTGCTAGTAGTAAGTTAGCATTGACTTACTGTGTTGAATATTTTATTGTAGTCTAGCATTAAATACTTGTAATTAAATGAATGAGAGATGTTTAAATCTCTATAATTTTCCTAAGTCAAGTTTGAAAGAAATAGAATTTTAATAATTTGATGACAATTATTTATTAGTAGTTGAGAAGAAAAAAACTAACATTTGTAAAAGTAATATTAAAGTTATATTTTGGAAAAGAACAAAAAAAAAACTGTTTATTGAATAAATATTCTTCTGAGAAGAATCAACAAATTATTATATTTTTTTAAAAAGAATCAGAATTATAATTCTTTGGAACTCCCTTCCTGCCCCATGTTTTACCGACTATATATATATATTAAAATAATAAATTTATATATTAATAAATATGTAAATATCAAAATCCTAAAATTATCCATTTTAATATTCTTTCCTTAAACAAAAGTAAATACTAGTTTAAGCAGGTAAGTTATTTAGGTAATTCTTTTTTTTTTTTGTAAAAAAAGTAATAATTTGTCTAAAAAATGTGGTTAAAAAAAACGTTAATTTTGTCTACAGCATAATGAAAGTAATTATATCACTTTTGGACATAACATCTCGCATGATAATGCTAATTTTTTGTGTAAACAATACATCCAGCCATAGAAAAGAAAATTTTGTACTTTTATCGCTAAATAAAGAAGGGTTTCTTTCCAAATTAGATAATTTAATCTTTAAATAAACTATTTTACTTTAAAACAACTTCTTATAAGTATAACTTTATTTTAGGGAAATTTAAAAAAAAATGCTAAATGGAACACGATTGTATGAATTTCTTAAAGAAAGCAAAAACCAAAGATTGGAGTCTCCATCTTGCTCCATTGTATGACATGCTACATTCTTTGTTACTGCAAGTCACAATTTGTATACAAAGACAATATTTTTATATCTCCAACAAATGGCTATCTTATCAAGAGACCATCCTGATTTGTATTCTGTTTTAAAAATAGTTTACATGTTTATCATAGTGATACTGGGCAGAACTTTCCACTGATCTTATTGTTTAGGCGAAGTATCAAATCCACTGGCAGACTCGCAAGGGATAGAAAAGCAGTGGATTAAATCTGTCCGGTTTCTTTTGAACTAAATCAAGTTATGCAGCAATTTACTGGTGTCAATTATAAAATTAGTAAACAGCACAAAGAAGTAACTGACACCCAATGAAAGAGACTGCGCAGATACAAAAAAGCATATCAGTTTTTTGAAAGCCAGAAATTCCTTCAGTAAATCTGATGTCACTGCACAACATTATCTCAGGTATTGTTGTATAGGATTCAGTAAATTTAGATCAAACAGAAAATGTTGGCTATGAGATTCTTCAATCCATGGAAGGCAATGAGGTATTTAACACTTCATTCAAGTGAGAAAAGAAACAGGCAGTTACCATTGAATTAAGAACAGTTGTAAGTATATAAAAAAAAAGTAGTACATATTCATCCACAAGCACTGTTTCAACGCCTAACATTAGTTGCAACAAAAGAAAACTTTACTATACAGGACCTTTTTAAATATGAATTGTGTAGCTATATAGCATCTATGCTTGATTCCATTGGTTCTCCCAGATCTGCAAGCAAAGCAATTCTAGGAAGTGCCCTATAGAGTCAGCTTCGATGCCAAAAATGAAAACTTCCCACCGGTAGGCACTTTGTTTTGGATGGAGGGGCATTACTACATCGGATCATTTTGCATCATAGTCTTACATTTAAATAAATGTAATGTATATCTTAAATATGTACTGTGCAAATATGACAAATGCGTTATTATATTTAATGGTTACAGTTAACAACATTCAGTAAAAGACATAATTTATTTGGGAAGAGGAGTAAATACTGTATATGTGCATTGTGAATTAACTATGGTTCCAGTAACGAAAAAGGACATTTTCTTGGCAAATAAATTTAATAAACATATACTTATCCAGATGTTTTCTAAATGTTTGGAACGAGCAGGGCGTCGATGTATCCACACCAATTGTGATGCTGTCTTATTAAAACTGCTGTTAAAATATACACTGTTTGAAATCTGACCTTGGCACCAGCATATGCTAACATTTACCATTTCTTCATGCCTTACTTGGATGTGACACAACTTCATGTTTATCCAATGCAGGCAAAGCAGTTGGTATCTAAATAAGACTTACAGCATTGTGTTGAGGTTTTCTGTCAATGTGAGGCATCAAAAGAAAGCATTATTGCATCTGAAAAACGCTATCATCAGTTTTCCCTAAAGATACATAAAAACATAATCACAGTGGATCTTGCCTCAAACAACAGCTGCTGCAAAATTCTATTCTATGCATTAAACTAATAAGTACAGATATAGTTAGTAACTCGTTTTCTAAATCCTATCAATTGGTGATGGCATGTTATCAATGGTGTCATCATACCAGAATTGACTGATATGCTACAAGCACCAGAAAATCTTAATTTGATCCGGTGCAACTGCAAAAATATTGCAGTACAGCACGGTGTACATGTTAAAAGTAGGGACTTAATTGTTCAACACACAGTAAGAGAGTGTTGTGGTACAGTTTGTGCTAATTTGTTAGTGCCTGAAGATAACATTGAGTTAGATGATTGAAACAAATATGAACAGTCAAAGTTGTCCTTCCATGTGATCTTTGCGCTTTTTTCCGGGGGGGGGGGGAGTGGGATTTTAGTCCACTGTTTAGGCTAGTTTGATCTGATAATTATTACTTCCAATGGTCTTAATTTTCATTTATCACAAGATATTACATTCGTAAGGATTTTTCATCTGTTTGAAGCATGCATTTTCAGTTATGCACTGTTAAAATTGGCTTCGCGACCAATAGCACACAAGATGGCAAATTTTCTAATTTCTGATGAATTTTGAATGGTCATAACTTGGTGGCTAATTGAGCTACCCAAATAAATTTGGTGCATTGTTTATGTTTTGCGAAAATCTGTGTCTACATTAAAAGTTTTTAGATATAATGAAAATAGAATTTTGGTTTGGGATACTTAATGGTTAGTTTCTGCTCAATAGAAATACAGTATTTTTTCCACTTTGACATTATTGTAGCAATTATAATCTCAACAGTTGGGTCTTAATAATCGATAATAGTCTAAAGAATTAAAAGAAATTCAGTAACAACGAATGTAGACGTGATGCTAAATATAAAATGATTTTCTACAATTACTTTTTTTAATTCTATCATTATTTATTCTTTAGAAACTTTTTTATCTCCCACCCCCCTCACACAAATTTTAATCCATATCTTTATTATAAATGTATAAAAACTTTTGATTGTAAAAAAAAAATGTTTGTTTTTGTTTTCTCAGATGGCCACAGCCAAACTAGTAAAACCCAACATGAGGAATCTGCTTACCTCTCGGTTGAAACTAGAAACCGTCATTGGGTCTGTTCTCACCATTGTCTCTGGTGTTGCATGGAAATATGGAATCCAAGACCCCAGACAAGCCAGATATGCCGAATTCTACAAGTGAGTGACACATTTTCACATTTGTATTTTTAAAAAATTTTTATTTTATTTTTTTTTGCTTGAAAAGAATCACGTTCATTTCAAAATTGTTTCTCCAATTTCACAAATTAAAATTTTAACATCTTTTCTTTTTAACTGACTTCTTTTTTTTTCTTTTAGAAATTACGATGCCGAGGCTGACTTTGAGATGCTGCGGAAGAATAATATATTCCAATGCGTTGATGCGGAGGGAACCATAAATACAGATTTTTAATTTTAGTGACAGTGAGTATTTTTTGATGTTCAACTTTGACTTATCTGGAAGAATGGTTTGGTGATGGCGTAGCAATTTTGAAGTTTTATCATGGATCTTAAAGGGCATTTAAAACTGTAATATCTGGAAAAAACTGATTTTATTAAAGTTGAAAAACCAAAGGACAGGAGTTGAAAAACCAAAAAGACAAATTTAATCTAAATGCAAACTTGGAAGAAAATGAGCCTGGGTTTAAACGCCCTTTGAGATCCATGATGAAACTTGGTGACTATTTTTCAACCAAATAAACACTAGTTGATGTAGCCACCAATATCCAACACTTTTGGTTTAAAAAAAAAAAAAAAATACACAACGCGTAAATAAACCCATTCAAAACTTGTCTTCTAATCATTTTCTTGTGATTTGCTTTTCCTTCATGAAAATCTCTTTAATCTTCCTAACAAAAATGCAAAGCAGTGAAATAACTTTTTTAAAACCCTTTTCCAACAGATTTTCATGATTTTTCTCTTCATTTTTCTTTTTTTTTTCTTTTTTTCAGATTATGGACAAAAAAATTTTTTTAAAGTAGAAAAAGTTATTGACTCCTCGACTTGTAACAACTTCATGTTAATAAAAACCAGTTAAAACAAAGCTTTTTTTTTTTTTTTGTAAAATATTGTTAGCTGTATGTGTGGTGTGATCCATGACCATAACACGTTATAGATTCTTTTTAATCATAAATAACTTGTAATAGATCAGTTTTATTATGTGATCATTTTGAACGGCATAATCACGCTGTTCCCGTTAGATCATCGAAGTTAAGCAACGTTGAGCCTGGTCAGTACTAAATAGGTGACCATTTGGGAACACCAGGCGCTGTATGTGGCCTGGAGAGGATATGGGCACTACCAGGTTCTATCATGCCCACAGAAAAGTTAGGACAGATAGAGGAGTATCTGCCTGACTCTCCGAGGAGGTCCCCGGATGTTATGGGAAAACAACAACAATTTTGAACTCGCGTTAGAAGTCTTGTAATTAGAGATGCCCATCTAGCATAAGCCAGAGAAGAAAAGAAAATGTTGAGTGAACGATGAAAGCAAGTTTATGTATTCGGTTTAGTTTGTAGGCTGAGATAGATCACTTGTGATGTTTTCACTTTTTTTAATTTCTACTTTGTATTAAACGTAATTTTTCTATTACCACCCTTACCCCGTTTCCTCCTTCCTTTCTATTTCTACGGTTTTTTTCCTTTCTTTTTCTCCATTACTTTATTTTAATTCTTTCACCCACCCCCGTATTCTTTCTTCCTCTCTTCTTTAATAATCTAATATTGTTTTGATTTTACACTCAGACAATTCCTCTAAATTTAATTTATAAATTGAAGCCATTTAAAAATATATAAAAATAAGCTATTTATTCGCCTGGTTTACAAAAAATGTTCAGTTTCTGTTCAGATATTTTATATATATAACGCATCAATTTAAATTTATCATTTTGTATTATATATGTAGAGGTTCTCAGATGCTGAAAAACTTTCTACTCCAATAGCTTCTTTCCTCAGACCTTGCCTTTGGAATTCCGTTTGTTTCCCTGACTGTACCAACATGCAGAAATTTAAATGTAATGTGAACAAACAGCTTGCTACACAACTCCTCACTTGGGAGCAAGATTTATAGGGGGCATTCTAATTCACAGTAGCCCTTACGTCTCTGGCAATGTTCCTTGTTTGGGGTGAAATAGAGTAAAAAAAACTAAAAACTCGGATTTGAGTTCACTTTTTAGCGGAATTCTGCGTTTTGCTTAAATCTTTATTTTTTTTTTTTCTTCACTATTTGACTAGATTCTCTTTCTTCCTCTCTTGCTTTCTCTTTTTTTTTTGTCTTCCTACTCTCTCTCCATCTTGCTTTCTTTTTTCCTTCACAAAAGAGGTAGGAGTCAAATGATTTTTGTTTCATCAAAGAATGACCAAACAACCCCACCCACATGCACACTGGTGTTTTTCTTTTAATTTTCAGTTTCTTACTTGAAACTGACCTAAGATGGTTAGGAAAGAAGTTTTTTCTGTGCTGCACACATGAGGGGGGGGGGGAGTACATCTGGTTTTAGCTTTCTTGCCATTGGTTATTCATATCCCTGCTATCTGTAACCAAAACTGTCGTTGCTTACATCACAATACTCTTTAAGTTTTTAATGTCTTATTCACCAGGATTTTATTTTCAGCTGCTAAAGATTTTCACCTTTTTATCTATTTTCATTTACTGATGGATTTTTTTAAATTGTCTTCAATTGAAATTTAAGTTAATTCTTAAATTAACAGAATAATTTATCTTTGAGATTTTAAAAAGTTTTTCAAAGTTACTTGCGGAAATAGTCTTTGTCTGCTTGTCTATATTTGCTAGTAAGTATATATATATATTATATAAAGTGATTCATAGAAGGCAATACAATACAGAGGTGTAATAAATACAAGCTGATGCATATAACAGTGGAATATGTTCTGTAGTTTCACCTTTTTTTTATTAATACAATGTATATATAGATACATTTATCTACATTATATTATGTCATATCTGCATCAACACGGTTTGATGGAAACTCTGTATGGTATATTTCTGGAACATTTCACTTTGTCAAATGTAGGTCCAACCTTAGCTCAAACGCGCATATGGAGGCCTTCATATGCGCGTTTAAATTAGAGTAGAACATACATTTGAAGATGGGAAATGTTTCAGAAATATACTGTATGGAGTTTCCATCAGACCGTGTTGATGATGCAGGTAGGACATAATATAATGTAAGTAGATATAAATAAGGTGAAACTACATAACTCGTTCCTCCACTGTTATATGCCTTAGCTTGTGTCTATCCATTACATCTCTGCATTGTATTGCCTTCTATGAATCACCTTTTATATATATATACACTAAACAATGCTTTAAGCAAACTATATTAAAAATAATTTCTCAACAAATAACTGGAATACCATGAGTTTTTCCTGCATCTATAAAAATATTCAATTCACAAATCGATTTTAAACCAAGAAAACTTCTTAGAATTATTATTATTATTCTGCATTTTGTTGACGAAAAAATGATTTAATTCTCTTTTCAAACAAAGTTCATTTGGCCGATTTGCAAGTTGATATTGGTGCATAGAACTGTTCATTTTTAATACCCATGACATTGTTGTTGCTTTTGTTATTACTATTTTGCAGTTATTTTAATAAAATTTTATTATCAACCCATACCATAATTAAATTTTATTTAACATTTATGAAAATCCTATTTAAAACAAATTTTTGTGAACACTTAACCTGATTTATTTTTTACAAAACTTTTCTCCAATTTCATTTTTAAACTTACACTTTTTTTTTTTTTGTGTGTGTATTTTCTATTAACAAAACTGTTGTGACTCACTTGTTATGGAGTGCATCAAAAAAAAAGTTATGGTTCTCTCTATCCAAAAAAAAAACAATAGGTGAAATTGATTAAAAAAAAAAAATGGACTTATTCAGATACAAACAGTAAATGTGGAAATGTAGTGGAGACTGTCGCTCCTCCAGCAGACACGAGACTCTTTAGGCACTTTATACACCACTGCCGCCTAACATCACACAGACCAAAGAAAGCACCATATTTTGATTGTCTTGTTAACAAGAGAGAAGGAGGGGGAACTTTGTTGTTTATTCAAAAATCTTTGGACGTTTAGTTTACCATTTAACAACTGACAGACATGCACGGAAGAAGGCCTGAAAAGGTCTATTATAAACAGTTTGGCTTGAAGGTAAGCATGATTACACTGGATGAGAGCACCGCAGACAACGAAAGGAGGTGGTAATGACCTGGTACTTTTGAAAGTTGGGAATTCGAAATAACACAAAAGCGCCATGTTTCTTTGTAACCTTAAGTGCGGGTGGCAATATAAGAAAATATTTTCAAAGACGGTTTAACTTGAAAATCAGCATGATTTGCTTTCTTCATAAAATCTGACTTTTTGCGTGACGGTCTGGAAAAACCACATGTGTGCAGATGTAACATAACCTTTGAGGATGGTTCTTACACTTTCAATTCAGGAGGACTCTTACACTTCTGATCAATTCTAATAGTAATCTAGATCTCACAAGAAACGGCAAGGAACATTAAAGATTGGTCAGAAACATTTGAATAATTACATATGAGGAATTCTTAAACTTATATATGAAATAATAATAGATAGAAGGGGTTTATCTTAAAGCTATACGGCAGGTTCATGGTAGTTCTAATCGTCAGAAGTGTATTCTTATCTCACATCTTCATACATTTGAGATCGCATTCAAATGTATACAGACATGTAGGATAAGAATACACTTCTGATTAGAACTACCATGAACGTGCAATAAAGCGTTAAGATAAATCCCTGTTAATTATCATTGTTATAAAGCTCTATCACAAAGGATATTGAGCCTTTTGTGTCTTCAAGATCTGCTATCTCGGATCTGTTCTGATAAGTGTATTTTTTTTCATGTCATATGTGTGAGTCGGGTTGTGGTTTCTTTAATATTTCTTTGTTCTGGTATTTCCATTGATTTTTTTTTTGTGGGGAGGGGGGCTTCTTAATGAAATATTATTTGGTCTTCTTTAGACATATTTTCATTTGTTTATTCGTCCTTAGTCTGAATATTCTGCTGCAAAAAGCACTTATGATTTTCAAAAAGGTCAGAGGTCAACACAAAATGATTTCAAGCACTTCATACATTGTAGATACAATAATTTCCCGTGAAATGCAGTTCAATGTTTTCTGTTAAATAATGTTAAGTAATAGGACCACTATATGTAACATGTTCCTTTTTGAAAGTCCAACTTTTGTTTTAAAAAAACAAAAACAAACGAAAAATTTTAAATAAAATTTCTTAAATATTTTTTTTTTTTTTACCAAAAAGGCCAAACTTATCAACGCTGAAACTCGCAATGTTTTTGCAGTGTACATAACAGACACGGATCTTTCGTTCATTCACGATTCATCCGCTTAAGGGGAAAAGAAATTAGTCTCGTCTTGTACAACAGATGTTCACCAATTTGATATCTGTTTGATATTGTATTTGATCTTTAATCCCACACGTCACCCGGTCAGATTTTCTTCACTCGGAATCAGTCATGTTTCCTCAAAATGGGTTGACCATCAATAGCTTGAAGAATCTCTGTCGAATTTGTTTCTTTTCTTGAGTCTCCGAGACCTTTCTTGCCGTACTGTTTCTGCTTCAAGGCTTGAAATTTCACCAACTCGTAAAAGGAAAGCGTTTGAAGCTCCAACAAGAGGATCCTGATATATCAAATCAGCTGGAAGAGAGAAACAATGCAATTATCAAAATAAGGCTTCAAAAGGAATTGAAGATTTTAATAAAACATTTTTTTTTCTGACATTGATTGGGTGGGGGAGCTCACTAATTAGAAACAAAGAATTATTTAGAAATTTACTATATTTCGGCTATAAGGTGTTATTTACAGGTTACAGACTGCTGTATGTTGATGATTCAGTACTTCCCTGTGAAACAATGGATGGCCTACTTGTTAAGATTTGGAGGAATGCTATGGAAAGTAAAGGTCTGAGAGTGAATGATCCAAGACTAAAGTGATGATCAGTGGTTGTAGTGTTGTAAAGCTCCCTAAAAGAGGAAAGTTCCCCTGCTCAGTTTGTGGAAAGGGAGCTGGTTGCAATTTAATCTTTTGTGGTACTCGTAAGTATTGGGTACACAAGAAGTGCAGTGGAATTACTGGTAGGTTGAGAGAGGATAACCAGTTTGTGTGCAAGAAATGTAAGACAATGGAGATGGATGAGATTTCAGATGTAGAGAAAATATATCTGAATGGCCAAACTATTGCGGTTGTGTAGAAGTTTTGTTACTTTGATGATACCATTGGAGCAGGTGCTAGTGTGATTGCAAGAGTTAGGAGTGGATGGAGTAAGTTCAGGGAACTGTCATTACTAACAAGCAGAGCATTACAACTTTCAACCAAGGGAAGAGTCTAACCGACATGTGTACGTAGTGTGATGTATGGAAATGAAAGCTGGCCAGTGAGGATTGAGAACATGCATTGCATGGAGAGAAATATGGGAATGATATGATGGGTGTGTAATTTGAGTCTTAAAGACGACCTCAGAGGAAGATTAAATCTGGGCAGTATAGGTAGGTGTATGCAGAAGAGTAGAATTCAATGGTATTGCCACAGTGAAAGAATAGAGGAGAGTTCTTGGGTTAGCAGATAAGTTTAGGTAGCAGGTTCAATTAACAGGAAAACATGTAAGGAAGTGATAAGAAGGGACTTGAGAGAAAGAGGGATAAATAAAGATCTGGCCAGAGATAGGTTAGTTTCGAAGTCAATTTCTTAAAGCTGTCCAATGCATGTCAGCATGTAAAACAGATGTTTAACGGAATATGATGATGATCATCACACTGTTGCCATTTTCACAATATTTCAACCAATGTACTCTCTTAAGATACATTTTTGTTGTAATTGAAAACGGTCTTGGAATTTCAAACTGAAACATTTATTTAATCGACTGTGGCAGATTGCTGTCCTTTTGCCTTCCATGAATTTAAGAAAGCTTGTGTCAGTTAATCTCGTAAGTTCTTTCACCAAGAATTTAACTCAAAACCTCTAGAATTCATTTTTGAATATTTCTTAACCAACGTCTATATCCACTTGGCCATGTGTCCAGTAGGACAATCACAATTCAAAGAATGTGATCAATTAAAACAAAATGCAACTGAGGAAGGCCGGAGAGTAGACTGGCCAAAACATGAAAATAATGATAACCAAAATGAAACAGACAGTCTTGAGACATAAAAAATTATTTCTTGTTTCTTTTTCCAATCAAAATTTGTTTGAATAAAAGATATGATAAAATGCAACAAAAGATGAAAAAGAAACTCGTGTTACTTTGTCAAGATTCATTGTTTGTTTGTTTTTTGTCTTGGATAATTCAGCACCATCCTTGTTACCGAGTAGCAGGCGAACACTCATTTTTAAAAAGAAAATAAAGATCCTTTTCTCCGAGCCAAAAACCATTTGTTTTATTCACTTGTTTATTTTTTAAATTTTTTTTGGGTTTTTAATTATAAATAATTTATTCACTTTAATTAAAAGAAAATTACTTCTTCAGACTTCTGCTTTCAACAAAACAATTCATTTTTACCTTCTTTCTGTGGATTCCGGGTAACAGTGTGGTTCATGGAAGCGCCTTGTTTGCTATTAAGAGATGGAATCTTTTTGGAGGTCGACAAAGCGTGTGACACAGTCGATAAAGAACTTTGGATGGAACGGAGGTTTTTATTGGAAATGCTTGGTGACCAGATTGTCCCAGTTGCCACAAGTTTCTCAATATCATCTAAACAAGAACAAAAAGAAAGCAAAAGATCTGTCAATTGTTACAAATAAAATGCAATTATGGGGAAAGATTCTTTTGATGTTGCGAATCTATTAAATTGCTTTGAGTCGTATTCACCCTCTATCCATGATGCCCTTGTCACCTTCATCTTCTACTCATGATTCCCTAGTCACATTCCTTTTTGGAACATCATCTTCCTAAAATTTCTCCCTTATTTTGAATTCTGATCCGGTAATTTTTCACTATTTATGACTTTTTTATACAGAAGGAAAATTATTCTATTGACAAAAATGTTTACTTTTAGATACGATTCCTTTCTTGAACACCATGGTGTTATTTCATTCAAAATAAAATTCATATTTTGAACTTTTATTTTTGTAAACCTACTCATTCACACATGTTTAAAATGAATTGAGTTTTCCTGTCCCCACTTGGAATTAAAACCTGGCTAGGACATACCCTTAATATATTGCTCTACTCATCTAAGATCAAAGTGTAGTATCTGTTCCGATGGATACTGCACCCAATACTGGTGTTGTCTTGGCCTTCGGGTCTTGATTTACGCCGGTCAATGGGTATGTCCTGTGCAGTTCTAGGAGGTCCACCTTCCCAGGCTTTGCCTCCCCTCTTTGGGAAGGAGTAAGTTTATTGCTTACTGCCTGAGGCGCCCCTAATGGGGAATGCCGACGGGGCTGCCCAGGCAATTTTTAAATCCCACTTTCCCGACCCGACCTTGGGTCACATCTTACTTGTGGGGTAAGATAAAAACTGGCCTTGTGCCTAACTCCTGGAGAGGAGTAAATCAATACTCATAGTCAGCCTGAAAAAAAAAGACGACTTTAAAATAACCATCTAGATTTTCATTCAATCTGATTCATTATCCACTAATTCAACCAAAATATGACAATCCTTATTTAAATTGTAGGTGTTTCCTTTTGATTAGTAGAAAATATTATGTATTTCCATTAGACAGCATTAAAATCATTTAGTTTTTACTAACAACACATGAGATAATAATAATAATAAGTTTGTCACTTGATGACAAGATCAAAAGGTAACTTTTTCAAAGAATTCAGGAAAAAAAAAACTGGTAAATTTTTGTTGATTGATGGACACTTTCAAATTTGAAGAAAATGAGCAACATTTTCAGAAACATAAAATACAAAGATTTGTAGAATTCCCAAAGAAAGAATTGTGAATAATACAAAGTGGTTTACAAGCTTTCTTGTTGAAAAATGTTGCATTGGAGAAGTAGAAGTGAAAAGCATTCAACAGAAAGCCGATCTGCCAAAAATATCCAAATCAAATGTTGACTGTTCTGATTATGTTAGTGTTATAGTATAGACTGGTTTTGTTCCAAATTAGGTTATCTTCTATCCCCGAAAAAATGAAGACAAAACTGTATGTTAAGTACAATAGAAATTATATATTTTACCTGTTCTTGACCCCACTACCCAAGGCTTGTGCAACGAATGCCCATAGCCCGCTCAGGAACACTGATCACCTTTAGTAATGATTGATATCACCCTAAAATCTGATGAGCCGTTGCTCAAAACAACGAGATACTACGAGCAAACTGATTGGGAATTCATCAGAGATCACATCAGGGACGGCCAATGAAGCGAAACTTTTTCTCTCCATAATGATCAGTGCGAAAATGAGGTAACCGAATGGATCAAAGCAGGCATTGCAGCACATGTACCCATGCGAAAATTCAACAGCAAATCCCACTCTTCACAATGGTTCACCTTGGACCGTGCAGATGCTATTGTTCAGAAGCAACAATAAGCATTCCGACAATTCAACCGCTATAAGTCAACTACAAATAGAGAGAAACTTATAGCATCAAGAAATCATTGTAAGGCTGTAATAGGTGAAGCAAAGAGAAGGTATACAAAGATGACCAGGAAACCCATTCAGTCACAGAAACTAGGTACTCGTGATTTCTGGAAAATCTTCAATAGTGTGATGAACACTGGGCAATCAAAAATTCCCCCGCTATCCAACCACAATGATGTTGTTTGCATAGCAACTGATAAGACTGAACTACTCATCCAGTGTTTCACCATAAATTCCATTTTGGACTCCGCAAACCACTCTCTCCCAGATTTCCCATTGCGGACTGAAGCCACACTTGATGACCTGACCATCACCCCATCTCATGTCCGAGACATCATAAAAATCCTTGACAACTCCAAAGAATGTGGGCCTGATCTTATACCAGTAATAGTAATAAAGAAATTCTCTGTTGAACTGGCCCGTCCTCTCCAAACTCTACAACAAATGCCTTGCCAAATCTTGCTTCCCTGATAGCTGAAAAATTGCCTCTGTGGTACCAGTCTTCAAGAATTCTGGAGATAGAACTGATTCTCAGAATTATCGCCTCATCAGTCTACTTCCGATCTTCACTAAAATCTTTGAATCCTTAATCAATGTAGCGATAGTCCATCACCTCGTTAATGCTAAACTTCTTTCTGACAATCAGTATCCATTTAGGCAAGCACAGTCTACTGCGGATATCTTAACGGTCATCTCTGAACGCATATACCATACACTGGATCAGGCAGCTGAAGCTAGGGCAGTCGCGCTTTATATATCCAAAGCCTTTGAGAAGGTCTGGCATAAAAGTCTGCTCATAAAAATTTATTCATATGGTATTACTGGACGAATATTTAATATAATTAGATCCTTCCTATCCAAAAGGAAGATCCGGGTTGTCCTCGATGGCCGTTCATCCAATCATTACATAAATGCAGGTGTACTCCAGGGATTGATCGTTGGAGTTTATTGTTCCTGATTTTCATAGAGGGCCGCTCTGATGACATTGTGTCTGAGATGGGTATATTTGCTGACGACACCCCGCTCTACTCTCGTCATGCGGGTAAAACAGACGCGCACATATCTGAGGTAATGGTTGAATCCTTAGAAAGTGACCAAAAGACAAAGCTCCTTTCCTTCAACAACTACAAGAAACCTCTTCAATCACCAATTGTCATGACAAATAACACCCTACCTGAGAGTCCAACGTTCAAACTCCTCGGCCTAACATTCACAGGTAACATAAATTGCAACAATACAAAGAAGACATTGCCAACGTTGCTGCAAAGAAAGTGGGCTCTCTCTACCATGCTAGAAAACTTCTCACACCTGACAGTATCCTATATCTCTACAAAGCCACCATCTGTCCATGCATTGAGTATTATTGTCACATCTGGGCTGGTGCACCATCCACTAGTCTCTCCCTCTTAGACAAGATCCCAAAAAGAGTATCTAATCTAATAGGTCCCTCATTATCCACCAAGCTCCAGCCCCTGTCCCATCGCCACAATGTTGCATTCTTGTGCTTGTTTTACAAGTACTTCAATGGAATGTGCTTCAATGAACTTGCTGCTCTGGTGACCCTTGGGCGTAAATACACTCGACCAACGCGACAATCAGCTAAATCATATTCATTCACTGTGGAGGTCCTCAGATGCCGGAGAGCCTTCTACTCCAATAGCTTCTTTCCTAGAGCTACCGGCCTTTGGAAATCCCTCCCTGCTTCGTGTTTTCCCGACTGTACTGACATGCAGAATTCTAAAACTAATGTGAACAAGCATCTCGCTGCACAGTTTCCAATTTAGGATGACCCCCAAAACTTTCACTCTAATTCTCAGTAGCCCCTTACGTCTACAGTGGCAACTTGCCTTGTTTTGCGTGGACTAAGTTACAAAAAAAAAGAAGAAATTGAAATTCGGGGAATTTTGCTTCATTGGTGTCGAATGACTATGGATCAAATTCAATGCAAATTGGAAATATTTGAATTTTCGGACCATACACGGAAATTGGAAAGATGAAAAGAGACCAAATGCGGTCTACATCGGTTGACCTTACCGGTTTTTGTAAACAAACGAATAATAACACTGTGTTGTTTGGGTTTTCGTCAAAAGCTCGTTTTTCAATATAGGGAAAGATTAATTTTAAGAAATATTTATTTTTAATGTAGGATGCGTTTTTGTATTTACAAAACCTTTTTAATAATCAAATGAAACATTGTAGAATTCTCGTTCTAAAATGTTTTTGTGTCACTATTTACTTGCCTCCCCACGATGGCAGAATGCATAATAAAATAAATTTTTTATAGGTAATGAAACTATATATGGCGTTATCAGCTGCGTCTATATAGCTGGAGAATCCAAGCCAGTCATGGTCATGTACATTAAAATCCCCAAATACATGTATTTGGGCACTCGAGTCAAGTGAGAGTGCTGTATCTATGCTTTCAGAGACAAAGTTAAACAGGGTACAGTCCTGAGTCGAAGAAGAACGGTATAAAAAATATAAGTAACTAATGCTGTGCTGTAAGGTTAATTTAAAGCACATGTAGGCTTGATCATCTGATTCTAGCCTATGTTCTCTAGTCAAGGGAAGAGTATTCCGAACTTAAACACCTAGTCCATGCATATGTTTATCCGAGTCTTTACAGTAGAGTGGGAGGTATTCAGTCATGTCAAAATTGTGTGAGGAGATTGAGGATTCGAGGTTTGTTTCATTTAATGCTAGGATATCCGGGGAGTTTACTAGGAGAGAGGTTTGAACGTCATTGATGTTGGTTCTAAGCTCCCCGAATATTTGGGAATACTAGCCTCAAGGGCGGAGGCGAAAATGTTTTTTGGTGGGTGTCTGGTTTAAGTTTGTTTGTTTTTCTTTGTATTGTCATTTTGGTTTTAGATAAAGTGGGGCGGGCAAAGTGGATGTGTGCTTGGTGCCAATAAGCTCACAAAACCAGACCATTAGTCGAGACTTGATCCATAGGGGTTGTGGCCTCAGGAAAGCCCACTGTGGATAACTGTAGGGTCCATTTCCATGTGCGACATGGCACGTACCCACAATATTATACGACTGTTCATGGAGCAGCCGCTCTTAGTGCTACCTAAGAGTTAGGGCTCCTGCACTACCAGTCGGAAACAGTAGCCAGAAAAGCTGTCTAACTTGTACCTTCAACCTGTCGGAACAAGAGCGACCCAGACTAGTCATGTGAGATTTAGTGACAAAAAACTTTCCCCAAGTTGCTCAGATAGAGAGAAAGAGAGACAGCGTTCATTGTCCTAGTCAGGAAAGAAGGCCAAGCACTGGGTGTCTCTGAGGTGTCCCTGTGTTACATAATGTATGTGAAGAACGATTACATCAGCTAGTATGGATTTAATATTTAGGTGGACCAGTGCAAAATCTTGACACAAAAATCTGGGGAACAAGTTTCCTCTTAAACTAAAAATATAAACATACATGAACTCTGACCTTCCCTGATCTCACAGGTGCGTGGTGACAGACTCAGTGCCCCCCTTTTGAAGCAATTACATCACAATTGTGGGAACGAGAAAAGAAAGAAGCTTTTTAGTTAGTCCATCTTTTGGGAGCATGGTGAACGGATGCAAAATCGAGATGTAATTCAGAAAAAGGAAAATGAGAATTTAATTCCTAAAAGAGTCAATAGCGAATGGTATGCCCCTTCCTTCCTATCCCCGTAATGACGTAGAATAAAGTTAGGAAGAACAATTTGGCCTCTCTCTCCAATTTAATGAATGTGTGAGCTTTATAATTATGACGAGAAAATTCTCCCAAATAAAGACATATTTCAAACTCTCCGGTGTCTTGCACCTTTTTCCTTTCTGTGCATGGATTGATTTCAAACATGGACGATGATGATAATGTGTGACTTTTATTCGTATGATGAGAAAATCTCTCAGGCAAATAAAAACCAGTAAAATTCTTTGCCGGACTTGCCTTTTTCCTCTCTACATGAAAAGTTTTAATTACAGACTTAGACGATTATGATGACAGCGATAGTGGCTACGAGGTGCGGCCCACTGTGATAATGATGACGACGAAAGGCAGCGCACTGGATGATTATGATGATGGTGACGAAATGCAACACACGGGTGTCAGTATACAAAAAGGGAATTGTATACGAAGAGAATGAAGTCACAATTGATTTAAAAAGAATGGATTTTAAGAAACGATAACGGAACACCTGCGCTAGTACCTCTGCGCCTGGCTTATAGACAAAGAAGGAGTTGCAAAGACAAGGCGATAGGCAGAGCCCATCAACTCCTTAAGCAATTTTAGGTTTGCAAACCGGATATTTTGTTCAAGACTCCAGCTCTAGGAAGGTTGTCCCTCCCCTAACGGTTTGCTGTCAAGATGTAAGTAGTCAATAGTACAGTTTTTATATCAGAGTTTTCCTTCTCCTAGATAGATGATCTGACAAGGTCTATGGGTCCATCAAACCGAGAGGGGTAATCCTGTGTCTGTGTACTAGTCAGGTATTTCAAAACCCCTGTTAAGTTCACGTAACTGACCTGAATATGCCGATAAAACGTCAGTTTCAACGTAGTCAACAAACTGCAGAAGTACCCCAATAGGTAATAATAATAATAAAAAAATTTAAAAACCGAAGTCGACACAGGAGTACACTGATAACTGACAAATTAATGAAGTTTTTGGATTAACAGATGTCCAATGTGCTGGAAAACAATTACACCAGGCACTGGATTTTCAGACACTTAAAACATTCGATCACTTATTTGTCGATTGAATAATAACAAAAAAGTGCTTCTACTGGTAAACACACGAGTGAAATATGGCAGTTAAAAACAAAATAGGAAACACTTGTGAATGAAAAACATTAACATACATCAAATTATGGAAAATAGAGTAGAATTTAAAAATAAAGTTATGAATAAGATTAACGATTTGACGCTGGATTGACATCATTTGTTGTGCAGAAGAGCCAAGTGTTTGAATTTCCTCCTTTGAATGGCTAAAAATAGCGGCGGTTGTAACCTCCGAATAAAAGTTGAATTTCTTAATAAAAATACTGGATTATTTTCCGTAAATTTCGGTGTATGCTAATATTCTTCCATCACAAATACTTCTTAAGGTTTTCCTGTTATTTTACCCCTAACTGCCATATTTCACTTATGCGGCTATCTGCAGGAGAGCAAAACAAACAAAACCATGTAGCACGAACAATGAAGAAAATTACAAAGTGTAGATAGATGGCGATATTTATCTGATCGTTGAAGTTAGATCCTACTTCAGTCACAAATTATTTAGAGTGAAATGGGTTTCGGGATAACTCCTAAACTTCATAACTTAAGTTGATAATTTACTAGTGAAAGGCCAGTGACCCATTAAAAAAAAAGATTAAACTTTAACTGTTGTATTTACAAGTTAAAGAAAACAGTTGTTTGGGAAACCCATTTCACTAACTAATTTGGGTAAATGTAAAGATCGGTCTAAACAGTTTCTTCAAACAATTCGCATAAAATTAGTGTATACGTGATAATATATATTTTTTAAAGATCAACATTAAGAATGTTTTGGAGAGGAGCTAAACTCAATGTAGTATTAAGCAGTAATAGAAGAAAAGTTTTAAAACTTTTTTCGTCTTGATAAAAAAACAAAAAAACATGGTTCTACGAGTAAAACAACACTTCTGGTCTCGTAATACTCCATTTTGTTAATTTAGACATTTCAAACGGGGTTTTCTTAAGACTACATGCGTAATACTAAATAGATTTTCACTCTAAATGGTTTCTCATTTAAAACCAAAACCAAAAAGCATGAAACCATTTTTTATTGCCTCACACAATCTTTTATGGGTTCTGTTTAGACCGTCAATCTTTACATTGTAGCAGTTATCCCCCCCCCCCCCTCTCAAACATAATTGCACTGGTTTGTCAGTAGGCGTCGCTTTTCACCGTCAGGTGGTGCTGAAGACGACCAAAAGTTATCTGCCTCTTCTCGATTATATAAACCGGTGCACAATACCAGACAGGCCCATTTTCAGTTCAGGCCACAGCAGACTTTAGTCATCGGAGACGCTGCTCATCTCCTTGTCTGACTCACAAAATCACACGTGTTCAAATTCATAAACATGTTTTTCTCGGTAAGAGATTTTTCTTCACACACGCATTCATATTCCTACAGAGACAATTTCTTCTTCAAAACATTTTATTTTCACGTACACAATTTCTTTATTGAACATATTTTCCCATGTGGTTTTCAATCATATGAACTATTTCAACTCCACACACATTATACATACATACATATATACACACAGCATTCATCATTCCACATACATACTGTATACATATTAATGTACTCTGTTTCATTGTTGTTACACACGTTCAATAAACGCTTTCTTTAAACAACCTATTGCTTGTGAATTATTATTTTGCCTTGCATGTGACATTGCTTGTATTATGAATATGTAACCGGGATTCCCGCTAGATTTACCTTAATTTGATAGACTAAAATAAGATTTAACTCGTTGAAAGTTTAAATTTTAAATATACGAGTGTTCCTACTTACTTGTCTCCCCACGAGGGCAGAGCTAGACACAAGGTTGGATTTTAATGTGGAGAAATCCAGCTCCCCAAAATGGATTGAGACAAGGTAAAAATTACCTTAGTCTAGAAGTATTTTCCCTTCACTGATCAAAGACAGAAAATATGAAGTTAAGTTTCAAAAGAGATATTACACTTTGATTTTAGCCAAAAGTAAATGAGAATTTCATTCTTTGATATGAGAGGAGCGCACGATAAAATTCATGTTTTGTTTTGTCTTATCAGAAATGAACGATATTTTGTCTTTTCACAAGTCAGAAATTATGTTAGAAGTGAAATGATCAACAACTTAAAATTCATATTTTAGTCATTTAGAACGAAATGAGGTTTGGTATAAATGTCTCCACGTGTTTCCTTCATGACCCTTCGTAGTGATTAAGCCTTTAAAAACTGTTGCTTAAAGTAATTTCGGACTCAGATTAAAGTTTAAAAATCAAAAAGTCAAGTATTATGGTTCATCCATGCCGATAAACAAAAACAAATCACTAACTTCAAGTGCCCGTACTATATCAAAGAATGTAAAATATTTTCACCATCACGGTTTAACACATGGCAGATAAGAGAACTACGATATTCTAATTATTATGCTAACATAAATTGTATACATTAAACGATATTTATAATCAGAAAATAAAAACTATGAAATATATAAAGACACAGAAAAAAAAGATTAAAATTCACTATTTATAATTTTCTTTTTTAAAAGCGACTCATGTGGACGTGGTCGCCATTTTATACTCATTTCATCTGGCATAAGAAAATAACTCCTCAAATATCAATACAATTTAAAACATATATAATATACAAAAACAGGGTTACATTTACAGCTGAAGCAATAACTTATTAAAATAAGATGATATAAAATTTTTAAATAAAGATAAATTTAAATAAATGTAAACTTTGTATGTTGAGCTAACTTAAGACTTCTTAAGCTTAAGCCTTAAATTTTAGATATTCTCTAGAATAAAAACTATAAAATGGATTTTGATTAAAATTGGAAAAAGGATTCTAGACATAAGGTTTAGTAGCGTTATATCTTGATTTTAATTTCCATAAGAGGACATAAAAGTAGTGCAAAACGGTTCTGTTCGGGGAATTAATTTTACTCGTATTCTTCTAATATATATATATTAGAGATGGGCAGTTTTACCAAAAACTCCACTGTTTTTTTCATTTTACTTGTATACCGGAAACTGTAGCATATTTTTTTAGAAACCCAAAACCGTTCCAAACGGCTATATCCAAGGACACACAGTGGAAAAAGTTGTTCAGATTTTAATAAAATGTTGATAAACAACATTTGTTGTTAAGCTGTGAGAGGTAGATCGCAACATTGTGGTTGACTATGAGTCACGAAGATGTAGTAGAAAAGATAAGATAAGAATAAAATGGGGTAACATTAATATGTGTGCACAGCACAACTTTTATTCCCGGACTAAGGATACAACAAGAAAAAGAACATCTTTTGCGCCTAATTTACATTCTACATGATAATTCTGTGGCGCAGTAATTATCCTGTAGTGCGGTGATCAGGTCGATGGCCGTATCACCACTTGGCTGAGTGGAACTACATTCAGTTGATAATTCAAGATTTGTATTATTGGTAAGAAGAAAGATTAAACAAAAATATTATATAAACATTTAATGACTATTTGTTTTATTAGAATAGGAAACGAAAATCTATCTTTTTACATTTTAGCATATAATATTTTTAAATGAAACAAAAATATGTAAGTAGTAGGAAATTTATTTGTTTCATTCAATTCAAAATGATAAAAGGATTTTATGAAGATATTTCTGTTTGGGATTAATCTAGGTCAGAATTCTATTCAAATATATTTTCAATGGAAAGAGGTAGATGAAAGAAATTTGAACAAATGTTACATGTTTATTTCAATTTTGCAACATTTGGCTACCGGAAATGAAATGAACATCATACGAACACATTACATAGTAATAACATATTTCATTTTGTATTTATATTGTAAACATCTAAAAAAATACAAAATTAATGTGTTTTTTATTTTGAAAAATTATCTGAATAGAAGATCTGATAACATAAGAAAATAAATTTGTGTCAGAAAGTAAAGGATCGTTTTAACATTTACTGTACATATTCTAATGTAAACACAGAAAGTTAATATTTTGTTATTTGATTTTTTTTCGTATTGTGATTTATATATTACTGTGCTATTACTGTGATAAAGATTTGAGTTGACCCTAACAGAGTACAGTACCTGGTAAAAATTAAAAAATAAAAACTATTTTAGACTTTAGTGCGAGGGTTTACTTAGTACAAAAACAGAAAATTAATATTTTGTTATTCTATATAAAAAAGGACTATATAATAGGTTACCATCTCTTTTTTATTGTCTTAATAGATTATCTCCCTTGCCTTTTAAAATAGCTCCATTTTGATTGGACAGGACAATTCTCTTCAACCAATCACAAAGCACTCATTTTGGTGGGATAACGGCGAACAGCCTTATCTTTTCCTTTTTTTTGTAGTTGTTTTCATACGAACTAAATGTATCTACTAAGCTATCCTATCTAGACGTTTGTTGCAGGGGCCAATCACCTGGAGCTCGTTCACAGTATCAGATAAGTTGGTCTTTTAATTAATCCATGAACACACTTAGTTTGCAAGACAGTTCTTGTATTATAATTACAATACATAAATCGTTTAAATCTGTGTTGTGTATTTTCTTCAAGAAATTTTCTTTCAGCTTATCCTTCCAACATTTTCCAAATAACAACCAATTCAATTCATTTTGCAAACTATCAAATCGCTTCGTTTTTGCCAGCTAAATCATTTCATACATTCATTTTAGTATTTATTTTTATATCATATTTATTATTTGAGTTGTTCCTAACAGAGTACAGAAGCTGAATAAAATTTTGAAAATATTTTAGGCTTTAGTGTCAGGGGGTTTCTTACTATATAAATTTAACATAAAATGATCACCGACTTCCTGACTCGTAAATGTTATTGTTCTCCAGTTCTTGATCACATAACGTAGGACAGAATGGTTAATTATTTTTGTTGTATTTCCCAAATGGCAGCTATTTTAACATTTTATTAAATTTTTTTCAAGACTACAAATATATTTTAGATTTATTTTTTATAGCATTTTTTCCTCATATTGGCTTTTTTTTCTGCTGAAAAAATGTGTAAAATAACAAGAAAAATATGCCTTTAATTAAAGCCAGCATTAAACTTTAGTCCGGATGGCAATATGAAAAATGGGACAGCAATATGAAAAAAATAAATCTCTAAAATATGCTGGTAGTTCTGAAGAAGAGAATTCTTTTAACTTAAGATGTGGTATCCATGTTGGAAATAGGAGTCCTACGCTATCTGATCTAAAACTGGATAATCATTTATGTTCAGAATTTTTTAGATGAGGGTTGATAATTTGTAGAATTTGGTATATTCGGAGAACAGTAGTCCGAATATACCAAATTCTACAAATTATGTTCAGTTTAAATAGTTTAGTAAACCTCCATAAAGTTTATTTAAAAAAAAAAAATTCCAGGTATTTTTAAGAGTGTAATCACACACACACATACACACACACACACACACACACACACACACAAAAGTAGAATCGCATTTTTATTTTTCCATTGGCAGCGTGGAGGCAAAAGGTAAAAAATACCAATCATTTTATTTTACAAAATTTGACCGCATTTGAATGTTATTTTAAAGTTAATTTTACCACAAGTAAAAAAAATATGAACAATTATTTCATAGAAGAAACATATAAAAAGAGTGCATGATTAATTTACTTCAAACTATCACCACCATATTCGGTTTAATATCTATTTACATGCTGGCATGCGTTAGACGATTTTTAGAAACTGACTTTCAAACCAACCTATTTCTAGCAGGTATTTATTTATATCTCTTTCTCTCAAATCAATTCTTATCACTTCCTCCCACGTTTTTCTTTGCCATCCTCTGCCAACTGATTCTATCTCAACTGTACTGCATCTACTAACCCAAGCACTCTCATTCATGCTTTCAATGTGGCTAAACCAACGAAGTCTCCTGTTCTGCACACATCTCCCTATACTGTTCAGATTTAATTTTACTCTGAGCTCATCAGATCTAAACCTGTCGTTAAGACTCACATTAAAGATCCATCATTTTCATATCATTTCTCTCCATGCAACGCATATGCTCAACCCTCACTATCCAGGTTTCACTTTGATACAGCATCACACTGCATACCACATGTAAAAATGCAGTAGTAATGATGCATATGAATGGCGGACGTTGCAAGTGTTAGATGCTCGGCCAAAGGAAAGAGAGGGAGGGGGCACAAAATAAAGTAAAAATATCTTTGGTTTTATTTGAGCCACCCCATAAGTTTGTTTCCCTTTGAGGTGAATTAAGTATCTTGTAAAAGGCGGAACCCATGCTGGGATGTTCACTGATATTCGTCATGATAATCCTCTGTCTGACATTTATCTCCAAGGATATCTTAAGTGGTCAGTGCCTGGGTGGTTTATGACCAGTGAGAAAGACCCAGCCATGAAGAAAGAGATGGGAGGGGAGATCTGGCCCACTGGCATGACCGGAAGTTGGGTTTTTTGGGAGAGCTGGAGAGCAGTTGAAGCTGGGTGCCTTTGGAGGCAGGATGGCCCATCTGGGTCTCTTAGCTAAAGGGTTGTGCTGGACTTATCCTTTTCTGGTCAGGCAAGAGAGTCTTGTTTTGCAAGTCTGCCATTCAGTCTGGGGAACACGAGTTTCATTTGTAACCTCGAACAAATAAATTTGGTACTTGTTTATAAACTTGAGTTATGATTCTACTTGGCATGAGTCTTTGTTGCAGCATGAAGACGAGATCGCATAACAACCTTTGAACCGGCACAACGTGTGGTGACGATTACAGCCAGTGCAGTGAATGCACGAACACATATACGCGTACAGACATGTTCACACACGTGCCTGATAGACTCTTACCTTGGTCGGCAGTGGTAACGCTCTACTTGTTAGTAATTGCAAAAGTTCCCTGAACTTACTGCATCCACTTCTAACTCTTGTAATCACACTAACACCAGTTCCTCCTTGTGCCCAATGGTATCACAAAGGTAACAAAACTTCTGGACAACCTCAATAGACTTGCCATCCAAATATACTTTTTCCACATCTGAATTCTCATCCGTCTCTATTGTCGTACACTTCTTGCACACAAATTGGTTATCATCTCTAAACGTACCTGACTAAATTGAGCACTTTAGTATTGGTAACATTAATTTCTTTCTCAATTCTTATAGCTGGACCATATACTGCTTCTGCAACTTCTAGATTTTCTTAGTTCCATGAAAACTCAGTATTCAACAATCTCTCATAATAGCATTTCAAAGCATCCCTCTTGTCCTGTTCATTTGTTGCTAGCAACCCACTGTGATTTTGAATGCACTTCTCTGCAACAATATCCATATTTGTCTTTGCTATCTGTTGTGCTATCCTGGATACTTCATTCTTCTTGTCATCCCTTTGTAATATATCTGGAAACTTAGCTTGCTCAGCCTCCACCTTGGCTTTCTAGATTACTCTTCTAGCTGTCCTCTTTGCCGCCTTTTGTACAGATCCTTATTCAATAAACTGTTTCTCTACTCACTCCATAACTCCACACAAGCACATCATTTTCGCATTTTCTTTGATACACTTCTCTACTTCTTCATTCCACCATTATGTCACCCTATGTATTGGAGGTCCTTTCGTACACCTACTCTTCCTCCACACCTCCTGAAGTGGATCCGCCAACTCAACAATCATTCATTTAGTCTTCAAACTCACGCTTCGTGTGTTCTTTATTCAACCCTTCATCTGGGGATAAACTTTCTGTTTACCTCATGAACCATCTTCAACTTAAAGTTACAAATAACTGGTTTATGTTGTGTCACAATTTCTTCACCAGGTATGAGCCTTCTTCAACTTAAAGTCATAGATAACTGGTTTATGTTGCATAATAATTTCTTCAGATATTACTTTCACATCACGTTTTGTCCTTTTTCCTACCAACAGATAATTTATTTAGGTTTTTGTTGTACCAGATTCATATGTAATGAGATAGCTTTCCCTTTTCTTGAAAACAGTTTTGCAACCAACATGTCCATTGCAAGACCAAATTCTAAGATTCTTTCTCCTTCTGTATTCCTATCACCATATCCATTTCCTCCATGAACACCCTCAAAACCAACAGAAGACTTTCCAACATGACTATTCAAATCTGCCACAGTAAGAACTTCTTTTTCACCAATCTTACTAGTTACTGTAATAAGCCTGCCATAAAACTCATCTCCTGCATCTGAACTCAAACCACATTGTGCTGCATAATCAGATATAGCTGTAAAAATTTTCTCACCAACCATCAACTTCAACAGTATGATTAAATCACTTACATGATTAACTTCAATCACATTATCTACCCATTTCTCCATGATAAAAATATCAACACAACCTGTTCCCTTTTTCATTTCCAATCCAAAACAGCTTATATCTTGCATTCTTTCCCACAATCATTCTGACAGATTTACCTTTCCATTTCTTGGACACAATATAGGTCAATATGTCTTCTCTCAAGAAACTCAACAATGTCTCCTGAATGTTGGAAGCTTGCAAGCTTCCCACATTCAAACTGCACAGCCTGAAGTTCGACAAATTTATTTTGGAAGATATTTCATTAAGCAAAATTATTATTGACCGGATACCCTTCCTGAGGCCAACCCAGTTAGGTGATGAGTTTCTGTATTTTTATCGAGGCACCATTCTTAGGTGATTGCACACCAAGGCTAAAGAGTATGTCGCTGTTATTGTTTTCTGCTGCTTAGGTACGACCTCCCCCCTCCAAAAAAAGTATGCCAAAGTAAATGAATTAAATTAGAAGACAACTAAAATTCAAAGTTTTATTGTTCATAAATCTTTTGCCATGGTCATTGTTTTAAGAAGTTAATTATTGAAAATGAATCATATAAGTTTGATTTGAACAATTAACTTCCACATAAAGTGATGGTGTTTGTTGAGTGTTGAGACAGGAGATAGCCATTTTACTGAGTGCGCCATATCTGAACGTATCTGACTTGAATAAGAAAAGGGTTACCAGAGTTCGAAGGAAAACATCAACGTCTTCTCTACAATAATATAAATATCTTTTATTTAACTGGAACAAGAATACAGGAACATAAACAAGTTAAGTTGCTAGGTCGGCAGATATCATAGTAGAAATATAATATTATTCCAGTTGGTCTTCAGTTTATTCCCGCCTCTCATCACCATGATGATGACGAGAGGCGAGAGGAAATGTTGCATTCATCTATGTTGAAGTCTCGACTATATTTGGTACGTATCCAGCTTTAGACGGAAATCAGCAGGTTACAAGTGCACATGTGCAGTGATGCTCTAATCGTCTGTGTATCAATGCATGAGTTTGGAAGTGCCTGTTTTCGACAACCAAATCACAACTTATTATTACGCAAGGGATTGCGTATACATATAAGAGAAAATAGATCTGTCATGCAATTGATACATCTTAAATAAAGATAATTGAGTTATAAAGTTGACCACCTCCTTATTGAAATAATGCCATAATTCAATGAGACATGGAATAATAAATAATCACACAAGAGAATGAATGGCTTCCTAAGAAAGAAAAAAGTACTTAATAAAAAACAAACCAAATCTGAAACCGAGGTATAAAAAAAAGAATGAAACCAATACAGAAATTAAAATGACCACATTACTCAACTCTCACATATATACACATATTCAAACTCATACACACACACTTGATTAGAAAACTTGTCTGCACACAGATTTAGCTTTGTGCCATACTAGTAAAGTAAATTCATACGAATCAGAATGGTACACCTTTGACCGGTTTGATCCTGTTGTTGGCATTCTTGCAGGAAGGCTCACATAGTGGTTGCCAACATCCCTAAGTAAAAGTGGTATTATGAAATCGACTGGATTCGAACTTGGCACACCCAAGTCGTCAGTCCGTGTCGTTACCCACTTAACCACCGTCACCTCCCTGTGCAATACTAAGGTAGACAAATGAAATATTCATAAAAACTAAACCACTCACTTGTTTGTGAGGTGGAAGGGAGTTGTGTCAATTCTCGACCCTGGGAAAGGCTCCATGGAAGTTGACAGTTTGGACTTAGGGTCTTCATATTCGTGTGTGGTGCACAAGTTGATGACCACACAATATTTTCACTTTCACCTGAAAACAAAACAAATAAAGAAGAAGATGGAATACAGTTTATTTTTTTTTTTAACTAGCTGTTCCGACCTGGCATTGTCTGGGAGTATTTATACTTAAAATTATTTTTGCATTTATTTATAAAGTCTGTTGTTTTTTCGTACCAAATTAGTAGTATTGTTAAATGTAACGGATGTATTTGCAAAATTACATTCGAAACTGTTATTTGTAACTAAATTGATAAATAATAAGTACTTTAGAGCTGAGTCATTGTGCATGACTTGTGTCACCCCATGTTGCATGGAAAAAAATTATGAAACTGTAGTAGTTACATTTTGTGACAAACTATTTTCTTGTGACGTAAACAAATAAACCTACACTGAGTGATTGGCCTATTAACCAATGAAATCACTTCATTTCAATTGGACTACTTGTTTGGTGTTCCCGAAAAAAGTGAGTTGAAGATTTACCACAGCGAGGAAGAGACGTGTCCTTGCCTTCATCCAAATTACAGGCAAGATGAAACTTATCCAAGCATATGATGCCGAATCTTTTTGTAATAATTATGTCAGTCCTACCAAAATAAAGGTTTTGTTATGTAACCTCAAAATATTCAGTGATATCTGTGATTTCTACTTCCTTCCAGAAAGATTTTCCTTCGACAGCTTATTCACTTCTGGAAATCTATCTTAGGTTGGTTCCTTTAAAGATGTCCTTTCCAACTGATAATACCATTATATAATACAACCAAGAAACTCTGTTCCTCTCTCATATTACTATTTTTATTCTATTTTTTGACTTTATATAGGTTTTAATTTTAACGTTATAAGTAAAAGAAAGTAAAACTTTTTCATTGCTGTTTATGAGTAACACGCACCCAACTAAAAATTTGAAAAGAAAACTGTATTATGATAAATTAATTGATATTTTCATTAATCAAATTAAAATTGTTTATAAATGAACCGAAATGCATTATGGTGGAATATGATTCTGTAATGAAATTATTTTGTTAATTAGTTTACCACCGGCTATACATTCACTATAAGCATAACATTGGTTTTAGTTTCTAAATGATAATTGAATTAAAATGGAAAAAAAAAGAAGAAATTGCTTAAATGATTTTTATTTTTATTATGAGATGATCACTGAAGCAATCCATAAAATGGGAGCTGATAAAGCAGCTGTGCCATCTGGTATAGTTGCTGAGATGCTCAAACCAACCGGTGAACTAGGGGCCAGTTTGGTGCGTGAACTAATTGAAGCCATCATCAGAGAAGGATGCATACCTAAGGAATGGGAAGACAGCATTATAGTAAGTCTGTACAAAGGTAAAGGCGATGCATTAAACAGAGGTAACTACCGTGGACTCAAGCTCATTGATCAGGTCATGAAAGTCCTGGAAAGAGTTGTTGAACAGCTGATCAGACAACAAATACAGATTACTGATATGCAATTTGGCTTCATACCGGTAGGAGCACCACAGATGCAATTTTCATCATACGCCAAGTCATGGAGAAACATCTAGCAGCAAACAAACCACTGTACATGGCATTTGTAGATTTGGAGAAAGCTTTTGACCGTGTCCCCAGAAGGGTCATCTGGTGGGCCCTGCGAAAGCTGGGTGTTACTGAGTGGTTGGTTCAGGTGATAACGTCTATGTACACCAATGTACGTAGTCGGGTACGAGTCGGTAACAGCTACAGCGACGAATTTGAGGTTTGAGTAGAAAGAAGACGACTTGGTCAGTGGCTTAAATGTCAATAAAAAAATTCGGTATTTTTATTATTATTAATTTAATTATTTGATGATTAAATGTGTTTATTAATGGTGAAATAAAGCCGAACAAAATAAGTTTTTTTTAATGGCTTTTTTTTGTTGTTTGTTTGTCAAATATAAAAATTAACAAACAATCGTTTTTAATTTAAAATTAATAAATTATTTTTTTATTAATTTTATTAAAACTTTTTTCTTCTAATGTTTATTTGTAATACTTAAATATTGTTTGGTTTTACATGGACAAAAAATATGATTTCGGTTCTTTCGTAAAACAGAGACTCACTTAAGAAATTGTTTAAATTTAGCTTAGAAAATTAAAAAAAAATTATTTTGAAACTCTTAAATTGACGAATATCGATTAATTTTTGAGTAAAAATTCAATTTTTAATGCCAATATCAAGTTAATTTGTCCTCTGTTCTAGAAAAGAACCGACTTTTTTTAATTTCCGTATTTTTAATAGAAACAATAAAATATTAAAACTAATTAGTATATTTTGTGTTAAATAATTATTACTTTTATATTTAATTCATACACCAACGAATAAAATATTTAAATATTATGCAAATTAGGACCCAAGCTAAACCCTAACCGACGATTTCAGCTTGGTCCTAATATGAATAAGTAGAAAAAATTGTATTTATAAAAATTTAAAAAACAAAAAATAATAATTTTAAAAATTTTTAAAAATCTTTTTTTTTAATTAAAAAATCACATTTAAAAATCTGATAAAAGGGAAATTTTTCTATTAAATTAACTTTTTTTAAAGAATAAAAAAAATATTCGTAATAAATAATAAAAAAATAGAAATCTCAAAACAAATTAATATTTTGAAAATATTCCTCAAAAATCAAAACAAATTAAGGTACTTCTTCAGATTATGACTCGAGCTAATTTTGACCCTGACCCTAACGACGGGGTCAAAGTTAGCTCGGGTCCTAATCTGAAGAAGCACCTAAATTACTATTTAAATAATAAAAGAAAATCCGCAAAAATCAGACAACAAACAGTGAATTAATTTTCCCTGTCACCGCTTGACAAATCAGATAAAACTAGTGGATACAATTTGGGGGCTAACCGCTTTAATATAACTTATTTTACAAGCTTAAGTCAAGTATCAGAGTTCATTTGTCCTTTTAAAACCAAAGAAACAATATCTATCGAACAAGACTTGTCCATTGTTTCTTTTTTCTCTGTTTAAATTGAACATCTTTTAATTGTTTTGTTAATTGCTAAAGATTAAATTAATATTTAAATTAATTTTAAGATACTTCTGCAGTTTATGGACCATGCTATTTTTTATATTAGATTTTCAAGTTAAATTTAATTTTTACGATATCTTTTGTTTATCAAATTGTTAGGTGAGAGTACAGAATAGTTAACAAATCTCATCCCTCTCTCCATGTGAAAAATGGTGTTGTAAATAATATTATTATTTAAACCCGGTTCGTACTTAAGTTACGAGATTAAATCCATCATAATGCATTTAGGTTTCTTTGTAAACAAGTCAGGTATTTTAATATTCTGTTAATAATTGAAAAAAATATCAATTACTTCGTATCTGTTCGAAATGTGAAAACTGGCTTCAAAATTCTTAGAAAATCATGTATTTAAAAAAGCAAAATTGTTCTTCTTGTCATGAAATAAATTTCTAAGTTATTTTTTTGTAACTGTAATTCAGTGTTTTAATATTGGCGGGAGAGAGGATTTGTTGAGAATCGGCCGTTTGTTGAGTCGGTTTTTTTTTTTTACCTCGAAATTGGTAAATTACTGTCAGTGTTTAATTAAGCAAGGAAAATGTTCAACTCAAAATATCAAGAGCAAGGCTAATTAAAAAACTTTCGACTCTAAGTTTGGCAATTTAAAATATATTTTTTGTTTTAGTTTTTAAAGTTTATTGTGAACAAAATAATGGATCGACTGCTCTCAGTTTCTCAGGCAAACAATGAAAAAGTGAAAACAAGGCACCGAATATCTAACCTAAGACACACAATGAATGCTGATCAGAAAAGAAGGGAAACAGTGGAAACAAAAACAAGAATTTCTGCAATTCGGCAGACAATGAATGTTGCTCAAAAAAAGTGGAAAGAGAGGTGACCAGACAGAGAATTGCTATTATTTGCAGAAAAATGACTTTTGATGAGATCAAGACAAGAAGAGAAACAAATAGAATTAGAATTTTTAACCTTCGCAGAAATATTCCAGAAAGCAACACAGTTATGATTCGAATCAAGGAAAATGAGATAAGGCTTCAGAAGCGCAAAAATGAAACTGAAGTTCAACGAGAGAAAAGATTGCAGCAGCTAAGAGCATACAATTTTGCCAACAAATTAGCCCAGAAAGCTAAAAAACATGTAATCAACAGTACTATAAAAATCGTCAAGGTGGTTATGGTCATGGCATGTTCCACCCTGGAAGCAGGGAATGGTACCAGTACAGAGAACAAAGAGAAAGACATGAAACAATTGCTAGACTGGCTGATAATTATCTCCATTGCGCTTCAGCCAACAGGAAATGGCAGAAGTACAATTTTCAGCAAAAACTTTCTGCAGTTGACTTTGTGGCAATGAAATTTGACTCTGCAAAAGTCATCACTGGAATTGCCAAGTTGGAGTTTGACAAACTCAATGATAGGTTCAAGAAGAATTTAGTTGACAAAGCTGAAAGTGAAATTCAGAAGGAGAATTCTGATGAAAGAAAGGAAAGATCTCTCAAAAAATGGTACTGTGGACTGCAGTATCATGTTTCCACTCAAGAGAGAAAAGAATTCAAGCAAAGGGAGGAAGATTACAGAAAATTGTCTGAAATCAAGAATGAGTTGAGGAAAGAAATGAAGACAATGGATTCTGACGGAGAGGATGACAATCAACAAATTGAGCAAAGAGATGATGTTGAGAACAATTTGCAAGAAATGTACTTTGATTTAAATTTAAGTCTAACAAAGCTGATTGTCATTGATCAAGTGACTGCAGAGACAAGTCAGCTGAGTCAAACAAGTGAGCTTAAAAATGAAGCAATAGATAAAAATGATTCAAACAGAAAAGAGAAACTTGTGATGGAATCAGTTGGAAAATTGGATATAACAGCAGAAGAGAAAATGGTGCTAGATATTGCTTTGAACAAGGAACCATTGACTGATCCAGTTTTGGGAGAAGTGGTTCTCCCTGAAAAGTCTGTTGAATTGGAAAATGAAGATGAAAGTGCTTTGGCCAGAAAATGTTTTGAAGATTGTCAAGAATGCAAATTGTTATGGATGGCAAAGATGCAGTCAAACCTACTCCTTTTGGCATTTGAAGAAGGAGTCAGTTGGTCAAAGAAAGTGGAAGGATTTGAAAATTTTGAAAAATGCACCAAGACATACTGCGCATCTGGAAATGATCGCTGTGGTGTTGCTGAACTTCCAAATTGTGGTAATACATTGAATCTAATGTATAAAATGCAGGCTCACTATGGCAAGTTGAGAACTGTCATTCGGCGATTTTATGAAATGCGTCAGCTGTTGAGATTTGTTCAGGCAGTTGAAAGTTCAGTTGCAGCTGGAGATTACATGAAACTACACCACCTCTTTGAATATCCACCTGTGCCATTTTACTTGAAGGAAAGATTGGAAAAGGCTTTAATCAGGAATGCCAGGAGCCTGTTCCCTCAAGCAGAAGTTATTGAAAAGTTTGGAGAAATAATGAGAGCTTTTCAAATGGAAATCCGAAATTTTGCAGCATTTCCTTGTGATATTTGTAGACTTAACAAGTACAAAAAGGACTTGGGAAAAATTGAACAGAATGAAGCTTCAGAATTTGTGAAGGAGCTGTTGCCTGAAAATGCTAAATTTCCAGTTAAGGTTTGCCGTCTGTGCATGACCAGCATCAAACATAACTGTTGCCTGCAATGGCCGAGGCAAACAATTTGAAAATTGACCCAACTCCATTTGTGTTGAAAAAACTCAACTACATTGAAGATATGTTGATAAGAGTTGCACGGCCTTTTCAAACCATTGTCAAATTAAAACCACATGATGGCAAAGGAATACCACCATCTGATCAGGTGCAGGCCAGCAAAGGCACAGTGATTCATCTGCCTATCTCACTTTAAAGGACAATGTTGCATATTCAAGAGACCCTGCCATCTGCTGAAAATTTGCGATTGATTGTGTACAGTTTGCCAACAAAGGCTAAAAAAGTCTACAAAAATCTGGTCAACATGGACAAGATCAATGATGCTTTGAGTTGGTTGAAAAGGAACAACAAGTTCTACAGTGATATCAAGATTGACAAAAATGCTTCAGTTGAACAAGAGCTCATTGTTGAGGATACCGATAAATCGGCAGAGGCAATTGAACAGGAGGAATTTGTTGGGAAAGATGAAAACTACTTGCTGACTCAAGAATTGAGTCCAGAAATTGCATTTGAGCAATATACTGTGCAAAACTGCTATACATGTTGCCAGATGAGTCAAATATCGATACCTACAAGATGAAGCACATTGTTGATGAGCCATTGCCAAGTGAAGATCAGGAACTAGACTTGAAGTTTTTCCCAATCCTATTTCCAAAGGGAAGGTTTGGAATGTTTGACAAGGAAAGGAAGCAGAAAGTCTCACCAGTAATGTACTGCAGAAATCGACTGAATCATTCAGATCCCAAGTTTAGAAGGGATATGCAATACTTGTTTGCTGCCACTTTTCGGAAAGACATTGATACTATTAAAGGTAGTCTTTATCATACTCTCAGGACAATGCCTGGTACTTTGGGAATGAATGTTGGTCAAGTGAAAGCTCATCTGAATGACGCAGATGATGCATTCGAGCTGAACTTGACAGCAATGATGAGCAAAGTTTGTGGTTCAGCCCAATACTGGAATCAAGTCAGAGGAGATTTAAGTACAATGGATCAGTATTTTGGGCCACCAACTTTTTTTCTGACACTCTCTGCAGCTGAGTTTTCATGGGGGGGATGTGAGAGAGTATTTGGAGCTGGTGAATGCTGATTTGGAAAATGTGGAGAATCTGAGAACAAGCTATCTCTGTGCACTGGATCCAGTTTCAGCAGCTAAACAGTATTATGTCAGGTGGAGAGCTTTCAAAAGGCTTGTAATTGAAAATCCAAATGGATCCTTTGGTGAAGTGGACCACATGTTTGACCGAATGGAATATCAGCTGAGAAGAATGATCCATACACATGTGAAACTCTGGGTGAAAGGAGCCTCAATTTTGGCTGAAGATGGGTCAAATGTAGAAGAAGTGACTGAATTCAGACCACATTACGTGTGAGATGCCTTCAGCAGTCACCAATCCAGAGGTGCACAAGCTGGTCAAGCAATTCCAAATGCATCGGTGCACTCCCAGTTGCAAAAGGCGTTTTGGCTGCCGTTATGGTTTTCCCAGAAAGCAGTGCAGTTCTCTGGTGATCAACAATGTAAGCCAGGCAATAAGACAGAGGCAGGGAAAGTTTACAAGGCTCTATGATCTGGAAAGAAATGGCAATGAAACTATGATCAATGACTACAATCCAGGAGTGCTGATGATTTGGAGAGCCAATATGGATATTCAGTATGTCGGTGAGGACACAATGGTGCTGAATCAATACATTACTGGATATTTGTCAAAGTCTGAAATTCAGCAAACTGAGGAAATCTGGAAATCTGTTGACAGGAACAAGTCAAAGTTTGGACAGTTCATGTCTCTAGCTATGATGCTGTTGAAGCAAAGGCAAGTGGGTGCATATGAGGCAGCTGACAAAATTCTTGGTCATCCATTGCACCAGGCCTCTGACCAGGTTACCTGGTTGAACACAAATTCTAAGCAGAAAAGGCGCCAAAGTTTTTTACCAAAGGGTATGCTGGATCAAATGGAGGATGGTGAAACAACCATAGTCAAAACTAATCTGGTGGATGACTACTACCCCAATCGGTCTGATGAAATGGAAGAGGTTACTCTGTTTGAAGTAGCATCATTGTACCAGTTTACCAGAGTGGACCCCAGAGAAAAGAGAAAGAATGAGCAGAAAAATGGAAAAATGGTCTTTGAATTGAAAAATGAACTTGGATATTTGGTGAAGAGAAATGCTCCAAGGTTGATTAAAACTTTTTTGCCAACCAAAGTTGACCAACTTGAAGACTGCTGCAGAAGACTGCTGATGATGTTCACTCCCTGGAGAAGTGATGAAGACATTCTTGCTGTGTACAAGTTATACTCTGAATGCTATGAAGTCAAATATGCAACATTTTCTGAAGAGGCACTCAAGTGGATCAAGGGAAGAGAGAGGACCACCAGAACAACAGACCTTATCAAACAGATTGATAAAGAGAAAGAAGTGGAAAAGGATACAAATGTAGAGACAGCTACTGTTGAATCTTTGGATCCTTTGGACATTGAACATCTTTTGAATGTAATGCAACCTGTTTTCAATCAGTCACCTGATCACGAAGAATTGGTGAGGAAAGTTAAAGATCTAAACAGCCAGCAGAGGGAAATTTATGAGAAAGTGTTGGAAAAACTGCAGCATCAGGAAGATCACAAGCAGAATAAGTGCCAGTGTAGTGAAAATCAAGATCCTCTTTTTCACATGGTGTCTGGGGTTGGCGGAACTGACAAAACTTATCTGATTAATGTCTTGAAATTTGCTGTGCAAGTCAAGTTTGCAATTGTTGAGCCCAAATATCATGCAGCTTGTTTTTTGGCAGCACCGACAGGAGTTACAGCTCGCAATATCAATGGTCAGACACCTCATGCAGCCTTCAAACTGCCAGTGCAGCATGATGAGACTGGGAAATACACCCCATTGGAAAGAGAATGGGAGACAGTCTTGCGCTATGTGTACCAGAACCTTCATCTTTTGATCATTGATGAAGTGTCAATGGTCAGCAACAGTCTGCTGGCAATGATCAATTTTCGAATGCAGCAGCTGTTCCCAGAGCACGAAGGTAATTATCAGTTTAGAATCCTTTATAACTTTCATTTTTTTAAACTTTCAAAGTATTTTTTGAAATGTGTTACTTATTCACAGTTTCTATAATAATTCAATTATTCAGTTTCTATAATAATTCAATTATTGATTTTGACAGCCCTATAGTACACAAGATGCACTATAATTCAGTTATTGCGTTTTAGATCAGGTGGACAAAATGTGCTAGTCTTTGGTGACCTGCTCCAGCTGCGCCCAGTTCGAGCCAATTTCTGTTTTCAAAACCTGATGAGATCTGAAGCCAAGAGACTGTTTGGCTCTATTTCAATCAGTGGAGATCAATTGTGGACTGGAACTGTAACCTACAGGTAGACATGCTTTTTTTGTTGAATGTGCTCTCGTGTTATGAATTTTTCATTTTAAAAAATTGCACTATTTTTGCAGATACATTGGTAGGTTCTAAATTTGAGTAGGCAAGCCAACCAAAAATAAGTTAATATGGTTTGTATAAGAATGTAGACAAAGATTGAAAAATTCAGTTGTCTTTATTAGTTGCAGTAAGTTGAGCTGTATAAGATGCAAAATAGTTTAGGTATAACAATTCATATTATGTAGAATTTACCATATACAGTATTTGGGGATGTGTTTATGTAGCTAATGAAAATAACATTACTTGTGGGAACAAAATTATGAAAAATACAGTATTTTACAGAAGTTTGTTTATTTCAGTGAGCTGACTGAGAACATGAGGCAACAGGAGGACCCAGCTTTCGCATCCCTGCTGAATCGTTGCAGATGTGGTCACTCTAGCAATCAAGATGTCCAGTTGCTAAAATCCAGACTGATTTCTTCTGTTTATGAGAAAGAATACTTGAAATCAAAAGTGGACTCAGTTGAAACTGAACTGAAATTTGCTGCAAAAATATTTTGGGATGTTCAAGAAGAATGTGAAGGAAGTAAAATACCACCAAGGGCTCTTTTTGGAACAAATGAGCTTGTGGATCTGTTCAATGAAAAATTGCTCAAGCTAAAAAAATTTGAACTGCTGAGTGTGAACGCAGATGATTTTGAAAGCTCAAGGCAGAAGAAAAGAAGACAACAAAGAGGAAGACCCCAGAAGTAAGGAAAAAATTCAACTGAAAAACTCAAAAGATCTGAAACTGCTGGTCTCCCAGATGTGTTGCAAGTAGCTGTTGGAGTCAGAGTAATGTTAATTAGAAATATCGATGTATCACTGGGACTGGCCAATGGAGTTGTTGGAATTGTGACCAATATTGCAATGTCAAGCAGTGGTAATGTGACAAACATCAATGTGAAATTTCCAAATGTGGATAATATTCAAGCAATTGAAAGAGTTGAAGCTCAGTATGAAGTTGGGAAAAACGTTTTTCTGACCAGAAAGCAGTTTCCTTTAGTGGTCTGTTATGCAATGACCATCCACAAGTGTCAGGGTCTTTCCCTTGACAAAGTGTTTGTATCGATTGGAGCTGAAATCTTTGAAGATGGGATGGTGTATGTGGCTTTGAGTAGAGCAAGAAAATTGGCAAATGTCTTTTTGATCAACTTTGATCCATCAAGAATTCGCTGTGCCAGGTTTGGCTACAATGAGTACAAGCGCCTAAGAGACACAGTTGGAATGGAAGATTTGCCAAGGTGCAATGTTCTGCCCTCATCAGTTCAACTGACAAAATACCAAGCCAAGAAAGGTTTGCAGCAGCCAGATGGTCAAGTGGCAGTGAAGAGGCTAATAAAGAGAAGGAAAATGCACGATTTTGTTCGAGATGAAGCCAAGGAAGCTGTGAAAATTGATGTTCTGAAGCTCAGGAATCAAGACGGTGTTAGCTGTTATGCGAATACTGCTGTACAGCTTCTATTCCAATGCCCGAGAGTTAGAATGGTGCTGAACAATATTGAAAGCCTGGAAAGTTTGCAGTTGTCAGCCAGAAATTTACAAAAGCTCTTCAAACAAGAGACAAACGACTGTTTTGATTTGAGGTTGTCTGTGGATACAGAAAATCAAATGACTGAATTCTCAGAGCAAAGGCAACAGGATAGCCACCACTTTTTGCAGTCCCTTTTGGACAAATTGCCAAATGAAATTGAACAGTTGTTTCTTGGCAAAGAGAAAACAACAAGAGAATGTCAAGTGTGTCATCTTACAAGCTCAGTCACTGATCCTTGCAACCTGGTCACCTTCAGCTGCTCCAAGTATCGTAATCAAGACATCCGATTTCAACAGTTGATTGATGATTTTTGTTCTCCAGGCGAGTCAGTTGAAATGTGGTGTGAAAGGTGTGATCAGAACGAAGATCATAACATTATTGATGTTGAGTACCAGTTTGGAGCCGATCAAAAGTACATGTGCATATACTTAAATCACTTCGCTTTCGATGGCAATGTGGCTGTGAAGTTCTCAAGTGGTGTCACCTACTTCAATTCAACCAGGCAGCAGATTTTTGGCCAGCTCTTCAAACTATTGGGAGCAGTTCACCTGACTGGAAGATCAGTTCATTCTCGCCACTACACTGTCTACTTGAGAAATGATAATTCAGGATGGGTCAAAATTGATGATCTGAGTTCGGTTGGAGCAATTCCCCAGAAATCTTTTCTGCAAAAGCTGAAGAACATTGTGCTTTTAGTTCTGCAAAGAGCCTAAAACCTTGAACTTTGAAATTGTATTAAATTTATTTCTCCATATGCAAGTGAAACTGAATGTCAAATTTCTGCATCTGCAAATTCATGAAATATTGTTCCAAGTGCTTTGTAACTGTTTTCTATGTGATGGGTATGAAAAACCATTTTGGCTATGGTGGACAGTTGACTTTTACTTTGATGAAATCCCTTGTTCTCTGTTCACTTCTAGTTGACATGGGTGTCTTCCTAGTCTTCACGCTTTCATTATTGATTTTAAATTCTATGTGATTGTGTTCATTATTTGCATTATTTTACTCTTATTGTTTTTAATGGTTGTAAGTATTCTGTTTCCAATATGTCAGTTCGGATAACAAAGTATTAGACTGATAACTGTCTGCAGCAAGTGGATATGCAAATGGTGAAATGTGCAGTGAACAGTGTAGAAGTACTGTTGTAGCAGTTGAAAATTACAGTATAATTTAAATGAGTTCTGTAAGGGGAACTTGGAGATGTTTGAAGAGAAAAACGTGGCCGTTGAATTTATTGTCTAGTTATTTCAGGAAAACTATAGAAAGCGACAGATATTAGTTAATCGTGGTGACTCAGTGTTGATACACCGCCAAAAACTTGTTTATGAAAATTGAGCAACAAAATAATTTCATGTATTTTGTTTTCCTTTGTACACTGAATATTTTATTGTTTACTATTGTGAATAACTTTATTATATGTCTCCCTGCTCCAAAAATGTTTGATTGATTTATTTATTTCATTCAAATTAAATATTTTTGCATTGTGTCCTTGTCAATTTTCAAACACACTGATTGTAAAATGATAGAATCACCATTTATTGTTTGCAATGAATACATGGTAAAGTTTGAAAAAATTGTTCTAGTTTGAATTGTATCATGAGTAAATATACACTCATCATAATTTTAAAAAAAATATTTACCTATGAATATTGGAAGAAACATTGATTAGTCAAACTACCAACTATATCAGTTATGAGAAGGCATTGTATTGAGGCATAGCCTTTACAAAAGTAGTGACATTCCATGAAAAATGCCAGTATACTGAAATCATATGCCCTTAATAGGGTTAAGATGAAAATTTGTATATACTCAACACTAAATGTACAAAAGCAAAGAAATTTCCAAATTTTTACACTTTTATTGTCATTAAGGGTATGTGAGCACAACAGGGCTATGTATTTTACTGGTAGGAATTTTTCTTATAAAAAATATAAACATTGTTACTATTTTAGCACTGTTAATATAAGCATTGCCAATAAACATTTTAACTGGTATTTTACTTACCTTTATAGTATCCTTATCAATCACGCCCGAGTGGGACCATTATTCATACGACACAAGCAGCATTGTTATGTATTAAGGAAAATGAAGGTATTCTTGTTGTATATAAGTCAATTTTATGTTTCACACTTTAATTTATTAGAATTAACAACTTTCATCATGTTTTTTAATATATAAACGAGTTTTACTGTATTTTTTTAACAATACAATACATTTTCTTACAATTCAGATTGAAGTTCCTCAAATAAAAATTTTAAATCTTATAAATCAAAAAATGTGAACTGTAAACCTTGGTATTTCTCATTTCACTGAAATTTTCGTTTTCTTTGAACTAAAAACAGTACCCTAGGGCTCTAATATGACAAATATGGGCAATAGAATTAAACTTTATTTCGGTTCTTAATTTGTAACCTTGCCTAAGGGTTCAACACGTAGCCTACAGCCAAAGTCTAAGTTCTTACTGGATCGACCTAGGCCCAGTCGATATTAGGTAGCTTCCATAAGAACATCAGATCGATCAGAACGTTTGTCAAAAGAAGACGATGAGTTCCAGCCGAATTCCTTTCGGAAACGCCCAAAAGATTTTGTATATACGATTAATTCTTGTTCGATGTTTTGTGCTGAAGAAAAATTCCTACCAGTAAAATACATAGCCCTGTTGTGCTCGCATACCCTTAATGACAATAAAAGTGTAAAAATTTGGGAATTTCTTTGCTTTTGTACATTTAGTGTTGAGTATATACAAATTTTAATCTTAACCCTATTAAGGGCATATGATTTCAGTATACTGGCATTTTTCATGGAATACTCATTAGTGTTGGGATAATTAATTGGAATTGGGAATCAGGAATCGGAAAAATTGGAAGTTTCTGAGGTATCGTAATCGGAAAAATCTGAGCCTAATTTCCGATTCCAAAAACAATGTTTTTAATTTATTTGTTTTTTGTTGTTGCTTAAAACTTTATTTTGCATTGCTTGTATTAATGATAAAATGATAAATACTTATTGATTTTAAACTACCAGTAAAATTAAATTTAGAAATCATAATAACAAATTTCGGTAAAAATGTCACCGGTAAAAATGACACGAGTAGATAAATGAGACAAAAATAGCACCAGGGAAATATATAGATGACAATCTCACAATGAGTTTATAGAAATCTTGGATACAATACATAAAGGGAAAACATTAAGAAGTTTGTCAAATTAGAAAGAAAATTACATTTAAATGTAGATGAGGACTCTCTGCTACCCCCCCCCCTCCCCCAAAAAACAATCAAATGAAATTCTACTTTTTTAGACGATTTGGCTATTAGGCAATTTTAGAATCGGAATCACTAATTGTATCGGAATCGGGAATTTAGAACAGAATCGGGAATTGTATCGGAATCATGGGAAAAGATTGGAATCGTCCCATTACTAATACCTACCAATGTACATATTTTCTTGTTTGGGTCGGGGGAATTGTCATGGCAATGTTTTGATTTTATGAACGAAAATCAGCATAACTGAATACATGTTAATATCCAAAGTATCATGTAAGGAAAAAATGCTGAAAAAAATGTAGCCGACAGTTATGAGCGAACTTCCAACCCCTCGTTTAACATAGTTGCCCTAAATACACATATACTAGCATACAAAGTAGTTTAATACGATATATTTAAATTTAACAGTATATGATATAATTGCTAAACTCATTTTATGTAGTATCCGTTCAAAATCTGAACAAAACTAATTAAAGCTGTCACTGTGTGATCGTATCAATGTAAGAATATTAATAATTAGTTTATGTCAAGACCGAAACAGCAAAGTAACGGAAATCGTCTGAATATATCAAGTAGATAGAGAGAGATACACAACTGAAAGAAGAATGAATGAAAGAAGAAATTGGATTTTTTATAAATATTGGAATCTGTAGTTGACATATGGATCTATAGTGAGGGTTGGTATGTTTTGAAGAGTCGCTTGCCAGAGATGGGAGATAGCGATCTTGTAAAGGTGGCCGTGTCTGGATCTATCTGACTGAGCTAGCTTGGAATGAAGAATAAGAATAAGAGAGTCACTAGAGTTCCATATAAAAATACCAACATCTGCACTATAATAAAATCACCTTTATTTAACCGTTTCATTAACACAGAAACACAAGAATGTAAGGCAAGTTGGTTCGGCAGGCAGACTTTAGCTAAAGACAGAAGATTGAGTTCTGGAGTTCAATCTCATCTTCTCATTTCCTGGCAAGGAATGAGAAGATGATTTTAGTGTCTCGTCTCCACAGCATCTGTTCAGGAACTGAATTATATTTTTGCATTAAGGTGGCGGGCAGAAACAGAAAGCTGCACACGTGCAGAAGTATTCGAATTACCTGGTGTATTTCTACACATATTTTAATATGCTTGTTTACGCCAACGAACTACAACTAATCACCATGCAAGAGATTGTGTGCACATACAAAAGAAAGTAGACCTCAGTCATGTAACTGCTACAGATCCATGTGAATCAAGATAATGCAGTGTTAATTGATGACAGCATTTTCATGTTAATATTATGTGTGTCATAAAGTGAATAGTTTTTAATCAACGAAAATTGATGTGGAAAGTTAACGAAAGAGAAAATAATGAAATGAGAATGAATACCTACCCAGTGAATTACAACACTATTTGCAATTTCCAATGTTAAGAAAGGGAGAATGTTAATAAACTGAGCGATTTCATTGGACAATCATATCTATCAAGTGTTAGTGGTGTTTACTGTAAAGTTTCTCTTACTAAAAGAATTTTGGGTCAGATAGATTTTGTAATAGATGAAATTGAATGGATTTTTTTATGTAAAGGACATAGATTAAAAATTACTCAAATTCACAGGTTAGGCAGAATCAATTATCTATCAATGCTTTGTTGGTCTAACAGAAATTCAACTGACTTAATTTTATATATTAGATTAATGTCTATATTAATAAAATTATGCTAACACTTGTCGTGTATGTGTTTCTCATCTCTACGTGACTTTCACATTATTATTTTTTTATTTACTATTAATCGATTATTTATTGAAATCAAAAATGCAATAGCGCAACGTACAAAAATATGTCACTAAATCACTAAATCTATTTACTTTTAAATAAATACAATTAAATTTTTTTTTTATTAAAAAAATTTAAATTACAAAATTAAAAGGTCACTGAGTACAAACACCCATTGTATGAATATGAATAATATTTAGAGTAAAAAATGTTTGCAGGAGAAATCTGTTATCTTCAAAAAAAATCTGATAAAAAAATTACCCTTTTCAAAAAATGGCTTCTTTATCACATTATGATGTTTCATTTTTTCGGATTGTTGATGTTCTGCAGTCACAAACTGAATATCAGCCTCGTTGTGATTTTCAGTTGATATGGATAACCTTGAAAGATCAGCATTTGGAAGTGTGGTCATCGAGAAAGTAAGTGGTGTGGACGACAGGCGAGATGAACTGAAAAATCACAAAAGATTAGGATTGAAAAAAAAAACCATAGAAACATAAGAAATTAGTTTTATTTTTGTCTGTTGAAGGTTCTCTATAAAACGAGTTGGTTAAGTATCTTTTGTGTGTGTGTTGCCAAAGAAAATAAAAATAAAACAGAATTAAGGAAATCGCACTATTTATTTGGAAAATTTTCACAAAGTACGAGACAAAATCCTTTTTGACATCAGTTTCAACTGCAGTATAGAAGGAGACATCACCTTACAGGTGTCGCCTTATATGACCACCTCACATTCAGACAGGGACCTTTTGCCAATCCTAACTTTACGATCCTCGAGGGGGGTGTACATAATTGCTGCTTTCTTTTCGACTTCCTCTCACCCCTTCTTAAATCCTGTCTCCGGCAAATATAAAAGGAGAATATGAAACATGTAATGTAGTACACAATATGATATACAAAGGAAGAACCACAGACTTAAATACTAAAGAAAGAATACATTAAGGTCTCAAATACAATAAGAAAGGACATATGCTGTCAAGACCCTAGATAGAGAAAGATGCGTCAGCAATGAATAAGTAAATGTTACTTACTTTGTATTGTTCTCTTCTGAGAGTCTATGCGACTGCTATCATGAAAACGTACTCTACAGGCGAAGCCTGCTCGAGTTTTGAAAGATATTTGATGGAATGATTGTCAGGCCTATTAAAAACCATGCTCCGATGATGCATTCATATACTTCGAATGATGTGCCAGAAAAAAATAGTCATCATCATCATAGTCAGTTTAACGTCTGTTTTACATGCTGGCATATGTTGGGTGGCTTTTAGAAATTGACTTCTAAAGTAACCTATCTCTGAATTAAAAAAAACAACTCTGAACCGGCTTTCTCTGAAAGAGGGAATTTCTAGGAAATATCAAATTCACAAGCGGTTCCCAGCCGTATATATATCCCAGTCAGGGGAGATGACATACAGTTGCTGGTATTCCCAAATGATTACCCATCTGATACTAATCAGGCTCAATGTCACTTTACTTTGGTGATCCAACAAGAACTGGTGTTTCAATGTGATTATGCTGTATGCATATATCTCTGAATGTTGTATTCTGAATGATAATAATTGGTAATAACAACCGCATCCTCGTGCAAAAATATTTTGTATTTAATTTGTACTTTCATTTCAATTTGTGTGGTAAAAGACAAGGAAAGAAAATTCCAGACAGGACAGCGTATTCTCAAACATTGTCCAAAAATAAATCCAAGGGAGATAAATTAGATACTTCTGATCCCCTCCCCAACAGTAATAAACCATTGTTGTTTAAATTATTTTAAAATATAAAGAACTTGAAAAAAGAAAAAGAAACGAAAAATATGTTTCAAGCAATTTAGCTTGAAACATATTTTTCGTTTCTTTTTCTTTTTTTAAGTTCTTTATATTTTAAAATAATTTATTCATGGTGTTTGGTTTGGTTGTTTTGTTTTGTTTTACAGCATATCAACCCTTTTTGGGTTATTTAATGTCGAATCAGGTCATTTTATTAAAAGTTTTTATGCTTCAAGTTCTTTATATCTTCAAGTATTCATTCATGGTGCTTGGTTTGGTTGTTTTGTAGAGGAAAATGTTGCTTTTAGCTTTTGAGTTGTGCAAAGGAAAAGAAAATACAAACAATAACATCAATGTTTGGTGTATTTTAAGTCAAGAAGCCGGTATCTTCAGACAGCCTGATCGGGTAGCATCAGGATTTTTTAACTGAAGGGAATTAAAGAGAATCTAGATTTGAAACAAGTTATGATGTTCAAGTTAGAATTTTTTTTGCTTTTTGTTGTTTAGGCACAACTAATGGGACCTGTGTGCCGGTGTTGCCTGGGAAAACTGAAGAACCCAAGTAACTGCTTCTCTCACCTCTGAACCCTATTGCATAAATACTTTAGAATTTGTTTTGTTTAAGGCATACATTTATAAATAACTGTACAAACCCAGCGTTTGCCAGGAGTCATTTAAAAATGTCTGACAGTTTTCACACACATTTAATTTAAGTGGTTAAAATTCATGGACGATTTACTTAAAAAATAAAGTTATAATTTTTTACCATATTAAATTCAGGGATAAGAGAATGTATGTATGCCAACTTAATATCATTGAATTTTACATGTTTTATAATATCAGCAGCAGAATTGCCTGCTGGTTCAGTTGTATTAGTAACGTTTGTTTTATTATGGGAAGGAGGCCATGTTTATGTCAACTTGAAATCATGAAGTTAAGAAAATTTCAGCTGGAAAAATCTTTTCCCAACCAAAAGATAAAAAAATAGAATTTTCAAAAATGTCTATTTTCACTTGAGTTTTATTGTGATGGGATACCGGACTCCTCTCAGTCACTAAATAAGTGAACTAGTCTGGACAATAAATATGACTACGAACAATAATATGGTCATTCGATTGTATTCTGTAAATCCTATTGGATTACCTGTAGTTACTATTCTTTGTACAAGATATATACGTTGGAATAAACCATACTATTTTAAGGCCTTTACACTCTGGGTTATTTTGTTATTTATAACTATTTACCAAGTTATATCAAGTTTGATTAAAAAGTATATTATTTCAGTGATTGAAATTCATGGACGATTTCGCTAATAAAGTTAAGAAAATGTCAGCTCGTTTAAATATAATGAATTATAAATATAATGTAAATGCAATATCATAGAATAAGTAAATGCTGTTTAATAATGTATATTAAGCTGAAAAATAAGTCCACTAGCTATTAAGGAAATAATATGAAGAATATTTCATAAATAAATGAAAAGTAAATATTAAACTTACCATAAGATGAAGTGACTGTTTATGAATAAGTGAATGGATGAGTTTGAAGGCCGCTTATATCATTAAATAAAAAGAACAGTTTTTCACCTTGTATTGATGTGAAAATAATTTTTAAAATATTTTTATATTTCTGTTACGCAGTTTTTTTTTTATTATTCTGAATGGCACTTATAGGTATGGAAATGGAGAGTTTTTTTTTTTATTAATGATGTAAGCAACTGATGATGCAAAGGTGATCAGTAACAAATGGCCCAGTCTAACAATGTTCCAAAGCGAAATACATTTTTTATAGTAGATGAAAAGAGTCACACTAGATATCAGACACAGAGTGAAAATACCGTCACCTGCTCTTGAAAATGTGTAATCAAAGAGAAAACTTCAAGCAGAACTAAATCTTAAAATCAGTAAATGCAATTGAAAATAAAATATTTTTTGTTTCTGACACATGGCATTAAAGCCAAAAATGAATGATTCAAACGTGTTTTATATAGCTTTTGGTTATGAAGTGATAATTTTATATAGCTTTTGGTTATGAGGCTATATTTTTAAGTAAGTTTTGGTTATGAGGCTATATTTTTATGTAGCTTTTGGTTATGAAACTATATCTTTATGTAGCTTTTGGTTATGAAGCTATATCTTTATGTAGTTTTTGGTAATGAAGCTATATCTTTATGTAGCTTTTGGTAATGAAGCTATATCTTTATGTAGCTTTTGGTTATGAAGCTATATTTTTATGTAGCTTTTGGTTATTAAGCTATATTTTTATGTAGTTTTGGTTATGAAGCTATATTTTTATGTAGCTTTTTGTTACAAAGCCATATTTTTATATAGCTTTTGGTAATGAAGCTATATTTTTATATAGCGTTTGGTTATGAGGCTATATTTTTATATAGCTTTTGGTTATGGAGCTATATTTTTATATAGTGTTCGGTTATGAAACTATATTTTTATATAGCTTTTGGTTATGAAGCTATATTTTTATATAGTTTTTAGTTATTAGGCTATATTTTTATATAGCTTTTGGTTATGAAACTGTACCATCAAAAGAAGAAAAAGTGACTCTTCTTTATATATTAGATATCTGGTGGCACTCTACGAAATGCGACAACTTTGCTGTCAAATTGAGCGAGTGTCATGGCTGCACACTCTTCTCCTTAGATCTTTGTAATTATGTCTTCATACATTTTGAGAAAGATTTCATTCAAAATAGACTGTCATAAATATCTGAACGGATTGAAAGAATTAAAATGAGAGAACGGAGAGGATGATATTTTTAGATCAGATTTTACAGAAATCATGGCTAATGTCAAATCTATTCTCATTCAAAGGTTGTATTATTCTGAAATGAAGTGAACAAAAAGGTTGTTTACAGACGAGTGTGTTATAAGTTTCTATGGAAAAGTCTACGAGATGTTAAGGTTCTTGAGTCTCACAAGTTTACACACAAATCCATTACTGCTTGCAAGAAATCGTAAAGATGGATTTCTTATTCTTCAAAAAACGAAAAGAATTTTGTATAAGTTGTCAAAGATATGTGAAAAATGTATGATGTAGGGAGATTATTTGGTAAAAATGAAATAATAAAAAAAAAACTGCTGACATCTCAAGCTAAGCTGATTTATAGAAATTTTTGGGCCCTCTCGGAGACAGACAGAGCCAACCTGAAACTTTCCCACATTCGTCTTGAATATTGTTTTACTCATTATATATTTTAGCAACATTTACATTGAAATAAACTTAATTTAAATTCTTTAAATAAACTAGACTTTCCATCTTTTGATTTTAATAAAAATATTTTTTGAAAAAAAATCACAATTTTGCGATTTATTGCAAATCAAATTAGCATATGGGGTACTCATGAATGCCCCCCCCCCCTAGATAGTTTGCACTTCCCAATAGATCACCAAACTTTTGTTACAGAAGTTAAATCATAGGTAACTCAACGGTCTAACAGTTGTTTTTGTGATTGCTTTTCTTGTGACCATACACTTGGCATCAGCCAGGCAATCACAGGTTACGGGACCAGACATATTTCAACGATACAACCATCGAAATAAATATGAGATTAAAAGGGTGTTGTAGTTTGCTTGAAGCATTGTGTGTAGTGTGTAAAAATTTTGATTATTGAAAACAGTGACAATGTAATATTAGGTTGAAGACAATTTGATAGAAAATCATATGAGGCAAACGTATATAAAATGACAATATTGAAGAATTCAATAATTATCGATTAAATATTTACCAACATATTGTAACGAATCAAAGATGGTATGGTGTTATTTTTTTTTCATATTTCGAGTTAAAACCACCTTCTCAAAAAAGAAATCTCCATTCAACTCAGAGAGCATTTTTTGCATGTAAAAAATAAGCTGAAATCAATAGCAATAGTATGTCTCAAAGATTGTCATATTGGTTTATGAAACTATTTATAGAGTAATGCAATGACCTCATGTTTGATCTCTCCTTTATTGAGGGACCCTAGACTGCAACTTGTACTAGCATAAACTATGTAATGCATGATTAAAAAATATGACCTCAAAATATTGATAGCTCCGATTTGAAAGGTTTAAGAAATGCCAAACGTTCATTCTACTCACAAAACCTGGCAGATGCTTAGCGATAAGACGGATGGTTTCTTCCGTATGGAATCCATTTTTCTCGTGCGTGGATGCAAATCCAACATACAAAACTTTTCATTTGGTAATCCACAACGACACACGATGCCGGCATTATAGACGAAATGCTCATTGTTTTTGTTTTTTCTCTTATACTGAAGAAAATTCTTCTTTCTTTTCCAGTTCGGACTTTCCCAGTACATCCTTGCAATGGATAAAACACACAAGCAGGAGAAAATGAAATTTATCAAAAGTGATCGAAGGAGTTGTTGTAGGTCAATTTTAACTTTTTGCTCTCCCCCAAACAGACGTGTTTTCAACGGAGGGAGCGGTAGGGGTCGGGGATGTTAAGATAAAATAAAACTTTAATAAATCAAATAATGAAAAGTGGTCAAAAGTGAATGATGACAGCCTGGCGTGTTTGACTCAACAGAGGAGGAAGAGGGGGGTGGAGGCTAGGAGAGAAATAGAATAATTTAAAATAGGTTGTAATGGCTGCGTTTTTGATAAGGAAACAAAAACAAACAAAATTTATTATAGAGACTCATGGCTGTAAATCTAGTTCCTCCTACTTCACGGTGATAAACTGCAATTGGTTGGTGTGTAAGCTTCAAGGACGTTCAAAAAGGCTAGAGCCATGCCAGGACATTCAAGGGGAGGTGCTGACAGAGAAAGAAACCCATGAATCTTTGGTTGTATCAGAATAACTGTTGCTTACAAAACAAGTCAGTTTGAGATAAAACGTTTTTTATTATCCAACTGAATTACCATAAATCAAACGTCCCAAACATTTAAAATTCCAGCCCACACTGAGGAGGAGGAGGAGTTGTGATTTGATAACAGGGACAAAAGAGTCTCATTTATTTAAAAGTTGATTTCTCTCCACAAATGCGAGGGAATTACATTTCCAAAAATATATGGGATATAAAAGAGGAAAAGGAAATTTTATTCTCACAAAAATGGACAAAACAAAACTGCTTTAAAATGTCTGCCTATGTTTCTAAAATGTACTATTTCTACTGACCAATCTACAAGACATAGTATTTCTACTGACTAATCTATGAGACGTACTATTGCTACTGGCCAATCTACGAGATGTACTATTGCTACTGGCCAATCTACGAGATGTATTATTGCTACTGGCCAATCTTCGAGATGTATTATTGCTACTGGCCAATCTTCGAGATGTATTATTGCTACTGGCCAATCTTCGAGATGTATTATTGCTGCTGGACAAGTTACGAGACATACTATACAACATCACACACAAAATACTTATTGAGGAGAGTTTGCACCTTAGCGACGATTGTGCTCTCAGTGGAACCGTAACTTCTGTATTTAATTGGGGATCCTGCTGATCCTGCAGTGGTGTGGAAGAAATTGGCTGATCAATTTAAAAATCAAACGTGGACTAACAAATTAGCATTGAGGAGAAAATTATATTCCCTTAAATCAAAAGAAGGTGACTGCTCACAAACACATCAAAACGGTGATGGAGATATTTGATGAGTTAGCAGTCATCGGCGATTTGATTGATCAGGAGGATAGAGTTGTACATATCCTGGCTACTCTCCTAGATTCTTATAACATGTTGGCGACAGCACTCGAAGCAAGTCAGGATGTTCCCAAGTGGGTGTTAGTGACTGAACGATTGCTATACGAAGAAACTAAAGTTAAAGAAACGGAAACTAATGGTGCCGAATTGAAAGCCATGACGTCAAAACATCACATTAACAAAATGGGACGTAAGTGTTATCACTGTGGAAATAAACGGACACATTAAACGTTAATGTCGATTGCTTGGTGAAGATACAAAAGAGAGTTTCAAGCAGAACTATCCAAAAAAGGAAAGCTTTATTCACTAAAAAAATGCAGGATGACTTAAACGGTTCTGAAAACAACTACGTTGTTGGACTTTTTGCACATCATGCGTTGTGGATAAAAAGAGCGACTGTATTGTGGACTTTGGAGCAACACGTCACATGTGTCACGATGTGAAGAAGTTCATTACTTTCAGAAAATTTGATGTAGCAGAGGAAATAACCCTTGGTGACAGATTCTCAGTTGAGGCATTAAGAATATGGACAATAGAACTGAGTGTACCAGAGAGGAAACACCAAAGATGCTGATTGTATGAGACTATATATTCCCAAACTATCATATAATGTACTAAGCATCTTTAGAGCTACTAAATCTGGAAAATCACTGAGGTTGTCAACTTCTGGATGACAAGCAGAAAATAATAGCCACAGGTTCAAAAATTGGGAACATATGCTATTTAAACTGCAGTGAAGTACAAGAAGCAGCCCATGCATCAACTGCACACTCAGGTAGTAACATAGAAGAGGAGATTTAGCATAGACATTTTGGTCAACATGGAGCAAAGAATTTGCAGAAATTAGTAAGAGGTCAACTAGTAACTGGCCTTGACTATGATGTAACCAAGGATATCAACTTTTGTGAGCCATGCTTGGATGGGAAACACCATCATTTCTTGTTGACAATAAATTGAGATTTGTGTGGATATATGTACTCAAACATAAGAGAGCTGCTTTCAAGAAGTTCATGGAGTAGAAAACAATGATGGAGAAATCCACTGGACAGAATGTTAAAACTCACTGATAAGGGTGGAGAGCACACTTCAAGCGAGTTTGAAGATTACTTAAAGAAGGAAAGTATACAACATGAATATACTGTTTCTAAAACACCAGAGCAAAATGGAGGAGCTGAAAGAATGAATCGGACATTAGTGGAAACAGTGTAAGCACAATGTTGTCAGATTCGAAGCTGCCTACAAAATTTGGGGTAGAAGCTTTATCCACTATTTCATATGTTCGAAACCGGAGTCCAACAAATGCAGTACAAGGTATGATGCCATATGAAATATGGAAGGGCTACAAATCAAATGTGAACCATTTACGCGTTTTTGGATGTGATGCTTATGTCCACATACCAAAGGATTAAAGATTTAAAATGGATCCTAAAGCAAAGAAAAGTGTATTCCTCGGATATGGTATTGGAATTAAAGACTATGATACAATAAAGTCGATAGTATTCCATAGCAAAGATATCATCCTCAAAGAATAAGATTCAATAGGTGAACAGGTGAGAAAGGTAGTTGTAAACCGATCTCCAGTAGAAGTTGAATATCAAGACAGCTGTGATGATGACGACAACTCACAGGAGGTGACAGGACCCTGAAGATCACCAAGGATTAAGAAATCTCCAGATCAGTATGGTGAATGGGTCTACATAGCTCATAAGTTAAATGACCCATTTACAATGAAAGTAGGACTTTCCAGTCCTGCGAAAAATGAATGGATGAAAGCAATAACAGCGAAATTTCTTCCTTACATACTAATAAAGTATGGGACCTTACAGAATTACCCAGTGTATGAAAAGCTATTGTTATTAAGTGGGTGTTTAAACGAAAATATGATGCTGACAGAGACATGGAACACCACAAAGCTCGACTGGTAGCTCAAGGTTTTCTTCAGAAACATAAAATTGGCGATGACGAGACTTTCTGCCCAGTTGTCAGATTTGAATCAGTGCGAACTGTTAAGTCTTGTTTTTCGGATGTCTTTTCCACACTTATTGTCTCTATATGAGATTCCTGTAGAACAGTCTCCAATTTTTTTTTAACTGTTTATTTTCGACTTTTGCCCTGTTATTATTTTCTTTTGTTTATATTCTTTTGGTCAGTGCTGGTATATTGCCTTCCAGCTCCTTCGCAACGTTTTTTTATTCTCTCTATATTTGTCTTATATGCAATCAAGAGGCCCAGTGGATCTTGGATATAGCTCAAAGTAATGAAAACAAGCTTGAAATGCCAGAACCAGGAATAACGCCTGGAATGATAAAGAGAAAGGTGGATCGATTCTAGAATCACAAAACATATGGCATAGACAACCTACCAAATTTCTGACTGAAGAAACTAACAGCACTCAATAGCCACTATAGGTGCTGCTTCACCAGACTGTTGAAGAGTCAGGAGGTCACACCAGCATGGCTAGTAAAAGGTGATACATACCTCATACCCAAAATGAGTGAGACACAATGCCCTAGTAAACACAGCCCCATTTGCTGTCTCACTACGACCTACAAGCTTTTCACACACCTGGTTGCAGACAGCATCTATAAAGACCTCTTTTCATGAGTGTACCTCGAAAAAGAATATGCAGGATGCAGGAAGTGTTTTGACACCAAGCACTAGTTGTGATTACTAAGACCATCCTGGAAGCTTGTAAGAAGAGGCAGAGAAACCTAAGCATGGCATGGATTGGTTACCAAAAGGCATATGATAGTGTGCCTCACTCGTGGCTACTATGGTGCATTGAATTATATAAGATCTATTCGGTAATCAAGATAACCATAGCTGTCCATATAAACATGGCAAACAACGATATCATTAAACCACACCAATGGAACAATATAATCCCTGATGTCAAGATCTGAAAAGGAATCTTCCAAGGAGACAGCTTATCTCCTTTACTCTTTTGCCTGGCAATAAACCCACTAAGTAAACTACTGAATAAGTGCCTACAACCTAAGCCAGGGCCGCCATCAAGACCCAAACAAAAGATGACCTCCAGCTGTATGCCAGTGACTTGTCGACTCTTGCAGGTTGTACATACCTTCTCCAAGGATATTGGAATGAAGTTTGGCCTGGACAAATGTGCCAAGTGCTCCTTCAGAGCTCGGAAAAAGATCCACATGGAAAACATACAACTTGATGAAGATACTGACATCAAAGATCTAGAAGAGCAGGAACAATACAAATACTTTGGTATTGAAGGGAATGATTAAATTAAACATGCCAAGATGAGAGATAAAGTTGGCAGAGAGTATGTACGTCGTGTAAGAAAAATCTGAAAAACACAGCTTGCAAACAAAAATAAAGTAACTGCCATTAACCAACTTGCCATGCCAGTGATAGCATACAGCTTTGGCATTATTGACTGTCCACAAATAGACATTAACAGGCTAGATACTAAAACAAGAAAAATGTTGACACTGTACAGAGTAATGTACATAAACCAGTGTCTACCAAGACTGTATCTGTCCAGAGGAGCAGGAAGTATGGGTCTCTCAGAAATTAACAATCAACATCGAGCCACTATTGTGAGCACCGACCAATATCTGATGAGCTCCCAGAACCCAAACCTTATGATGGTACATCAACATCAAGAAACAAGAGCCAGTAAAACAACCTCCATCACAAAACTGGCCAAACATTTTGGGGCGAGACTGTCTCACAAACAAGACAGAAACACCAAATAAGCCTACCATGGAAGCAGCCTAAGAAAGCTGACACAAATACACCAAGACCTTCCATAATAGAAAACTGGAAGAATGGGCCAACCAACAACGTGGCAAATATTTTCTGGAACAACTATCCTAGGAATAGATAAGGAAGGCTCTGTAGACTGTCTCAAAAAAGGATCGCTCCACTATGATCAAGAGAGGATGATAATAGCTGCCCAAGATTAAGGCTTGATGACCAATGCTTTTAAGAAGATGAGTGGTATGAGCAACCACAAGTGCAGATTCTGCCACACAGAAGTAGAGAGTGTGAGCCACTTAGCATCCAGTTGAAAGATTCTGCTGGGAGATGGCTACTATATAATGCGACAATGAATTTACATCATTTACCCCCTTCCACTACTTTTCTCATCAATCATCTTTATTTACATCATTTGCCCCCTTCCACTACTTTTCTCATCATTCACCTTTATTTACATCATTTGCCCCCTTCCACTACTTTTCTCATCATTCACCTTTATTTACATCATTTGCCCCCTTCCACTACTTTTCTCATCATTCACCTTTATTTACATCATTTACCCCCTTCCACTACTTTTCTCATCATTCACCTTTATTTACATCATTTGCCCTCTTCCACTACTTTTCTCATCATTCACCTTTATTTACATCATTTGCCCTTCCTCCTACCATCTAAAGCACTCATGTACAGATGAAATGTGTGCATGGTCATTAGTTTTAGTTGTATAGAATAAATTGTAGAAGAATGCAGTCGAGTATGCTTGAAGAAGTTTTATTCTACTATGGTCTACACAGACATCAAGTTGCTGTGAGAAAAATGGCTACATCATCATCATCATCTCATCATATTTGGTTTAACGTCCATTTTACATGCTGGCATGTGTTTAACGGTTTTAAGAAATTTACTTCTAAACTAACCTATATCTGACCAGGTCTTTATTTTTCCCTTTTTCTCTCAAGTCCATTTTTATCACTCCCTCTCATGTTTTCCTGTGAACTGGATCTGCTACCTTAACTGTTCTACATCCACTGACCCAAGAACTAATAAATTAAGGGAAATAATTCATTTCTAAAAAAAGTAAAAAGGAGATTGAAAAGTGTTTTCTTTATGACCACATATCATCCAGATGAAATATTATGTTAAGACATGACTAAATAAAGTTTTAAAATAAATTCGTCCAGATGAGATTCGTCTCGTTGGGATATTTCCCCGATTCATTTTGTTGGGATGACACCTTTGAAATGATTTAAATTCCAAGATATAGGATCTGTTGTTTATTTGTTTTTAACTTCATTTCTTATTCAACTTTACTTTATGTCGTTTTTTTATCACAACTTTCTTGGTTGAATTACCTCCCTTTGTTTAAGTAATCTGAAGATGGAATAAAACAAGTTCAAAATTTGCATCTCATGGACTAGGAACTGATCTTTCATGGACGTGCTTTAAGTAATTTAAAATTTGTTGAAACAAACAATCAGATTTAAAATAGAGAAATGGCAATTTGAGAGTCACCAAAATTCTATGGTGGACAAAAAAATGCCAACAGACAGCACACATGTACTTGTTGAACCAGAATTTTTCAGAGAGTTATTTCCCTTGAATTTAGTCTCAGTTAACGTTAGAGAACGAGATTTCCCATACAAGAGTTTAAAAAACTTGTTCTATTCATGCGTGGAAAGTCAGAACAAGATTATCTCATTTTGGTCTATCTTTCAAAGCTGTCGGACATGGTCTGATCTTCTGTCTATCTTAACATGGTCTTTAAAAACCTGATGCTGCGTCTATGAGATGCATTTCTGATCGTGCGCAGTTGCATAGACTTTTGGCTAAGAGCAAAATGTAGTATCTGTTCTGATACTACACTTAATCTTTTCTGTCCTCGATCAGTGAAGGAGAAATTATTCTAGACTGAAGCAATTTTTTATTTTTGTCCCAATTCAGACTGTCCCTTTTTTGAGGAGCTGGGGGCTTCTCCACATAAAAACCGACCTTGTGTCTGACTCTGCCCTCATAGAAACAAACAACACAATATAAGTACATATTCATTGCTTATGCATATTCACTATCCACGATCCTGACAACATATGTTCTTTTTTATTATATTGTGAGCTTAACATATTCATTGTTTAGTACTCATGTCTGTAGCTTTTCCTATATGTATTAAATTGTGTACTACATTACCTGTTTTGTAACCACATTTACGTTCGTCTTCAATAAACTGTTTATCTGTGAATAAATTGTAATTATGTGAATCCAACTGTTGCTTCACTATTATCCTTTTCTCTTTCTTCCAACACACATATGTGCTACCCACGATAACATATATAAAATGGCGACCATGTGTATGGGAAGATATCCCCGAGCAAGTGTATCTCTAAAACGTTAAATTTAGAACATAAAATACTCTTAGCTTTTGATACGATGACGTATAAAATTGGTCAAACAATCAATAAACATTTTTTCTTTTTTTCAAAAAGTGAAATTCATTGAAATAATTGGACAAGAAGGCTACAAACTTATTGATCCACTCTCATAATGTTTTTTATATTCATTTTATATTTTCCTTTTTTGCTGTATACTTTATTATTTTTATAACAAAATACAAAAGTCAAAAGGTTTGCAAAAGATTGTTAAATATATTAGTAAACAAAAAGTGAAAAGATGTGCAATCACAGAAAATACATTTTAAGTTCTGAAATGTTTATTCTATCTACAATTCATACTAGTATCCTTATTTTTGTTGTTGTTTTTTTATAGATGTTTTTACTTTTATTCGCCCCAAACAAGGCATATTGCCACTGAAGCATAAGGGGCTACTTTGATTAGGGGACAGATTTACAGGGAAGGGAATGTGAGTGGGGAGATGGGCAGCAAGATATTTGTTGACATGACATTTATAATTCTGCATATTGGTACTGTTGGCAAATAGGGAACAGGAAGGCAATTCCAAAGGCAAGCTATGTTTTAATTTCAGGTGTTTCTTCTTACAACTCAAGCCATTTTGTCATGCGTGTCAGTAAATAACGTGGAGTTAAAATGGAATAAATTTCTATCAAGGTTCAAATTTTTCCTAAGAAATCCTGTTGTATGGTGATCACTGTTAAAAAGAGTTGAAATATATACATATGAAAATACTAATGGCCTTTGACTTTGTCTTTCTTCACCTCTGCTCTTCAGAATATAAAGTTCAGAATGTGAATTATTTTCTTCTTTTATTGACTTAAATCCGACATATTCAAACCAGCTTGATTTGCATAACTACATCTCCGGACTCTGTCCCGGATGTTAAAATAAAGATATTACAAGTTGTCTCTGCTCACGTCGGTATTCATTATCAATGGGGCAGTGTTCGAATCTTCTTGTCTTCCCCGGTGAATGGCGCAAAACACATGCATTCTCTCTCATCCCCATGTTCATCCTCAGTAGTTTATTTGCCACACACGGCTTTACCAATTAAGCCATGCAAACCACCGGATATAGGCATTAAAATCTAGCCACACAGCTATCTTATCAATATTCCATCATATTTTATGTCATTTTTGATTTTATTTACATATATCACTTGTAGTTGTAGTAATGTTTTTAAAATTGCATGTTTTAATTAAGATGAATGTAAAACTTGTTGAAAAAGGAAGAAAAATTACCAATTTATGTCCGGGACTTTTTTTCAGCCAAAACCGAATTATAAAAACAAGAGACAAGGAAATTAATCTGAACAATTAATGGAATAACTGAAAGATTTGTTGTCAGTCAGCATTTAGAAGTGCTGTGGTCTATGTTGATAAATACCGAAAAGGTCAAAATGGTTAGTGAAAGACAAACAGTGCGAAAATGACAAAAAACAAGAGAGAAAAGTGAACCAGGTGGATTTGGAGATTTAGTTATTTGAAAAGAAAATCAAAACCGTTTTTAAAATTGGAGAAGAATTTAGTGAGTAAATCAGTAAAGGTGGATAAGTAAGAAATATGTGAAAAAAAAGATCAGGAAAGGTGAATAAAAAAAAAAAAAGAAATGGAAGATTTTCAAAAATGATGATTATAGTTAATGAAATTGTTCACTCAACCAAGAGAAAAGGACAAAATGCTGACAATGCCAAATGTCAGTAGTTCGCACAATCATGGGGGGGATTAAAAGCCAGGAATTCCAAGACAGGTAACATTTATTCGTTTGATAATTCCATTATAATTTTTCTCTTTTGGCTGTTTATCAGACAAATATGAGAAACTTTAATAAGCTTGCCAACTATCATGGTTTTACTGTGATTTTTCACGATTCAGTGTCCATTTCTCACGTTTTTTTAAATTTTATACATAAACACTTCTTTCTGATTGAATTCATCTTCGCATTCTTTGTAATTTATCAGTAGACTGTTTTAAATCCAAAAATGAAGAGAAAATAATTAATTTATCACATGAGAATCCCTAAGATTCCAAAAAAGCATACATAGAATAACAAATAGTTTGATTCTTGTATAAGAGATACTGTGTCACAAAGCAAGCAGAGGCGCTCCTTTTTAGCAGCCTTGAACCAAACATGACTAAAAAGAGATACAACTAAAATATATTTTCCCCTGATCACTAATAAAAGGGGCAACATAATATGGGGCATCAGCCTTGTTTTAATACATAACTACCCCCCCCCCTCCCTCTGTCCTGTACTGAAGCAAGTCATTGACCTTGTTTTGAAACATTGGTGAGAGAGTGTGACAGGCTAAAAGGTTAAACTAAGTGGACAGCTGTTGGTGGAGTGCAAGATGAAGGGTACAGGAGTGGAGATGGGGCCCCATGATTGACACTGTGTAGTTGAGTTCTTCCTTTCTTTCTGTAGTTGAATTCTTCATTTCTTTCTTTCTGGGGGCAGGTTCCTTCTTTCCTTCTTTTCTGTGTTGAATATTTCTTTTTTGCAGTTTGCCATCTGAAAACATGTGCTGCTATAGTGCCTCAATGCAGCCACTGTCTGGCAAGAAATGAGATGGATTTTTAATGAATTAAATTATATATTTATAAAAATAAGACAAAAGTCTTAATTTTTATTCAGTATTCCATTTTCAACAATGGACTCAAATGAAGAAAATTAATTCTCTAACCCGGCAGAGAATTAATGATTGATGCTAATTCTTCCCACACTCCTCAAAGCAACTCCATCCTCTTGGGGTCTAATCATAACATGAGACCAGGAACATGGACGAGGGACTGATATGGATGAATGAGCCTTTCGCGGTTCTACAATAGGACAAGAACCATGCTGGACAGAGTCAGGACAGTGCCTCAAACAAAGATCCCACATGGAGTTCTTCTTGAGCCATGATAGTGCTACAATACAAATATCACAAAAAAGAACACAAAACCAAGCGAAATATAAAAATGAAATTAAACTACAGATGGATTCTGGAAGACAACCATTTAAAATGTACTATTTTGCATATTTTTAAAAATCTTATTTCATTTTATTATTGGGCAACTAGGCTACCTCTCAGCTGATCAGAGAGAGCATCATCAAAAGAAAAACCATAGAATCAGAATGTAATAATTGAAAGTAGAAACATTTTGAAAGAAAAATAAAGATAACTTATTATAATGATATTGCAATACTAAATTGGGTTATTAATTATTATCACTGTGTTCTCGCAACAGCCGTTTATCATTGTGCACAAAAATGAGTTTGTCCACATTGCAATCTGAGATGCAAAACATTTTGATCCAGATTTTGATCATGTTTTTAAATTATCTGATCATTACAATAATTGAATATTCTACAAACCAGATAATCTTGTCTGTGAGAAACAATAATGTTAATGTTAATGTTTAGTGAGAAAACCAAAATCCAAGAGATGTGAAGTCAGAGAAACAAGGAATTAAAAGGAAAGAAAAAATGTCAGAGGGAGGAAGAGGAGAAGGTTAAAACCTGTAGAGTCTGGCCTTCCAGCTGGTAACCTTAAGAAGCTCAGAAAGTTGGTTCCCATCACAAATACTAAGCACCGATTCCATCAGGGAACACCTGCTATAAAGAAGAACAGCATTCTGGTTAAGAATTTGAGTCAAACATTACAAACAAATTGATCGAGATAAACTAAAAAGGAAAAAAAACTTTTCAAAATTGTTTTTAAATATAAACCTTCAGGTGTTGAAGAATCAGTGGTTTGTTGGTTTTTTGTTTTTTTGTCACATCAATCATTTGCCAAATCAAATCCAATCATTTTGCTAAGATTTGCATGCTACAAGTTTTCTTTTTCTTTTTCTCAATCATTATTAAATTCTTTTAATCAGTGATGAATCAAGAAGCTCTCACTCATTTTAGCAAAAGCAATCTACTTAGTGACATGCCATATGGATTTCGTACTGCAAGATGAACTACTGATGTGCTGACTGTAATATCGCATAGGATGGGAGCTTTGCTTTTAGGGCAATAGCTCTCAACATATCAAAGGTTTTGATAGGGTCTGCCACCAAGAGTTGAATGTTTCTAGCTTTGGAATATCTGGCAATGTCTTTTCAACCATCATATTCTCTTTTTCTGATAGGCCCATAAAAATAGTTATTGATGGGCAGAAGTCTGAAGCACTTAGTATCAACGTCAGCATACCCCAGGGATCTATTCTGGGCCAAACTCTGTTCTTGATTTTCATGAATCATCTTCATAATTATAATTTGGGAGCATTTGTTGACATCTATTCAGACGACACAACTGCTTATGGCAGCACTTCGAAAGGCATTGGTGATCAAGACCTTGCCGATACTCTCTCTTCTGATCTGGAGCATGTGGTGCAATAGGAAATACATGACTTGTTATGTTCAACACTCCTAAAACCAAGCTTTCTCCTTTCACAACCAAATGTCCAGATCCATGTTTTGCTCCAGTTCAAATGAATGGCTCTCTCCTTGAGGAAGCTCCTTACTTTGATAAGCTCCTAGGACTGACTTTCACGCCAGATCTAAATTAAAGGACATTCCATCTGTTGCTGGAAAAAATGATTGGATCATCCCACCGCTCCCAAAAGTACCCTACTCTTAATGCAGTCCTCTACCTATGTAAGAGTCAGATATATCCTAAGATGAAGTCCTGCTGCCACATCTAGGCAGGTGCTGCTAGGAGCACTCTTTTTTGCCTTGACAGAGTTCAAAATCGACTTCAGAATCTAGTGAGGAATGATCTCTTCTCTTCTCTTAAATCTCTTTCTCACAGAAGAAACATTGCTCGTCTTTCTCTACTCTATCATTATTTCCATGGAAGGTCCTTGACTGAGCTCCAATCTCCGGTTCATCTTTGTAAAACTTTCACAACAATAATTTGTTTTTCTATCACAACTGAAAAGAACTTTCCTTTCTTCCTCTATGCACCTAACATCAAATGGAATTTCCATGAAAAGGGTTTCATTCCAAGAAGTTCCCATCTGTGGAACACGTTGCCATAAGATTGCATTCCTGAGGACTACAACATGGTCATCTTCAAATCCATTGTCAATAAACACTTGTCATAAACTGTCCTCATAAATCATCAAATTTTATTAACTCTATTATTTTTAATCCTCTCATAATATTCAGCATTATTAAATTTGGTTTTATGCCTGGGCATAGTACCACTAGTACTATATTTATCTTGAGACAAATGCAAGAGAAGTTCTGTAGTAAGAAGAACCTGTATTTTGCTTTTGTGGATCTGGAGAAAGCTTTTGAGAGAGTGCCAAGAGATGTCTGGTGGACATTGCGTAAACTAGGGGCAAATGTTTTTTAAGCTATGTACAGAAATGTTCAAAGTCATGTTAGAATGAACAGTACATTTACTGAAAGCTTTAATATTAATAGTCCATGGAGTTCCACACAGGTTGTTCAGAAGAGAGGATGTATAGTGATGATTTAGTATTTACCCATGAAACAATGGAAAATTTACTTGTCAAGTTCAAAACTTGGATGGATGCTATAGAAAGTAAAGACATGAGAGTAAATGTCACCAAGTCAAAAGTGTTGATCAGTGGTTGTAGTGTGGGAATTTCTCCGGAAAGAGGAAAGTTTCCATGCTCAGTTTGTGGTAAGGGAGTCGGATGCAACTCTATTTTTTGTGGTACTTGTAAATATTGGATACATAAGTGGTGCAGTGGAATTACAGGTAGGTTGAGAGAGGAAAACTAGTTTATGTACAAGAAGTGTAAATGTAACGAATGCAAACTCAGATATGGAGAAAATATCTGTGGATGGTGAAGTTATTGAGGTTGTTCAGAAATTTTTATACCTTGTTGATACCATTGAGACACAGGGTGGAGCAGTTGCTAGTGTGATAGCTAGACTTATGAGTGGATGGAGTAAGTTCAGGGAACTTTTGCCATTACTAACCAGCAAAGCATTACCACTGTCAACCAAGGGAAGAGTCTATCAAGCACGTGTACTCAGTGTGATGATGTATGGAAGTGAAACCTGACAGTGAGGGTTGAGGACATGCATTGCATGGAGAGAAATGATGTGAGAATAATACGATGGATGTGTAATGTGAGTCTTAAGGACAGGCTTAGATCTGATGAGCTCACAGGAAGATTAAAAATGGACAGTCATGGTAGATGCATGCAGAACAGTAGACTTTGACGGCATGTATGCATTTAAAGAATGGATGAGAGTTCCTGGGTTAGTAGATGTAGAACAATTGAGGTAGCAGAATCAGTTCACATAAGAGTGGACTTGAGAGAAAGAGGGGTAAATAAAGCCCTGACTAGAGATAGATTAGTTTGAAAGTCAATTTCTAGTTCAGGGTACCACTATTGACCAAGGGAAGCGTCTATCAGACATGTGTATGCAGTGTGGTGATATATGGAAGTGAAACCTGGCCAATCAGGATTGATGACATGTGTTGCATGGAGAGAAATGATATGAAAATTATATGATGGATGTGTAATGCAACTCTTAAAGACAGGCTCAGATCTGTGAGATCAGAGGAAGATTAAATCTTGACAGTATAGAGAGATGTGTGCAGAAGAGTAGACTTTGATGATATGGCCGCAGTGAAAGAATGGATGAGAGTTCCTTGGTTAGTAGATGTAAAACAGTGGAGGTAGCAGTGTCTGTTCACAGGGGAAGGCCAAGGAAAATATGGGAGGAAGTGATACAAATGGATTTGAGAGAAAGAGAGATAAATAAAGACTTTGTCAGGGGTAGGTAAGCTTTGGAGTCAATTTTCTAAAAACTTTCCAACACATGCCAGCATGTAAAATGAACGTTAAACCGAATCTGATGATGATGATTCACCTGATAATCTATCCATCTTATTAACTCTTATCCTTAAGTGGTTTGTAGCCTTGATAAGTATTTATTCATGAGTAAATAAATAGAAAAAAGATGACTTCCGAAGTAAGTGAAATTTCAAAAGGGGGAGGTGTGAAGATATAAACACCCCATCTCTGACAGAATGAACTAGTCCGAAAGGACTATAAATAGCGGGTATATATTTATTCAGAAAAACAGTTAATTTCCAACATTGAATTGTGAGTGTATTTATTACTGCTTAACTGTGAGACTACAATCCAAAAAAGAACTTTTAATTAAAATGACATTTTCAAGATTTAAAAAAATAAATTAAAATTTTATTTCACGACTAAAGATACAATACAAGATCAAAAATTAATTCTATCCAACCGAGCATAAACCAAGTCATATTCGGTTTAACATCTGTTTTAAATGCGGGCATGTGTTGGACGGCTTTCATAAATTAACTTCCAAACTCACCTATCTCTGGGTAGTTCTTCATTCATTCCTCTTTCTCTCAAGTTCATTCTTATAACTTCCTCCCATGTTTTCCTTCCCCTGCCAACTGACCCTGCTACCTTAACTATTCTACATCTACTAACCCAAGAACTCTCATCCATTGTTTCAATCTGGCCATATCATCAAAGTCTCCTGTTCTGCACACATCTCCCTATACTGTTCAGATCGTATCATTGTCATATCATTTCTTTCTATGCAACGGATGATCTCAACCCTCACTGGCTAGGTTTCACTTCCATACATCATTACACTGTGTACACATGCCTAACAGACTCTTCCCTTGGTCTACAATGGTAATGTTCTGCTGATTCATAATGGAAGAAGTTCCCGAACTTAGTCCATCCACTCCTAACTCTTGCAATCACACTAGCACCTACTCCATTCTGTGCTCCAATGGTATCACCAAGGTAACAAAACTTTTACACAACCTCAATAGCTTTGCCATCCAGATATACTTTCTCCACATTTGACTTCTCACCCATCTCTATTGTCTTACACTTATTGCACATAAATTGGTTATCTTTTCTCAACCTAGTAGTAATTGCACCACCCTTCTTGTGTATCCAATGCTTACAAGTATCACAAAAAAATTGAATTGCATCTGACTCACTTTCCAGAAATTGAGTAGGGGAACTTTCTCTTTTTAGAAGCTACAACCACTGATCATCACTTTGGTCTATGTAACATTCACTCTCAGACCTTTACTTTCCATAGCATTCCTCCAAGTCTTTAACTAAGCAAGTAGACCATCCATTGTTTCACATGTAAGTACTAGAAATAGGAGAGCTATTTCAACAGGCCCTATTCTACAAATGAACCTTCTAGAAAATGTCTTGTCTGATTTTATTGTTTCAACTATCAGTTTTCAGTTAATAATCAAACAAAAAAACAGTAAATACATTCTTATAACCTTTTCGTGTACAACTTTAATTTTAAATTAATAAGTCAAGATTATTTTTCTTTTCTTTTTTTCTATGTTATTTCTTCTTGTCTTCTGGCCATGAAATCTATGTGGTCCTCACTTGGTTGACTGGTTGGCTGTTGACCAAGACAAAATGGAAGGTAATAAAGATGTTTATAACTAACAACAGGTCATAAAATAAAACAGACATCAAAGGAAAGATTGATTAGTTTTACAGAAGAATGGAGCAGCCAATGTTTTAGGGACTATGACTGCTGCTGCTGCTGTTGTAACAAATAAGCAACCTTTTCTTCTCCATCGTTCGCCAGTCTCTCTTATATCCATTGTCTCCAAGCAAAAGTACTAATTGTTTAAGGACAGGAAATTAGTGATTCTCTATTGAGCAGGATACAGACGTGGCATCTCAATAAGCATTAGGCATTTTCTCATTAAAACAAAAACAAAAAAATGGCTGCTCTTTTCAATCAGGACAAAAGGTAATTAAATAAGAGAAAAATAATTACCAATTGTGATTGATTGAAATGCATTTCAAATAAAATAAGGAATTTCAGGAGTTTAATTTTTTTTATCATAGTTCACCCCAAACAAGGCAGGCCGCCGCTGTAGATGTAAGGGGCTACTGAGAATTAGGGTGTAAGTTTTGGGGGTCATCCTAAGTTGAGAGGTGTGCAACGAGTTTCATTTTTATTATTAACTAGTGGAGTGATATTGCTGGTCAGAAATAATTTCAAATATAGTCATATTTACAATTTTTGCCTCGAAAGAAAGATTAAAAAATAACAGTTTTAATATGAGGTCAAGTAATAAAAAAAAACTGAGTGTGGTGGTGTTTTCTTTAAAAAATTACTTGTTGATAGATAGCTGTAAAATAACGAATTGAAACAAATTCGAATTATTTTAAATCTTAAAAATACCAATAAAAATAATTATTTAAATGTTTAAACCTTCTTTCACCAAGATATACTTTATTAATTTTATTTTTGTTTTATTAAACAAAGAAAATCTATTGAAAAAAAATGAATTTCGTTTCTTTATGTTCTAATATATTTCAGTTATTTTATGAATCTAACCGATAATTGCCTCTAGTGACCCCAGATGGAATCAAAGGAAAATTTCAATGGTGTCTTTAGATTCTGTGAAAAATTTAACCCTTATTGAAACTTATTTGAATGTTCTCACTGTTCACATATCTATTTCTATAACACACAAACAAACATTGACTTTTATATATACAGAAGAAGAAGATAGATAGATAAATTTCTTCATCTTTGTTTTGCTGTTATTGTTATATACTCTTGATGGGGGTATATATTGTTCGCTTCTTGTTGTCATTGTCCAAAGTTGAAGCTGTTGTCTGGATACTTCTTTCGGACAATTAACTGGAACATCTTAAGATATCAAGAGGGAGATGATGATGACCAGTTCATCTCAAAATAGACTTCATTATCTTATGGATCCATTTTCTTTAACTATGAGTCGTTTCTAGCTGGATTATCCCCACTTGTATGAGTGTTCCTATCTATCCCAACTTAATATTACATATGTGCCCTTACTAAAGTATATTCAGCAACAGATGATTTGTACTTCAAATCTGTTCTGGGTTAAATGATTAAACTAACCAATCAAATGCTTCATACCTCTTAAATTGATCTACACTAGAATTCTAAAAGTATAGTTGCCCCTGTATTTTATTTACCTCCTCTTCAGGAGGTTAGACACAAAGTCAGGTGTGGGTTTTGATGAAAGTGTTTCTGTGAAATGAGCTGGATTTGAACCCGGCACACATAGGTCCTCAGTTCACATAGTTAACCACTTAGCCACCATGCCATCCAATATTTAGTCAAGAATGTAACATTATAACAACAAAAAATTATCAGAACCATTTTATTATTATTATTTTTTGTTTATTACATCTAACAAACAAGAAATTAGAATAAAATAATGTTTGCAAATTTTACTATGAATTTCATATTTGCAGGATTTTGCAGGGTTGTACTTTATTAAGTAAGTAGTTGAGAAAAAATGAACAATTTAGATTGATAAAAAAATTAATTAAAAAAAACGATTTTTTTTTAATGAACTTAGTTTGACATATATAGACTTCTAGTTCAGAAAAAAATGTTTTTTACAATTTCTAAAAAATTAAACTGAGTTTGTTTCAGACTGAAATGTTTCTTATTTTTTAAGAATTTAAAAATAGAAAAATGCTGGAGAAACAGAATTGAAAAATGGAAAAAATGAGGGTTTTTTTATGTTCTTTAAAAAACGTTACAAAGATTTTCAAAAATGAAGAAGACAACAGAAAAAAATAAGGAATGTGGAAATTGAAAAAGAAATGAATAAAAAACAAAGATTTTAAAAAGTAGGAATAACTCACTTTTTATTTTGGGTACAAATTGACTTCTGGTTGTTTTTTTCATCAACTAAAAATGGTAAAAAAAATTTAACCAACAATTTAAGTATTTTAATCCAAAAACGAAACCGCTGAGAAAATTACAATTTAATTTTAAATAACAAAGTAAAACTTTACATAAAAAATTACAAATGAAAAATAAAATTTAATTCTCAATTTTTTTTCTTTAAATTCAATTTGATTAATTTCTACAAAATCAACATCAATCTTCAAAGCCAAAAGATTTCCTATCTTTAAAAATAATTTTAAATAATGTTCAAATCTGGCACTGAAGCCAATTCGGATTCTTTTGAATGAACCTGTGGATTGTGAAGTAAACTTAAGATATACAAATCCGATACTGAAAAATAAAATCCCAATCCATTGTATGAACTATTTACAAAGTACAAAAAAAACGCATTTCTTCAGAAAATTTAAACCGAAGCATCAACTGTGAGTAAAAAGAAAAAATACTCCAAACTGGAAGAGATAAATATTAGTGCAATATTTTCTGTAAATCTAAAAGATTGTAAGTTTATTCTTCCAGATTCTTTTTGGGAGTTTTATTTTCATGTTGGATAATGTAGTCCAACACATGTCAGCATGTTAAACCGATGATGATGATTAAATTGCATAAATCGAAAGAAGAATTTTAGAGGAATTCACAAATTCACAGAAATATTTGTTGAACAAAACATCAAAAGGCATGAGCCATTTGAGCAACACTGTTGTTGGAGCATTTTTTTTTGATACTGTACATAGTTGCAGCTATCAGGTGAGAGGGAAAGATGGAAACCTCGGTTGCCATCACACCACCACATCTACAGAAATTCGACCAGCTGATTTTGGTGACAAAGTGAATGCATTGTGGAGATTGAAGCTATGCTACATTATTATCCATCAGATTGATTGGCAACAGAAATGATTGTTTTATCAAAACACGTATTTATGTTGAAGGCTGAAATAAAAGATAGCTTGGCTGCTTTTCCCAGTTTCATATCTTAGACATTTTTCCCTGTCTTTTTAAATAATGTTCAAATCTGACACTAATATATAAAAAGAAGCCAATCCGGGTTCTTTTAAATGAACCTGTGAATTGTGAGGTCAACTGAAGATGTGCAAATCTGATACTGAAAATAAAACCCAGTCCATTGTATGAACTATTTACAAAATACAAAAAAAAAACGTAATTCTTCCAACAACTTAAATGGAAGTAGCAACTCCCACTAGAAAGAAAACAAACAAACAAACAAACAAAAAAACTGGAGAAGATAAATATCGGTATAAAATCTTTGTAAAGTTTATTCTTCTAAATTCTCTTCGGGAATCTTATTTTCACACTGGATCATTAAATTGCATACATTGAAAGAAGAATTTGAGTGGAGTTCAAATGTTGTAGTGGAGCTGATACAAAAGAGGAATTGCTCACTTCCCCCAGTGATTACTGCCACCCATGCCAGTCAAAGCATCAATGACTTGTGTACGGTGTCTCCGGTGGAAAGGATGAGGGATGGCTATCTCAAACATCCAGGATACCAATGTGAATTGTGCCTGATTAGACAAACGATTCGTTTTGTACAAGCAGTTATAGACAAACATCCAGGGAAGCCACGTGAGTCACGGCTGCTTATGTACATCATTTATTTTGTGCTTGATAAAAAGCAGTTGGCTTATTAACTATCCTGCCGTTTAGTTTATTGATGTCCATTGCGATTTTATTTAAACAAAAAACTTACAATCTCAAACATTTCTTTTTGGTAATAAAAATACAATGATGATCAGATTTGTCCTTTGCCTTAGGCATGTTTTGTTATTAATGATGTATATTGAAGACAATGTTCGTCTATTGAAGTTTGAGTCCTTTGGTGTTCTACAGGTCCCGGTCACTGTCCCATGTTAGTCAGTGTACATCAGCACCCTGATGAAATTTTAATAACAACGTATGCACCAAAAACTTTTGTTGTGCGATAAATAATATGACCGTAATTAGACAAAAACGAGTACAAAAATAAAAATTTTATGCTTTGGAAATTCTGGTAGGTGAACTTACATCCCTTGAATAGAAGTTATCTACCTTGGTCAAATCTGTTTTCTTTAATGGTTCTATTTACTTCCATGTTGGAAGATCAATAAATTGCAGAAAATCGATAGAAGAATTTTAGCTCAATTCAAATTCAAAGAATATTTTGTCATGCAATAAATATATATGAACCTCATTGCATGAAAAAGGGACCCCAAAACAACATTTTTAGGCATTGAGTGTTCGGTATGGTTAAGTGATATATCACTTGAACCAATGTTACCTACCTTTTGTGAATCTTCAATGTTAAGAAATAGTTCAAGCATTCTAAATATTGAACAAGCAAAACTGGTTGACAATCGGACAGCTAACCTGTAATAACAGGTTCGAGTTACTTTTTATCTGAAAGCTGCTAAAGAGGTTATGAAAGATTTAACGTCAAATATTAGGAAAGGGTTGAGGTGGTGAGTTGAATGGGTGCGCCTCACATCCACTTGGGTTGATATCTCAAGTCCAACTACCTTGGTTGACCAGCGACAAAAAACTAAGTTGTTCAGCGGAAGCACATCCCACACAAAGTGTTTTCATTGGATAATAGATTAATGACTCCATGTAGTAACATAAGCTTACATAGTGTAGCAGTTACGTGATAAAAATCTATTCTATTGTATTTATCTATCATGCGGCTTGGCATATGCACTGTCATGCCCAGACGTGCATAACGGCATGGACAATAGAACACTTCTGCACGTGCGTGCTTTTAATAATTTCTGCTTAACCTGAGTTTGGGCGTGCAGATTCAGTTCCAGTCAAGACACCAATGGGAACAGACGTGATTCACCTCTCACCAGGACTTCGACGGGAGGCGTGTTAAAAGACTTGGACTCAATTACATTTCTACTCTAATATGTGCCTGCTGAACCAACTCGCCTTATATTCTTATATTACTATGTTCCTGTTCTGTTTGATGACACTGTTAAATAAAGTTTGATTTAATTGTAGAGAAAATGTTGGTATTTTATTTGGAATGTGGTGACCCTAATTTCTTCTTTCTTTCAAGCCAGCTCAGTCAGGTAAATACAGACACAGCCGATTCAACAAAATGGCTATCTCTTATCTGGACCTTCAACTCACACTAACTCCCCACTCTACAATAGAAAAAAATTGTCCATCAAGATGTAACTGCTACAGATCCGTTAAGTTTACTTTCGACCATTTTTCTTGTCTGCAACATCAGCTCTATGGATTAGATTAGATGACATTTGGTCATGAAAAGCTTATATTTCTGTTGCATTCTTGTCATAGTGAGTCAGAGAGACTCAGGTGAAGACGACATTCATCGTTTTGACACAGATAATGTATGCATATATGTAGGTCCACGAGGTAAAAGAGAGAGGGTCACGCCATATGTCGGTCATCGGGGATTGGACCCAGAGCGGCCCGATTACAAAATAGAATCTAGTTATTTCTGTGTGAGGACAAGAGTTCACTTATGACCATTGTTTAGCATGGGCGAATTCTCGTTGAAATAAGAAGAGTACAAATGATAACGTAACGTTTTGTGTCGGGTTACTCGATTGACCAGAGTCGTGCTTTGAAGAATAGTTAATACAATTCGAGAGTCGGACTTTTGATTTTTTTTTCGTGTGTGCGCGTTTTTTTTCTTTTTTCAACTTTCACTTCTACAATATAGGCTCAGCTTTAACTAGAAAGGGAAAAGCATTAGATAAACAAAATAAATTTTCTTACCGGAAATGAGTTCACAACTTGAGATTCAACAACTAATAAAAAAAAGACCTTTTACTATAGAAACTATTGTTGTTGTCAGTGATGAAACAGATGTCATCATCTTCTGAAAGGAGTTATCTTTAGGGACGGACAGTGAAAGTGAAAGTTATTTGTTTTTTAAGCAAAAACTGAATTTTTCAAATGATTGAAAAAAAAAAGAAAATCTACCAAAAATCAGAGAATTATCCAATCTTAATCAAATTTTCAGTATTTATTAATTAACTAATTTATTAATTAACTAATTTATTAATTAATAAATGAATGTTAATATAAAGTATTGATTTTATTAAACAACAAAACTTATAGATTTTTTTAGGTTACTTAAATTACTTTACTCCACCCTGTTGGATTGGCAACTGAATTATTCAGTGAATATAGTTCCCCTCAACCAAATGGTGATAAGGCCATCGACCTGATCACCGCACTACGTGATAATTACTGCGCTGCAGAGGTATCACGTGACATGAAAATTAGGCGCCAAATTTGTTCTTTCAAAATTGTATCTTCAGTCCGAGAATAAAAGTTGTGCAATACGCACATATTATTGTTACCCCATTCTATTCTTGTCTTTTCTTCTATGTCTTCGTGACTCATAGTCTACCACGATGTTACGCTCTACCTCTCAAAGCTTAACAGGTTATGTGCCCAGCTATGCAAACCACAGACTAATGTTTCAGGGAGATGAAAGAAAGTATGAATTATGGGAAGTGAAGTTCCTTGGCTACATGCGGACTCAAAAACTGTACAGCACCATTACAGCAGGGAGCGAAGCTGAAATAAATCAAAACAAGAACGCTGAAGCTTTTGGTGAACTAGTACAATACCTTGATGACTGAAGTCTTTCGTTGATCATACGAGACGCGAATAACGATGGCAGAAAAGCATTAAATATCCTAAGAGAACATTATCTGTCACGTGGAAAGCCAAGAATAATTTCATTGTACACGGAATTAACATCGTTGCAAAACAAGTCAAATGAAAATATTACAGACTATGTAATAAGAGCGGAAAATGCTGCCACATTCCTAAAAAATGCTGGAGAAACGATAAGCGATGGATTACTGATCGGAATGATTACAAAGAGATTACTGAGTGGATATAAGACATTCACCACGGTAATAACACAGAGAGATACACCTTTTCAGAACTTTAAAACTGCTCTAAGAAACTTCGAAGAAACTGAAAAACCCCTAGGTGAAAGCGCGAACGCAGTAATGAGTATGAGAGAAAAGAAATATAACAGCCAATCAGCAACAATTTCCAGACCAAATAAATATAACAAAAACGAATTCAATGGATCATGCTTCTTATGCGGGCGATATGGACATAAATCCGAAAATTGTAGAAAACCCGCACGCTGGTGCAAAAACTGCAAAACACGAACACATGACACAAATTTTTGCAGAAAAACGCAAGATAGACACTCAAACACCGAAGGGAATGCGATAAAACACGTATCAGATAAGAACACTTCTTATATTTTTTCTGTTAATAACGCTAGTGACTCTTCATATCTTGATTTATTAGTCGATTGTGGGGCCACAATCCATATTTTAAACGACGAGTCCAAGTTCGATAAAGAATTTGATTCCTCCCGCCATATTGTTGAACTAGCCGATGGAAGCCGATACAATAATTTGGCGCTAAAAAGGGAGGATGCTTCTATTAAAATGACTGATACGAATGGAAGGATACATAATAACATCTTAAAAACGCTTTATATATACCTTCTTTTAATAATAATATCTTTTCAGTACAAGCGGCGACAGAAAAGGGTGCTTACGTTGAATTTAAACCTAACTCTACAACATTAAATACTAATGGAACTTAAATTTAATATATATAAGAAAGGTAAACTATATTACTTAAATAATGTAACTTCTCCGAAGAAAATAAAACATTCGCTAGAAAAGTGGCATAGCATAATGGGACATTGCAACATCGACGATATAATTAAATTAGAAAAAACTGTTTCTGGTATACAAATTAGTGACAAAAAACAATTTAATTGTGAAGTGTGCCCACAGGCAAAAATGCCCCAATTCAAAAATAAAATACCTGACAAATGAGCAACAAAAGTACTCGAACTAGTACACATTGATCTAGCAGGACCGATAGACCCCATAGCAAAGGATGATTTTAAGTACGCATTGGGGTGTATAGATGATTATTCCGGTCTCATAGTCACCTACATGTTGAAAAGTAAAAGTGACGCAGTGGAAGCCTTCGAAAGATTTATAACTGACGTTGCCCCGTATGGAAATATAAAAACAGTAAAGAGCGATCAAGGCACGGAATTTACTTCTAAAATCTTCGAATCGCTACGAATTAAAAATAAGATACATCATCAAAAATCGGCGCCCTACTCCCCCCACCAAAATGGTACAATCGAAAGAGCATGGCGCACAATTTTTGAAATGGCTAGGTGCATGCTAAAACATGCTAACCTTCCAAAATATATGTGGTCATACGCTGTTATGTCCTCAATGTATATTTGTAACCGATGTTACAACAAACGTATTAACAGCACGCCATACCCATTTTTTATGGCGATAAACCAAATATATCAAATATGCACTTATTTGGAAGCATTTGTTACGCATACGTACAAAACCCCCAAAAATTGGAAGACCGAAGTAAGGAGGGAATTTTTGTAGGATATGACAGAGGTAGTCCGGCCTACTTAATATATTTTCCGGAAACCGGTGAAATTTTTATTTATTTACTGTCAAAATAGTAAAATTTACAGATAAATTTAAAGATAATATAAAAGAAACAGACGAAAGTGCTACAACTGAAAATATTCAAACAGTTGAACCCGAAACAGAAGTAGTAACTGAAAATATTGGGAGAACAAAAACCTGCCCAAAATATCTTAATGACTACTATGTGGAAGACGAAAATAATGACGCAATAAAATACACGATAGATTATTGTTACCACATAAGAAATGTACCAAGTACATACGAAGAAGCGATAAATTCCGATAGTTCTGAAAACTGGCAGAAGGCCATGAAAATGGAGATGGACATTTTAAAAGAAAATAAAACATTTGAATTAATTGAATGACCTCAGAATAAAACCCTAATCCCAGCACGATGGGTGTATACTATTAAAACTGATGAAAATCAGGGAGAGATATTTAAGGCAAGACTAGTGGCAAAAGGTTATGCCCAAAAGCCAAACGTAGATTACGAAGAAACATTCTCACCAACAGCAAAATTAACTTCAATAAGAATGTTGATGCAAATCGCGGCACAATACGATCTAAAAATACATCAATTAGACTTAAAATCAGCCTATCTAAACGCACCGATAAATTTGGAACTTTACATGGAACAGGCAAAAGGATTTGAAATAGAAAATAAAAACAAAACCGGTAGATTAGTGTATAAATTAAAACAATCACTATATGGTTTAAGATAAAGTGGTAGAAATTGGAATAATTTGTTACACACACATCTAATAGAAAATGGATTTAGTCAATCATTGGCAGACGTTTGTGTTTATACACAATATAATGACAAATAAACAATTATTATTGTATGGGTAGATGACATACTAATAGCGACAAAATGTAACGAAAATATGATAAATACGAAAACTATTCTAAAAGAAAAATTTTAAATGACAGATCAAGGCAAAATTAAATATTTTTTAGGCATAGAATTTACATATGAAAACAAAACAATATACATGCATCAAAAACGATATCTTCAAAAATTATTAGAAAGATTTGGAATGAAAGATTGTAAACCTAAATACACACCTAACGAAAATAATATTAACAAGTTATGTAACAAAACTAGGAAATTAGCAGACGAAAAGCTATATAGAGAAATTGTCGGAAACTTAATATATGCAATGACAGCCACCAGGCCAGACTTATGTTTCATAGTAACAAAACTATCACAATATATGAATAAACCATATGGAAATCACATGCTGTTAACTAAACATGCCCTAAGCTATATAAAAGCCACAATCAATCAACAATTAATATTCAAACCCACTAAAAGTACTTTAAACATCATAGGTTTTTGCGATGCAGAGTGGGCAAACTCACAGGGTAGACGAAGCATAACTGGATATGGATTTAAAATCTCAGACGACGGGCCATTAATTTTGTGGAAAACACGAAAACAGTCCACAGTCGCGTTATCTACTTGCGAGGCTGAATATATGTCAATCAGTGCAGCCACACAGAGAGAAAAATACCTAAAAACACTAATGACAGATTTATTTAACGAGAAAATCGATACATTCTCATTATATTGCGATAATCAGAGCGTGATAACCTTAGCCAAAAACCCCGTAAATCACCAAAGATCAAAACACATAGATATTAGATTTCATTTCATTAGAGACGAATTACAAAATAATACGCTTGAGTTAATTCACGTTGCAAGTGAAGAAAACATAGCCGATATATTTACCAAACCAGCAAATAGATTTAGAAATGAAAAATTCAGCCACTTACTAATGGGACTCTGAAAACAAAGAAAACAAAAACAAAACAAGCTTTCTTTAATAGTTAAAACAAAAAAAGGTGTTTTTTAAGGCCTATAAATGTTTACAAAAAAAAAAAACTTTTGAAAACTATTGATGACACGACAAATATACAAACAAACTTTTATATTGTGAACAAAAAAAAATTGTTTTAAGGCCTATGAATGTGAAAAGTGTTAAAACAAAAAAAAAAACATTACGAATATATATCAGTTGAAGGGGGTATGTTGGATTGGTAACTGAATATAGTTCCACTCAACCAAGTTGTGATAAGGCCATCGACCTGATCACCACACTACGTGATAATTACTGCGCTGCAGAGGTATCACGTGACATGAAAATTAGGCGCCAAATTTGTTCTTTCAAAATTGTATCTTCAGTCCGAGAATAAAAGTTGTGCAATACGCACATATTATTGTTACCCCATTCTATTCTTGTCTTTTCTTCTATGTCTTCGTGACTCATAGTCTACCACGATGTTACGCTCTACCTCTCAAAGCTTAACACACCCTTTTCATTTTGATGATGAAATACATCGTATTATACCCATAGTCGAAACTTAGTGACCACCATTATAAAGAGATAACATCTGAAGGTGCAAATGAAAAAATATTTTAACGGCAAACTAGTATTTAAAGCTCATTAGACATTTATTTTTTTTACATTTAAATTTCTGCTTTTCAGTATCATTTTCTACCGAGAGCTGCCTTTACATTTTTAAGTATTCTTTTGTAAATTAAATTTCGAGAATGAGGTAAGAAATAAAGTTATTTCCCCAGTTGTCTCCCTTTATTAAATAGTTAAACAAGAGTTATGGTACTTTGGGACTTTAAAATACAAATTTTGTTTCCAAATATTACATCTAACTTCAAACCCATAATTACAGAATCTAGACGTTATAATCAAGAAGACCAGAAAACATGGAGATTTTATTTATCCATTAAAGTTACAGTGATTTACATAATTTTAATGAATTAGGCACAAGGCCAAAAAGGTTTTTGGGATTGGGGAGGGTCAATGCTCTTGCTTGTCTATTTTCGGTGCTTCTGCATCGTTGTGTACATCTGAAATATCTCCGTCTTTAATTTAAAACAATGACATGAAAGTTGGATGAAAGAGGGAGATAACTACATAATCAAATAAAACTTCTCAAATCTGATTTTTCCAAAAATGGACATAAACGATATGAACCTTGAACACCTGTTATTTTTTATTAGAGATAATGGCAATGTAATTGCTGTTTTGCAAGCACACAGACTTATTTCAGGTGCCGATACCTGCATCTGTAGCGCTGAGATGAGACTTGTTACGGGACCGTGTTCCCCCGATTATGGACGTGTTCAGTAAATCAAGCAATGTTGCATGCAAAGACAGAGTAATAATTAATAAACAAAATGAAGTAGTTCAAATAACGTTTATTGAACGTGTGTTTACGTGGAATGGTGAAGTGTGTGATGTATGCATGTGTGTCGATGGAAAAACAGTCCTTGAATAGGTACGAGAAAAAATGAAACCGGCGTGGGAAAAGTCTTTGAAAGCCGTACACAAAGAAAATGAGTTGAGAACTCTTACCGTTGTTTGCCCACGTGTGTTGGTAGTTGTTATGCCGATGCTAGTTGAAAAGAAAAAGAGAAAAGCGTGATGCGAAACGCTAGTGTATTAGCGTCGTTCTACCGAGGCCAATTGACCAGAAGAGAAGAGTGAAACGGAACGTTAGTGTCAGCGTACTCCTGTCGAGGCTGGTGAAGAAGAGAGATGGATTTTCCGTTTGCAACGGTTTTTATAGTCAGAAGGGCAGATAACTCTGATGTCGCTTTACAGTGCCACCTGTCGGTGAAAAAGCGACACCTACCGGCAAACCGGTGTAGTTATGTTTTGAAAGGAGGAGGTGACTGCTACAGACTTATCCCAGACACAATTAGAAACGTCTCCCCCAAAAGTTTGAATTATCTCCCCTTTTTATGTCACTTTTTTAAATTAAAGACGAAAATACTTCATATGTACACAACGCCACAGAAGCACCCTATTTTCTAGCTAAACACAATCATCACAATTGTTCTATAGACTTAACCTATTTGAAATATCTCCCAGTGTTTCGATGATTTTATTTACAGAAAATATTTACAATTTGATGAAAAAATACCCCAAAAAGAAGGAAACCAAATAAAATGAGAACATTTTAAGAATAGACCTCTCACTATTTTCTCGTCTGTTAGAACTGAAAACAAATAGGTCGATCTCTAAGTAAACGTTTGATTAAAAAAATTATTAAACCAAGTATTTCGCCATGGTTTGTTGAAGTCATTGTTGTTAAATATGAAACGATGATTTAATTATAAAGCTTACCAAGTCGAAGTACTTTTCAACCTTTGACTTAAAAGGTGCTTAGTATTGACATCAACCAAAACTGAACATTGTCGGACAGAAAATCAATATTTAAGATCAGTGGCGTCTAATACAGACCAAATTTGGAGGTCAAATCGTATAGAAAACCCCCTACACGATATGAGTAGGAATAAGGATTATATATATATATCTTTATAAAGTTTATATGTTTATGTATATACAGGATTCACTCATAAACTAATTAATCCATCATTGTGAATTTTGGAACACAGCTGCTAGATGTAAGGCATCCAAATGTGGGTTATATTTAATTTAATTTGGTTTTATGCAAAGGCGGTAAGTTAAAATTCAGATATTTCCAGTTTTTGTTAAATTTTAACAATAGGTATTAGACATCAATTAATAAATATTCCCCAAATTTCAGTTTCTTTAGAGTATTTTAAAGGGTTTTTAGGGGACATATGGGCACAACCTCCCATTTGAAAATTCAAATATTTCAAATTTGCATTAAATTCGATCACTTATATCTTGATTTTAATCTTTGTAAAAGGACATAAAAGTGGTGCAAAATTGTTCTGTTCAGAAGCTCTATCTTAAAACATATAGAGCCCTTTATATGTGCAAAGGTATGCTATCTTGACTCAGTTCAGTTTCAGAATTGATGTCTGAAAAACCATTTTTTGAGAAGTTGGTTTTTATGTTATATATATATTTATATATATATATATATATATATATATATATATATATATATGAGGATAAAATGTACGATATGTCATAAAATGAAATGCTGTGAAGACAGGAAAAAAGACAAAAGGAAAAACAAATCAAATACATGAAAAAATAATACATGAAAAAATAAAAAAACTAGAGACTTTACTGGTTTCGTTCGGATCAACGAACGTCTTATGAAAAAGTAAATCTTCACTTTTTCTGAAGACGTTCGTTGATCCGAACGAAATGGGTAAAGTCTCTCGTTTTTGATGATTTTTTCCTGTATTTCATTTCTTTTTCCTTTTGTCTTTTTCACACACACACACATTATATATATATATATATATATATACGAGCAAATATGTGCTCCCTCTGGTCGCATATTTTTGCTAAGCTGAGAGGATGATATCATGATGAACTAACTACATATACTGACCCCAAAGGAGGAGGTAATGACTAAGAGGTTGATATAATGACGAACAAACGCCCCCCCCTCCCCCAAAGTAGGAGTTAATGCCTGGGATCATGATATCATGACAACAGAATAGATAATACACTACCTCTCCACACAAATAAGGAGAAGGTCACCCTGGGAAGATGGTATCGTGAGGAACGAATGTATACTATACAAAGAGGTGGTAATTGTAGAGTTATTCACTTGAACTTATTTGTATTTGTTTCCTTTTTCAGCTGTTGGCTGGCTTTGACGATACGTCTTGAGACTCGCGTTCTCCTTGATCTTCTTGTCAAACAGGGGGGAATGTATCGTGACGAATGAAAATATATTACACAGAATTAAATAAGCATAAACTGTTTTGATGTTAATATAGTTAGAATATGTGGAAAAAACTTTCGTATTTATTCATTGAGATAATATTGAATACAATGGCAACTTTCATTGTCCACGTGAAATGCCGAAATAAAAATTGGGCGAAAAAATATAGTCGCCATCTTTATAAAAAAAGAAATATGCTAATTAAAGAAGAACGATAACTTTGTTTCATAATTTTCTAGTTAAAAACGACATGTTTATAAACTTGAGTTATCGTTCTTCCTTAGCTAGCCTCTTTCTCGACTTGTTTAGATGACGACTATATTTTTCTGACCTAATTTTTATTTCAGCGTTTTACGTGTACGGTTAAACTTGACATAACAAAAACAAATATTAAAAACCCTAAGTTGTTGTTTTTTTACTAAAACATGGTTTAAGTTTAAAAAAATTTTTTTTTATGAGTAATGCCAAAACCTATTTCATTCTAAATAATTTACTTGACTGAAATAGTAATTAACCCTAAATAAAGAGTATTTTCAAAGTACTATTTCAGTCGTGTAAATTGAACAAAAATAAGAGAAAGGCCAGCATGGCTATTTTTTAATTTATTTATTTATTGGGGAGCGAAAAATGTACCCCACTCCCCACCTCGCGACGTCACCAGTTCGGCCGTTCTGCGTTCGGTTGGTCACTAGGTACTGCTCGGGGAAAAAGTTGCCGTTCTGATGAAGGCTGCCAGTGTTGAAACGCCTGGTCCAGCGACTACTCACTCCCACGTTGTGTTTGTTTATATCAGTGAGCAATCAACCAGGTTGGGTCAGCAACATTGTCTCGCTGTGAAGAGAAGGGTCATTTCATGCAGAACAGTTGAATGAAAAGAATTAAGTCTGTAACGACTTTGTCTGTTTGGTTTTCTTAGAAGAATTATTAAAAAAAAATAATAAAAAAATAATGTACACTGGTTTGTTTACAAAGCCAGGCCGTTCGATAATATCAAAGTTTAACTGCGTGTGTTAGTCAGATCGACGGGCGCTAATAATTCTGAGCGTCTTGATTGTTGTCAGCGAAAATTTATTCTAAGTTTGGGACGAGAAAAGAACATACACAAACTGATATGTCAGGTTCGGTGGGGAAGGTACAGAGGGAGATCCTTTGTCCGATTCTCTTGTAACTGACGGCCTCACCGACTGACGGCATCAGCGGCCGACAGCCTTTCACTTTCTCTCTGACTGTGACTCAACTGTCTTTGTAAACTGTTCTCGCTTGCCTTTTATCGAGTCATACTTCGCCTCTACCCGGGGGTTTTTCACGGTGGTCTCTGATTTATCCTGAGAAATAAATTTTATTGCGTTTATCCAGAGCTTCTATAAGCAATTTCGACACAGCTGCCAAATTCGTTTATGACCGCTTCACTCAACCACTTGTATCTTTGGCAAATAACTTGATCATAGGGAGTCTGATTTCAACAACAGCTGAGAGATATCAGGACTGTCCCGCAGGGTAATTAACCAGCGACCATCTTTCTAGAACGTCCACTTAAAACCAATTGACCCGAATCGAGAATTAACACTCGACTGTAATTTTAACTCTCGCTGAGTTCAGCTGTCAGTCTCATATCGACTTTGAGAAGTTAATTATTTTTTTCTTTATCTTTTGATAAGCCCCAAAAATAATAATTCGGTTCTCCTTTTCTCATCCCAGCTGTTCAATTCTGTCCAGAGACTTTTAAGGTTTCTTTCTGTCTATTCATACTAGCACAGTAATTGCACTATCGACCTTCGTAGGTCACGGTCAACTCATACCGGCACTGCCCAACACTGTCACAAAATGTTGATAACAGGATTTATTAAGAAGTGAAAGAAAACTTTAAATAAAAAACTTGTAATTTAAACAGAAAATTTAATTTTATTGGTTTGCATTTTAAGTGAAAAACGTTTTTATTTCAGACTATGTATATTTATAACTTTTCAGAAAAAATGTTTAGCTCTTATGGAGGAGGTAATTCCTGGGAGGACGGTATTATGACAACAAAACTGATTCTACATTACTCACACCCTTTAAAAGATATTTCGATTAAATCGATTCTTTTTAACGTTCATTTAAAAATGCCTAGTCACAAAAACATAACTGTTTTAGTGTTAAGATCAAAGTGTAGTATTTGTTCTCACATCTCAGCGACATTTGATGTTTTACTTAATGTCGGAAATGAATTATCTCTCTTGAAAATAAAATTCAAAAAAAGCTTTTAAAACGCTATTCTTTTTATAAAATCTCTCTTATTACAATTATTAATATAATTATGTATAGTTCTATCGATAAAATGATTACATATATAGAAGAAAATTTGACAATATAAATTCGAAATGTATATTACAGACTATTAATTTACTAGAAACTTTAAAAAAAAGAAATATGCAAATGAGCAATATGGAAATTTGTTTGAGGCAGTTTGGAGATGAGTATATATATGGTAAATAACCATAACCGGTTTTAATGTTAATATAGTTAGGATGGATGGAAAAAACTTTCGCATTTATTCATTTAGATATATAAAGATAGGTCTCTTAAACAAATTAAACGATCATTATGAACTTTGGAATGCAGCTGCTAGACGTAAGGGTGCATAATGTGGGCTATATTTAGTTTAATTTAGTTCATGCATAGGTGGTAAAAAGGGGGTAGAAGCCCTTTGTGAAAATTCAGATGCTTCTGATTATTGTGAAATTTTAACAAAAGGTATTAGATATAAATTAATACATCTTACCAAAATTTCAATTTCTTTGGAGTATTTTGAAGGGTTGTTCAGAGGCATTCTTGTTTTAAAATTGAATTTTATCCATATCATTAGGCACCAATTAAACAAGATTCTATGAATTTCAATTTTTTCTAAAGCGCCCCTCCCCTCCGTAAAAGCTTGAACTTTAAATTTTAGACATTTTTTAAAATCAAAATCAAGCAATGGATTTTGATTAAAATTGAAATAAGTATTCTAGACATAAGGTTTAGTAGCATTATATCTTGATTTTAATTTTCGTAAGGTGACATAAAAGTGGTGCAAATTTTATTCGTCCTGGGATGGGTATTCTTCTAGCATCTATTACTAATTTGGTTTCTGAAGCCGAAACTATACCCTTACTTCTATTAGTATTGTATTATCATACTCTCTTTTAATGCTCAATTCAGTTTACTATACTATTTCAGACTAATGTACTATCTTTCAATGTTCAATTCAGGGTGGGAGGGGGATAGTGTAGCATCTGTTTTGTTGTCATAAGACCATCCTCCCAGGTACTACCTTCTCCTTTGGAAGAGGGAATTAGTGTAGTGTCTGTTCTCTTGTTATGAGACCAACCTCCCAGGAATTACCTCCTCCTTTGAAGGGGTAGCATATGTCAACACGAAATTATCAGCGGCTGTTCATTAGCAAACTCAACACTTGCATTATATATACTAGTATATATAAATATAGTGAAGAGTGTGTTTGTATGTGTGCCTCTTTCAGGCTAAAACTACAAGACGACCATTGTTTTAATATTCTGCATGAATATTCATAGAAGGTCGCATTAAATTCACTTCAGAGGTCATTTGAGGTCACTAAGTGTCAACATGTTCAAATATTTTTCATTCTATTAGAAAAGAATCATGTTTATATTCAACTAATTTTCGAACTGATAAAACCTGTCGTAGCTGACAATGTATATAGCAGCCATTGACCTATAACTGTTTGGTCATATTTGGTAAGTATGAGAAGGGATTAATTTTTATTTATTTTTCTGTGACATGGGCACTCCTACTGCCACCACAAACAAGCTTATTTCATTGAATAAATAACAACTTTTAAAGAATAAGACATGTAGAAACACATGGAGGCAGCATACAGCTGGCGACTAATTACTGGCAGCTTAAAATCAACATTCCTACCATAAAATCAACACCCGTACCATACCTTTATAGAGTATTGATTTACTCCTCTCCAGGAGTTAGGCACAAGGCCAGTTTTTATCTTACTCCCACAAGTAAGATGTGACCCAAGGTCGGGTCAGGAAAGTGGGGTTTAAAAATTGCCTGGGCATAAACTTACTCCTCCTCAAAGAAGGGAGGCGAAGCCTGGGAGGGTAGACCTCCTAGAACTGCACAGGACAGACCCATAGACCGATGTAAATCAAGCCCCGAAGGCCAAGACAATACCAGTCTATAGGGTGCAGTATCCATCGGAACAGATACTACACTTTGATCTTAGCCAAAAGGCCAAAGTAGCCAGTATTCCATCACCTTAAATCCAAAGAGAAACAATATTCAGAACAGAAAAATACAAACAAATCAATGACAACAGATGTCTATTCCATAATCACCACAAAGAATCGCAAAAGCCTTGCTACAGAGCAGCCTACAAATTGGGGAAGTAATATGAATCAGGGCCTTCTGATCAGGTCACTTCGAGGGCTGGGTTACATAAAACTGGGAACAAACCAGGGACCGTTAGATTTTCAATATACCAGAACAACAAACAAGCAGTAACCCCTCTTCTTCACCGTGGTAGGGACGGTGGAAACGTGGTAGTGTTAGAGCTATGCTGTCTGGAACTCCAGTTTCTGGCAGAGAGGTATGACACCAAGCAGCACTAGGATCCATCATCCTCTAATCGTCTCTGCCTCTGCAAAGATGTGTCAGGCGCAGAACCGCAAATCAATGAAGTAAAAGTGTCAATGTTGCTTCTGCACAATTCCTTTGTGTGTTCTGAGCCAAATCTTCTCATCTGAACCAAACCTTCCCCGACTTCGCATGCAACGACTGAGCCTTGCTGCTCTCAGTGTCAGGAGTAAAACCCCGCAAATTGCAGGTTAACGAATAGCTGTGACCAACGAGGAAAAGTTCATGCAGACCAGACAATCTTGCGGCACAATGTTCGTAATGGTTGTTTTGTTTTACAGCATATCAACCCTTTTCAAGTTATTTAATGCCGAATCCGGTCATTTTGGTAAAAGTTTTCATGCTTCAAGTTCTTTATATGTTCAAATATTTATTCATGGTGAAAGGGGGGAAGAGAGGGCGATGAGGGAGGGGAGGGAAAGGGGGAAGGGGAAGGATGGATGGAAATTATTGTTTTTTGTTTTGGATTTTGGAGAACATGATTGAGTTTTCCAAAGAGAAAAACAACAATAAAATATCAATGTTTGGTGCATTTTGGGTCAGGAAGATGATATCTTCAGACAGCCTGATCTAGTAGCACCAGGATACACAATATTCGTGAGTTCTATGCAGAAGTCTGACTTACTTAACAACAACAGCAACAATAGACGGATGAAAACAACAGGATCCCTGGAAATATAAACAGCTCACGAAAGAGAATCATTTATATTACGCTTAATTATATGAATGTCATCGGTGATTGACATGCAAAATGACCCATCTGCCTAGTTGAATCTCTGACTATTTGTTTACAAGCAAGCATTCCTCGGTTTGTGGCGGACACATTTGTTTTAAGAAAAATACAGCCCCCCCCTCTTTCACCGTAAACATAGCACACAAGGTGTTGGTGCTTCACCCAACAATGTCGGCTGTCACCACCAGAGCCATTTTGCATATCAGCCTCATTAAATAGTGTGAAAATGATTGACTACCCTTCCCTGGTGAGTCAACCTTTGATAGAAAAGACTGGATAATCCTCCTCCTCCTCCTCCTCCTCCTCCTCCTCATCACCATCATATTTAGTTTACGTCCGTTTAACCTGTGGCATAAGTTGGATGGTTTCTAAACTAACCTATTTCTGGCCAGGTCTTTATTTTTCCCTTTTACTCTAATGTCCATCTTTATCACTTCCTCCCATGTTTTCCTTTCCCTGTGAATTGACCCTACTACTTCAGTTGTTCTACACCTACTAACCCAAGAACTCTCATCCATTCTTTCAATGTGACCAAAGCAACAAAGTCTCCTGTTCTACACACATCTCCCTATACTTTCTAGATTTAATCTTTCTCTGAGGTCTTTAAGACTCACTTGTATAATTCTCATATCGTTTCTTGCTTGTTTTGGGAAAATACAACTATTCTCTTCCACTGTAGACACAACACACAAGGCGGCAGTGCTTAACCCAACGAGGATGGCCGTCAACAGTAACTGTGAGAAATTGATTTTGCATATCTGTTCCACTACATAGTGGGAAAATGATTGATTACCCCTTCCTGATGGGTCAAACGCTGATAGAAAGGACTGGGTAATCCTGAATAGAGCAATAGGTGAGTGAAAGTGGGCAAATTTAGTTTAGATGGAAGTACAGAATCTGTTCTGATGATACTATACTTCATCTGCTCTGTCCTCTGTCAGTGAAAGAGAAATCTTTCTAGATTGAGGCAAGTTTTTATTTTTGTCCCAATCCAGAGTGACCTTTTTCGGTAACTCGGACTTTCCCTTACACTAAAAACAGACCTTGTGTTTAACTCTTCCCTCGTGGGAAGGCAAGTAAATAGGGATTCTCAAACTAAAAAGACACAAAATGAGTTTAAAATCAATTTTTAAGATACAATATAAAAAGGCTGTAAAAGTTTAAAAAGAGAAAAAGTTGACAAAAAAAGAGAGGAGGAAAGAAAAGAAAAAGTGTGAGGGGAGATAAAAAAAAGAAGGAAGTTAATGAATGGAAAGAGAGAGTAAGAGAGAAAGGGAGAGGGATAGAAGCACTAAGAAGAGGGAAAGACGGGGGTGGGTCTTTATAAAAGAGAAAGAAATGGAAAGTAAAGGAAAGAGAATAGAAAGAAAGAAATGAGAGGAAGAAAAGGTGCAGATGAAAGAACGTGGAAGAAAAGAAAGAAGAGATCATATATATTAATACTAGAAAGAATACCCAACTCAGGATGGGTTTATAATACTGAAACATCTTTCGACCCTTTAATAAGTAGAGGGAAATTGTGCACAAAATACTTCAAAACAGCAACTGCGATGGTGAAAACTGTGAAAACAGCTTAAGTGTTCAGAATTTTTTTTTATCTTGTTCTTATTTACTTGCCTCCCCACAAGGGCAGAGTTAAACACAAAGTCGGTTTTTAATGCGGAGAAACTCCAGCTCCTCGAAAAGTCATTTTAGTTTCGGACAAAAATAAAATCTTGCCTCAGTGTAGAAGGATTTCTTCACTATATTTTTCTCACAACATCGCATTCCGCTAACTTTTTCTCAACTACCTTGTTTCCTGTTCAATCATCTTTTTCTCCGATCTCTCTTCATCAACATTGCTCTCTGAAAACTCAAACTCGACTGTGCAAAATGTTGCATGTGAAAACAAACATTGTCATCTGCTTCTTCCAATTTTTCTTTCTCTTCCTTTTCACACCATACCCTTCTCTTCTTTCCTTCCTACTAATGTCCTGTTAAGCAAAGTCGGCAAGCAATAAAAAAAAAGGAAATAAACAAAACTACCAAGATAGTCAAATGCTGCATAGCCTCCCCTCTTTCTCACCTGCCTGGTGATGTTAAGCAAGATAGAGAGAAAGAAGTAGACAGCATGATATGCTATGATTGCCATACCTTCCTCCTCTATTCTCCTTATGAGCCTAACGATTTGGTTAGCTGTGACACGATCATTCGCGTACCAAGTAAGTAGGTATCGGCGTGGATGTTGAAACACATGCTGGATACGTTCATTTGGTTTGCTGCAGCAAAGTTGACAAGTCTTTCACCATTAGCACATTAGTCTCCAATCGCAAATCGTCCAAGGATATGACTGTTGCTGATGTTTGGGCATTCAAATCGCCTGCTATAATTAGAAGATCATTCAAAGGTACGCGGTCAGCAGTAGCCTTCAAGTTGTTGTAGAAAGAGTAATGATATAGAGTCGATGCTTAGGGCTCAACTGTATGACCAGTTGAACAGCAAGATAAGTCAGACTGCCAAGCACATCAAAATGCCGGTTTATAATAAGGCTAGAATGTTCCATTATGCTCAGAAGGGAAAGTCCATTCTCTGTGTTCTGATTGGCTGAGATTCATAAGTGGCCATTCTAGTGTATAAATGTTCATTCATTCGAATAAGTATTCTTCTATGAGATGGATGCCAGTTGAGGCCTTTATGCCGGTAAGTGTTAGTTTGATTCTATATCTCCCCCCCCCCCTCAGTACGCGAACGCAATGGTCTTTGGGGAAGAATGAGTTCCTTCTGGCCTGGTTGATTGGACAATGCCCGGGCAGATTTCACTGGCATTGGTTTAGCAGTGCTGGGTGGTGTTAGGTGCCTCGGCGATGTCATTACATCTCCTCTGTTATGCGGCAATGGTGTACCAGGTGTATGGGAATCCCAAGGCGTTGGATTGGAAGATTCAGGCAAAGCACTGGGAATAGAGGATGGAATTACAAGTGTTGCAAGTTTTCTGAGGAATCTGCGGTTTCGCAAAGTGATTCTGCCTAACCCATCAATACAACCTGTTGTGTCCCATCGACAATTGTTTGCACGTTGTAGTGATACTCTTTCTCCTTCTTGGAATGGGCATAAAGTATGCACTGTGCGATTGTACCGCTGAGATAAGCTTATTTCACGGTTCCTAGCTGCAGCTATCCATTTTGTATGTGGTTTATATAGTGCGGGTTGGGATGGTATGAAGTCACGAAGTTGGTGGTGGAGCAAGAGTTGTGCTGGGGATAGACTAATACCTTGGATAGGGGTGTTGCGATATTGCAGGATGGCTCTGGCAACACTCATTATTCAATGAGCCCTGGGGACCTGTATTTCCATGAATTATCCTCTTCGCTGTTTTTACAGCTAACTCTGCTCGGCCATTAGATTGAGGATATGCCACTGAGGACTGTCTGTGCTTCATACACCATGTTTTGAGGAACTGCTGAAACATGTTGGAATTAAAAGGTGGGCCACAATCGCTACTAAGTTCTTCTGGGGTGCCATATGTGTGGAATAGTTTCCGACAAATAGATATTAGTTTTGAGGTGATGACATGACCTGGTTTAAGATGATACAAAATAATCCAGCCAGTGAGTCTGTCTGCACAGACAAGTTATGCAATGTGTCCGACGTAAAAAAGGTCCATCACTATCTGCTGGAAGGGCCAATCTGGAGCTTGGGTTAATACAAGTGGTTCAGGTGGCTGACTTGGGGCAATGCTTGTGCAGATGAGGCAATTGGCTCGAAAGTTGCATATTGATGCATTCATACCGGGCCAATACACCGATTCATTGGCACAGGCTTTCATGCCAACCACGCCCTGGTGGGCTGAGTGTAGATAACATAGTACTTTTCCTCTTAGAGATTTGGGTACCATGATTCTCGCATCTATCAGTGCTAAGTTCCTGTCGGTACTTAGTCGATGGCGTACATCCCAGAAGTTACGGATTTCCGGTTCAGTAAGTGAATGTTTGGATGGAAAACCTAGTTGTATTGTGTTGATCAGAGTCATGCACGTACATGATCAGCTGACAGGATTGTATCGTCTTTAAAATCGTTCATGGCCTGCTAGGTTGCTACCTCCACCATAGCATCTATTTTATCCGAGAGATGGATGTCTTCAGAGGAAGGGTGTGTGGAAGATAGGGATGTAAGGGCACTCATTGTAGGGACTGGGTTGCGAGAGATGGCATTGAAATCCTGATGCAACTTTCCTGGGCAGTGTTGGATGGTAAAAAAATACCTGAGTGATTTCTCTTTAAGCTTAAAGAGGCGTGGGTTATGTATCTTGCTCAGGTCCCTGTCGCCAAATACTCCAAGTAAGGGCTGGTGGTCTGTTACTACTATTACGTTAGGGCAGCCCATAATGAATATACAGCATTTGTCTAATGCCCAGGCGATTGCTGCTGCTTCGCCTTCAATGGGTACATATCAGCGCTCCGCATCTGTGCAAAATCTGCTGCCTGCAAATACGATGTGCCAGCCCTCAGGACAACATACCGGTGCTTTCTCAGTAGAACATATACAGTGTTTTTGTAATAGCAGGAAACCCATACCTTCTTTACTCCAGTCTGTAGCAAGGCATGTTGCTCTGTTAATATCAAAGGTCGTTAAACCCTTTTTTACCAAATTCACAATGATTTGCCTGGATGTGAAAAATGCATTCTTGAGATCCTGATTCCAAATGAAACATGAATTTTGTTTGACAAGGTCTCGAAAGGGAGACATTATGGGGCTTAGGGAATGTGCCCATGCTACTTGGTTAACTAATCCAAACCAAGATCTTGCATCAGTTATATTCTTTGGGATAGGAAAGTTGGCAATTGCATTGAGTAAATTCTCCGAAGGGGCTACTCTTGATGATGTTATTTGAAGGCCTCCAAACTGAACCACATCTTTGCTAAATTGGAATTTATTTTTGTTAAGGACAATTCCAGTTTTTGCGCAAAGCGATACGTAGTCAAATGTATGATAGAAGGCATCTTCTATACTGTTGTCAAAAAGTAGCGTATCCTCAACGACCTTCACTTTGCGAGGAATGTCCTTAATGATCTCATCATATCTACGCGTATAGGCATCATAGGTATCCCTGAGGCATGCGGATTGAGAGGGCTTCTCCCATTGTCGCGATCCCTAGCTCTTTCAACATGGCCCAATCCATCATTTGCAGGTTCTTCCTTGTCAGCTTTTCACTTGCAAATGTGGCAGTATAAGTTCGAGCTGAACTAGCAGAGATCCCTGCTTTGAGGAGGTACTGCTCCCAATCTTCAGAATCCATATATCCTGTTCGTAGCGCCATATAGAGTCGATGCTTAGGGCTCAACTGTATGACCAGTTGAGCAGCAAGATAAGTCAGACTGCCAAGCACATCAAAATGCCGGTTTATAATAAGGCTAGAATGTTCCATTATGCTCAGAAGGGAAAGTCCATTCTCTGTGTTCTGATTGGCTGAGATTCATAAGTGGCCATTCTAGTGTATAAATGTTCATTCATTCGAATAAGTATTCTTCTATGAGATGGATGCCAGTTGAGGCCTTTATGCCGGTAAGTGTTAGTTTGATTCTATAGTGGGGTGCTGAACGGATAGTGTCAAAGCTATGCTGTCAGGTACTTAAGTTCCTGGTAAGGCTACCCAAGGCGGATTTGTATGACACCTTGTGGTATTAGGACCACAACCCTGCTTATCTGAGCTTTGACAAAATATTAACAAGCATCTGATCCGGCAACTGGCGTCTTCAAATTGTCTTGTCTCTGCATCTGTCGATAATCTGTGGCAAACAAGGAGTTCTGCCAACAGGGATATACTTGCAGCTGGGGACTGCTAGTAAATTTACTACTCTCAAGATACTCCATACATTCTTCCATGCTTCTCTCACAACATATGATAAATTCTGGTATTGCATTCACAGAAACTAACACGCTCGCTGCCCCAGTGATGCGAGTTTCAAATCAGCAAACTGGGATGATCATGAGACATAGTAAAGGCTACTTTTTGTCTATTGGAATGTCAGAACCTTGATGCAGAAAGAAACCCAAGCGTTCACAATGTACTTCCTCTTCAAGTACAACATCGACATAACCTGTCTCTCAAAAGTCAGACTTCCTCATATGAGCTGATGTAAAATCAAAGTCCCTCAACATGACATCTCATATCACCTCTACCACAGTGGTTCGACTAGTCTTCATGGAGTTGCCTTCGCTCTTAATGCTTGTGCCAATGCATCAGTCCTCGAAAGATTTGGTTCTAAATATCAATGTTATTGCTGTCTAAGCTCCCACCCTTAGCGCTGATGATCAAAGTCTCACTGTAAAGACTTCCATGAGAAATTGCGTCGCACAACAACCTCTCAACTGGTACGGCCACATCACCTGTCATCAGTCATCTGAAACGCTCCAAAGTGTGTCCCACATCAATGTTAATGCCCCAAAGCTGCATGGTAGGTTGCTTAAGACATGGAGGGGATTAGTTAATGATAACAAAATGGCAACAGACAGAAGTTGGAAGTCATTCACGAAACGTCTAATCTCAGCATGAGACACGAAGAAGAAAAATGAAATAATAATATTGCTTATTCAAAAGATAATTTTTATTTTAAGCAAATCATACATGCCAGATGTACTACGGTGTGAATAAGTTACTTATTAAACCAAGATTGAATCTGTTGAGACTTTTCAGCCAAGTGTTTTGATTCAGAGCCATTTTTTTCTCATTAAGTCCATAACTTTTTCTTCTTTTTCATTGTCCACTTTTGATTTGGTTTCTCCTAATTTCCGGCAAAAGAAAAACATGATTCAACACAGTTAATGTCTCGACTACTGACCATCTGCAACATGTCTTCTTCCTTTTTCTTTTTTGTATTTTTGTTGGCCAATTAGTTCAATCTTTTCCTTACATCTTTTATGGAACAACTGTGATAATTACAGGACAACAGAAGGATCGCATGTGAAGAAGGCATTATTAATGGTCGGACGCAATGGAATCCCTCAGTTCAATTAACCAAATCAAATGGAAAATCAGGAAGAGGAGAAAATAGATGAAAATGACTTTCAGGATTAAATTAACAGTAATAATAGCAACGTTCCTACATTAGTATGACTGTGATAACCCATTACTCCCTATTTGCCATCATGGATTAACCCAAATATGAAGAGAAACGTGTTTAATATTTATATGATATCATTAAAGTTGTTTTTTTAAATTTTATTTTCAAGCCCAACAATTCAAGAAGTTACTATTTTTTTTTACATTTTAATACCATATTTTTAAACATTATGTACACTGGAGAAAATATGCTAAATATACCTTAGAATTTTTTTAAATAATAAGAGAAATGTCTTTAATCTCGCTTCCACAAAATATAGCAAAGATATTATTAAGTTGATGAATTATCATCATCATCATTATTGTCATCATGTTCAGTTTAATGTCCGTTTTACATGCTGACATGTGTTTTCAGAAATTTACTTCTAAACTAACATACCTCTGGGCAAGTCTTTATTTTTCTCTCAAGTCCATCCTTATCACTTCCCCCCATGTATGCTTTGACCTTCCCTACTAACTGACACTACTACTTTCTATATCTATTAACCCAAGGACTCTCATCCATTCTTTCAATGTGACCATACCAACGAAGTCTCCTGCTCTGCACACATCTCCCTATACTGAGGTCATCAGATTTAAGCCTATCTTTAAGACTCACATTACACATACATTGTATCATTCTCATATCATTTTTATTCATGCAATGCATGTCCTCAACCCTAACGTGTCAAATTTCATTTTCATACATCATCACACTGCATACACATGCCTGATAGACTGATAGATGAAGAACCAATAATAAGACAACTCAGACAAATAGAAAGTGTAATTACAGTGTAATTTACACAGCGCCAACTAGTTATATATATATTTATTTATTAGCTGGTGTACCTGTTTCAGGAATGGTTCATAATACTGGGATACTCATAGAACTTTTAATAAATCCAAGTGGGTCAGACCTCAAAATACTTAAAACCAATCAAAAATATTTGGTGAAAACTGTGAAATTAAAGCTTACAAAATTGAAATTATGAATATCGTGGCATCGAAAAATGATTGAAATTTACCCCAATTTTTTGAATCTGTAAAATTTTTTATTATTTGACTTTAAAATTAAAAGTAAAAACTTTTAACGCAGAGGTTTTATATTTCTCAAAAGACTCTAATATATATAGTGTTTAAGTAGTTTGCTTGAAGCATTTTATGTAGTGTATAGATAGATGTTAGAAGTCCGTGATAATGCAGAAAACTGAATAAAAGAAGAAGAGGAGAGAAACAAAAGTGACAAAAAGAAGAAGAGATGTTGTGTTTTGGTTCTTGGGGGTTGAAGCCGGTGGTGAAGCCATCACAAGAAAGAAAAAGAAGGAGATAATGAAAAACATGCCAAGTGAACCATGAGGGAAAAATAGATTCATGCCATTCCAAAACGTTTATGTCTCGATTAGAATGGAAACACAAACTAAATACTGTTACCATTTTTATGCTAAGACGAAGCAAAGTCTATAAACGTCTTGTCTTTATTTATAACAAAAACAAAAACGCCGCCTAGGCAAGATAAAAAAAACTGGCATACAAGGCTGATAATTTTGGCTTAAGCTTTCTGCTTTAAAGACAACAACTCACTGTATAAAAAAAATAACGAAATAATATCGAAACACTTAAACAGAGGTGTCGCCAAGATCAAGTCCAAATGAAAAAAAAATGTCTCTCTCAACTGTATAACAAAAACGTTGTTCAGTTCAACATAAAAAAAAATCCAGCACTATTCTCTTCTTTCGTTCGCTTTCCAATCCCACGTTCAGAACGATCTTCACTTAACTGACCGAATCTTCATTTTCCCTCTCTTATTGAAAAAAAATGCATGCAAACCAACTTAATTTGCATAAATCTCTCACTCGACACCGCTGCCCGGATCTTCAAATAAAAACCTTATTTGACTTTCTGACGCCTTTCTCCTCCCACTCCTCTTTCTATTTTTTTTGTCGTCAGCGAGCGTTTTCGGGTTCGCCCCACACACACAGCATACCAGACGCTGCCTCTTTGAAAGGCGCCGACAAGTGTCTGCATTTACGTCAATCGGCCGCTCTCCGTTACACTCACGTTCTTCATATATATTACAGAAACAGGCAGACATTCTGGTGGTAAATGAAAGAAAAAAAATCATGCCTTTATTTTAATGTGATTTCCTCATAAGCTTAAAAAAGGGTCATATTTTGGGCTTTATATTTAAAAGTTGTAAATGGAGTTCCCAATTTCAGAAGGAGCACAAAAAAGCAGACTCTTTTCAAACATTTACGCGTTTTCTGCTCTTGAGTAAGAAAGCATTTGTAATAATTTTTCCATCTTAGCTGTTGTGTTTTCACATCAAATTCTAGTTGTCATTATTTATTATTACAGATTAAATATTTGATTAAAACATTTATCATGGTAAAACTGTGTCATTTTTCAACTTGATTTGAAAGCACAGCAAGAGATTGATCTGATGAGCAGGCCACCACTTAATGTCGTCTGCTTAAAAGGATTTAAGAAAAGATCAAAACTCGTTAAATCTTCAGCAACAAATCTTTCCATAATCCGTTGGAAAAGTCGAGACATATCACAAGAATAAACATTTTTGTCAAGTATGGCTCCATATAAGCCATGTTGTCATGGAAACCAGGTTTCATAACCCATAACATCTGTTAGCATGCCAATACTTATCGAATGGTAACCTATCAATATTTAATGCTAGCATAGGAGTCAAATACTATATTTTCCAACCAATTACAAAGATCAAAACACACCTACAAAATATTAACAAACAGTTTACTGGCTTAATTAGCATAAGAGTAGGAATGTGTGTATATATAATTCTCTCTCTAAGAACACGGTAAGAAATAAGCTTGACTAGCTACTAAAGAGGCTAACTTTACACTTCACAACAATGGCGTCACTGACAAGATTTCAATTGTCTCTCGAGGATTCCGACTTTTTCGATACATAGCTACAATGTTTTGCTGCTAGTGCAAGAACTAAAAGTTTGAAAGATAACAAGGAAACGGGAGGAGAAAATGAAATAACGGATTTATTTATGGCTACAGCTTAATGTGATGCCATAATGAAAGTATTCCACAAACCTGAAAGACCTGACTTTCGAAAAAATAAGTCAGATCATAAGAAGAAATATGAAATCCAAGAAAAGAATTATCCAAAGTCACAACATTGAGAATGCTAAGATGGGCAATAAGATTAACGGTATTTGACTTTGATATAAAATATGTCAAAAGAAATTCAATTCCGCACATAGCTGCACTATCAAGTTTGCAATTTTACAAGAAGTCAAAAGATAAAATAGAAGAATTTGAAGATACATTCTTACATTGGGTAGAGACTGATGTTTTGTCTTTAGATGGTTGTGGAAACTTGACATGATTCAGTGCTAAGTAGAATAACATATAGAAAAGAAAAAAACATATGTCAAAATTGTTCCAGGGTGAAAAGATCCTACAAAGAAACAAATTAAGGATAGAAAATGGAGTTAGTTTTAATGGGGATCTAATAATTCCCTCAGAAAAATAATTTAGTGATTATAACAGCGTATATCATCATGTACACTTTTGTGTACATGATATATACCGTGGAATAGCGGCCACACAAAAAGAATGTCTGATATTCAGTTACTCTTAAGTGATTCAACCATGAAAGAAAAGTGTTCAAAAAAAAATTCTCTAGCTACTGAAGTTAAAAAAAATAAAGGAAGCCCTCCCTAACTCCAAGCCTGTGTTGTCTCTCAATATCTATAAAAAGACGCCATTGAATGGGTCGGTTATTCGTTATTCCTCTCTCCCGGGAGTGGCTTTTCAACGAGGCCAAAGATGCAATCTGGCATCTATATATAACTTTGCTAAGTTTTTTTTTCTGATTCTTGTTTTTAAATTATTCATGCCCTAACTCTTTTGTGATTTTTACATTTATTTAAATTATTTTTTCATTCATATATTTCTTTCTTTTACGTATTTTCAATTTTTTAATTCTATTCTGTGACATATCAAGCCTGGTGGATCCCTCATGTCTCTAGTTAGTTCCATGTCTGATATCCAGTAACTCTTAAGTGATTCAACCACGAAAGAAAGTGTTAAAACACACACACGCATATATATATATATATATATATACATTTTTTTTTTAATACCTTAAGACTCTGAAATACCTGACTAGTACACGGGCTCAGAATTACCCCTCTCGGTGTGATGGACCTGTAGACCTTGTCAGGTCATCCATCGAGGAGAAGGAAAGCTCTGATATAAAAACTGTGCTACTGACTATTTATGTCTTGGCAGCAAACCGTTGAGGGAAGGAGGCCTCCTTAGTCCTGATCGACAACCTTCCTAGAGCTGGAGTCACAAACAAAATATCCGGTTTGCAAACCTAAAACTGCTTAAGGAGTAGATGGGCTCTGCACTCTTTCTTTGTCTATTAGCCAGGTGCAGAGCTACTAGTACAGGAACACCTCAAAGACACCCAGTGCTTCGCCTTGTTTCCCAACTAGGACAATGAATGACGACTCTCTTTCTCTCTATCTGGGTAACTTTTGCACTGGTCTACCTAAATAACAAATCCTATCTGATGTAATCGTTCTTCACATCCATTATGTAACACAAGGACACCTCAGAGACACCCAGTGCTTGGCCTTTTTTCCTGACTAGGACAATGAACGCCGTCTCTTTTTCTCCCTATCTGTCACTAAATCTCACATGACTAGTCTGGGTCACTCTTGTTCCAACAGGTTGAGGGTACAGGTTAGACAGCTTTTCTGGCTTTCTGGCTGCTGTTTCAGACTGATAGTGCAGGAGCCCTAACTCTTAGGTAGCGCTAAGAGCGGCTGCTCCATGAACAGTCGTATAATATTGTGGGTAACTGTACGTGCCATGTCATGCATGGAAAGGGACCCTACAGTTATCCACGGTGGGCTTTCCTGAGGCCACAACCCCCATGGGTCACGTCTCGACTAATGGTCTGGTTGTGTAAGCTTATTGGTAGCATACAAGCACCCACTTTGCCCTTTCCCACGCTATCTAAAACCAAAATGACAATACAAAGAAAAAGAAACAAACTTAAACAAGACACCTACCAAAAAACAACTTTGTCTCCACTCTTGAGGCTAGTATTCACAAATATCTAGAGACTTAGAATCAACATCAATGACGTAGAAACCTTTGTCCTAGTAAACTCCCCAGATATCCTAGCACTAAGTGAAACAAACATACAATCTTCAATCTCCTCACACCATTTTGACATGACTAAATACCTCCCACTCTACCGTAAAGACTCTGACAAACATTTGCACAGGCTAGGAGTTTATGTTCGGAACACCCTCCCCTTGACTAGAGAATATAGGCTAGAATCAGATGATCAAGCCTACATGTGCTTTTGATTAACCTTACAGCACAGAGTTAGTTACTTGTATTTCTTATACTGTTCTCCTTCGACCCAGGGGTTTACTCTGCTTAACGCTGTCTCTGAAAGCATAGATACAGCACTCTCACTTGACTCAAGTGCCCAAATACATGTATTTGGGGATTTCAATGTACATCACCATGACTGGCTTTGATTCTCCAGCTATACAGACACAGCTGGTAACTCCACATATAGTTTCTTCATAGCGCACTCCTTCTCACAGACTGTCACTTTCCTGACCCACCTCTCTGATCATGTGGACCAGCAAGCCTCACTTCTTGACCTGTTCTTGACCTCACTACCTGAGGCTTGTGCGCCGAATGCTCATAGCCCGCTTGGGAACACTGATCTTCTTGTGGTAATGATTGATATCACCCTAAAATCTCGTCCCAAAGCTGATGAACCGTTGCTCAAAACAACGAGACACTACAACCAGGCGGATTGGAAATCCATAAGAGATCACATCAGAGACTTTTTCTCTCCCTGCGGATTTGTGCACAAATGAGTTAACCGAATGGGTCGAAGCAGGCATTGAAGTACATGTCCCCATGCAAAAATTCTACAGCAAGCAGACAGCACTCCAACAATTCAACCACCATAAGTCAACTACAAACAGACAGAAACTTATAGCGTCAAGAAATCATTCTAAGACTGTAATAGATGAAGCAAAGAGAAAGTATACAGAGATGACCAGAAAACGCATTTAGTCACAGAAACTAGGTACTCGTGATTTCTAGAAAATCTTCAATAGTGTGGTGAATAATGGGCAATCAACAATTCTCCCGTTATCCAACCACAAGTATGTCGTTTGCACAGCAACGGATAGGACTAAACTACTTGTTCAACATTTCACCTTAAACTGCACTTTGGACTCTGCAAACCATTCCCTCTCAAAGCATGTTGGCCTGTAATAGTAATAAAGAAATGTTCTGCTGAACTGGCCCCTGTCCTCTTCAAACTGTACAACAAATGCCTTGTTGAATCTTGCTTCTTTGATAGCTGGAAAATTGCCTCTGTGGTACCAGTCTTCAAGAATTCTGGAGATAGACATGACCCTCAGAATTATTACCCCACCAGTCTACTCCTGCTCTTCGCTAAAATCTTTGAATCTTTAATCAATCTAGAGATAGTCTGTCACTTCATTAATGCTAAACTTTTTCTGACCATCAGTATGGATTTAGTCAAGCACGGTCTACTGCAGATATCCTAACGGTCATCTCTGAACGCATATACCATGCACTGGACAAGGCAGGTGAAGCTAGGGCGGTAGCGCTTGATATATCCAAAGCCTTTGACAAGGTTTAACATAAAAGTCTTCTCATAAAAATTAATTCATATGGTATTACTGGATGAATATTTAATATATTTAGATCCTTCTCATCCAAAAGAAAGATCTAGGTTGTCCTAGATGCAGGTGTACTCCAGGGATCGATCGTTGGACCTTTATTGTTCTTGATTTTCATAAACGACCTCCGTGATGACCTTGTGTATTAGATGTGTATATTTGCTGACGTCACCACGCACTACTCTCGTCATGCGGGTAAAACGGACGCGCACATATCCGCGACATTAGCTGAATCCTTAGAAAGTGACCTCCAGTCTGTAGTGGAATGAGGTCATAAATGGATGGTAACATTTAATGCTGCTAAGACAAAGCTCCTTTCCTTCAATAACTACAAGAAACCTCTTCAATCAGAGATTGCCATGACAAATAATACTCTACCTGAGAGTCCGACGTTCAAACTCCTTGGCTTAACATTCACAGGTAACATGAATTGGAACAAATACATAGAAGACATTGCCAAGGCTTCTGCAAAGAAAGTGGGCTCCATGTACTGTGCTAAAAAATTTGTCACACCTGCAAATATCCTATATCTCTACAAAGCCACAATCCGCCCATGCATGGAGTATTGTTGTCACATCTGGGCTGTTGCACCATCCACCAGTCTTAGACAAGGTCCAAAAAAGAGTATCTAATCTAATAGGCCCCTCACTATTCACCATCGCCGCAATGTTGCATCGTTGTGCTTGTTTTACAAGTACTTTAATGGAATGTGTTCCGATGAACTTGCTGCTCTGGTGCCCTCTCGACGTAAATACACTTGGTCAACCCAACAATCAGCTAAATCCCATCCATTCACTGTGGAGGTCCCCAGATGGCGGAGAGCTTTTTACTCCAATAGCTTCTTTCCTCAGGCTACCGGCCTTTGGAACTCCTTCCCTTCTCCCTGAATCCCCGACTGTACCAACATGCAGAATTTTAAAACTAATGTGAACAAGCATCTCGTTGCACAGCTCCCAATTTAGGATGACCCTCAAAACTTTCACCCTAATTCTCAGTCGCCCCTTACGTCTACCGTGGCAACTTGCCTTGTTTGGGGTAAACTAAGTTAAAAAAAAAAAATTTATATTTCTAGAATACATTGTACTGAGGGTACCAGAATACTGTGTTCTGAGGATACCAGAATACATTGTTCTGAGGATACCAGAATACATTGTTCTGAGGATACCAGAATAAATTGTTCTGAGGATACCAGAATAAATTGCTCTTAGAATACCAGAATACATTTCTCTGCAAATACCAGAATACACTGCTCCTAAAATACATATCTCTAAGAATACATTGCTCTTAGAATACATACCTCATAGAAGGAAATTTCATAATGAAAGTGAGAAAATTACTCTTAGAAGAGAATTCTCCCTCGAGAGAGAAAAGCATTACTCTCAGAAAACACCACTCCAAGAAAAACATTACTCACAGAAAAACATTACTTCTTTGAAAACATTACTCTTTGAAAACATTACTCTTTGGCATTGGTAATCCTCTTTGTTCTCAACGTGATTGACCCTCAGCCACCGTCTTCTAGTATCTATTTGGGGAGAAAAATCAAAAGGAGAAATAAGGTTTTGATTTTTTTTTGAAGAATAAGATCAAATACTATGGTTGGGGATGAACTTATAGATACTAGGGCATGACGTGACCAGCCGATTGATCGGATCAGGCCTGTCCGACCTTTCGTCTAGCCAAAGTAAGGGTCAAAGTTGACGAATGCCTAGCCACCAGGATCCCGTCTTACAGCATCACGGGTCGCCACCCACGGCCAACAGGTAGCCCCGTTTTCAGTTTTTTTTTAGCCTTCTGAATCGGGTTGCAGTCGGCGAATTTGTGGCCTTGCCGACAGGGCATAGGTAATGTCTGGGAGGAATGCATCATGACAAATGAAAATATACTACACTACGTCCAAAGGAGGAGGTAAAGCCTGAGAGGATTAACCTCCCCTCCCCCCCCCCAAAAAAAAGGTGGTAATGCCTGGGGGGATGGTATAATGATGAACGAATGAACATACTCTACACTGTCTCCTAAAGGAAGAGCTTATGCCTGGTAGGATGGTATCGTAACAGAACAGATACTACACTACCCACTCCAAAAAAGAGGCAGTAATACTTGGGAGTATCCCCTATAAAAGGGGAAGGTAATGCCTGAGAGTATGATATCATAACAACAGAACAGATACTGTCCTACTTCCTAACCCCAAAAAGGATTAGGTAGTCTCTGGAAAGATGATCTTATGACAACAGAACAGATACTACATTACCTCTTCCTCAGAAGAGGATATAATTCCTGGTAAGATTTTCCCACCCCCTCAAAAAAGGAGGAGGTAATTCCTGGAAGGACGGTCTTATGACAGCAGAACCCATACTACACTACCCACACTCATTAAAAGATATTTCAATTAAATCAGTTTTTTCTTTTTCATTTAAAAATGCGTAGTCACAAAAACATTATTTTTTATGGTTCCTTGACTTTTTGGCTAAGATCAATGTGTTAGTGACAGAAGCCATCCCGGCTACCCCAGAGAGTGGCTCTGCTACCATGAGCCGGAGCTCCCCCAGCGAAGGAGTAGAAAAGGAAAAAGGAGCGTTTTCACCCAATGTGTCAACAATTCCCTCCACTTCAAATCTGCTCCAGGCTCCTCAGAAGAGAAGCCCTGCTTCCAGAAGCCAGTGTGCCCCGGTTCCACCATCAAGGACCAGGGGAAGACCACAGCAGCACCACCGAAGCAATCTGCTTGGGGAAAGACCACAGAGAAAAAGATGTCCTCACAGGAGTACAGGGAATTGTACCTATCAAAATATAAACAGTATATAGAAAGTAATGCACTGCAGCCTGCGCGCGGTTGCTGGGAGGCGATTGAAGACAGGGTTTTTTCCCAGGTCATCTTTGACATAAAAAAAATCGCCTCCTGGGACTCAAAAGGAGGAAATGACATACATCTACCAGAGAAGCTTTGCAATGTGGGACATCCTACTCCCTTCAAAAGAAATGAGTAGTGAGAGAGTGAAGTTACATCCTGAATACCAGTGCAGGAGGAGAATCCGGGTTCACGTTTACAATGCTCCAGCTGAGTTATGTGCGGAGTAAGGTCCAAGAGCAGCATTCACATAGCCGACTATACAGTCGCTATATTAGGCTTAAGCAACAAGGCTTCATCACAATTCCAATGGTGCTGATGCACAGAGGCTGGAATATGATGGTCGTCGTGGAAGGCTGTTGTCCGCACTGCTGGTTTTTCCAGAAGCACGGCCACATGGCAAAGAACTGCCCCAAAAACACAGTGACCAGCAAACCAGCACCACCGGAATCCCCAGTCCATGGTCCAATGCCAGCTGCACTTCCAACTGTTATGCCAACACCAGCCCCAAGGCCAGTGGAGCCCTTGGGAAGAGCAGAGGAGGAATGAAGGACAGTGGTGAGCAAAGGCAGATAACCGCAACTGCTTCCGCCACAGTCTCATCAACATCAGCAGCAGTTGCAGCAATAACAACATCAACATCAACAACAACAGCAACCGCAGAAGCAGCAACAACAGAATGTACCCACACTGCAAAACTGGCAGGGGACAAAAAAAACAAAAAAAACTTTTCTGATGAAGAAAAGGGAGCCAGTAAGGAAGAGCTGACATACCCCCCCCCCCCCCCATCCCGGTTCAGAAAAAGTGACGAAATAAGAGAAAAAGAGGATAAAGAGCAAGGGGCAGGAAAAGATTGTCTAATCCCCTATGGAGCATACACCATCCCCAACACCACCAAAGCCTACAACCAACTCAACGCCACACCCAGAACAACAACGCCGGAAAAGACACATGCCTCCATTCTGCAAACACCGTCCCCTACACCAACACCTGCACCTGCCCCCACACTGCATTTACCAAAACAGACATCTGCGCATACGCCAGGGACAAAAAGGAATCAATACATGTCTCTTCTTGCGAAAAGAAAAAAAGGAAAAACACTCCCCTTTAAGTTAAGAAGTGACATTTGCAAGATTGCCCCTCTGTCTCTCTGCACAGACTTCCATCAGAGAAGGAACTTGAAACCTTTCTCAGACTTCCATCAAATAGGAGGAAAAGACATTGAGAACCCCACAAAGTTCCGGATGGCCCCCTCATTACAACATCTGGGCGCAAGAACAAAACGTACTAAGGACAAACCCTTCCCTAGATGGACTTTTACCAGGATGCAAAGGAAGGGTCCCAATTTTGGTGCATCCCACTTTTTATAGAGCCACATTGAGCATGGCGCATTTCGCCAGCAGACTTCGGAACCGAGTACAACACTTCTTAAGGTAAGTCACTGACTGTACTTGGCTAGTTTGAATGCGAGGGACATGAGGTCTTCAAACCGGGTAGTTCACGTCCGGAGAAGTCTTTTGCCCCTGGGAGTGCATGTAGCTGCGATCGAGGAGACGCATTTCATTTCGTTTAGGGATTGTCAGGTGCTGACCAGAGACTTTGACGTCTTCTCAGCATATGGGAATCCCCAAGGGAAGGGTGTCTTCTTGTTTGTGAAACGCACCCTGTCTGCGACGATCAAAGTTGTCCATAAGAATAAGAGAGCAAGTTGATTGTGGCTGATATTGCTGTAAAAGATTTAGAGTTTCGGATTGTAACGGTTCATGTGACAAACACTATTCGAGAGAGTGTCTCCTTTTTTTGGGGCTTGGACGTGTTTGTCGCATGTCCAAAGCACATAGTTTTAATGGAAGATTGGAATGCCATCCTTGATTCCAAGAAAGACAAGGTTGGGGGGGGGGTAGAGGGCCAGAGAAGTGTGAAACCAGCCTGGCTGACCTGATAGCTAGATTCTTGTCGACAGGTTTTGTGTTGATCATCCGGGGCAGGAGACGTGGACATGAACAAATAGTGTGCCTTCCTACCCGAATACTTATTTGGGTAGGATGTGAGTTAGAAGAGGTGACATAGACTTTATATCATGTCCTACTTTCCACTAGCTAGGTCAATCAGACCATAAGTCGAACTTATGGCCCAGTTGAACTTAAGAAATAGGCCAAAATTAACTGGCTACTGGAAGTTGAATACCTCCTTGCTGAAGATACGAAACTTCCGGGAAAAGCTACAACTATTTATCCAGCGGACTTCAGTGGGAGCGGTTACCGGGAGTAAGTGGTGGGTCAGCTTGAAAACTAAGATCAGAAGCTTCTCTGTCAAATATGCTCAGCATCTCGCACTAGATAAGACCAAGGCAAAGAAGCACTTAGACAAAAAACTAACCCGGGCGGTAGCTGGGGGGATACTGTAAGCATAGAACTAGCTAAGCAGGACCTACAGCACAAGGCTAGTGAGCGTTATGATGGCCAAGTAGCTTGGGCTAGGTTAAGGAAAGTATCCAACAAAGCCATGAACTCTGATGCGGATGAGCATATGGAAGTTTCTTAGCATGGCTTGGATAGGTACATTTGAAAATTCAGACACCCGGATGAACGTACTTTGGGAGATTTGCAAGGGGTTTCGAGAAGTGCTTAACCCAACTGCTAAACCTCCGATTTCAAAAGTTTGGCAACTATTTGGCTGACTCTCTCTGCCTGGATGCTGCTAGAGCAGCTGGTTACAAAAGCAGAGTTATGGAGCATGAGGTCTTGGCTGCATTGAAGAAGGTTGGCTGCAATAAATCACCGGGACTTGATGGTCTTCCCTATGAATTGTATTTGAGTCTGTCGTGCATCTTTGTATCACTTTTGATGGATGTGTTCAACCATTGGTTTGACGAAAGTTCTATCCTGGGTCAAGTCACCAAGAGAATGATCACATTGCTGAAGAAGAAGGACAGGCATAGAACTAGACGATTACAAGCCCATAACTCTTCTAAACACAGAGTTAAAGATTTTTGCTAAGATCTTATCGAACCGGTTGCAGTGTGTTATTTGAGAGTCGATCGAACTCAAGCAGAACTAAGCTGATCAACTTGTATCAGTCCGAAGATTTCCACAGAGTCAACCATTGCTTCTTGTCATCTGTTTCAGAGACAGCCAGTTTTAAACTGGACTTCCGCAAATGGATCTCTGTTCTGTATCATTCACCGACGGCAGTGGTGCAGGTACACGCAACACATTCGGAATCTTTCACTATCTCCTGATCGGTGTCTTAGGACTGCTTTACATCTTTGTGTTGGAGCCACTACTTTGCAAGCTAAGGAATGGGGTGTCCTTTTTTGCTCATCTAGAAAAGAACTCCACAACAGTTTAGTGAGGGAAGCAGCTGAGGATCTGTTAGTCGAAAAGTTTGGATGTTAAAAGAAGGGGGATCCACTTTGAATAAGGTTGTGTGCCAGGTACGAGTAACCTCAACAACTCTGAGTGCTCTCTGACCTGGCAATTGGCCCTCAATGCATTGCCTCTCAATGCCATAAAATACAGTCATGAATGGAGGATTCGCCCAAATGTCCCAGCTGCAACACACTCGAAGAAGAAACGTCAAATCATACTTTCTTCCAATACTGCAAACTTAGAAGTGACTGCTCGTTTCGATCCCGAGCATCCTCTGCCGCTAAATGTATCCTATGTAATCGACAACGTCTGGCCGCCGTGGGAAAGAGAGACGATGAATGATGTTTCTTGTGATCCTGGCCGTAGCGCGAATTGTGGTGTGGATGTCACATCTGAGAGTGAACCAAGGGGTTTAATCTTTTGCTGATCAGGATCTGATTGCGTTCTTCAAACACTAACTGAAGCTCAAGATCAGATGTGATTGAAAAAGATTACATTCCTCGGTATTTGAGAAAAGGTGGATACAACTAGCAAGCTTTTGTATACGAAAAGGAGTCAAGTATGAGTATGTGTTCCCTGCCTGAGCATGGTGCATGCGGTTCCTGGTCCTATATGACCCCAGCCTTTTGAGTAAGTTTAGCCTCTTAGTTAGTCGAGTGAATGAGCTAACCCCCGCCCCCATAACAGAAATCCTCCAAGATGCTCACTCCCTGCTTTCAATTTTTTGTCCTTAGCTTCCCAATAATAGTATTTATCTTGAAAGGACACCACCCATTTATCAAACTCCATCCCCCGTTTTTTTCTCACACTTAGATCCCACTCCCATTTAGAGATCGACCTGCTTGTTTTCGATTTTGAACAAACAGAAAAATAGTGGGCGGTCTATTATTTAGAAAGGGTTGGGAGGGTCTTACTAACCAAATTTTTTGTTTTGTTTTTTCTCCCGTTTTATTCCAATGAAATCCTTGTATGTAAATATATTTATAAAAAATAAAATTTCCAACAAATTTGGGGACATCTTAAGTAGGATAGCCCCTAGAGTAAATGTAGTATTGTAGTGACTGAGATGATTCTAGCTACGAGTAAGATAAACTTTTGACCATGGAAATTTTTATAGTTTGTGCAAATAAATAATTTTAAGTGTCGTCATAGCGACATCAGACGTTTTACTAATGCTGTAAGTTTAAATCGGAAGTTTTTATGTGAATATCTCCTTTGAAAGTTAATGAAAATGAAATTCTGAAAAATTATTAAATCGCTTTCATTAAATCGCTTTTCATCAATAATTATAATTATATTACTATCGACAAAACTATTGCATATATATAAGAAAATTTAATAATACAAATTACAAATGTATATTACAGAATATTAATTTATTAAAAATTGTTAATAAAATAAATACGCAAATGAGGAATACCTATAGATGTTTTCTGGGTGTTTACAAATTACTATATATACGGTATTTCAAAACATTATGCTGCATCATAGAATTATGATACAAATCAGTCTGACCGTTGCTTTGTTGCTGTTGGACTGATGTATGGTTCTGTTCAGTCCTAGGAGGTGCACCTTCCCAGGCTTTACCTTCTCTCTGAGAAGGGGTTAGTTTATTGCTAGTCGCATGAGGCGCCCCTACTGGGGAATATCGATGGGGCTGCTCCGGTATTTTTTGTAAGCAAGAGTGCGCTTATCCTAATGCACTGTCTTCTCAAAACCACACCTGACCTTGTGTCTAACCTCCTTGCAAGGAGGTAAATAATATGTTGTATCATAGAATTAAAAAGTGTAAGTCGTTTTGATGCTAATATAGTTCAGATAGGTGGAAAAAAACTTTCGCATTTATTCATTTAGATGTGTGTTTTCTAATCATTATTTTACTTCTTTCATTTCAAACAATCAATTTCCTCCATTTTCCGCATAATTATACTTTAATTGTTAGCATGGAACATGGTACATCTAAAGAAGTGACAATCGTCTATATTTCATTCACGCTACACAAATTACAGTGACCCAAAATTACTTTAAGTTTATTATCGTCAACTTGTCATAAACCTTTACGATTAACTAGCAAGGATACTCGGCGTTGTCCAGATACATAATACAAATAGAAAAGTTTTTAAAAATGTGTATAACATCTTTCTTTTAAAACTTATCTCCCTCTCACTCAGACTTAAACCGTCTTTAATAAGAGAAAACAACAAAAAATAAAATGAAGCAGTATTAATTCTGGGTAGGTTGAGTCGGCTTCCTTCAAAGGAGGAAGTTTCTAGGGAATATTAAATTCATAAGCGGGCCCCAGTCGCATGTATATCTCGATCAGGGGAGATGACATTAGGTTTTGCAGTTCTTGCAGAGAGGTGTCGACCTCTTCTCACATACAGCGCTTGGTATTTCTAAATGGTCACCCATCTGGTACTGACCAGACTCAACGTTGCTTAACTTCGGTGAGCAAACAAGAACTGGTGTGTCGATGTGATTATTTAATAAGAGGAAAGTGAAAACACATTTTGGATTTGGAGAGTACAAAGGAGGGAGAGAAATGTTTAAATAATTTAAGATGTTACTATATATGGCAAACGAACATATACTACATTCAAAGGAGGAGGTAATGCCTGGAAGGATGATATTATGACGAACAAACATATACTCCACTACCCATCAAGAGAAGAATTAATGCCTGGGAGGATAGTCTCATGATAAAAGAACAGATATTACATTAACCCAACCCCCTCTTAAAAAAAAGGAGAAGGGAATACCTGGAAGAGTGGTCTCAACAAGAGAACAAATACTATACTATGCCCCCCCCCCCACCAAAAAAAAGAGGAGGAGGTAATCAATGGGAAGATGGTATCATGACAAAAAACAGCTAATACACTACCCCCCCCCCACCGGGATTGATTGTTGAGAGATAGCAATAGTATAGTTCGACTTCAGATATAGAAGTAATAGTTTGGCTTCAGACAGACAGATACCAAATCTCCAGTAATGTATATATATATATCTCCATTAGTAATCTCTTATATAAAGGGCAGTTGTCTATATGTATGTATGTATGTATGTATGTCTGTATGTGAAGCTTCTCCTCAAAAACTACCCGACGACATGTCAAAAAGTTTATATCTTCAGCACCGTACATATCCTGGGATCATAATATCTCAAAATCGCAAATAACGATTCACTCGCTGACAGTCAACCGGACCACTTTCCGACAAAAGGTAGCAGTTTTTTCGTATTTTCCACGACATTTTGAACGTTAATATGTACTAAATTCTAAATAATCTAATGTATTTATGTACTAATCCGATAAAAATGCCAAGTCACTGTAAACATCCCATAATCCCTTGCCGGATGTACCCGGTCTTGCCCTAAATTGTGTCCGGTTCTATCAGATCATCCAATAACTTCTGTCCGGTTGCATCAATAACAACATAGGAATCCTACGTTAAGAGTGTGTAGTGAAACAAGGGTTGCTCAATCACATCCGCACCTGTCCCATAATCCCTTGCCGGATGTACCCGGTCTTGCTCTAAATTGTGTCCGGTTATATCAGGTCATCATGACGTCAGAGAGTGGCAGTTTTTTTTCCCTCACACACTTTCTTTCATAATTATTAATAGACGCTAATATTTCCCCCCCTCCCTCCCTGTGGCCGTTCTGTTATCATGATAGGAATTACCTCCTCCTTTCAGGCCAAATTGGGGGGGGGGGGGGGTTACGGTATTCGCCGGTGTGAGCATTACCTCCTCCTTTCTTGAGAAGTGTTGAGGTAGGGTAGTATCGGTTCCGTTGTCATGATGCACTGATCCCATGCATTACCTCCTCCTTTTTTGAGAAATGTTGAGGTAGGGTCGTATCGGTTCCGTTGTCATGATGCCCTCATCCCATGCATTATCTCTTCCTTTTTTGAGAAATGTTGAGGTAGGGTCGTATCGGTTCCGTTGTCATGATGCCCTCATCCCATGCATTATCTCCTCCTTTTTTTAGAAGTCTTGAGGTAGGGTCGTATCGGTTCCGTTGTCATGATGCCCTCATCCCATGCATTATCTCCTCCTTTTTTTAGAAGTCTTGAGGTAGGGTCGTATCGGTTCCGTTGTCATGATGCCCTCATCCCATGCATTATCTCTTCCTTTTTTGAGAAATGTTGAGGTAGGGTCGTATCGGTTCCGTTGTCATGATGCCCTCATCCCATGCATTATCTCCTCCTTTTTTTAGAAGTCTTGAGGTAGGGTCGTATCGGTTCCGTTGTCATGATGCACTCATCCCATGCATTATCTCCTCCTTTTTTGAGAAGTGTAGAGGTAGGGTCGTATCGGTTCTGTTGTCATGATGCACTATTCCCATGCATTATCTCTTCCTTTTTTGAGAAATGTTGAGGTAGGGTCGTATCGGTTCCGTTGTCATGATGCCCTCATCCCATGCATTATCTCCTCCTTTTTTTAGGAGTGTTGAGGTAGGGTCGTATCGGTTCCGTTGTCATGATGCACTCATCCCATGCATTATCTCCTCCTTTTTTGAGAAGTGTTGAGGTAGGGTCGTATCGGGTCCGTTGTCATGATGCACTATTCCCATGCATTATCTCCTCCTTTTTTGAGAAGTGTTGAGGTAGGGTTGTATCGGTTCCGTTGTCATGATGCACTCATCCCATGCATTATCATCTTCCTTTTTTGAGAAGTGTTGAGGTAGTATCGGTTTCGTTGTCATAGTGCCCTCATCCCATGCATTATCTCCTCCTTTTTTGAGAAGTGTAGAGGTAGGGTCGTATCGGTTCCGTTGTCATGATGCACTCATCCCATGCATTATCTCCTCCTTTTTTGAGAAGTGTTGAGGTAGTATCGGTTTCGTTGTCATAGTGCCCTCATCCCATGCCTTATCTCCACCTTTTTTTAGAACTGTTGAGGAAGGGTCGTATCGGTTACGTTGTCATGATGCACTATTCCCATGCATTATCTCCTCCTTTTTTGAGAAGTGTTGAGGTAGGGTCGTATCGGGTCCGTTGTCATGATGCACTCATCCCATGCATTATCTCCTCCTTTTTTGAGAAGTGTAGAGGTAGAGTCGTATCGGGAAAATTTTAGGGGTCAGGACGAACTTTTTAGGGGTCAGGCCAAATTTTTTTCTTTTTTTTGGTTTTGAACTGAAAATATTTCTCATGGTTGGGGGAGAGTGAAAAATTAGGGGGCTGGAGAGATTTTGGGGTCGGGGAAAATTTTAGGGGTCAGGACGAACTTTTTAGGGGTCAGGCAAAAATTTTTTGTTTTTTTTTGTTTTGAAGTCAAAATATATCTCATGGTTGGGGGAGAGTGAAAAATTAGGGGCTGGAGAGATTTAGGGGTCGGGGACAATTTTAGGGGTCAGGACGAACTTTTTAGGGGTCAGGCTAAATTTTTTTGTTTTCTTTTGTTTTTTTTTGTTTTGAAGTCAAAATATTTCTCAGGGTTGGGGGAGAGTGAAAAATTAGGGGGCTGGAGAGATTTAGGGGTCGAGGAAAATTTTAGGGGTCAGGACGAACTTTTTAGGGGTCAGGCCAAATTTTTTTGTTTTTTTTTTGTTTTGAAGTCAAATTATTTCTCATGGTTGGAGGAGAGTGAAAAATTAGGGGGCTGGAGAGATTTAGGGGTCTGGGAAAATTTTAGGGGTCAGGACGCACTTTTTAGGGGTCAGGCCAAATTTTTTTGTTTTTTTTTGTTTTGAAGTCAAAATATATCTCATGGTTGGGGGTGAATGAAAAATTAGGGGGCTGGAGAGATTTAGGGGTCGGGGACAATTTTAGGGGTCAGGACGAACTTTTTAGGGGTCAGGCCAAATTTTTTTGTTTTTTTTTGTTTTTTTTTGTTTTGAAGTCAAAATATTTCTCAGGGTTGGGGGAGAGTGAAAAATTAGGGGGCTGGAGAGATTTAGGGGTCGGAGAAAATTTTAGGGGTCAGAACGAACTTTTTAGGGGTCCGGCCAAATTTTTTTTTTTTTTTGTTTTGAAATCAAAATATTTCTCAGGGTTGGGGGAGAGTGAAAAATTGGGGGGCTGGAGAGATTTAGGGGTCGGGGAAAATTTTAGGGGTCAGGACAGACATTTTAGGGTCAGGCTAAATTTTTTTGTTTTTTTTTGTTTTGAAGTCAAAATATTTCTCAGGGTTGGAGGAGAGTGAAAAATTAGGGGGCTGGAGAGATTTAGGGGTCGGGGAAAATTTTAGGGGTCAGGACGACCTTTTTAGGGGTCAGGCCAAATTTTTTTGTTTTTTTTTGTTTTGAAGTCAAATTATTTCTCATGGTTGGAGGAGAGTGAAAAATTAGGGGGCTGGAGAGATTTAGGGGTCGGGGAAAATTTTAGGGGTCAGGACGAACTTTTTAGAGGTCTGGCCAAATTTTTTTGTTTTTTTTTGTTTTTTTTTTGTTTTGAAGTCAAAATATTTCTCAGGGTTGGGGGAGAGTGAAAAATTAGGGGGCTAGAGAGATTTAGGGGTCGGGGAAAATTTTAGGGGTCAGGACGAACTTTTTAGGGGTCCGGCCAAATTTTTTTGTTTTTTTTTGTTTTTTTTTGTTTTGAAGTCAAATTATTTCTCATGGTTGGAGGAGAGTGAAAAATTAGGGGGCTGGAGAGATATAGGGGTCGGGGAAAATTTTAGGGGTTAGGACAGACTTTTTAGGCGTCAGGCTAAATTTTTTTGTTTTGTTTTGTTTTGAAGTCAAAATATTTCTCATGGTTGGAGGAGAATGAAAAATTAGGGGGCTGGAGAGATTTAGGGGTCGGGGAAAACTTTAGGGGTCAGGACGACCTTTTTAGGGGTCAGGCAAAATTTTTTTGTTTTTTTTTGTTTTGAAGTCAAAATATTTCTCAGGGTTGGGGGAGAGTGAAAAATTAGGGGGCTGGAGAGATTTAGGGGTCGGGGAAAATTTTAGGGGTCAGGACGAACTTTTTAGGGGTCAGGCAAAATTTTTTTGTTTTTTTTTTGTTTTGAAGTCAAAATATATCTCATGGTTGGGGGAGAGTGAAAAATTAGGGGCTGGAGAGATTTAGGGGTCGGGGACAATTTTAGGGGTCAGGACGAACTTTTTAGGGGTCAGGCTAAATTTTTTTGTTTTCTTTTGTTTTTTTTGTTTTGAAGTCAAAATATTTCTCAGGGTTGGGGGAGAGTGAAAAATATGGGGGCTGGAGAGATTTAGGGGTCGAGGAAAATTTTAGGGGTCAGGACGAACTTTTTAGGGGTCAGGCCAAATTTTTTTGTTTTTTTTTTGTTTTGAAGTCAAATTATTTCTCATGGTTGGAGGAGAGTGAAAAATTAGGGGGCTGGAGAGATTTAGGGGTCTGGGAAAATTTTAGGGGTCAGGACGCACTTTTTAGGGGTCAGGCCAAATTTTTTTGTTTTTTTTTGTTTTGAAGTCAAAATATATCTCATGGTTGGGGGTGAATGAAAAATTAGGGGGCTGGAGAGATTTAGGGGTCGGGGACAATTTTAGGGGTCAGGACGAACTTTTTAGGGGTCAGGCCAAATTTTTTTGTTTTTTTTTGTTTTTTTTTGTTTTGAAGTCAAAATATTTCTCAGGGTTGGGGGAGAGTGGAAAATTAGGGGGCTGGAGAGATTTAGGGGTCGGAGAAAATTTTAGGGGTCAGGACGAACTTTTTAGGGGTCCGGCCAAATTTTTTTTTTTTTTTGTTTTGAAATCAAAATATTTCTCAGGGTTGGGGGAGAGTGAAAAATTGGGGGGCTGGAGAGATTTAGGGGTCGGGGAAAATTTTAGGGGTCAGGACAGACTTTTTAGGGTCAGGCTAAATTTTTTTGTTTTTTTTTGTTTTGAAGTCAAAATATTTCTCAGGGTTGGAGGAGAGTGAAAAATTAGGGGGCTGGAGAGATTTAGGGGTCGGGGAAAATTTTAGGGGTCAGGACGACCTTTTTAGGGGTCAGGCCAAATTTTTTTGTTTTTTTTTGTTTTGAAGTCAAATTATTTCTCATGGTTGGAGGAGAGTGAAAAATTAGGGGGCTGGAGAGATTTAGGGGTCGGGGAAAATTTTAGGGGTCAGGACGAACTTTTTAGAGGTCAGGCCAAATTTTTTTGTTTTTTTTTGTTTTTTTTTGTTTTGAAGTCAAAATATTTCTCAGGGTTGGGGGAGAGTGAAAAATTAGGGGGCTAGAGAGATTTAGGGGTCGGGGAAAATTTTAGGGGTCAGGACGAACTTTTTAGGGGTCCGGCCAAATTTTTTTGTTTTTTTTTGTTTTTTTTTGTTTTGAAGTCAAAATATATCTCATGGTTGGGGGAGAGTGAACAATTAGGGGGCTGGAGAGATTTAGGGGTCGGGGACAATTTTAGGGGTCAGGACGAACTTTTTAGGGGTCAGCCCAAATTTTTTTTTTTTTTTTTTTTTTTTTTGTTTTGAAGTCAAAATATTACTCAGGGTTGGGGGAGAGTGAAAAATTAGGAGGCTGGAGAGATTTAGGGGTCGGGGAAAATTTTAGGGGTCAGGACAAACTTTTTAGGGGTCAGGGCAAATTTTTTTGTTTTCTTTTGTTTTTTTTTGTTTTGAAGTCAAAATATTTCTCAGGGTTGGGGGAGAGTGAAAAATAAGGGGGCTGGAGAGATTTAGGGGTCGGGGAAAATTTTAGGGGTCAGGACGAACTTTTTAGGGGTCAGGCCAAATTTTTTTGTTTTTTTTTTGTTTTGAAGTCCAATTATTTCTCATGGTTGGAGGAGAGTGAAAAATTAGGGGGCTGGAGAGATTTAGGGGTCGGGGAAAATTTTAGGGGTCAGGACGCACTTTTTAGGGGTC
>OY744521.1:127044458-127331958 GCA_963556195.1 Sepiola atlantica | reverse complement strand
CCGGGGCGGCGATAGGTACGTATATAGTATGTGCACTGGGGCGGCGATAGGTACGTATATAGTATGCGCACCGGGGTGATGATAGATACGTATATAGTATGAACACCGGGGTGGAGATAAGTACCTATATAGAAGGCGCAGATAGAGGTGTTACTTTTTATAGAAATATGTCATACTATTACCCTGGGCAATAGGAGAAATGGTGGGGAAGAAACAGCTTTTGCAAAAGGCAAAATTAGAAAGTAGTGGCAGAATGGGGCGACCAGGAAAGAGAAAGGTAGCAGATAAAGAGACGGCTATAGAGAGAGGGGGCGGACATCGAAGTTTGAATATAAAGATGTTACACACACGATCTTTCTTCAAATATATGTTTTTATGACCCCGAGCAACGCCGGGTAGCCCCGCTAGTCTCTTATATAAAGGGCAGTTGTCTATATGTATGTATGTATGTATGTATGTCTGTATGTGAAGCTTCTCCTCAAAAACTAAGCGGCGACATGTCAAAAAGTTTATATCTTCAGCACCGTACATATCCTGGGATCATAATATCTCAAAATCGCAAATAACGATTCACTCGCTGACAGTCAACCGGACCACTTTCCGACAAAAGGTAGCAGTTTTTTCGTATTTTACACGAAATTTCAACGTTAATATGTAGTAAATTCGAAATAATCTAATGTATTTATGTACTAATCCGATAAAAATGCAGAGTCATTGTAAACATCCCATAATCCCTTGCCGGATGTACCCGGTCTTGCCCTAAATTGTGTCCGGTTGTATCAGATCATCCAATAACTTCTGTCCGGATGCATCAATAACAACATAGGAATCCTACGTTAAGAGTGTGTAGTGAAACAAGGGTTGCTCAATCACATCCGCACCTGTCCCATAATCCCTTGCCGGATGTACCCGGTCTTGACCTAAATTGTGTCCGGTTATATCAGGTCATCATGACGTCAGAAAATATTTTAACGCCATCTTCGTTCCCCTTTGGACAATTTTGCAGATGAAAAGGAGGGAGGATACCTAACTGATTTCAGTAGTCCCCAGGACGCCTCTTTGATTTTCAAAGTACTCGGCATGGTCCGGGAGAAAAGTGCTCAATGTCCTAGATAGAGCTACTGTAGTGATAGGTTTGGATAATATTTTAACAGCATCTACGCTGAAAAGGATGGGGTAATCGATAAGAGTTATTTCAGTAGTGTACAACAGGCCTCTTTGATTTTGAAATACTCGGCGTTGTCCGGGAGAAAAGTGCTCAATATCCTAGATAGAGCTACTGTAGTAATAGGTTAGGAAAATATTTTAACGCCATCTTCGTTCCCCTTTGGACAATTTTGCAGATGAAAAGGAGGGAGGATACCTAACTGATTTCAGTAGTCCCAAGGAGGCCTCTTTGATTATCAAAGTACTCGGCGTTGTCCGGGAGAAAAGTGCTCAATGTCCTAGATAGAGCTACTGTAGTGATAGGTTTGGAAAATATTTTAACGCCATCTTCGTTCCCCTTTGGACTATTTCGCAGATCAGAAGGAGAGAGGATACCTAAGGGATTTCAGGAGTGCTCATGAAGCCTCCTCGATTTTCAAAGTACTCGGCGTTGTCCGGGAGAAAAGTGCTCAATGTCCTAGATAGAGCTACTGTAGTGATAGGTTTAGAACATATTTTAACGCCATCTTCGTTCCCCTTTGGACAATTTTGCAGATGAAAAAGAGGGAGGATACCTAACTGATTTCAGTAGTCCCCAGGAGGCCTCTTTGATTTTCAAAGTACTCGGCGTTGTCCGGGAAAAAAGTGCTCAATGTCCTAGATAGAGCTACTGTAGTGATATGTTTGAATAATATTTTAACAGCATCTACGCTGAAAAGGATGGGGTAATCGATAAGAGTTATTTCAGTAGTGTACAACAGGCCTCTTTGATTTTGAAATACTCGGCGTTGTCCGGGAGAAAAGTGCTCAATATCCTAGATAGAGCTACTGTAGTGATAGGTTTTGAAAATATTTTAACGCCATCTTCGTTCCCCTTTGGACTATTTCGCAGATCAGAAGGAGAGAGGATTCCTAAGGGATTTCAGGAGTGCTCATGAAGCCTCCTCGATTTTCAAAGTACTCGGCGTTGTCCGGGAGAAAAGTGCTCAATATCCTAGATAGAGCTACTGTAGTGATAGGTTTAGAAAATATTTACACAGCATCTACGCTGAAAAGGATGGGGGAATGGATAAGAGTTATTTCAGTAGTCCCCAGGAGGCCTCTTTGATTTTGAAATACTCGGCGTTGTCCGGGAGAAAAGTGCTCAATATCCTAGATAGAGCTACTGTAGTGATAGGTTTGGAAAATATTTCAACAGCATCTTCGTTCCCCTTTGGACTATTTCGCAGATCAGAAGGAGAGAGGATACCTAAGTGATTTCAGTAGTCCCCAGGAGGCCTCCTTGATTATCAAAGTACTCGGCGTTGTCCGGGAGAAAAGTGCTCAATGTCCTAGATAGAGCTACTGTAGTGATAGGTTTGGAAAATATTTTAACGCCATCTTCGTTCCCCTTTGGACTATTTCGCAGATCAGAAGGAGAGAGGATACCTAAGGGATTTCAGGAGTGCTCATGAAGCCTCCTCGATTTTCAAAGTACTCGGCGTTGTCCCGGAGAAAAGTGCTCAATGTCCTAGATAGAGCTACTGCAGTGATAGGTTTGGATAATATTTTAACAGCATCTACGCTGAAAAGGATGAGGTAATCGATAAGAGTTATTTCAGTAGTGCTCAGGAGGCCTCTTTGATTTTTAAATACTCGGCGTTGTCCGGGAGAAAAGTGCTCAATATCCTAGATAGAGCTACTGTAGTGATAGGTTTTGAAAATATTTTAACGCCATCTTCGTTCCCCTTTGGACTATTTCGCAGATCAGAAGGAGAGAGGATACCTAAGTGATTTCAGGAGTGCTCATAAAGCTTCATCGATTTTCAAAGTACTCGGCGTTGTCCGGGAGAAAAGTGCTCAATATCCTGGATAGAGCTACTGTAGTGATAGGTTTAGTACATATTTTAACGCCATCTTCGTTCCCCTTTGGACAATTTTGCAGATGAAAAGAGGGAGGATACCTAACTGATTTCAGTAGTCCCCAGGAGGCCTCTTTGATTTTCAAAGTACTCGGCGTTGTCCGGGAAAAAAGTGCTCAATGTCCTAGATAGAGCTACTGTAGTGATATGTTTGAATAATATTTTAACAGCATCTACGCTGAAAAGGATGGGGTAATCGATAAGAGTTATTTCAGTAGTGTACAACAGGCCTCTTTGATTTTGAAATACTCGGCGTTGTCCGGGAGAAAAGTGCTCAATATCCTAGATAGAGCTACTGTAGTGATAGGTTTTGAAAATATTTTAACGCCATCTTCGTTCCCCTTTGGACTATTTCGCAGATCAGAAGGAGAGAGGATTCCTAAGGGATTTCAGGAGTGCTCATGAAGCCTCCTCGATTTTCAAAGTACTCGGCGTTGTCCGGGAGAAAAGTGCTCAATATCCTAGATAGAGCTACTGTAGTGATAGGTTTAGAAAATATTTACACAGCATCTACGCTGAAAAGGATGGGGGAATGGATAAGAGTTATTTCAGTAGTCCCCAGGAGGCCTCTTTGATTTTGAAATACTCGGCGTTGTCCGGGAGAAAAGTGCTCAATATCCTAGATAGAGCTACTGTAGTGATAGGTTTGGAAAATATTTCAACAGCATCTTCGTTCCCCTTTGGACTATTTCGCAGATCAGAAGGAGAGAGGATACCTAAGTGATTTCAGTAGTCCCCAGGAGGCCTCCTTGATTATCAAAGTACTCGGCGTTGTCCGGGAGAAAAGTGCTCAATGTCCTAGATAGAGCTACTGTAGTGATAGGTTTGGAAAATATTTTAACGCCATCTTCGTTCCCCTTTGGACTATTTCGCAGATCAGAAGGAGAGAGGATACCTAAAGGATTTCAGGAGTGCTCATGAAGCCTCCTCGATTTTCAAAGTACTCGGCGTTGTCCCGGAGAAAAGTGCTCAATGTCCTAGATAGAGCTACTGCAGTGATAGGTTTGGATAATATTTTAACAGCATCTACGCTGAAAAGGATGAGGTAATCGATAAGAGTTATTTCAGTAGTGCTCAGGAGGCCTCTTTGATTTTTAAATACTCGGCGTTGTCCGGGAGAAAAGTGCTCAATATCCTAGATAGAGCTACTGTAGTGATAGGTTTTGAAAATATTTTAACGCCATCTTCGTTCCCCTTTGGACTATTTCGCAGATCAGAAGGAGAGAGGATACCTAAGTGATTTCAGGAGTGCTCATAAAGCTTCATCGATTTTCAAAGTACTCGGCGTTGTCCGGGAGAAAAGTGCTCAATATCCTGGATAGAGCTACTGTAGTGATAGGTTTAGAAAATATTTTAACGCCATCTTCGTTCCCCTTTATACAATTTTGCAGATGAAAAGGAGGGAGGATACCTAACTGATTTCAGTAGTCCCCAGGAGACCTCCTTGATTATCAAAGTACTCGGCGTTGTCCGGGAGAAAAGTGCTCAATGTCCTAGATAGAGCTACTGTAGTGATAGGTTTGGAAAATATTTTAACGCCATCTTCGTTCCCCTTTGGACTATTTCGCAGATCAGAAGGAGAGAGGATACCTAAGTGATTTCCGTAGTCCCCAGGAGGCCTCCTTGATGATCAAAGTACTCGGCGTTGTCCGGGAGAAAAGTGCTCAATGTCCTAGATAGAGCTACTGTAGTGATATGTTTGGAAAATATTATAACGCCATCTTCGTTCCCCTTTGGACTATTCTGCAGATCAGAAGGAGAGAGGATACCTAAGGGATTTCAGGAGTGCTCATGAAGCCTCCTCGATTTTCAAAGTACTCGGCGTTGTCCGGGAGAAAAGTGCTCAATATCCTACATAGAGCTACTGTAGTGATAGGTTTAGAAAATATTTTAACGCCATCTTCGTTCCCCATTTGGACAATTTTGCAGATGAAAAGGAGGAGGATACCTGATTTCAGTAGTCCCTAGGAGGCCTCTTTGATTTTCAAAGTACTCGGTGTTGTCCGGGAAAAAAGTGCTCAATGTCCTAGATAGAGCTACTGTAGTGATAGGTTTGGATAATATTTTAACAGCATCTACGTTGAAAAGTATGGGGGAATGGATAAGAGTTATTTCAGTAGTCCCCAGGAGGCCTCTTTTATTTTGAAATACTCGGCGTTGTCCGGGAGAAAAGTGCTCAATATCCTAGATAGAGCTACTGTAGTGATAGGTTTGGAAAATATTTTAACGCCATCTTCGTTCTTCTTTGGACTATTTCGCAGATCAGAATGAGAGAGGATACCTAAGTGATAACAGTAATCCCCAGGAGGCCTCTTTGATTATCAAAGTACTCGGCGTTGTCCGGGAGAAAAGTGCTCAATGTCCTAGATAGAGCTACTGTAGTGATAGGTTTGGAAAATATTTTAACGCCATCTTCGTTCCCCTTTGGACTATTTCGCAGATCAGAAGGAGAGAGGATACCTAAGTGATTTCAGGAGTGCTCATGAAGCCTCCTCGATTTTCAATGTACTTGGCGTTGTCCGGGAGAAAAGTGCTCAATATCCTAGATAGAGCTACAGTAGTGATAGGTTTGGATAATATTTTAACAGCATCTACGCTGAAAAGGATGGGGGAATGGATAAGAGTTATTTCAGTAGTCCCCAGGAGGCCTCTTTGATTTTGAAATACTCGGCGTTGTCCGGGAGAAGAGTGGTCAATATCCTAGATAGAGCTACTGTAGTGATAGGTTTGGAAAATATTTTAACGCCATCTTCGTTCCCCTTTGGACTATTTCGCAGATCAGAAGGAGAGAGGATACCTAAGTGATTTCAGTAGTCCCCAGGAGGCCTCCTTGATTATCAAAGTACTCGGCGTTGTCCGGGAGAAAAGTGCTCAATGTTCTAGATAGAGCTACTGTAGTGATAGGTTTGGAAAATATTTTAACGCCATCTTCGTTCCCCTTTGGACTATTTCGCAGATCAGAAGGAGAGAGGATACCTAAGTGATTTCAGGAGTGCTCATGAAGCCTCCTCGATTTTCAAAGTACTCGGCGTTGTCCGGGAGAAAAGTGCTCAATATCCTACATAGAGCTACTGTAGTGATAGGTTTAGAAAATATTTTAACGCCATCTTCGTTCCCCTTTGGACAATTTTGCAGATGAAAAGGAGGGAGGATACCTAAGTGATTTCAGTAGTCCCCAAGAGGCCTCTTTGATTTTCAAAGTACTCGGCGTTGTCCGGGAAAAAAGTGCTCAATGTCCTAGATAGAGCTACTGTAGTGATAGGTTTGGATAATATTTTAACAGCATCTACGCTGAAAAGGATGGGGAATCGATAAGAGTTATTTCAGTAGTGCTCAGGAGGCCTCTTTGATTTTCAAATACTCGGCGTTGTCCGGGAGAAAAGTGCTCAATATCCTAGATAGAGCTACTGTAGTGATAGGTTTGGAAAATATTTTAACGCTATCTTCGTTCCCCATTGGACTATTTCGCAGATCAGAAAGAGAGAGGATACCTAAGTGATTTCAGTAGTCCCCAGGAGGCCTCCTTGATTATCAAAGTACTCGGCGTTGTCCGGGAGAAAAGTGCTCAATGCCCTAGACAGAGCTACTGTAGTGATAGGTTTGGAAAATATTTTAACCCTATCTTCGTTCCCTATTGGACTATTTCGCAAATCAGAAGGAGAGAGGATACCTAAGTGATTTCAGGAGTGCTCATGAAGCCTCCTCGATTTTCAAAGTACTCGGCGTTGTCCGGGAGAAAAGTGCTCAATGTCCTAGATAGAGCTACAGTAGTGAAAGGTTTGGATAATATTTTAACAGCATCTACGCTGAAAAGGATGGGGGAATGGATAAGAGTTATTTCAGTAGTCCCCAGGAGGCCTCTTTGATTTTGAAATACTCGGCGTTGTCCGGGAGAAGAGTGGTCAATATCCTAGATAGAGCTACTGTAGTGATAGGTTTGGAAAATATTTTAACGCCATCTTCGTTCCCCTTTGGACTATTTCGCAGATCAGAAGGAGAGAGGATACCTAAGTGATTTCAGTAGTCCCCAGGAGGCCTCCTTGATTATCAAAGTACTCGGCGTTGTCCGGGAGAAAAGTGCTCAATGTTCTAGATAGAGCTACTGTAGTGATAGGTTTGGAAAATATTTTAACGCCATCTTCGTTCCCCTTTGGACTATTTCGCAGATCAGAAGGAGAGAGGATACCTAAGGGATTTCAGGAGTGCTCATGAAGCCTCCTCGATTTTAAAAGTACTCGGCGTTGTCCGGGAGAAAAGTGCTCAATATCCTAGATAGAGCTACTGTAGTGATAAGTTTATAAAATATTTTAACGCCATCTTCGTTCCCCTTTGGACTATTTCGCAGATCAGAAGAAGAGAGGATACCTAAGTGATTTCAGTAGTCCCCAGGAGGCCTCTTTGATTATCAAAGTACTCGGCGTTGTCCGGGAGAAAAGTGCTCAATGCCCTAGACAGAGCTACTGTAGTGATAGGTTTGGAAAATATTTTAACCCTATCTTCGTTCCCTATTGAACTATTTCGCAAATCAGTAGGAGAGAGGATACCTAAGTGATTTCAGTAGTGCTCATGAAGCCTCCTCGATTTTCAAAGTACTCGGCGTTGTCCGGGAGAAAAGTGCTCAATATCCTAGATAGAGCTACTGTAGTGATAGGTTTAGAAAATATTTTAACGCCATCTTCGTGCCCCTTTGGACAATTTTGCAGATGAAAAGGAGGGAGGATACCTAAGTGATTTCAGTAGTCCCCAGGAGGCCTCTTTGATTTTCAAAGTACTCGGCGTTGTCCGGGAAAAAAAGTGCTCAATGTCCTATATAGAGCTACTGTAGTGATAGGTTTGGATAATATTTTAACGCCATATTCGTTCCCCTTTGGACTATTTCGCAGATCAGTTGAAGAGAGGATACCTAAGTGATTTCAGTAGTCCTCAGGAGGCCTCCTTTATTATTTAAGTACTCGGCGTTGTCCGGGAGAAAAGTGCTCAATGTCCTAGATAGAGCTACTGTAGTGATAGGTTTAGAAAATATTTTAACGCCATCTTTGTTCCCCTTTGGACTATTTCGCAGATCAGAAGGAGAGAGGATACCTAAGTGATTTCAGTAGTGCTCATGAGGCCTCCTTGATTTTCAAAGTACTCGGCGTTGTCCGGGAGAAAAGTGCTCAATATCCTAGATAGAGCTATGATAAAGACTATCATGAGAGGATTGAAAAGGATGAAGACTATCATGAGAGGATTGAAAATGATGAAGACTATCATGAGAGGATTGAAAATGATGAAGACTATCATGAGGGGATTGAAAATGATGAAGACTATAATGAGGGGATTGAAAATGATGTACACTATCATGAGGGGATTGAAAATGATGAAGACTATCATGAGTGGATTGAAAATGATGAAGACTATCATAAGGGGATTGAAAATGATGAAGAATATCATGAGAGGATTGAAAATGATGAAGAATAGACTGACAGGATTGGAAATGATGAAGAATACCATGAGGGGATTTAAAATGATGAATAATATCATGAGGGGATTGAAAATGATGAAGAATATCATGAGAGGTTTGAAAATGATGAAGACTATCATGAGAGGTTTGAAAATGATGAAGACTATCATGAGAGGATTAAAAATGATGAAGACTATCATGAGAGGATTAAAAATTATGAAGACTATCATGAGAGGATTAAAAATGATGAAGACTATCATGAGAGGATTGAAAATGATGAAGACTATCATGAGAGGATTGAAAATGATGAAGACTATCATGAGGGAATTGAAAATGATGAAGACTATCATGAGGGGATTGAAAATGATGAAGAATGTCATGAGAGGATTGAAAATGATGAAGAATGTCATGAGAGGATTGAAAATTATGAAGAATAGACTGACAGGATTGGAAATGATGAAGTATACCATGAGAGGATTGAAAATGATGAATAATATCATGAGGAGATTGAAAATGAGAAGAATATCATGAGGGAATCGAAAATGATGAAATATACCATGAGAGGATTGAAAATGATGAAGAATATTATGAGGAGATTGAAAATGATGAAGAATATCATGAGGGGATTGAAAATAATGAAGAATATCATGAGAGGATTGAAAAAATGAAGAATATCATGAGAGGATTGAAAATTATTAAGAATATCATGAGCGGATTTAAAATGATGAGGAATATTACGAGAGGATTGAAAATGATGAAGAATATTATGAGGGGATTAAAATGATTAATAGTATGAGGAGATTGAAAATGATGAAGAATATTATGAGGGGATTGAAAATGATTAATAGTATGAGGAGATCGAAAATGATGAATACAACGAGGGGAGTTAAAATGATGAAGGATATCATGAGGGGATTCAAAATATATAGTATGAACACCGGGGCGGTTATAAGTACCTATATAGAAGGCGCAGACAGTGGTGGTACTTTTTATAGAAATGAGTCATACTATTGCCCTGTGAAACGTAGGATGAAATGGTGGGGAAGAAACAGCTTTCGCAAAAGGCAAAATTTAAAAGTAGCGACCAGGGTAGAGAAAATTAGAAAGATAAAGAGACAGCTATAGAGAGAGAAGGAGAGAAATAGAAGTTTTAATATAAAGATGTTACACACGCGATTTTTCTTCAATTATGTTTTTATGACCCCGAGCAACGCCGGGTAGCCCCGCTAGTCTCTTATATAAAGGGCACTTGTCTATATGTATGTATGTATGTATGTATGTATGTATGTATGTATGTCTGTATGTGAAGCTTCTCCTCAAAAACTACCCGGCGACATGTCAAAAAGTTTATATCTTCAGCACCGTACATATCCTGGGATCATAATATCTCAAAATCGCAAATAACGATTCACTCGCTGACAGTCAACCGGACCACTTTCCGACAAAAGGTAGCAGTTTTTTTCGTATTTTACACGAAATTGCAACGTTAATATGTACTAAATTCGAAATAATCTAATGTATTTATGTACTAATCCGATAAAAATGCAGAGTCATTGTAAACATCCCATAATCCCTTGCCGGATGTACCCGGTCTTGCCCTAAATTGTGTCCGGTTCTATCAGATCATCCAATAACTTCTGTCCGGATTCATCAATAACAACATAGGAATCCTACGTTAAGAGTGTGTAGTGAAACAAGGGTTGCTCAATCACATCCGCACCTGCCCCATAATCCCTTGCCGGATGTACCCGGTCTTGACCTGAATTGTGTCCGGTTATATCAGGTCATCATGACGTCAGAGAGTGGCAGTTTTTTTTCCCTCTCACACTTTCTTTCATAATTATTAATAGACGCTAATATTTTCCTCCCCCCTCCCTCCCTGTGGCCGTTCTGTTATCATGATAGGAATTACCTCCTCCTTTCAGGCCAAATTGGGGGGGGGGGTTACGGTATTCGCTGGTGTGAGCATTACCTCCTCCTTTCTTGAGAAGTGTTGAGGTAGGGTAGTATCAGTTCCGTTGTCATGATGCACTGATCCCATGCATTACCTCCTCCTTTTTTGAGAAATGTTGAGGTAGGGTCGTATCGGTTCCGTTTTCATGATGCCCTCATCCCATGCATTATCTCCTCCTTTTTGTAGAAGTGTTGAGGTAGGGTCGTATCGGTTCCGTTGTCATGATGCACTATTCCCATGCATTATCTCCTCCTTTTTTGAGAAGTGTTGAGGTAGGGTCGTATCGGGTCCGTTGTCATGATGCACTATTCCCATGCATTATCTCCTCCTTTTTTGAGAAGTGTTGAGGTAGGGTCGTATCGGTTCCGTTGTCATGATGCACTATTCCCATGCATTACCTCCTCTTTTTTTGAGCAGTGTAGAGGTAGGGTATGTGTGGGTACCCTGCGACTTGACGAAGTATGTGTGGGTACCCTGCGACCCCACGAAGTATGTGTGGGTACCCTGCGACCGCACAGACTATGTGTGGGTACCCTGCGACCGCACGAAGTATGTATAGGTACCCTGTGACCGCACGAAGTATGTGTGGGTACCCTGCGACCGGACGAAGTATGTGTGGGTACCCTGCGACCGGACGAAGTATGTATAGGTACCCTGACCCCGCACGAAGTATGTGTGGGTACCCTGTGACCGGACGAAGTATGTGTGCGTACCCTGCGACCGCACGAAGTATTTGTGGGTACCCTGCGACCGCACGAAGTATGTGTAGGTACCCTGCTGCCTGACGAAGTATGTGTGGGTACCCTGCGACCGCACGAAGTATGTGTGGGTACCCTGCGACCGGACGAAGTATGTGTGAGTACCCTGCGACCGGACGAAGTATTTGTGGGTACCCTGCGACCGGACGAAGTATTTGTGGGTACCCTGCGACCGGACGAAGTATGTGTGGGTACCCTGCGACCAGAAGAAATATGTGTTGGTACCCTTCACCCGCACTAAGTATGTGTGGGTACCCTGCGACCGGACGAAGTATGTGTGGGTACCCTGCGACCGGACGAAGTATGTGTGGGTACCCTGCGACCGGACGATATATTTGTGGGTACCCTGCGACCGGACACAATTACAGAATTTAAGAATTTAACAAGTACACGTTTACACTGACCCGTTGAGTCATAACCACTCTATATATGTATAAAAAAGAAAAAAGAAGAATTTAACAAGAACACGTTTACACTGACCCGTTGAGTCATAACCACTCTATATATGTATAAAAAAGAAAAAAGAAGAATTTAACAAGTACACGTTTACAGTGCCCCGTTGAGTCATAACCACTCTATATATGTATAAAAAAGAAAAAAGAAGAATTTAACAAGTACACGTTTACAGTGCCCCGTTGAGTCACAACCACTCTATATATGTATAAAAAGAAAAAAAGAAGAATTTAACAAGTACACGTTTACACTGACCCGTTGAGTCATAACCACTCTATATATGTATAAAAAAGAAAAAAGAAGAATTTAACAAGTACACGTTTACACTGACCCGTTGAGTCATAACCACTCTATATATGTATAAAAAAGAAAAAAGAAGAATTTAACAAGAACACGTTTACACTGACCCGTTGAGTCATAACCACTCTATATATGTATAAAAAAGAAAAAAGAAGAATTTAACAAGTACACGTTTACACTGACCCGTTGAGTCATAACCACTCTATATATGTATAAAAAAGAAAAAAGAAGAATTTAACAAGTACACGTTTACAGTGCCCCGTTGAGTCATAACCACTCTATATATGTATAAAAAAGAAAAAAGAAGAATTTAACAAGTACACGTTTACAGTGCCCCGTTGAGTCATAACCACTCTGTATATGTATAAAAAAGAAACAAGAAGAATTTAACAAGTACACGTTTACACTGACCCGTTGAGTCATAACCACTCTATATATGTATAAAAAAGAAAAAAGAAGAATTTAACAAGTACACGTTTACACTGACCCGTTGAGTCATAACCACTCTATATATGTATAAAATAGAAAACAAGAAGAATTTAACAAGTACACGTTTACACTGACCCGTTGAGTCATAACCACTCTATATATGTATAAAAAAGAAAAAAGAATTTAACAAGAACACGTTTACACTGACCCGTTGAGTCATAACCACTCTATATATGTATAAAAAAGAAAAAAGAAGAATTTAACAAGTACACGTTTACAGCGCCCCGTTGAGTCATAACCACTCTGTATATGTATAAAAAAGAAAAAAGAAGAATTTAACAAGTACACGTTTACACTGACCCGTTGAGTCATAACCACTCTATATATGTATAAAAAAGAAAAAAGAAGAATTTAACAAGTATACGTTTACACTGACCCGTTGAGTCATAACCACTCTATATATGTATAAAAAAGAAAAAAGAAGAATTTAACAAGAACACGTTTACACTGACCCGTTGAGTCATAACCACTCTATATATGTATAAAAAAGAAAAAAGAAGAATTTAACAAGTACACGTTTACAGTGCCCCGTTGAGTCATAACCACTCTATATATGTATAAAAAAGAAAAAAGAAGAATTTAACAAGTACACGTTTACACTGACCCGTTGAGTCATAACCACTCTATATATGTATAAAAAAGAAAAAAGAAGAATTTAACAAGTACACGTTTACACTGACCCGTTGAGTCATAACCACTCTATATATGTATAAAAAAGAAAAAAGAAGAATTTAACAAGTACACGTTTACACTGACCCGTTGAGTCATAACCACTCTATATATGTATAAAGAAGAAAAAAGAAGAATTTAACAAGTACACGTTTACACTGACCCGTTGAGTCATAACCACTCTATATATGTATAAAAAAGAAAGAAGAAGAATTTAACAAGTACACGTTTACACTGACCCGTTGAGTCATAACAACTCTATATATGTATAAAAAAAGAAAAAAGAAGAATTTAACAAGTACACGTTTACAATGCCCCGTTGAGTCATAACCACTCTATATATGTATAAAAAAGAAAAAAGAAGAATTTAACAAGTACACGTTTACACTGACCCGTTGAGTCATAACCACTCTATATATGTATAAAAAAGAAAAAAGAAGAATTTAACAAGAACACGTTTACACTGACCCGTTGAGTCATAACCACTCTATATATGTATAAAAAAGAAAAAAGAAGAATTTAACAAGTACACGTTTACACTGACCCGTTGAGTCATAACCACTCTATATATGTATAAAAAAGAAAAAAGAAGAATTTAACAAGTACACGTTTACACTGACCCGTTGAGTCATAACCACTCTATATATGTATAAAAAAGAAAAAAGAAGAATTTAACAAGTACACGTTTACACTGACTCGTTGAGTCATAACCACTCTATATATGTATAAAAAAGAAAAAAGAAGAATTTAACAAGTACACGTTTACACTGACCCGTTGAGTCATAACCACTCTATATATGTATAAAAAAGAAAAAAGAAGAATTTAACAAGTACACGTTTACACTGACCCGTTGAGTCATAACCACTCTATATATGTATAAAAAAGAAAGAAGAAGAATTTAACAAGTACACGTTTACACTGACCCGTTGAGTCATAACCACTCTATATATGTATAAAAAAGAAAAAAGAAGAATTTAACAAGTACACGTTTACACTGACTCGTTGAGTCATAACCACTCTATATATGTATAAAAAAGAAAAAAGAAGAATTTAACAAGTACACGTTTACACTGACCCGTTGAGTCATAACCACTCTATATATGTATAAAAAAGAAAAAAGAAGAATTTAACAAGTACACGTTTACACTGACCCGTTCAGTCATAACCACTCTATATATGTATAAAAAAAGAATAATTTTACAAGTACACGTTTACACTGACCCGTTGAGTCATAACCACTCTATATATGTATAAAAAAAGAAAAAAAAGAAGAATTTAACAAGTACACGTTTACAGTGACGCGTTGGGTCATAATCACTCTATATATGTATAAAAACAGAAAAAAAGAATTTAACCAGTACATGTTACCAGTGACCCGTTGGGTCATAACCACTCTATATATGTATAAAAAAGGCCCAGAACCGGGGGTGCTTCAACAATATAGGACCCGGAGGCTTCTGCAGAATAGGGACCATGGGTTCTTCTACAGTACAGGACCCAGAACTGGGGGTGCTTCTACCATATAGAACCCAGAGGCTTCTACAGAATAGGGACAAAGGTGCTTCTACAGAATAGGGACCAGAGGTGCTTCTACAGTATAGGACCCAGTACCGGAGGTGATTCCACAATATTAGAACATAGAGGCCTCTGCAGAAAAAGGACCATGGGTGCTTCTTCAGTAAAGGGACCAGGGGTGCTTCTACAGTATATAACCCAGCACCAGGGGTGCTTCTACAATTTAGGACTCGGAAGCTACTGCAGAATAGGGACAATGGGTGCTTCTCCAGTATAGAGACCAGAGGTGGTGCTTCTAAAGTATCACGGCCCGTCAGGAATGTTGGTGATTCTATAGTATAACGGTCCCTAGAAATATTGGTGCTTCTGAAGTATAACGGTCTCACCCCAGGAATGTTGGTGCTTCTAAATTATAATGGTCCCTACAAATATTGGTGCTTCTAAAGTATAACGGTCCCCCCCGGAATGTTGTTAAAGGATAGCTAAGGAAGAGCGATAACTCACGTTTAAAAAAAAAAGTTGGGGGGGCTTGGAGTGATTAAGGGGTCAGGCCGAACTTTTTAGGGTCAAGCCCAACCTTTTTAGGGGTCAGGCCAAATTTTTTTCTTTTTTTTTGTTTTGAACTCAAAATATTTCTCAGGGTGGGGAGAGTGAAAAATTAGTTGGGATGAGGGGCTGGAGAGATTGAGGGGTCGTGGAAAATTTTAGGGGTCAGGCCGAACTTTTTAGGGGTAAGGCCGAACTTTTTAGGGGTCAGGCCAAATTTTTTTGTTTTTTTTTGTTTTGAACTCAAAATATTTCCCAAGGTTGGGGGAGAGTTAAAATGTAGTTGAGATCGAGGGCTGGAGAGATTTAGGGGTTCGGCCGAACTTTTTAGGGGTCAGGTAGAACTTCTTAGGGGTCAGGCCAAATTTTTTTTGTTTTTTTTTGTTTTGAACTAAAAATATTTCTCAGGGTGGGGAGAGTGAAAAATTAGTTGAGATGAGGGGCTGGAGAGATTGAGGGGTCGGGGAAAATTTTAGGGGTCAGGCCGAACTTTTTAGGGGTCAGGCAAAACTTTTTTGTTTTTTTTTGTTTTGAACTCAAAATAATTCTCAGGCTTGGGGGAGAGTGAAAAATTAGTTGGGATAGGGGGCTGGAGAGATTGAGAGGTCGGGGAAAATTTTAGGGGTCAGGCCGAACTTTTTAGGGGTCAGGCTAAATTTTTTTTGTTTTTCTGAACTCAAAATATTTCTCAGGGTTGGGGGAGAATGAAAACTTATTTGGGATGGGGGGCTGGAGAGATTGAGGGGTCGGGGAAAATTTTACGGGTCAGGCCGAACTTTATAGGGGTCAAGCCAAATTTTTTGGTTATTTTTTTGTTTTGAACTCAAAATATTTCTCAGGGTTGGGGGAGAGTAAAACAAAATTGGGTGGTGCGGCTTTAGATATTAGGGGTCTGTGAAAATTGTAGGGATCGGGAAAAACTTTTTAGGGGGTCGGGCGAAATTTTTTTGTTTTATGAACTTAAAATATTTCGTAGGTAAGTATATAGTATGCACACCGGGGCGGCGATAGGTACGAATATAGTATGCGCACTGGGGCGGCGATAGGTATATATATAGTATGTGCACCGGGGTGGCAATAGGTACGTGTATAGTGGTGCATAGAGATGCCGATAGGTACTATATAGCATGTGCACAGGGATGCAGTAAGTATGTATATAGAATGCGCACCAGGGCGGTGATAGGTATTTATTAAGCATGCGCTCTGGGCCGGCGATCGGTACGTATATAGCACGCACACCAGGGTGGCGATAGGTATGTATTTAGCATTTACACCGGGGCGGCGATAGGTACATATGTAGCATTAGCAACGAGGCGGCGATAGGTACATATGCAGCATTCACACTGGGGTGGCGATACGTACATATGTAGCATTTGCACCGGGGCAGCGATAGGTACTTATGTAGTATGCATACCGGGGCGGCAATAGGTACTCATATAGTATACGTGCACCGGGGTGGTGATAGATATGAACATAGTATGAACGCGGGGCGGAGATAAGTACTTATATAGAAAGCGCATATAGATGTAGTACTTTTTATAGAAATATGTCATACTATTGACCTGGGCAACGTAGGAGAAATGGTAGGGAAGAAGCAGCTTTCACAAAAGGCAAAATTAGAAAGTAGCAGTGAAATGGGGCGACTAGGGAAGAGAAAGGTAAAAAGATAAAGAGACGCCTATAGAGGAGGGGGAGAAATAGAAGTTTGAATATAAAGATGTTACACACGCGATTTTTCTTCAATTATATGTTTTTATGACCCCGAGCAACGCCGGGTAGCCCCGCTAGTATATATCTAAATGAATAAATGCAAAAGTTTTTATCCATTTATCCGAACTATATTTATATCAAAACACCTTATTTAATTCAATTATACATTAAAATATTTTCAAATACCATATATATACCCAACTGCCAAAATACACTCGTCCAGATGCTTCATTTGCATGATAATTTTATAACCAGTCTTTAATAAATTGATATTCTGCACGATTCATTTCTAATTTTGATCTCCAATTTTCTTATATATACGCAATAGTTTCGTTCATATTAATATTATTATTTGTAGTAGTAGTAGTAGTAATATTAATAAGAAAATTTAATGGAAAACGTTTCACATTCAAAATGATTATTTTAAAATTCGAATAACTTCCGGTCACGTTTACGCATGTGTATGTTTACACGAACTCACAACTTAGATTACTTTGGAATAATTTATTTAAAAAAATAAACTCCATATTGAATGCAACAACTAACAAAGTTTTTCTTTTAATAATAACTAAATTTGCTGTTGTTGTTGACGCCGCCAATTATATGATTATGATAGCATAACAATGCTTACATTTGCCATAATAAAGAAAAAAAGCCCCACCTCCTCTCATCTTTTTAAATTACAAAAAATAAAAATAAATTCATAGTTTTTAAAAAACTTAATTAAGTTTTTTTTTCTGTCTCCTATATGAATAAATGTGAAAGTTTTTTTCTCCATTTTTAAGAACTATATCTATATCAAAGCACCTTAGGCGTATTTTCAAATAGCCTATATATATATATATCTATATACTACTAAAACTCTATTGTCTTGTATGTTTGCAATCAGCTTTCAGCTTTCCGGTTTTCAACATCCGGTTGCGCATGCGTAAATAGCATCGTCTTCCAATCTGTTATTCCAATTCCGTTGAACTCTGATTATTAACGAACGCATGAAATTTTTCATTCTGGAAATGTTTATATCGCTTTAAATATAAAACAATTACATTTAATTTCATCAAATAGTTTTTTTGTTTTCTCCACGGCTAAAAACATTCAACGGCAGGACTTTGTAAAGTCTGTCGCAGTTTCAAAAAAAGCTCCACCCTTTTAAAAAACAAAAACAAACAAACAAAACAACAACAATCATTATTAATATCAATAGCGGCGGTGAACGAAACCACCTCCCACTTTTCCTCTCACAGATTTCACCACTCCTACTCCCTCTGTTTTCGTTACGTACGCGAGACAGCCGGTTGTACCCCCTTCCTTTCTCACCTGTTCAGTGCATATTTACCTATAAGTATGGCCAACCACTTATAATTCAGTAACTATAATTTAAAAAAAAAACAATTATAATAAACAGAACGACGCATAGAAATCTATCTATATTCTTTTTTAAACAATTACATTTAATTTCATCAAATAGTTTTTTTGTTTTCTCCACAAGTGTCACGCACATACATGAATTCCATAGCTAATATAACAAACTGACCCAACGGGTCACGGGTGGTCTAGTATATATATATATATATCGATCGGAACATCTTTTCTTTTAATAATTAAATATATATTTTATTTTTAAAACTAAATTTGTTTTTGTTGTTGTTGACGACGACAATGACAAAACTAAAAAAAACAATAGCCACAAAGTCTATATTTTCTTAATAGGCGTTGCCCCGGAGAATAATATATAAAATAAAAATGAAAATTATTCATTTTTTTAGGGTCAACTGGGTTAGGTTTCATCAGGGGGGGTCAATTTTTCAGGTATTATCAATCTTATTATGTCCTAATTTGGAAAGAAAATCCCAACTCATTTCAAAATTATTAGACACTAATTCTGGATTTTATTTATTGTTTCTTAACGTTATCTTCAGACTATTTCTCTTCAAAGGGAGGAGGGGGTAGCAAGAAACTCGGAAAGAGTGGTTTTAGTAATGCTCTGGAGGTTCCTTAATTTTATTTGGGTGGTTTCAGTAGCACTGTAGAGGCTGCCATGGTTTTATTGTTTCACTCTATATGAGTGGAGGAGAAAGAGGGGGTTAGAAGGACGGAGGGGGAAATGGGGTATGGGGGAAGAGAGAAAGATAGAAGGACATATAGAGAGAGGTAGAGAGATGTTACACTTTTTAATCTGCTCTATTTTGTTTTTAGTGACCCCGGGCAACGGCGGGTAACCCTGCCAGTTAATAACAAAGCCGAAAAATACAAAGGAGCCATTTTGAATTACTCAAGAATATAAAAAAATTTTATTTAACCAATTGACGTTAAGCTTTTGGTGAGTGTCAAGAATACCCAAAAGCAGCGCAAAAAAGCAAATAGTCAACAAATAACTATTATTAAAGGCAATAAAATTTACTTTTCTATCTACCTGCCTATTTTTTTGCGTTTTAAAGTATTTTAAAACGTTTTTATTTCAATTAAAAAGTTTGGTCAAATATATCACGGTAGACTGAAAAATAAAGATGGTTGACAGTCGTTTGCAGATCGTCTACAAAGTCTGATGATTATTTTTGTACTTTTCTCCTTTTAATTAGGTAGAAAAGTAAATTTTAAGGCCTTTGAAACAGTTATTTATCAACTATTTGTTTATTTTTTTTTCACCCCAAAAGACGAAAAACTCATTAAGCAAACTATGGGGATATCTGCTTACGCCATCTTGAAAATGGAACTGTACTGCAATCAGATTTAGACAAATTATTAAAATGCAATAAAAAACGCTTTAAAATAATTTAAAACACACAAAACATAGGCAAGTAAGAAGAAAAGTAACTTTTATTGCCTTTGGTAACAGTTATTTGTTGATTATTTGTTTTGTTTTTTTCACCACTTTTTTTCTGTTAGTTATTCTTAACAATCACCCTGCTTAATTCCTTTTAATGCTTATACAAAATCAAATCTCAACATTGGAATATATCAAATAACACCATGACGATCATCTTTTTGTTTTCTTTTCTTCAAATTACCAAAATGTGAAAAGAAAATTGTTTCTTTGTTTTTCTGTAAAGAAGGCTACAGCTAGATTAATTGCTGCCCAGAGGGCGGGTAGTTTTTTGCTAGTATATATATGTATATTTTACTTTTATTCCCCCCAAACAAGGCACAGTGCTACTGAAACGTAAGGGCCTACTGTTAATTAGGGACCATACCTACAGAGACATCCTAAGTATGGAGTTGAGCAACGAGATATCTGTTCACATTACATTTAAATTTCTGCATGTTAGTATAGTTACGGAAGCTGGGAGGGAATTCAAAAGGCTAGCAGTTGTGTGTACTATAACCCTAAACAAAGCAATGTTTGATCTCAATAAGTTGTAAGAGATGTATACTACATTGATTTTGGTGTGAGTCAGAACTGGTTGGATAGCATTCTTCAAGTGATGTCAACATAGGAGTCATACAAACATTACATAACTGTTGTATTAAAAGTTTAAAGACAAAATTCTTGAAATCACTCAGGACTATCAAAACAACCGAATATTTAAGTTACTATAACGAAATTCTGAAAATATTTTTTATTCTTTTCAAAATCATTTCAGGCCATAAATAGTTGCGTTGTTCTTTGCATTGACTCATTTGAAAAAAACTTTTTCTTTTCAGTCCACTTGTTTTAAATCCTATTTGACATCATTTAAACCTGCCACAACGATTTTAAGTCAACAAACATTTTACATCAAACAGTTTTTAAAAGTTCAACGCATTCACTAACTTCATCATTTTAGTAACACAATTTAATAAAAATCTTTCTTTTGAACGGCTTTGTCTCTTGGCAATATGTGCACCATTTTTGAGGATGAGGAGTTCCCATTATTTGGCATTATTTTTATTCATCTCGTCACCATTTGAATTTATGTTTGCAACTACTTTTCAGATGATATGCGCTTTGTGAGTTTTTTTTAATAATATATAAAAGCGTAAATAAATTTATAAATATTCAACAACATTTAATAAATGGTAAACACTTGACCATAGATAAACAATACACCTGAAGAAGGCCAGAGGTCGCATTAGCCGAAATATTATCTAAAAAATAAATAGCAATGGTGAGAACAATAGTCGGAATAATGTAACATTATGAGGCGTGAGACACGAATTAGGAACCCAGAGGATATCAAATCAGCTTGAGGCCGCATTTGTAAAATAATAATTTCTGGTAAAAATAAAAAATAAGAGAATAAAGAATTATTTTAGAGAGAAATGGCAAAGCAGAAACATTCCTTGGCATGTGACGTCAATAAGTCGAAAACAATGGACAAAAGAATAAAATATTGTTTTTGAAACTGAAGGGGAGTGACAAAATGAATGTAATTCGATCAACAGACTGACATCAATCAATGCAAGCATTTGTTATTTAAGAGAAAGGTCCTATTTGATATGAGTAATTATAAAGAGTCATGTTATATAAAAAAAAGGATTGCTGCATAGATATCCATCCTTCTGATTTTGTGGGATATGAAGAAAAACTGATTACCATAGTTGGCTTATAAGGACAAACTTCTACAATTTAAATCAATTTTATTCATACAGTTTCATCAACACAACATACATTGTAAGGAAAGAGTTATGTAGACAAGAATAAGTGAGGGGAAAAAAGGGAGATTCTTCCTAAGGAAACCTTTACAAAATTCGCCTTGGACTCATATGTAATATATCTGAAGTTTTTCTGGATGAAACTTTTGACATTTTCCTGGCGGACCTGCAGAAGCTTTTTGTGCCATTCTATTGTATGATAGAGCAGGGCTTACAGTTGCATTCATCTATAGACTACTTTACCATGTCTGACAGCTCTTACGTGCTACTTCCTGAATGGAAAAGACAAAGATTCTGAATATGGTGAGCAGTTCCGAGAAAGGTGAAATCACAGTGTCGAGTGATGGTGAAATATGTATGCTGGTGATGGATGATGGACTAGATCATTCAAGCGATAGCAGTGGAGATTAACAGGACTTAACAAGACCACCTCAAGAAGTAACTGAATCTGCTGTACCACATCTCCAAAGAAGCCACAGATGAAAGAAACCAACCCTAGCTATGCGATAATGAAGTAAGCAAAAAGTGTAGTGGATAGAGCCTATCACTCTGATGTAAGCAACATAGGATCGCCTGTGTCATGTATAGCGGCTATGCTAACTGTGATAAAAGTAGGCAGTTATTTGCACCAACTTATTTTGAACCAGGCCTTGAAAGCGACAATGGTTACTTGTGAATAGTAAAGGGCCGATGATTTTTAGTAACACAGTTTTTAGTAAAAAACAGCCATGGGGCATCAATTTATACAGAAAAATGCACCCCGCCCTGGCTAAAAATAATTCAAAAGTTTAAAAATAATGTTAATTAATTATTGGTGGGTTTGAAGATAAAATTAGTCCGAATTATTAAAAACAATATATGGAAAAAAAAACATTGATTTCTACCTGAAATGGACACTGGTGGTATAGTAGCTAAATACCAAATTTAAAATTAAAATAAACAATTATTAAAATGTATTGATAAAAGCAGATAGCAGTTTATAATTCTGCCAAATTAAAAATAATTTTTTTTTATAAAAATTATTTGATAGTGAAATGACCGTGTCGGCTATTGAATGATGCTGACTAAGTGTAAATTTAAATATGTGAATGTGAGTTAATAAACAAAAATATGAGAAAGAATTTGAATGAGAAAACTTAGCATGGTCAAGAATAAATTATTTATTTACTTTTTACACTTGGAAGTAGAGGATTTACTAATTAATTGAACAGTTATTGTGGGAGCTGATAACGACAACATCATTACAAAATGTCTGTCTCTGTAGGAAGCTAAGGGGACGTTACTCTCCAAATCGAATGCAAGGGAAGCAACTCTTACAAGTTATCTCTCTTTAATATGTCTATTCTGAATGTCTCATTATTTTCTAGCTAGAATTCTTCTAGCTAGAATTCTTCTAGCTAACAGCAAATTTGCGGTATCAGCGGTCACCTCTGGCATTCAGAGGACTAGATATTCAGCCTGCATCATCTAAATAAAAAGTATGTAAAATGGCAGAAGATCCGGTAAAAATAAGAAATATAAAATTGTTGTATTTTGGGACAAATCAGAAATGTCCCAGTTAAAGTGCAAAGTTATATTTTAGGGAGCCGATTTGAAGGCTATAAAAGACCAAGGAGAAATTAGGCCGCTATGACGTCGGTTTTTTGTATTCTCAGTTGTATTTCCACAACCCAACAACCATGTTGTGACCTTTCAGAGAACCCTTTCATCACTGCTCCTTAATTTAACAACCTGGATCTCAAGGAATATTATATATTAATTTCTGTCTCTTCCTTTTTTTGATCACTCCTTCTCTAATGGTGGTCACTTAACTCTTTTACATGAAGGACAGAACCATTTTCATACACACATAAAAAACATTTCTTTAATTTAAAAAATATTTACTAAGTTTACTGTTTAATTATTATCAATCATAATTGCTTTAGTATTTGTAATGTAATAATACATCTTATTTCAGTAGCTTCTTTTCAATAACTACAAACTTCTGGAATTCTCTTTCTGCTGACTGTTTTCCTCCTACCTATAGCCATGGTCTTTTCAAGACTAAGGTCAATAGGCATCTCCTGTCTTTGCGTTAATTATATTTCTTTCTTTTTAGCTTTGACGGATAATTCCCAGTCACTCCCAGAAATATCCAAAGCTGTTTACGATTTGAAAGCCACCTTCTCTTCTTTTCTTTTGCGCAGGTTTTAAAAAAATTTTTTTTGAGGGGCTAAAAATTTTTTTAAACCCAAACTCTAATCTAACTCTTCACATGCTTAGTGTCGTCTGTCTTTTTACATTTTTTTCCGGCTTTGAAATCGTAAACTACTTTGGCAATTTCCGGGATTGACTTGGGATTCTCCGTTAAAGAACTTAAATACTCTGGATACTCATTCATTACAACTGTCTGCCAAACTCCAGCCTCTGTCACATCACTGCAGTATTGCATCCCTGTGCTTGTTTTATAAGTACTTCCACAGAATGTGCTCCGATGAACTTACTGTACTTGTACCTCCCCTCAACCATACCAGCAGCAAAATCACACCCCTTCACTGTAGAGGTCCCTAGATGTCGAAAGATTTTTTACTCTAATAGCTTCTTTCCTTCGACCCCTTGCCTTTGGAATTCTTTTTCTGTACTGTTCCCTGTTTCCTCAACCGTACCAACATGCAGAAATTTAAATGTAATGTGAACAAACATCTTGCTGAGCAACTCCCCACCCCTATAAATCTGGCCCCTAATAGCTGTCAAGTAAATTCCAGTGTTTATCAATTCCACAGATTTAAAAATAATGTTTTCTTATTAAATTTGGCAGAATCATCAACCTATTTTTATTTTGGATCGCCTAAATCGTTAAGTGCCAAAATGAGAACACTGGGATCTTGAATTAAAGTTTTTTTATCAGCAAACTCAGAAAAATGTTGACGCACGGACATTTTGGTCAACGGATGAAATGATGAACGGATTTTTTTATTCGGTTAATTTTTATTTCAGTTACCTAAATTATTTAGAGTGAAATAGGTTTTGACATAACTCTCAAACAATTTACTAGGTATTATTGTAGATAAGGACCCTCAGCTCAAAAAATGAGATTCTACTTTAAGCGATTACGTGTGACTGTGAATAATACTCTGAAAAACTTTGGAGGGAGGGGGGGGGGGGAAATAAACAATTATTTTAGAATTTAGAATGGGGATCAGTTTCGCATATAAATTCACGTAAAATGTTCACCAACTTTACAACGAGATAGCGTTTGAACATGTAACCGTTGTAGTAAAATCTTAGGTGTTTTTTTATTTATTTGTTGTGTGTGGGGGGGGGCTGTTGCAACCTGAACTTAGTGTTAGTAGTAAGGTTAAGGGAGTTATTTTTTCGGGGGGGGGGGGGCGTTGCCACCCGGACCATAACCGGGTAGAAAATGGCTGATCATTATTTTACATTAAATCTATATGCGAAATTCTATATTCTAAAATAAGTTTTGGCAAAATTTTTTTCGCCCTTTTGGCCGGGATCAAAGTGTAGTATCTGTTCCGATGGATACTACACCCCGTAGACCTGTATTGTCTTGACCTTCGAGGCTTGATTTACGCCGGTCTATGGGACGGTCCTGTGCAGTTCTAGGAGGTCCACCCTCCCAGGCTTTGCCTTCTCACCCTTTGAGAAGGGGTTAGTTTATTGCTAATCGCCTGAGGCGCTCTTACCGGGGAATGCTGACGGGGCTGCCCAGGCAATTTTTAATGGCCAGAGTGCTCAACTTCTCGGGCGCTGGTTTATCAAATCCCACTTTCCCGACCTTGTGTCACATCTTACCGCTGTGGGAGGTAGATAAATAACTTGTTGTTTACCAACCAAAATGGCGGACAATAAATCGTCTGCAGTTTTCCGACCTCACAAATGAGTAAGTAAACTCAATTTTTTTTTTATTTGGAATAATTAAAAAATCACGTTAAATTATTTTAAAGGAAATACATTTGGGAAAGTAGTCCAAAACAATTTATTTGGGGTTACTTACTCATTTATGATGTCGGAAACAATCAGAAAACTGCAGACGATTTATTGTCCGCCATTTTGGTTGGGAAACGACTATTTTATCTAAGTTTTTGTTTTGTTTGTTCCCCCCCAAGTTTTTTAAGGTGTTCATATGTAATCGCGTAAAAAGATAGTTATAACAAGTTTCATCGTACACGTGAAATGCCAAAATTAAATCTAGGCCGGAAAAATATAGTTGCCATCTTCATAAACAAGCCAAGAAAGAAGCTAGCTAAGGATGAAAAATAACCCAAGTTCATAACCCTGTCTTTTAATTAAAAAATTATGAACTTGAGTTATCATTCTTCCTTAGTTAGACTGTTTGTCGACTTGTTTATAAAGATGGCAACTATATTTTTCGGGCTTATTTTTAATTTCGGCATTTCACATATACGATATAACTTAGTGTTTTTAATGATTTCTTTTTTCACTATAAAAAGGGCTTAAGTAAAAATAAATTCTTTGGGAGTAATGCCGAAACCATTTCACTCTAAATAATTTAGGCGATTAATTGAACTTCGCAAATAAATGTATTCTTTTCTTACCTGTGCAGGTAATACTGGCTTTATTAGTTATAATTCGAGCTTCTGTCGCAGGGTTGTTGCTATTGGTGTTGGCGGGCATCGTGTTTAGTAAATGTCCAGACGATCTCAGTCTGTAGTTAGAAGAACCGGCCACGTGAGAAAGAGAGGTTGGTTGTTGTCCGGGTTCCCGAGGACAACGAAGGAGCTGTTTTCTATACTTCTGTTGTTGTTGTTGTAGTTGTTGAGGTGGGGGTAACATTACCAACAACAAAAAGAGGGCAGCACCCCACCTTTGTTCGTTCTTAATTATTATTATCAATAATCAATCTAAGCGTTGCTAATTTACGGGCCATGTCATCAAGCATAACAACATTACATTTTTTTCTTTTGACTGTTTATTCTTGTTTGCTAAGATCGGGTTCTCTTATTGAGAGGGGTCCATTAATACTCAACCTCGTTTTGTAAGTGACGGGGAAGCTTTCCCATCGCATTTGGACGTACATTTCCTACAGGAATACACTTTTCGAAAGATAATGGTGACAACGCTGGGCGACGAACGCAACCTGACATTGCCTTATCAACCAATGGAAACAAAACAAAGGAGCGTTCAACATTAGAGCCACTGCTGTTTGTTTGTTTTCTAGATGTTTTTTAAAACTTAATTATTATAACAATTGTGTATATCTATCGCTACCTTAATAAAGTTATAAAACAACTTCGTGTTTTTATCGCGACTATGTGACTTACACATTATTTTTTTTAAATTACTTATTATTAATCCAATATGGTAAATTCGTCGTTTCCCAGCCAAAATGGCGAACAATAAATAGTTTGCATTTTTCCGAACTCACAAATGAGTAAGTAAACCCAAATAAATTGTTTCGGAATAATAAAAAAATTGCGTTAAATTATTTTAAAGCGAATACAGTTGGGAAAGTAGTCAAAAACAATTTATTTGGGTTTACTTACTCATGTGTGAGGTCGGAAAAAAATCAGAAAAATGCAGTCGATTCATTGTCCACCATTTTTGCTGGGAAACGACGGATTTACCTCGAATATTTATTCAAATAAAAAATGCAATAACGTAAAATAGCAAAAAAAAAAATTTTTTAATCCTATTTACAAAAATAATTTAATTATGAAATTAAATCCAACAAAATGTATTTCGCTGTTGTTTTTTTAATCAGCCATTTAATATTTTGTTAATGGTTGTCATGGACGGCGGCACCGGGGGGGGGGGCAGGGGGGCTCAAGCCCCCTCATTTTACGGTCATCAATAATGAAGTTATATATGCAGGTGTTTAACCGCCCCCCCCACTTTTTAGGAGAGCCCCCTCCCACTTTTATAACTGTCCCGCCGGTCCTGGTTGTTATAAATGTGATACTATGACACCAATGTTACAAATGTGTAAATCAGCCACGAATGTTAATGTGTAAGGTTCGAAACCCCCGCTCCTCTTACACCACGTGTCCCTATCCTTTATGTTTTAATCGGGCCCGCGGGTCACATGTTAGACTCGCTGTTAGTGAAAACGACTTTTATATATATATATATATATATATATATATATATATATATATATATATATATATATATATATATATATATATATATATATATATATTAATTAAAACGACGAAAGGGAGACAACCAAGTAATCATGGGAAAGAAAAGAACGGGACACATTAGTATCACAATTTATAAAATAAAATAAGACACTTGTAAAAATTAACAAAGGCGATATTAGCAAACATAACAAGTGTTTATTAATGTTGGAATTTGTTAAAGCCCCCCTCACTGATTGGCTGTTGCCATGTCCCTTAAGGGCCTCACGGATTGGCTGTCAGGCATGGCAACCCCTTTTTAGTATAGGTGTCACGTGAGCCAGCCCTTAAAAACCCTTGTATACGGCTTCCCGGCCCTTTTCGACATCTCAGCTCAAGTCAACAACACATCGGCTGATCTTCTCAGTGATACAGCCCACGACGGCACCACAGAGAATGACCTCCCGCCGATACCCGAATTCTATACAGGCTCTTTTTCGACAACTCCACTCCAGTCAACAACACATCAGCTGGTCTTCTCAGTGATACAGCCCACGATGGCATCACAGAGAATGACCTCCCGCCATTACCAGAACTCTAAAACAGATAAGTTCTCGCGAACCACATTTTCGCGACCAACCTCTCTACCATCCTCTTTTCCATCCTCTCTATGATTTACCAATGCCTAAATGAACTTTATGAAACTGTAAATACTCAATCCATCTTTCTCTTTCTTACTAAAATGATATGAAATTACACCCTTGTGTTTTGTGTTCCTTCTTCAGACTTCCGTCCTATACATATCTTTGATGATTTTATCTGCACATGGTTACCCCATTCTCACGTGGGAGAATTGAACTTTATTTCAGGATTATTTTAATCCCAACATTAATTCAAATTGACCAAATAAAAGTTCTGCTCCGCTCTGGAGAGTTTTGTTAAGACCGAGAATGGTTGATCAGTCAGGAGTCAAAAAAAATTGGCAAATATGAAAGTTCCAATTAGGACACATTAAAAATATGTAAGTTTTTTGTTTTTTTATAGGGCACATACTTTTTATGGATTTTTTTACCAGCTATGTGGAAGATATTATCACAGAATAAATTTTTTTTATTTTTATTTTAATGTCCGTTTTTCTCGAATAGTTTTTAGTGTGGAGTTGTCGACTGCATGAAGGATATTATCACAGAATTTTAGATCCTGATATCCGTCCTTTCATGGATAGTTTTGTTAATATGGCGAGCTAGATAATCTCGTAAACTTTGTTGGGTGCGGTTTTCTTTGTGATGTCTGATAGACAGCAGTAAGATCCTCGCTGTATTTTTCTCAGCTGATAAATTTTGAATTCCACTTTTCCTTGCATGCAGGGATATATTGTCTTGATTTGAAGTGCTGGGTGGGCACCAAATCTTGACACAAATTCACTCGTTTGCTCGTGAAATCTGACTCTCGTATTCCTTTGCCCGGGGTTTTCCCACTATTTATCTAGGGCCTTTCGTTCCTAGCAACAAGCTTTCTTGCAATCTGATTGGTTGCCCTACTTCTCCCCCCCCTCACCCCAGCAAACTGCGTGGGCTGATATCTCGGCTCTTGTGTCTAGCTGTATAGACTACATCCGGTAATGTATGTTTGCTTCTTGGCGAATTACACCTTTTTTTTTTTATTGTAAGGGAACATGTGCCAACAAGTCCCCTACTGTTCTTTTCATGCTTTATGGGGCAAAATATGTGGATATAACATAGTTGAAAAATTGAAGAAAAAAAAGAAAAGAATGAATTACTCTGTGACCTTTTCAAATTTAGAAGCAATTTAGAAGCATTTAAACTGTCGAATGGAAAGTCATTTCTTGGCAAATCCTCCCATATTAAAAGATTGAAAGTTTTGAAAACAATTTACATCCAATCAGTTTATAAATATGAACTAAAACAACATTACTTATAACATTAGTTATCGTTTTATACCAATTCGGTTCAATTAATAATTTAATGACCAGACGATATAATAACAATTAAATTTAACTTTTAAAATCCTATTTAAAAGAAATGGAAAAAAAAACCAACAAATGGCATAATAAAAAAAAGAAGAAATAAAGTGAAACAAAAATGAAAGTAAAGACTTGTAGCAGTTACATGATTAAGATCTATTTTATTTTCTCTTGCATAGTAATTGGTATCTAGTTGGTTGGCTAAAACAGACATGTCTAAACTCGCATAGAAATACATCGGGCGATTAGAACACTTCTACGCATGCATGCCTTTTCCTGTTTCTGCCCAAACAGTTTGGCGTGCAAATCTAAACAGTTCCAGCCGACCTGACAAGATGTCACATTTCCTGACTTGTCTCTCGTCATGGCTTAGATGGGAGGTGAGCCAAGAGGTATACCCAGAGACCCAATTTGAGACTAAAGACCTGGACTCAATTGCATTTATCTAATTCATGCCGACCGAACCAACCTATTTTGCAGTCCTATATTCTTATGGTCTCGTGTTACTAACTCCTTCTGGTTCCTATTCTGTTTGACGAAACTCTTAAATAAAGTTGATTTAATTGTAGAGAAAATATTGGTATTTTTACATGGAACCTGGTGACCTTTATCCTTCATCTCAAGTAAGCTGTGTAAGATGAATAAAGACCTTACTACAAAATGGCTTCAACAACATCTCAAACCTTACCAACAACTCTACAGACTCCCGGGCAAAACCAGCTAGTGTGTCATAATCTGGTGCAATTCTGAAGGTGTGTAGCAATTATCCCCTCCTTTCAAAACATAACTGCACTAACCGGCCGGTAGGTGTCGCTGTTCACCGTCAGGGGGCGCTGAAAGCGACCAGGAGTTATCTGCCCTTAGGGGATATATAACCAAGGGAACCGGAAAAAGGCCTCTTCTCTATTCAATTGGCCTCGCTGAACGACGCTAAGACACCAGCGCTCTGTCAACACGTGTTCAACAACGGTAAGAATTCTCAACTCATTTTCTTTGTATACGGTTTTCAAGGACTTTCCCACGCCGGACTCATTTCTTCACATACTCTTTTCAAGAACTGTTTTCTATCGACACACATACATACACCACACACGTCATCATCCCACATACACACACGTTCAATAAACCTTATTTGAACTACCTCCTTTTGTTTGTTAATTATTACTCTGTTTTTGCATGCAACAATTGCTTGATTTTATGAACTCGCTTATAGTCGGGAACACGACCCGATTCTAACAGGTGTCAGACAGCAATTGAAAATGATACCTCTAAAATAATGCCAGGAAAATATCGGTTCTTTTCTAGATTAGTGTCTCCTTCGAGAAATGTTGGTTGTCTTTGGTTAAAATCAAAAATGAACCATAATATTCGATTTAAGTTTATAAACTTTAATTCTAGCCAGAAATTACTTTCTGTCCGCAAATTTGAACATTTGGAAATCACTTTGGAAAATTAAATATGATTTTGAAGCATTTAAAATGTCAGCAGTCATGCAGTATAGCTAACAGCTGAGAAATAAAAAAATATATAACTCATAGCTTTCATTAAAATTTAATTTTCTACCGACCTGTATACTTTTAAAGTGTAGAAACCTATTATACTATGAATTTCTTATCATTAAGTTGACTTGCCGAAACACAAAATAAATCAAAGATGACATCGATTTTTCGGAGGTGGTTTTAGCTTTGGAGAATTTCAGGCTTAAAAAATAGTAAAAAAAAATGCCTTACTCTACCACAAACCTTAGGTCCAGGGGAAGGACTTGGCACTCAGACTTAGGGTTAGTGGTAGGGAAAGTAATTTTTCTTTACTAATTTTAAGGAATGAAGCACCAACAACAGAGAGCCAATCAGACATTTTGATTCATGTGTGACGAAAAAGAGCTTTCAACGAAAATAATTTTGAAATGAAAAGAAAACAACTTAAAAACAGTTTAAACACGTTAAAAATATACAGGTCTATAGAAAATTAAATTTGAATACGTTTGGTAAAAGTTATTTGTTGCATATATATATATATATATATATATATATATATATATATATATATATATATTGATTTCTCGGCTGTTAATTACACTGCAAGATTACCAAAATGTCAATTATTTGAAACTAATTTCTTGATAGAATTCAAACTTATGGGAAAGTCGAGCATGGAATTGAGTATTATCATTCATTTGTGCTTCTGAACCGAAAACAAAAGGTATTTTTCGGAAGAGCCACTGATCTAGAAAAGAACCAATATATTTATGTTTTCGCTTGTCCAAAAATCTCTCGGGTCGATCAGTTGGACAACAGAAGAAACAATTAACTTTTTAAAAAACTTTATCGCTGTTCTAAGCAGAGTTACCTACCTTGAATAAGGAGAAAACACAAAGTTGTAATTCAAAAACTTTTATTTAAACTTTGCATTGAAGTTAAGCAACGCTAAGTCTGACGAGTACTAAATGAGTGACTATTTGAGAATACCAGGTGACACTGTATGGGGGAGTAAGATAACACCTTTACGAGGCTTTCTCTGCAAAAACTAACGTCATCAAGAGATTGTGGACCAGCAACCGCAAATAAAGGTTATATGTATTATCCTCAGAAATATTTGTACAAGGCAGAGAGTAGCTTGACATAAAGAAATAGAAACACTTGATAAAGGATTGATATCCCCAAAATATTCTGATATTCCAACTTCACACATATGACTAGTGATTGAGAGAAATCGGGAAGCGAATAAGATTTTTAGTTGTGTCGGCAATTTTAGCTGGAGTTCAAATCAGGAATAAAATCAAAACGACAAACTTACTTGGAAGAATGGCCGAATCTGACTGAAATAGAAATGTTACACAAAAAAAGCGTCACAATTCTTCCTTGAAATAAATAATGGCTCCACAACTAAATAGATGTTAATATTTATTTACGGGAACACAGGAACAAAGGAACAAAAGAGAGATGGGGACAATGAGCTGATTCATGTCGGTTAGATAATGCCACATCCTGGAGTTCTTTTTCTTTTCTTTGTTTTTTTAAAAACATATTTCACCCCAAACAAGGCAGGCCACCACTGTAGACGTAAAAGGTTACTGAGAATTAGGGTGTAGGTTTTGGGTGTTGTTGTGAAGTTGTCCAACAGTAAATAATAAATAAAGGAAGTCAAGTCGAGGGTTGGTTTAACAAGTGTATTAACAAAGTAAGAAAGTGACTAGCACTTGGCTAGACAGTTATAAGACTGTGCTTTGTCTTCTCTGTGTCTCTGGTGACTCGCACTATTTATAGTGACAACCGGTGTAGTTTCTCCTGTGTAAGAAGGGCCGGTGTAACAGGTGTCATCCTAAGTTGGGAGCTGTGTAGCGAGATGTCTGTTTACATTAGTTTTAAACCTCTGCATGTCGGTACAGTCGGGAAACAGCGAGCAGGGAAGGAGTTCCAGAGGCCGGCAGCATGAGGAAAGAAGCTATTGGAGTAAAAGGCTCTCCAGTATCTCTAGTATATTTACGTCGAGGGGGCACCAGAGCAGCCAGTTCATCGGAGCACAATCCATTGCAGTATTTGTAAAACTAGCACAAGGATGCAACATTGCGGCGATGGGACAGGAGCTGGAGCTTGGGTGATAGTGAGGGACCTATTAGATTAGCGACTCTTTTTGGACCTTGTCTAATAGAGAGAGAGACTAGTGGATGATGCACTAGTTCAGATGTGGCAACAATACTCTATGCATGGGCGGATGGTGGCTTTGTAGAAATATAGGATACTTGCAGGTGTGAGAAGTTTTCTAGCACGGTAGAGAGAGCCCACCTTCTTTGCTGCAGCCTTGGCAATGTCTTCAATGTATTTGTTCCAATTCATGTTATCTGTGAAGATTAGGCCGCAAAGTTTGAATGTTGAACTCTCAGGTAGGGTGTTATTTGCCATGGCAATCGGTGGTTGAAGAGGTTTCTTGTAGTTGTTGAAGGAAAGGAGCTTTGTCTTTGCTGCATTAAAAATTACCAACCATTTATGATCCCAATCCACTACAGCTTGGATGTCATTTTCTAAGGATTCAGCCATTGCCTCGGATATGGGCACGTCCGTTTTGCCCACATGATGAGAGTAAAGCGTGGAGTCGTCAGCAAATATACCTATCTCAGACTTAATGTCATCAGGGAGGTCGTTTATGAAAATCATGAACAATAAAGGTCCAAGTATCGATCCCTGAGGTATACCAGCATTTATGTCATGTTGCTTAGATGAACAGCCATCGAGGACAACCTGGATCTTTCTTTTGGTTAAGAAGGATCTAATTATATTAAATATTTACCCAGTAACACCATATGAGCATATATTAGGAGAAGCCCTTTATGCCAAACCTTGTCAAAGGCCTTTGATATATCAAGCACTACTGCCCTAGCTTCACCTGTCTTGTCCAGTGTATGATATATGCGTTCAGAGATGACCGTTAGGATGTCTGCAGTAGATCGTGCTCGTCGAAATCCATACTGGCGGTCAGAAAGAAGTTTAGCATTAAATAAGTGCCAGACTATCGCTAGATTAATTAAGGATTCAAAGATTTTAGCAAAGATCGGGAGTAGACTGATTGGGCGGTAGTTCTGAGGATCAGTTCTATCTCCAGAATTCTTGAAGACTGGTACCACAGAGGCAATTTTCCAGCTATCGGAGAAGCAAGATTCAGCTAGGCATTTGTTGTAGAGTTTGGAGAGGACAGGAGCCAATTCAGCAGAGCATTTCTTTATTACTATTACAGTTATAAGATCAGGCCCACATGCTTTGGAGGTGTCAAGGTTTTTATGATGTCTTTGACTTGGGATGGGGTGATGACCAGGTTTTTAAGGATGGCTGCGGTCCGCAATGGGAATTTAGGGAGGGGGTGGTTTTCTGAGTCCAAAATGGAGTTTGAAGCGAAACGCTGGGCAAGTAGTTCAGTCTTATCAGTTGCCGTGCAAACGACATCATTGTGGTTTGATAGTAGGGGAATCATTAATTGACCATTGTTCAGCACACTATTGTAGATTTTCCAGAAATCGCGAGTACCTAGTTTCTGTGACTGAATGCGTTTTTTTGTTATCTCTGTATACCTTCTCTTAGCTTTACCTATCACTACTTTACACTTATTTCTTGACTCTATAAATTTCTGTCTATTAGCAGCTGACTTATGGCGGCCGAATTTATGGAATGCTTGCTGCCTCTCAGCAATGGCAGCTGCACATTTCGAGGTGAACCATTGAGGAGAGTGGGGCTTGCTGGAGAATTTTCGCATGGGGACATAGGCTTCAATGCCTGCTTTGGCCCATTCGGTTAACTTATTTGCACACTGATCAGCAGGGAGTGAGAAGGTTTCCCCCCATGGGGCGTCACTGGTGTGATCTCTGACGGACTAAAATTCAGCCTGCTTGTAGTATCTCGTTGTTTTGAGCAACGGCTCATTAGCTTTTGGACGAGTTTTTAGGGTGATATAGATCATTACCAGAATGTGATCAGCATTCTCGAGCGGGCTATTGGCTTTCGTTACACAAGCCTCAGGCAGTGAAGTCAAGAACAGGTCTAGGAGTGAGGCTTGCTGGTCTACTCGATCGGGGATGCGGGTCGGGAAATCGACAGTCTGAGAGACGGAGTGAGCTAAGGAGAAATTATACGTAGAGTTCTGGCTGCGTCAGTAAAGCTGGAGAATCCCAACCAGTCACGGTAGTGTGCATTAAAATCCCAAATACATGTATCTGGGCATTCGAGTCGATTGAGAGTGCTCTATCTATGCTTTCAGAGGCAGAGTTTAGCAGGGTACAGTCCTGGGTCGAAGATGAACGGTATAAGAAATATAAGTAACTAATGCTATGATGTAAAGTCAATCTAAAGCACATGTAGGCTTGGTCAGCTGATTCTAATCTATGTTCTCTAGTCAAGGGGACAGTGTTCCGAACATAAACACATAGTCCGTGCATATGTTTGTCAGAGTCTTTATGGTAGAGTGGGAGGTATTTAGTCATGTCAAATTGGTTAGAGGAGATGGAGGATTGAAGGTTTGTTTCACTTAGTGCTAGGATATCTGGGGAGTTTGTCAGGAGAAAGGTTTCTACGTCGTTGATGTTGGTTCTAAGTCCCCGGATATTTGTGAATGCGACCCTCAAAGGCGGAGGCGAAGAGGTTTTATGTTGGGTGTCTGGTTTAGGTTTGATTTTTTTTTTGTAATGACATGTTTGTTTTGAGATAGAGTGGGATGGGCAATGTGGGTGCTTGTTTGGTGTCAATAAGCTCACACAACCAGTCCATTAGTCGTGATTTGATCCATGGGGGTTGTGGCCTCGGGAAAGCCCACTGGGGATAACTGTAGGGTCCCTTTCCATGCACGACATGGTATGTACAGCTACCCACGGTATTATACAACTGATGATGGAGCAGCCATTCTTAGCGTTACCTAAGAGTTTTGGCTCCTGTCCTGTTAGTCGGAAACAGCAGCCAGAAAAGCTGTCTAACCTGTACCCTCAACCTGTCGGAACAAGAGCGACCCAGACTGGTCATGTAAGACTTAGTGATGAAAAAAACTTTCCCCAAGTTGCCCAGATAGAGAGAAAGAGAGAAATGGTGTTCATTGTCTTAGTAAGGAAACAAGGCCAGGCACCGGCGTCCCAGCATTGGTACCTCTGCATTTGGTTAATAGACAGAAACTACTTTTGGGAATAGCAAGACACAGCAGAGCGGCTTCTCGTCTACCTGTAACCAAAGCAGAACGAGATCAAGACGGAAATATGTCTTGTCAGCTTGAAGAAAAACTGAAAACTGAAGTTAACGTTGCATATTGTTCTTGGTGCCAAAATGTGTTGCCGTGTATGAATCTCGCTACATGTAGAAGCATCATACTCCCACGTAGTAAAGAGGCAATGATTATGCAAAAGCCGAATTATCATCTCAGTTGAAATTAACATACAGTGATACAAAATAGTTCGCTCATGCAACTGCTAGATATTTTTAAAAAATCGCTTTGTCATTCAATATTCAGTTTTCTTTCTTACAACAGAGTACAAAATCTAGTGGACAATGTACTCTTCTCCTCCCTACTACCTCTTTCTCACAGAAGAGATGTTGCTAGTCTTTCTCTACTCTATCATTATTCCCACATGTTCATTAGTTATAGTTTTATGGCATAATCATGTTGACACACCGGTTCCCACTAGATCACTGTAGTTAAGTGACATTGAGCCTGGTCAGTACTAGATGGCTGACCATTTGGGAAACCAAGCGCTGTATGTAGACACCTAGCTATGGGCAAATAGTGTCGCCAACCCGCAGTGCCTTGTCACCAATAAGGTTGACAGAAACTAGGGAGGGGTACTATAGGATCTGTTCTTACTAGCTAGCAATAAAAACAACTCCTAATTATGTAGTATGTAAACGAAAACAGTCATCACACAAAGGAAAACAAACTCTCTTTTAATGTAACAACAAAAGGGGTTTATTTAATCTATACTGTTGGATATAGGTCTACAAAGGTTGGGACAGTGTCAAAGTGAGGGAAGTAAAATTTAAAGTTCTTTGACTGCTGAAAGTCTATGAGCAGCTTATCTTCGAGTGAAGATTAGCTGAGCTCGGGAATCCAGGTGATTCAGGCAGGAGAGAGTGGAAGGGCGGGTCCTTCTTAGTTGCTGGTTGCAGTCGATCTACTGTCTCTTGCTATTCTCAAAAGTTGTTCCTCAGGGGACAGCTGAAATTAATACGCCCTACGAGCTGATTGGTTAGTGTGCAAGGGCAGTTCGCTGCATTAAGAAATAGTTCCTTATTTATGACTGTGACAGTTCTTCCTCCAGTAGTGATCAAAAACCCTGATGGTAGTGGTTATGGTGGTTATTAGCCTTCTATAAATTATCTATAATGTCTAATTTTCTCAACATTTGTATTTTTTTTTTTTTGAGAAATGTAAATTTATGGAATTTAAAGCGTTATCTGTTTACTTTTAAGGATTTAAAAAAGAAAAGTGAAGTACTGTTGATATCGTGTAGATTTAACTTATGACACGTCAATCATTTGAGGGGAGATGACGGTGGATAAGCGGTTGACTACGCGGACTAACAACCTAGATGTGCCAAATTCGAATCCAGTTCATTCTGCAGAAAAACTTTCATTTAGGATGTTGGCAACGTTCACGTGGTGCCTCCTGTAAGTACAGGATATCTTTCTAGAAAGAATTCTAACTAGAAAGATATCCCGGAACCAATGCCAACAATAGAATCATCCGATTCGTACGAAATGAATGAATGAATTGAACCCTTTTGAGATTATTAATGCTGAAACACAATATCCAATGTAATAATCATCATCATCATCATCATCATCATCATCATCATCATCATCATCATCATCATCATCATCATCATCATCATCATCATCGGTTTAACGTCTGTTTTATATGCTGGGCGGCTTTTAGAAATTGACTTCCAAACCAACCTATCTCTGGCCAGCTCTTTATTTATCCCTCTTTCTCTCAAGTCTATTCTTATCACTTTCTCCTATGTTTTCCTTCGCCTTTCCCTGTGAACTGAATCTACTACCTAAACTGTATAAAAGCTGTCCTTACTAGTGAGCAATAAGAAAAACTCCTAGTGTGTAAACGAAAACCGTTATCACACGAAGGAAAACAAAGTCTCTTTTAACATAACAAAAGGGGTTTATTTAACCTATATCGTTGAGTATAGGCTAGGACAGTGTTCAAATGAGGAAAGTAAAATAGAAAGTTCTTTGATTGCTGAAAGTCTACGAGCAGCTTATCTTAAAGTAGAGCTAGCTGAGCTCGGAAAATCCAGGTGATTCAAGGAGGGTGTGTCTTTCTTGGTTGCTGGTTGCAGCCACTCTCTGACAAAAAGTAGATCCTCAGGGGCAGCTGAAATTAATATGCCCTGTGTAGCAGTTATCTCCTCCTTTCAAAACATTACTGCACTGGTTGGCCAGTAGACATCGCTTTTCACCGTCAGGTGGCGCTGAAAGCGACCAGAGTTATCTGCCCTTTTCTCGATATATAAACGATGGCACAACGAAAATAGCCCTCTTTTCTATTCAATTGACCTCGCAAAACGACACGCACTACAGACGCTCCACGTCATCATGCGTTTTCCCGGTAAGAGATTCTATTTCTTCGTATACACACTATGAGACTTTCTACTACATACACCTTCTTGGAAAATGACTCTATTTCTCCATATATGCACTCAGAGACTTTTCTACTTCAGACTTTATTTCTTTGTATGCACATTCAGAGACTTCCTACTCTCATTTCTTCGTATACGCAATTCAGACTGTTTTCTGCTCGATATATGTTCTACATACAACACATATTAATACACAGCACATCTCATCATTCCACATACACTCGTTCAATAAAAATCTTATTTAAACTACCCTTTTTGTTTGTAAATTATTACTTTGCTTTTGCATGCAACATTGCTTGATTTTATGAACACATATAATTGGGATACAGCCTAGAACCCGACACTTGCAAACTGATTGGTCAGTGTGCGACTGAATCAGCCAGCAAGGATAGTTCTCCGCATTAGGAAATAGTTCTTTATTTCTGACTGCTACAACTGTTCTACATCATCCATTATTTCAGCATGGTCATACTACACATCTCCCTATATTGTCCAGATTTAATCTTTCTCTGAGACCATCAGAACTAAGCTTGTCTTTAAGACTCACATAACACATCCATCGTATGATTCTCATATCATTTCTCTCCATGCAACGTATATCCTCAATGGCCAGGTTTCACTTCCATACAGCATCACACTGTGTACACATGTCTGACAGACTCTTCCCTTGATCGAAAATTGTAACACTCTTCTGGTTAGTAAAGACAGAAGCTCTCTGGACTTACTCCATCCACCCCTAACTGTTGCAATCATACCAGCAGCTGCTCCACCCTGTGCTCCAGTGGTATCACCCATGTAACAAAACTTCTCAACAACCTCAATAGCTTCGCCATCCAAATATACTTTGTCCACATTTGAGTTCTCATCCATCTCCATTGTTTTACACTTCTTGCACACAAACTGGTTATTCTGTCGCAACCTACAAGTAATTTCACTGCACTTCTTGTGTAAATTGCACCCGACTCCCTTTGAGCATTTCTGTACATTACTTGAATAACCATCACCAACCACTTGTTTGCCCCTAATTTATGCAAAGCCCACCAGACAACATCTCTGGCACTCTGTTAAAAGCTTTTTCCAGATCTACAAAAGCAAAATACAGTTTCTTATCAAAATACTTCTCTTGTATTTATCTCGGGATTAATATAGCACTAGTGGTACTTTGCCCAGACATAAAACCAAACTGCATATGATCTATGCTTTTTTAAAAAGTTGGCACTCAAAAAGCTTGGCGCCAAAGATGATTCAGTTCCTGATAAAACGTTGTGACAATAAGATGTCATAACCTGTTCACATCCTTTACCAGAAGCGGCAAGACGAGATGGAACTCCAGAATACCACATTCTGTTTTTGACAAAAGCCAGCCTGCTGAACAACTATCTTTATATTCCGGTCCTCCCTTCGAACAGGATTTCTCTCATATAAATTCCAGAGAAGATATATACATGCAAAAAATTAGAAAAATATGCCAAATTTTTTATGTAATCCCAACTTCTATTCCAACATTTTCAAACAAAATGTCTCTGCCGACAGATATTTAAAAAAAATAAATTATTTTCAATAAGGAAACCATGCAGTTTTTAACAGAGGCTTTCTTGTCCTACTCCAAAGTTTAAAGAGACTAAAACAAAAAAATAATTTTGAAAAACAGTGTTTGGGCACAACCCAAAATATTATCGTGAATTTACCAAGAGACCATTCCGAATGGCCACTGTAATGTAAGTAGGTACATTTTCTCATGGGTTTTATATTTTCTGGCATGTTATTTATTGCATAATGTTTCAATTGTTGTCGGAGATCCTTATGCTTTTATAAAAAAAAGGGGAGAAAAAATCGTAATTGGTTTTTAAATGTAATACAAACTATGATGGTTTAAATTCAGGATTTTGACTAAGATCAAAGTGTAGTATCTGTTCCGATGGATACTGCACCCCATAGACTGGTATTGTCTTGGCCTTCGGGGCTTGATTTACGCCGGTCTATGGGTCGGTCCTGTGCAGTTCTAGGAGGTCCACCCTCCCAGGCTTCGCCTCCCCTCTTTGGAGAGGAGTAAGTTTATTGCTTACTGCCTGAGGCGCCCTTATCGGTGAATGCAGACGGGGCTGCCCAGGCAATTTTTAAACCCCACTTTCCCGACATTATACTTTCCCTTGGGTCACATTATACTTGTGGGAGTAAGATAAAAACTGGCCTTGTGCCTAACTCCTGGAGAGGAGTAAATCAATACTTCTAATCATAAAAAATATTATAAAAAAGTTGTATGCCTGCACGACCAGATCCAAACATGGCTGCTTTGAAATTTTTTATATCTAAGTTAGAATAAATGTTTTTCTACTTCTTAACTTAATGAATCATTTATTTTTTTTTTGTCATTTTACAAAAATAGATGAAAACAAAAAAAAGTACATAAATTCTGATTTTTAACCTTACCACATAATATGTTAATCGCACAACTTTTCTGCTGAATATTTCGTGACACCATTTTTCGCAATTGATCTTATGAATAGCTCTAAATGCTGCTTCGGTCTATTCTAGCTTTCCTAGTCTTGCCAAGCGATGATTTGTATTTATATTAGGTGTGTTACCTAAAGAAAGTCAAGACATAATATTTTTCAATTATTTCCCAGGTTTCGTTGCTTAACGCCTTCACCCTCAAGGAGAATCTGTCCCTTTTGATATTAATGTCTTTTGTTTTCATTTCCAATTTGTTCATTTCACGAGCTCTTCATCTATTGGGTTGGTGCAACAACAATGGCGTTTTTTGACGTTCAACTTTAAAAGACCATAACTTCTTTTATACCTAACTTTATTAATCAAAATAAGAACCATTAAAACTAACATATTTTTGCCAATGGGAAACAAGTTTACTTATTCCATTATCATAAAAATCCGGAGTTCTGGAAGCGATGAAGTCATTGAAGGCCGATTCGGCATCATCTCGGCTTTTGAAGCATTTCTCGCGCAGGAAGTTGTCGAGATACTTGAAAAAGTGATTATCGGTGGGCGAGAGGTCCGGTGAATATGGCGGATGAGGCAGTCTCGTAGCCCAATTCATTCAGCTTCTACAGGGTCAGTTGTGCAACATGCGGGCGAGCGTTGCCATGGAGGAGAATTGGTCCCTGTATATTGACCAATCTCGGGCGCATACGTTGGAGCTTCTGGTGCATTTCGTCAATTTGTTGGCAGTACTTCTCCGCCGTAATCGTTTCGCCCGTATTCAAGAAGCTGTGATGGATGAGACAGGTCGCAGACCACCAAACAGTCATCATAATCTTTTTTTGGTAAGTGTTTTGGAGCTTCTTCGACTATCATACACTGTGCCGAATGTCGCCGATTGTCATAGAGGATCCACTTCTCATCACACGTCACAATTCGCTTGAGAAATGGGCAGTTTCTGTTGCGCAGCAAGAGCGTAGTAGACACCTCAAAACGACGATTTTTTTTTATTATCGTTCAATTCGTTCGCCACCCATTTATCCAGCTTTTTTGACTTCCCTATTTGCTTCAAATGGCGAACGACTGTTGAGTGGTCGACCTCGAGTTCATCAGCAACTTCTTGTGTGGTTTTACGAGGATCGGCTTCAATTAAGGCTTTCAGATCTTCGTTATCAACCGCAGTCGCCCGGCCTTGACCGTCTTCTTCTTCAGGGCTCTCGTCACCATTGCGAAATTTCTTGAACCACCTTTGTGCCGTACGTTCGTTAGTGGTTCCTGGGCCAAATGCATCATTGATGTCACGAGCTGTCTCGGCAGCTTTTCAGCCTAGTTTGAACTGGAACAAGAATATCGTGCGGATTTCAATTTTGCCCATTCTGTCGAAAAGCCTGTAAAAACAATAAATGAAGAGATTAAAAATGGAAACGAATAACACGATTCGATAGAGCGAAATACACACTTTAAAATGACCTATAACAACGCTATATTTATCAATAAATTAATTCAGAAAACATATATAAATATAACATATATGAGAAAACGCCATTGTTTTTGCACCAACCTAATACTTCAGGCGTTCTTTCTTTTTGATGATTGATTATTTGGAATCATATTTATTCCTATCGACAAATAGTAGTAATTCTATACCAGCTTTTTTCGGTGATGTCCTCATGTGGTTTGCACAAATTGAGAGGTGCACTTCGTCGTCCATGGTATAACTTCAGAGTCGAAGCAGTTAAACTTATTACTTAGTGTGTTTCCGGCATCTTTAATGGCTACTGTGAAAGACCTGGGGTTCTTATGATAGTGTGAAGAGTGAAGTATTTCATCTCATATCTCTTTCTGCTGAACGTCGTTTTAAAACATTCGTAAATGATGAGTTATTCGGAGACCAGTTGCCTAGCCAATGCCTGAGTTGGCTGAGGGTTCCCCAGCAGGTAGCAGATTATTGAGGCAATTATTTGTATCCTGACTACCATCTACCGTACATCTTACACCCACCCCCATGATGGAAATGGGTATGGTCGAACAGCTTGCATCCTTAGTGGACAAAGTCATAGGCAAGACAGGGAGGACCTATCCGGTGGCGAATTCCAGTGGTGGAAATTTCAGCCACAGCTTCTAAATCAATCCCTTATACAACCATGCAAAAGGCTATCAAGCAACTGACAAGGCATAGATACACTCTCTAACTGACAAAACAGAGGCAATCTAATATACACACACACCTACAATGCTTACTCAATTTACACACACTGTCACATGTAAACTCACACAGTGTCAGCTGAAATAAACATGGCTATTCAATTTCTTCTTACACACTAAAAAACTCTCATTATCTACTAACTCTTTATTTTTCATTCCCAAGTTGTTAATAAACTTGATTCTTTCTTTGCTATTGGCTTATTCTCAACAGTCTTGCCCCATTGGCAGGGGCTTAGAATTCGCCAACTGCAACCCCATGCAGAGGGGTAAGACCCCCCCCCCAATCTATAACGGGGCCACCTGTAGGCCATGCGTGGCAACCCGTGATATCTTAGGATGGGATCCTGGTGACTGAGCGGTCCGTGGCTTGGTCACATCGGGTTCTTACTTTGGCTAGACGGGAGGTTGGAGAGGCCCAATTTGATCAATCGGCTGGTCATGTCATGCTCGAGTATCCATAAATTTATCCCTAACCGTATTATTCAATCTGATTCTTCAAAAAATCAAAATCTTATATCTTATTTTTCTTTTTCTCCTCAAATAGATACTAGAAAGCGGTCAATCACGTTGAGAGCAAAGAAGATTATCAGTGCCAAAGAGTAAGATTTTCAAAGAGTAACGTTTCTAAAGTAATGCTTTTCTGGGAGTAATGTTTTTCTTGGAATAGTGTTTTCTGGGAGCAATGCTGATCTCTCTCAGTAAAGTTCCCTTTCTAAGAGTAATGTTTCTGCTTTCACTGTGAAATTCCCTTCTGAGACCAATGTATTCTGAGAGCAATGTATTCTGGTTATCTAATGTGACAAAGTATCTGGGGCCCCATGGGGATCGGGTACCCTGGTTATGCGCTAGTATGCATCTTGGTGGTGATGCTAGGCCCTGTGTAGAGACGAAGTGGAGATATAAAACTAGTATATATTTGATGTAGAAACGAACTTATTCAGACGACAGGAAAGAGGCGCCGGTTTATCTGGTTGGGTTGTGTTTTTCAGTCAAAATCCATTGCCTCCCCAGGTAAGGAGACAGTTGCTAGATGGGAAGTTAGAGATAATGTAATTCCATAATCTTAGATTTAATTCCAATAATACCAATAAAACGATGTTGTTCTGTTTAACTTGGCAGAGAATTATTTGGGCCTGTCATCGTTAATTACGGCAGAGCGCCTTCGGCCCACACGGCAAGAATGAGAAAGCTATTATTTATGCGATAACGCCAGAAAGAAAATTCCATTTATTTTAAGGAAGGGGGGAACGAGGCCCGTGTTCCCACCCCCCTTGAGAGAAGAGGACACGTAGAGAAGAAAGATGGTGGAGAAGGGGGTGTACGACGATAGACACCTTCAATAAAAGAATGTGCGTTTTTCACGCACGGCAGACAGTACACAGTCAGAGTTAGAGTTGGATTCAGACAGAGTCGGACGTGCCCGACACCGTGCATCGATGACGAACTCCCCATCGTCGCTTCGCCCACTGATTAGTGACTTAAACGACAACTTGTGAAACAAATTCACACACACACACAGAACTAACGAGATAACTTAGAGAAGACACAAACTTTTGCTATAGACATTTATGAATACAGTAGACATTAATCCAATTTGAAATCAATTCTTTTATTTTATTAATAATTACTCTTCTATATAAAAACCCTGACCGAGTTGTTAAACATTGTTCTTTTCCTTTTGTTCTGCTTTGAATGATCTTTCCCCCTCACAGAGCCAACCGATTGCTGTTTGCCCAGTGATCGCTCGCTGATATAAACAGTTTCAACGTGGGAATGTATTTGTAGCTGGACGAGACAACAAGATCGACGACGTCATCATCATCATTGTTGCCATCCCGGCTGAGAGGAATTTCGATCTATATATTTTTTTATTGCCACTACAACGATCGTGTGCACGAGTGGGAGTCACAGTCTGGCACCGCAACTTAGGTGTCACAGATGTGCGGTTGACGAGACCACCGTGCACGCGAGTGGGGTTCATATTTGGCACCGTGACCAGGATATCATACACCTGTGTGTGCGGTTGACCACGATCCCCATGTGTGGGGTTCATACTAAGAGAAATGTATTCTGGTTATCTAAGAGCAATGTATTCTGGTTATCTAAGAGCAATGTATTCTAGGAATATAAATAATTACCCTACTTATAGAATGATATTTTACAACTATATTTCAAACAACACAAAACTAGTGGTATAGATCTATAGCTTGTAGGATTGCTTGAGTTTTTTCCAGGTCAAGTGTGGTTATTCTCAAAAAGTAATGTTTTCGAAGAGTAATGTCTTCAAAGAGTAATGTCTTCAAAGAGTAATGTATTCTCGGAATATAAATAATTATACTACCTATACCATTAATTTTGACAACTTTATTCGGCATTAAATAACCCACAGATGGTTGATATGCCTTAAACAAACCAAACCAAACCAAACCATACTCAACAGGCCTCCTTCCCATGAGTCAATCTGTACCTAGACACCCTTCCTTCTCTCGGCTAATCATAAATGTATAAAATAAATGCAAATGTGTAGCAGTAGTACTACAAACAGCAACAACAACAACAACAACAGCAGCAGCAACAGCCGCCATTAACGGCGTTTGAAATATCTGCTTGACTTCTAAGCTGGCCTCTAATTGAAACAAACATTTAATTTCTATTCTGATTTGCTCAATCAAAACAATCTCTCATGTGACCAGAACACTGGTCCAGAAAATTATTTAAGAAAGCGCTCGGCAGTCTTCTTTCTCTTTAACTGCAAGCAGGCCACTACCATTTAATTAACCCACGTCGCTGAGTTCGACTACCAAACTCCTCTCTTGAGACACAAACCAAAACCTGCTGTAAGCTACGCGCTCTTGATGTCAACAAGAAAGCTTCAATATCCAAGATGGCTGACCTGTTGCACGTGGACTTATTTCCAATATCAGTTCAACACAAACTTACGTACAAACTGCAAAATTGGTGAAAAGTTTAAAACAACTGTTGGCGTAAGACAAGGATGTCTGTTATCGCCGGTACTCTTCAACCTGTTCTTGGAAGCCATCATGCTTGATGCCTTAGGTGATTATGAGCCGAACGTGACCATCAGTGGTAGGAAGATCTGTGGCCTTAGAAATGCAGACGACATTGATATGTTAAGCAGCAATGAACAGGATCTGCAAGAACTGACCAGCAGGTTGGAAGAATTGGCAAGATACGAGATAGAAATAAGTGCAGAAAAAGGTAAGTTATTTGTAAACAGCAGAGAGATTATTGTCAGTGATATACGGATGTACGGTAAACAACTAGAGAACGTCAATAAATTTAAATATCTGGGCACCATTGTAACAGCAGATAGTACATCAGAGAAAAAGATCCAGACAAGAATTGGCATTGCTATATCTTGTATTAACCCCCTGAAAACTATATGGAAAAGTCGTCAGATAACGGTGCAAACGAAATTATGGTTATATAAATAACTGGTAATATCTATATTATTATACGATTATGAGAGCTGTACCATCCTGAAAGATTAGGAAAGAAGAATTCACGCATTTGACATGAAGGCATTGAGAAAGATTTTAAATATACCGTGGCACGCTTATAAAACTAATGTTTACGTTAATAAATTAAATGAAGATTAAGCGGGACACAGTGAGCCAACAATTATTACCATCAAACACTGCAAACTACGATGGTTCGGCCATGTATTACGACATCAAACTCTAGTGAACATCATACTACAAAGTTGGGTACATGGTTCTCGCAGACCAAGCAGTGGATGGACAACGTGCTAGAATGGACAGGGTTATCAGTAGAAGAAGTGGTGTGAATTGCTAATGATCGTGAGAGGTGGAGGGAAATCATATGAATATTGGCCACTAGACATTATGGGATATCAATCATCAATCAAAAAAAAATCTATCAAATATGTTTGGGTATATCTTTCCCATAAATGAGGCCACCATTTTGTGTGTTGCGTTATCGTGATAACACATGCAAATGTTGGAAGAAAGAGAAAAGATCAAAAGCAAAGAAACAGTTGGGTTTTCATACACACATTTATTCTCACGTAAACAGTTTGTTCTTAACTATTATTAATGGTTGGTTTGAGTTCGGCTATAAAGATTGATTCAATGATTCTGAGGTTACCAACATTCCTCTTGGTGGCTATTATGTTGTTTTTGATATTCTTATTGGGATTGTGGCATATGGCGAGGTGTTTGTACAATCAAAATGCTCCTGTGTGCAAGTGCTCCTTGACTCATATGTGCAGGTGACTCACATTACGATGGATGTAGAAACTGTTGCATTTAGTGCATTGTATGCAATAGACCATATATTTGCAGTTACACATACCTGTGTTTTTTTATATGACAATTTGCTAAAATGCAAGATTCATCATTGTTAGTTGTTGTTTTGTTTTTAGTGATGGTCTTGAATGCCCCAGTTGTATGGCTGCTTACAGCTCCTCACCCCATTTGAAAGTTGGGAGAATTATAACAGATTTTATCCTGTCCCAGCAAAACATATACTCAAAACATAGAAAAGTTAATAAAATAAAAAATATCAACTTTCATATTTTAATTTTTTAAATTAAAGCAATGCCATGCGACCTTTGCTACCTCTCCAAACGAATGTTCTTTAATTTTTATCTCCGTCTTCATATTATGAACTTAGCCTGACAAAGTTAAACTGATTCCCGGCTAGAATTGATATGTTTGCAAATGTGTAGTTACAAATGTTTGTATAAAAAATAAACCATATATATATACTCGAATACTAGTGTTATCCTCTATATCTATTATTATAGTAAATGTGAGTGAATCAACGTTTGTTTCCATAAGGCTTTTTTCCTATATTCTATAATAACACAAAACACATGCTAAAATATAAGTTAGTTCTTGGATTGAATTATGTTTGAATAAATTCTATTTTAATTGTTCTAATTTATAATTAATTGAACAAATCACCCTTTTCTCTCTTGCCATCTATCTATTTCTCTCCCCAACTCTCACTCTATGTTGATTCACCCACTCTCTAATAGGTTTTAATGTCTTTCTGAGCATTTAGAGAAAAAGTACCTTTCTTTTTCCAGCTAATTTACATAGCGTGTATATCATCCACAAAGATAATATATAAGTAAAGAGACTTATTATTTTTAGCTATGCAAGGAGAATTTCTGAACAGATATATGATAGTTTATGAATTGTCGAATGAAATCAAAGTTGAACAAATAGTCGTAATGGTTGTGACCCAGCGGGTCACGGGTATGACTCTTTAACGTCATCTTAATATGGAAAATCTGTGTGATTCTTCTGTTAAACGAAGGGGAGATAACCGTGTGTCATGTGACTTCTCAACTCACCAATCGAAACAAAGTTTGTATTGCCGCCATATTTAGTGGCCTCGAACGCAACTATAGTTGACCCTCTTTTTCCTACAGTCACGCATATTAAACCTAAGTGGTCAATTCCGTGATTGTCCAAGATTGATTTTAAATGGCCAACAGAGAATTTGGAGGAAAAATCAGGCCCAAGCGAACCCACACTTTGTCGAAACCTTATGACAGGCGAAAGGTAAGGAAATCCATGGAAGTGGCGGGCGTATTCGCACGGCCTTACACAACCACGCGATTCGAGAAAAAGGAAGAGTTGTAGATTACTTTTAACATATTCTCGAATTTTTACAATCATTAAACAATAATATTCATTATTTTAAACTCAAATAAATCAACTCTTTTTACTGTAAGATGAGTTTATCAAATTGAGATCGCGTAGTTTTCAGATGAGATAATTGCATTTTTGTTAAATCCACATAAACTCGTTTTTTTTCTTGTCTCATGTTCACTCCTTTTTTGCTTACATCCGTTCAATTTTTTAGGTTTAAAGTATTTTTCGATTTAGTTTTAAAAAACTTTTTAATAAACATTATTTAATTATAGATTACTTTATTTAAACAAAAATGTATTTAAATTTCTTGGATATAAAAAAAACAAACAAAACAATCCTTGCCATGTGGGATGATTTAGATTTTTTTTTTTTATTTTAAAAATCTGTTTCGTTTTTCTTTTAATAAATATTTACACTTTTTTATTAATAAAAGTCGAAAATATTCGTTATTTAAGTTCCTTTTGATTAATTGATTTAAAGCCTAAACAAAAGAATTATACACAAATCTTAAATATTTAATCTTATTAAATTTAAAATAATAAATTATTTTAATTTAACTTTCTTCAATAATTTAAAAAATACGAATATAATTTTAAATTTTTTTATTTATTTATTTTTTTTTTATTGCTTATCAAAACTTTCTTAGAAATTGATGCTTTTGAAATGCATATTTTCAAAATAAAACCCAAATATTTAAAAATGTTAACAAAAAAACACCTAACACTTTATCAAGTTTTATTTTTTTAATATGCATTGATATGGTTTTCAAAAATATATTACTTTTATTCTAAAGAATAATAATAAAAAAACGTTCAAAATGAGTGGCATATAAATCTATTTTTAACGAAAAGAAATCTATCTTTTAAAGTTTAAAAAGAAACGCTTTTTTGGCGTTTTAATAACGCCCCCAAAAAGCGTTTTTTATTTTTTTTTATTTTTAGCGTTTGTTTATTTTGATCAAATTTTCAAATTCCGTTATTTTCCTCTTAATATTTTCTAAACAATTTAAATCATTTTAACAATTATTAATGACAAAAACGTAATTTTCAGCTGACAGTCAAAATAATAAAGTTTTTCTTTTTTTGGGTGTCCTTTTCTTTGCCCTTCTTCAACCACCTGTGTTGATTTCATCATCCCCGAAATTTGGAATTCTCACTTTTACTACATATTTTACTGCATTTTGTGTCACATCTTCGGTACTTGAATAGATTAGCCCCCATGGCTGCCCATATTGGCTCGATATAATCCTGTAACGATTTACAATAGCCGAAAGGGGACCACATAAAAGTTCCTGAAAACGAAAATCACTGGTTTATTTACATTGCATTTTATTTTATTTTTTACTTATATATTTGTTGCATTGTCTTTTTGTTTTTTGTAAATGGTTGCTTTTTATTTATTTTTGTTTCACTCACAGTTAAGTGTATCATTATTTGGATTTCAACATACCACGCCAAAAAGAACTTTCGCGTCACTGAAAAAAAATGACATTATAAAACTAATTATAAAAAGGGTACTTTATCAAATTAGGACCCGAGCTAACTCTGACCCTAATCCGAACGACGATGTCCAAGTTCGCTCGAGTCCTAATCTAAATAAGCACTATAAAAAGTAACGATGCAAATGTATCAGTAAAATATTGACAGCCTTGGTGTCTGATCTATATTAGCATCACTTATGTAATAACGAATTATCTTAACATCTGAAATATAGTCCGTATCAAGGGTACGTAGAAACAATTTCGATTCTTCTTTTTTTCTTGTTCTTTCATCAATTAAAAAATTCGATAAGTTTTGTTTTCACTCCGAATTTAATAGTTTTACCTGTAGTTATTTGTTTGCCTGTTTCAAACAATATTTTCAATCTATCAGCAATCGACTACTTTCAAGCCACGTGACTATTGCCCGATCATCTTTTATCGATTATTAGTCTTTTAATTCTGTTAGGTGAGTGTTTTACTTACTGTGATCAAATGGAAACAAATTCTCAATCTGATAATTCGGTACTTTTTTTTTTTACAGTAGGACCCGCACTAAAAGTCTCTCGGTGTTTTCCGGCGGTTTACGTTAAACGCCGGAAAGCCCCGGAGCGAGACGAATAAGCAGACGACACCTAAACTTTCAAACTGAATGAAACGCTGAACTTGCAAATTGATAGGAACGCAATTTCAACATGAATTTGTCGCAGCTAGCTGAACAGTACCCGGTTGAAATGCTTTCTTCCACTTGTACCCCGTCTTTGACAGCAAACGAGCCTTTCCTAACCCTGCCCTAACCCTAATTCTTAACCCTGCCCTAAACCCTAACGAAATCAACAAAAATAATCAGTAAAAAAAAAAAAAATGTAAAGCAACACTTAATTTTCACTGTTATTTAGATATACATTTTTAAGGGAAACTCCTATACATGTTTTCTTGTATTTATTTATTTATTCGGTGCAATTTTACTTATAGGCCAATCAAGTTAATTGTTTTCATGTAAAAGCATTATTTTGTACTTACTCAGTCATATTTTATCTCTCACGCCCCGAAAAAGAATTTTAAAATATCAAGCAGAACTTTAATTAGAACGATTTTTACATTTCCATAAGGGTTATATGAACTGGCGAGTGTGCGATTTTCGGAGTGGCCGGTTAGTGGCCGATTAGCTAACTAAGGGCAGATAAGTGTCCCCTTGTCTATTCTACCGACCGCTCACAGCCCAAAATGTCGGCTCGCTCACAAATACAGGTTGAACATCGAAATGAAAAAATCGTTCTAATTAAAGTTCTGCTTGATATTTTAAAATTCTTTTTCGGGGCGTGAGAGATAAAATATGACTAAGTACAAAATAATGCTTTTACATGAAAACAATTAACTTGATTGGCCTATAAGTAAAATTGCACCATTTATTCCTCTCCAGGAGTTGGGCACAAGGCCAGTTTTATCTTACTCCCACAAGTAAGATGTAACCCAAGGTCGGGAAAGTGGGGTTTGAAAAGCCAGCGCCCGAGAGGTGAGCACTCTGACCATTAAAAATTGCCTGTATTTTCTTGTATCATCTAGACTACAGAGTGCGTACAATGGGCAGGACATATAGAGTCTATCACTCCAATGCTGGTCTAGCTAAGTCTTAAAGTCATTCATGGTTCTGGCACTGATCACGCCGTCCGATAAGGAATTTCAGCTGTTAACCACTCTAAGTCCGAATGAATACTTTCTTATATTCAGTCTTCCGTGCTGTTTCACTAGCTTTAAGGAGTTACCCCTGGTTCTGGATGAATGATGGAGTGGTAGTAGTTTTTCTTGGTCCACATTGTCTTTTTTAGTCAGGATCTTGTACACCTGGATCATATTTGTTATGTTTAATAAGAAAAATAAAACATAACTTTTTAATTTAAACACTTATTTGAATCTTCGTTAAAAAAATATTTATTTCATGAAAATTTTTTTTGCTTGTAAATCCTGCCTCGTTTGTGTTTTTTAGATGCAGGTAAGTTAATGGATATTTCATTCGGCACTGGAGTTTAACGTAAACATCCAGAAAGTATCGATGCCGATGCACTTTTAGCGCGGGTCCTACTGTAAAAAAGTACCTATAATTCTTCCAAAATCCATAAGAATTGCTGATGAAAAACTGTTTTTATCATCTTTAAAATTAATAAAATAGTAAACAATTTTTTCTCTGTGTTTCTTGTCTCTATGCGACTTGCACATTGAAATGAGAAAGGTTTTATTCTGCTTCATCATCATATTCGTTTTGACATGCTGACATGTGTTAGACGGTTTTAGAAATTGATTTTCAAACTAACCTATCTTTGGCGTCTTTATTTGTTCCTCTTTCACTTAAATCCATTCTTTTCCATGGCCTTCCCCTGCCAACTGACTGTGCTATCTCAACTGTTCTACATCTACTATCCCAAGAACTCTCATTCATTCTTTCAATGTGACCATACTAACAAAATCTCCTGTTCTGCACACATCTCCCTATACTGTCCAGTTTTAATCTAAGCCTATCTTTAAGATTCATATTACACATCCATCATCTCATTCTCATCATTTCTCTCCATGCAACACATATCCTCAACCTTCATTGGCCAGGTTTCACATAGAACTGAAAATAGAAAAAAACAAAGCGCATAAGAATGCAAGGCATACAACAGCCCACCACTTTCATATCATTCTTTCCTGCAAGGAGAAAGATAAGTTTAAGTAGTTCCCAAGTTCTAATTGTCATCACCTCCCAAATGACATACAACACCCAACTTCAGTTTCCACAGTAAAGTGCAATTTCACAAGAGTAATCAAGGGGAAAGGTTACCAGCACATGATCCTGCTAATAAAAAATCATTAAACTTGCTGTTTTTTGTTTTGTTTTTGCATACTTTGACAGATCGATTGTCTTAGACTGGTGGGTAAGGTCTCTTCTGGAGCTGGACAATAGATGCATCTGCTATGATTACTTTATTAGAGCCAGAATTGTGCCTTCTGGAAATTTGAAGGATTGCCCAATCCGGAAGCATCAACACCTTCATCCGCACACTTGCTTTGTTTCACACAGAAAGGAGGGGAGCTAAATCTTGAAGGGAAGCTGCAGACTCGCGCCCATCTGGGTATCTGATGTTTGCAAAAGTCTTGTTAACATCAATCAGCTCAACTTGGTCTATCAGTTTATCGGTTTTATTTGAGTGTACGAACTTCCTCAACAAGACTGGTACAGGTACAAGCCAAGAAGGTAATGAATGTTCTGAGGGAGACCAACGAGGAAAAGTGAAGAACCTTTCATGAGGTATACAATAATGATCTTAAGAAATGTAGATTGTTTCACATCCATATCATGACTGATCAATGCTAATCAAACGTTTTTTCAAATTAAGCTGTGAGTTCTCAGTCAGATGATATGGAGTAAATCTACTTATGACAGTACCTTTTGCTGTAAAGTATGATTTCAATTCCTGCCTTATGAAAGAAAACCCTCTATCAGAATGAACGAAACAAGAACACCTATACAAGATCTGATCTAAACATTTAATAACTGGATGAACTCATGCCTGGACAAGGAAAGGCATGAGTTCATCCAGTCATTAAATGTTTAGGACTATTCGTTAACAACTGTGAGTATTTACTTGAAATGACTGATCTTTGATTCATTCAATGTCAGCCCCTAGCGTTTTACAGATTCTTGAAATATAAGACAGTTACGATCATGCTGCTCCTGGTCTACATCGCCAATTGTGATGTTGTCCAAATACAGGAAGGTATCTTACAATTTCTTTTCCTCAATCAATTGCTTTATGCATTCCTGAAACCTTAACACTCCATTTGTAATCCCGAATGTTAATCGCCAAAACTGGTACGACCTACTGTCAGTTTCAAAGTCTGTGAATTTCTTGTCTGCATCAATGATAGAAATATGATGGTATGCACTTCTCAGATCAGAAGTTTAAAAAATCCTATACTTGGCTGATCATTTAGCATTTCATCTATGAGAGGCAAGAAGTAAGCGTCAAGTTTGATGTACAAATTGACAATTTTTTAATAATCTATACAAAGTCTCTTATGGTTTTTCTGCGGATCCTTAGCTATTACAACTTAAGCCCTCCATAGGGAGAAACCCATCTTAATGACTATTTCTGATAGTAAATTTGATATTTCACTGTCAATGAACTTACGATCGTTCGTTTGTATCATCAGCCATTAATTTGTCCAACATATTTAACCGAATATGATAACTAAAACATTTTGATTTAGTTGACACAGGTTTGGTATTGTCCGGAACACTACAGAATGAGAGAACTGTCAGCCGGGAAACAATTTCAACTGCGGATCATAATCTATAATGGTTCAACTAATAAGGGTATCTGAGTTAAAGGTGTCAACAACATCTGCCATCACTCTATCATGGATTTTGTCGCTTACAGCAATATGAGCCAGACTACGAAAGCAACCATCATTGACAGCACACAAGGTCGGATTGAAGAGAGCAGGAGTGATACTCTGTATTACCCAAAGTTTTGAACGACAAACCTTATAGAAATGTCCATTCTTTCGACACCTGTAGCAGGTCTATTGTGAGCTGGACAGATTTTCTGATTGTGATTAACATTACCTCAAAACAGGCAGTTCCTACTAAATGAAGTGTTGGTAGGCAGAGCATCAACAGTGCCAGGAGATAAAGATGATGCTATCGAAGTTGGTGGTTTTATTTTAACAGTGGCAACTACACGATTTGATCACTGGTATACTGCAGAAAGTTTCTAAGCAATATATAAGACACAAGATTGATCGAAAGCACCTTGCATATCTAAAACTGCATTTTCCAGGAGATGCTGTCAGCTGTAGTTTGTCCCAATAATAAATGCTTCTGTCACTTGTCCCAATTCTCGATATTGCTCATCAGTAACAGTTTTATAGTTTGTATTAATTTTTGGAGCTCCTGTAAGAAATGTTAGGGAGACTCTTCAGGCTGCTGTTGCTTTGTCAGAAATTAGTATTGGGCAAATATTTCATTTGGTGTGTCCAAAATGCAGTCTCTGAAGAGTTTCAATAGCTTCTTCATATGTAAAACAGTTTTCAATATACTCAAACCAAGGCCATCCCTATAACAGGCAGAGAGATCTAACATTTGGAATCTTTTACTGGAGGCAAAATTTCCAGTCATTCAGCAGGTATCTTTTCAGGTGCTAACACTTCACTCTCAATGCTTCAAGAAATTTTTGTTCTGAAAGAGATTTCTAACTCATCAAATTTATTTCAGCTGAATTTCTGTATTATATCGTAAATTACATTTGAGTTTGTGAGTATACTGTAAAAGGTCAAAATTGAATTTCATTGAGAACTATTTTCTTTCGCCATTATTAATTTAAAAAAATAAAAACGGTGCCAACTGACCTTGCTAACTCGACTGTTTTCATTTCTTTAGACAAATTTGCTAGTTAGTTTTATATATTTTGTAAAAGTTTAATGTCATAATCTTTTTTAAGGTTTCCTTTGCATGTTGACAGCTTTGTTTATTAAAGAAATACCCTTTTTTTAATTTTTAGGTAATAGTTGAAAAATTGTTTCGTCTGACTTGTTTAAAATCTGAATTTCATTTCTGTTTTATATTATTTTTAGAAAGTTATCATATTCGGTTTAATATCAGTTTTACATAATGGCATGTGTTGGGCGGCTTTTGGAAATTGACTATCTCTGACCGGGTCTTTATTTATTCCTCTTTCTCAGTCCATCCTTATCACTTCCTCCCAAGTTTTCATTGGCCTACCCCTGCCAACTGACTCTGCTAACTCAACTGTTCTATATCTACTAATCCTTAGAACTCTCTATTATTTCGCGTGGCCATACTGTCAATGTCTCTTGTTCTGCACACATCTCCCAATACTGTCCAGACCTAATCTTCCTCTGAGGTCATCATATCTAAGCCTATATTTAAGGCTCACATTACACATCCATTGTATCATTCTCATCATTTCTCTCCATGCAATGCATGTCTTCAATCCTCACTGACCAGGTTTCACTTCCATATATCACACTTTGTGCACATGTCGGATAGACTCTTCCTTTTGTCAAAAGTGGTAACACTCTGTTGGTTGGTAATGGCAGTTCCCTGAACTTACTCCATCCACTCCTGACTCTTGCAGTCACACTAGCACCTGCTCCTCCATGTGCTCCAATGGTATCACCAAAGTAACAAAACTTCTAAACAAACTATCTAGCTTCACCATCCAAATATACTTTCGCCACATCTGAGTTCTCATTCATCTCCATTGTTTTACATTTCTTACATTCAAACTGGTTATCCTCTCCCAACCTACCTGTAATTCCACTGCACTTGTGTACCCAATGCTTACAAGTACTACAAAAAAAAAATTGAGTTGCACTCTACTCACTTTTTACAAACTTGGCAAGGGAACGTTCGAACACTACAACCACTAATCATCACTTTGGTCTTAGTAACATTCACTCTCAGACCTTTACTTTTCATAGCATTCTTCCTGGCCTTTAACATAACAAGTAGACCTTCCATTGTTTTACAGGCAAGTACTAAATCATCAGAATAGAACATCTCTACCGGGCAATCTGTACAAAACTCCTCGGACAATGCTCCTAAAATACAAAAGAAAAGCAACGGACTCCTCCTTTAAGATTTAAAGCTGTCACTAAATGTGCTGTTAATTCTAACATGAGTTTGTGCATTTCTGAGTATATAATGTAAATCTTTTTAAAGTTTTTTTTTCATATTGACAGCTTTGTTTATTCCAGAAATAACTTGTTTTAGAAATGAAACAATTATAGAGTTTTTCAACACATGATTATTTCCAACTAAAAAAATGGTATGTTAATATGAAAAGAAAAAAGTTCTCAATAAAATTTAATTTTGACTTTTACAGTATACTCACAAATTTATGATCCAAATGTAATTGATATATATAATACAGTATCTCAGCTGAAATAAATTTTAGTTAGAAATTCCTGTCAAAATGAAAATTTATTGACGCATTGAATGAAGTGTTAGCAGCTAAAAAGAAATCTGCTGATTGGAAATGTTGTCTCCGGTAGAAGACCCCAAATGTAGATCTCTTGGCCTGTTATAAGGATGTCTTTGACGCAAAGATATCCGAGGAAACACAATAAACCTGAATTTGTCGGTGAGCCTGCTCCCCACACAAATCAATAAAATTCTTAAATGTCTTCTTCCAGTGGTTCTACACCCTTTTTGTGTCAAGTCTGGCTGGCTTCAGGATTTGGAACATCTCAAGTGATGATTACATGCAAGATAATTTATTCTACATAAAATCATCAATTGAACGAGAAATTGGACGGATTGACGTTTATTCTGCATAAAACTGAAAATAGAAAATGAAAACCAAAGCATATAATTGCAAGAATGCAACAACTAAAGCCAAAAAACATGTTTTCATGTCACACTTTACTTTTTTTATTTACTACAAGCTGCTTCTACCCGGTGTTGCCCGGGAATCTTTTGATTTTGAATATTGGTCAAGTGATTTAAATAAAAACCTAATTTGCCAAACAATTTCCAAATATTTCATTGCAAATAATTTAATTAGTTTTTACAACCAAAATCAAATTTATTGATTTTTATTTTTTATCAATCAACAGTAAAAATCAAACATCAAATCTCTTTTGTTTTTTTTATTAACATAGTTCACCCCAAACAAAGCAAGTTGCCACTGTAGTTGTAAGGGGCTACTGAGAATTAGGGTAAAAATTTAGGGGTCACCTTAAATTGGGAGCTGTGCAGCGAGATACTTGTTCATATTAGTTTTAAATTTCTGCATGTCGGTATGGTTGGGGAAACAGGGAGCAGGGAAGGAGTTCCAAAGGCCGGCAGCACGAGGAAAGAATCTATTGGAGTAGAAGGCTTTCCACCATCTGGGGACCTCCACAGTGAATGGATGAGACTTAGCTCATTGTCGGGTTGGTTTAGTGTATTTATGTCGAAAGGACACCAGAGCAGCAAGTTCATCGAAGCACATTCCATTGAAGTACTTGTAAAACAAGCACAAGGATGCAACATTGCGGCGATGGGACAGGGGCTGAAGCTTGGTGGATAGTGAGGGACCTATTAGATACTTTTTTGAACTTTGTCTAAGAGGGAGAGACTAGTGGATGGTGCACCAGCCCAGATGTGACAATACTCCATGCATGGGCAGATTGTGGCTTTGTAAAGATATAGGATACATTCAGGTGTGAAAAGTTTACTGGCACGGTAGAGAGAGCCCACCTTTGCAGCAGCCCTGGCAATGTTTTCAATATATTTGTTCCAATTTATGTTACCTGTGAATGTTAGGCCGAGGAGTTTGGACTTTGACGTAGGGTGTTATTTGCCATGGCAATCGGTGGTTGAAGAGGTTTCTTGTAGTTATTGAAGGAAAGGAGCTTTGTCTTAGCATCATTAAGTGTTACTATCCATATATGACCCCATTCCACTACAGACTTGAGGTCATTTTCTAAGGATTTAGCTAATGCCTCGAATATGTACGCGTCCGTTTTACCCTCATGACGAGAGTAGTGTGTGGTGTCATCAGCAAATATACCCATCTAAGACACAGGAATCAATCAGGAACAATAAAGGTCCAAGGATCGTCCCCTGGTGTACACCAGCATTTATGTCATGTTGTTTGGATGAACAGCCATAGAGGACAACCTGGATCTTTCTTTTATTTAGGAAGGATCTAATTATATTAAATATTCGTCCAGTAATACTATATGAATTAATTTTTATGAAAATACCTTGTCAAAGGCTTTAGATATATCAAGCGCTACCCCCCTAGCTTCACCTGCTTTGTCCAGTGTATGGTATGAACAAATATTGATATAAACAATGAAGCTACCATTTTTAAACCCTCAAATTTTTTTTATATTTCGCTCTTATTAACCAAAATCAGATACCCAAATTAACAACCTAAAACTCAATTGTCGGAAAATTTTGTGACTAAAATATTTACTGAAACCACTCTATATATAAAGAAGCCATTTTGAAATTACCCTTGAGCCCAGCCAGTATTGTATGCGTTAAATCTATTTTCTAATTTGTATTCCTGTTATTTTAATCCTTTCTTTTTGGAGTTTCTTTTGTTGTTATGTGTACTCTTGAGTATCTGTTTGTGTTATTATCCATTCAATTGGTTTCTGTTGTGATTCTTTGATTTTTGTCCTCCAGATGCAATCAACTGACCAAAAAGATTTAAATCTGCAGCTATTCAACAATAATCTTGAGGAGGATAATATTTTCCGTTTACCAGTTTTTTTGTTTTTTTTTTTCAATCTCTTAGAATTCAGAAAATCATCTTGTAAGATGTTTTGCTTGTGTTGATGTGACTATCTCTCCCTCCTCCTCTGTATCAAGATAAATGATTGGCTTATAAATATGACTTGATTTATGCTCCTATTTTTTAGAGGAAAAAAAATGTATTTGCTTTTAAGAGTCAAGTTATTTGGTTTGATAGAAAATGCTTCCTTAACTTTCAAATGAAAAACTTTGGTTTCAAAGTCCATTCCAAGACGATAGTTTGGGGTGTGAAGGATTCTTAGACATTCTTGTGTGGTGACCAAATATCACTTTAATGGTGGTTATTGTTGGTAACTTTTTGGCTTAATTCGATTTTTCAATCTCAAACTGACTTGCATTTAGGCCTAGTTCACAATGGTTGAATGATTCCACTTGTAGATTAACTGTCCCATTTCTTGATCATGCATGTCGATAAGAAATATTGTCCTGAAATAAGCAGTTTTTTTACTGAGAACTAAATGTGTAACAATTCACCAGTGTATCGTAATTCTTTTGCTGGCATCCATCAAATGAAATAATATTTAAGATTATTTCGATGCTTTTAAAATTAAATCTATAAAAGGGAAAGCCCTCTTGTTATGTATGAATGTGGTACAGCAAAGGCTTCAGTCGATTATTTGTTCGGAAAAAGAACAAAGCTTTTGCGTAATGTGGGGAAGAAATTGTGACACAGCACAAACTGATTATTTGCTATTTCACACTGCAGAAAGCTTATGAGGAAAAGAGGAATTTTATCCCCAGGAAAAAGGTGTGGATGTTGAAAGAAGAACATGTTAAAGGTGAATTTAGAGACCAAGTGATGGAGTATTCGGCTACCAGATCCACTTCAGGAAGTGTGTAAGAACAGTGAAAAAAGTTAAAGAATACACAAGTGGACTTGTAGGTGGATGATAGTGCCCCCAAGGCAAAGGGTGACATGGTAGAATGAGAAGTGTATCAAAAACGAAGGAGTGGCTGGATAAAAAAAATTAGTGAATAAGGATATGTATCTAGTGGCAAAGCGGACAGCAAGAAAAGAAATATATAAAGCCAAGCTGGAGGTTGAGCAAGCTAGGTTTCCAAATATACTACAAATGAATGAGCTATTCATGATGGCAAAGACATATGTGGTTAGTTTTGAAGAGAAGTTCATTCGAAATGACAATGGGTTATCAGCAACAAATAAACAGAACAAAGAGGATGCTTGGAAATGTTATGAGAGATTGTTGAATACTAAATTTTCATGGGACCGAGGAAATCTTTAAAGTTGAAGAAGCAGTATCTGATCCAACTATAAGAATTGAGAAAGAAATTGTTTGGGAAGATGAAGGGTAAGGCTGCAGGACCCTCAGACATTGTTGCAGAAATGATGAAGAAGGCGGCTGGTAAAACAATCATTGAGATCATCAGACATCAAATCATAAAAGAAGGGTTTTTTTTGAAAAACTGGGGTCTTAGTACAGTTGTGAACTGTCACAGGGTTAAAGGAGAAGCTCTATATAGAGGTAATTACAAAGGCTGAAAGTGGAGAGAATAATTGAGCATCAAATAAGCAAAGGTAGAAGTGCGGTTGAGTTTTATGCCTGGGCAAAGTACAACTGGTGCTATATTTATCTGGAGACAAATGCATGAGAAGAAAGCTTTTGACAGTGTTAAGAGATGTTGTCTGGTGAGCTTTGCATAAATTAGAGATTGATAAAGGTTCAAGCAATGTACAAAACTGTTCAAAATCGAATTAACAGCGCATTTAGTTACAGCTTTAATATTAAAGTAGGAATACATCAATGTTTTGTACTGAGTTTGTTGCTTTTTATTTATCTTAGAAACATTGTCCAGAGAGTTTCATTCAGGTTGTCCAAAAGAGATACTGTATGCTGATGATTTTGTACTTGCCTGTGAAACAATGAAAGGTCTACTTGGAGGAATGGTATGGGAAGTAAAAGTTTGATAGTGGATGTTATTAAAACCAAAGTAATGATCAGTGGCTGCAGTGTTGGAAAGCCCACAGAAGGGAAAAGGTTTCCTAGCGAAGTCTGTAGAAAGAGAGCCGGGTGCAACTCAATTTTTGGAATACAAGAAGTTCAGTGGAATTACTAGTTAATTGTGTGTGTGTGTGCAAGAAATATAAGATAATGGAGATGGATGAGAACTCACATGTAGGGAAAGTATATTTGGATGGTGAGGCTATTGAGGTTGTTTAGAAGTTTTGTTACCTTACTGATACCATTGGAGCACAAGGAGGAGCAGGTGTTAGCGTGATTGCAAGAGTTAGTGAATAGAGTAAGTTAAGTAACTTCTATTTACTAATCAGTAGAGCGTTACCATTGTCGACCAAGAGAAGTCTATCATTCATGTGCACAAACTATGATGAGATATGGAAGTGAAACCTGGCCTGTGAGGATTGAGGACATGCATTGCATGGAGATAAATAATGAGAATGATACGCTGGATGTGTAATGTAATTGTTCAAGGTGAGCTTAGATTTGATGATCTCAGAGGAAGACTAAATTTGGACAGTATGATCACGTTGAAAGAATGGATGAGAGTTCTTGTGTTAGTTGAGTTAGCAGGGTCTGTTGGCAAGAAAAACATGGGAGAAAGTAATTAAGATGAACTTGAGAGAAAGAGGAATAAATAAAGATCTGGCCAGAGATAGGTTAGTTTGGAAGTCAATTTCTAAAAGTAGTCAAACATCTGCCAGCATGTAAAATATAAAGACCAATATTGAGATTATCAAAGGAATTTGACAAGAAATTTTAATTATTCTCTATTTTAAAAATTTTTTTCTGTTTTCGTTAGCATAGGGACGGAGCATTCTTCCAAATGCCAGACTATCACCTGCTATTTAGAGGCTCCAACCGAGTGCTCTTTTAAGGATTTTGGCTGTTCCCTTAAGTGCAATTATTTGGATTTTCTTTGCACTTGGTTTTCCGGGAATACTTTCCAGATACTTTTTGAAATTTTTCTTCATGAAGCCTTTAGCTCCTATTATAACTGGGATAATGTTGATGTTTTTGAGGTTCCAGTTTCTCTTCATATCATACATTAGGCCTTGATATTTTGTCACCTTCTCCCTCTCTGCTCTGTTTAAGCCACTGTCATTTGGAACACTCACCTCAGTGTTGCCTCTCTTTCTGCCTTATTTAATATGACTGTCCGGTTTTACTGCTGCATTTTCCAGGTAGGTAGATGTAGGAATCACATAATCATAATGTATAGTATACTTATCGTTTCCCACAGTCCTCTCCGGTAGATGTTCCTAGGACTTAGTGCTACATTGCATGTTTAGATTTTTACAGATGTTCCAGTGTATGTATTTGCACACACCATTGTGGCGTGTTGTAGTTGTCATCTGCTAACATAATTTTGCAGCTTGATATCAAGTGATTCACACTCTCCACTTCAGTGTGGCAAAACCTGCACTTGCTATCATTACTAAGTCCTGCCATCTTTTTAAATGCATTAGTCATTTGGCCTTGGGTCACCATTATAAGCCTTTCCTGGTCATAGTGGAGGGCTCCTCTTTTAAGCCAGTCCAAGGAACCTTCTTTGTCGATATACTCCTTAGAAAGTAGATGGCACATTTTTGTTCTGCTCACTCTTTAAGGTTCCTATTTTTGAATGTTTCAGTGTACTTTTTACGACTCTTTTGTGCTATCTCTGTTGCGAGTTTGATTGGTGTTTCAATCTCATCTGTTAAACAGCCCTGTCCGAAATGCTTGGCTAGATATGTTATGGAAGTTGTTTGGCTAGCTCTTTTTTCTTGATGTTCCTGTACCATTGTGAGGTTCGGGTTTATGGAGCTTCTCAGATATTGTCCAATAGTGGCTCTATGTTGGTGGTTGATCTCTCAAAGTCCCAGTCCTCCTTCTCTAGGTAAGTACAGTCTTGGCAAACATTGATTTCTGTATATGACTTGGTGGAATGTTAATTTTTTTCTTGTTTTTGCATCCAGCCTGTTGATGGTTTGTTGGGGCCAATTTATGATGCCAAAACTGTACGTGATTACTTGTATGGCAAACTGGTTTATCGCAGTAATCTTATTTTTATTTGTGAGCTGCGTTTTACATATCTTATTCACACATCATATGTATTCTTTACCTATTTTTTCCCTCATCTTGGCATGTAGGATGGTATCATTTTCTTCAATGCTAAGGTACTTGTATGTCTCCTGTTCCTCCAGATTTCTGATTTTATTTTCCGCGTCTAATTGGAGGTTTTCTGCATGGATCTTCTTCCCAGCCTTGAGTGTGCACTTGGCACATTTGTCTATGCCAAATTTCATCCCGATGTCCCTGGAGAAAATGTGTGCAACCTTCAGTAGCTCATTTAACTCATTGTCTGAGCTCGCATAGTTTTAGATCATCCATAAAGAGTAGATGGTTGATTCTCCTGGACTTATCTTTCTGACGGCTTTTTTTTAACAGCTTACTGAGCGGGTCTATCGCCATGCAGAATAGAAGTGGAGATAAGCTGTCTCCTTAAAAGATTCCTCTTCTGATATGGATGTCAGGGATTGAAATGTTCCATTTAGTGTGGCTTAGGTTTGCCACATCTGGATATGGGAAGCAATTGTTTGTCTTATTGGGTTTATTTTGTACAGCTCAAGACATCGCAGTAGCCATGAATGAGGTACACTCTCATAAGCCTTTTGGTAGTCTATCCATGCCATACTCAAGTTTCTCTGCCGTTTCCTAGTCTTCTAAGATAGTTTTGTTTATTAGTAGATGGTCTTTCGCATCCAGTTTGCTCCTTTTCCAGGTAATTTTCATAGGAGAGGTGCTCGTAGATACTGTCGGCTATAAGACCAGTGAAAAGCTTGTAGGTAGTGCTGAGACAGCATATCGGTCGATATTTGTTTGGCAGTTTGGTTTCTTTTGTCTTGTGAATGAGGGTTGTTATTCCTTCGGTGAGCCGTGCCAGTGTGGTCTCCTTACCCTTTAGGAGTCTGGTGAAGCAGTCACTGTAGTGGCTATGTAGTACAGTAAGTTGTTTCAACCAGAAATTAGGGAGATAGTCAATGCCATGTTTCTTATAGTTTGCATATCTTGCCAGTTTTTTAGATATCATTTCTGGTGTTATCACTGACTCTGGCATTTCCCGTTTTGTTTCATTCATCCTTTGGATATCCTCAATCCACTCGGCTTCTTGGTTGTGTGTGACTTCACTTTCATAAAGGGATCTCCAATACTTCTCCAGATCTTGCTTGTCAGGAGGTTGTTCTACAGATACTGTCTCTCTTGCAAGGTTCCTGTAGAATATCCTTGCATTTGTTTTGATCTGTTTATTTTAGATCTGGGAGTTCTTTGCTTCCTGGTATTTAATTCGTTTGGCAAGTGCTGGTATCTTGCCTTCCAACTCCCTGGCAATATTGTTTAGTACCTTCATGTTAGTGTGGTATTTGTTTTGGAGTCTGTTTATGATGTTTTTCAATCGACCCCTTTTTATAGAAGCTGCGAGGAACTGCCCGATTTGGCTAAACTCCTTCCTATACATATTCATTTGTTTTTGCAGCTTAACCTTCCATGCAGGTGCGGTCCTCGGAGCTCTTGGTTTTGGCATATTTTTGGAAATGTTTGTCTTTTAACAAATAATCCAGCTGCATGTCACATGGTTGAGTTCTGTGAGGGATATTGAGGCTGGAACTATCCTCTTAGGGGCAGTGTTCACTTTATTTATTAGGGCCTTGGTGTTTTTGTGGGCTTGGATTTTTGATAGTTGTCTTCTAGCCTTATAGCCCTCACTTCCTCAATAATATTACTAAGGCTTTTCTCTATTTTTAATTGTTCATCATCCAGATCCTCTAGTGGTTGAGGTGGTGGCAGTCCAGGTGACCATGGTGCCTGTGAATATAGTGTTTCTGGTGATGTTGCTGCTGAGAGTTGTGGGCCTGGTGTCATTTCTGCTTTCAGTATCAATTGAGTTGGGTGTGTCTTTGGTGATTTTGGTGACGAAGGAGAATTGGAAAGTGTGTTTTTGAGTGGAGATTGTGGCATAGAGTATATTAGTGTGGAGTACTGTGGTTGTGCGTGTATTGATGTGAACAGATTGATGTATTTGAGGATGTATTGTTAATGCTTTTGGATGTATTGTTGACATGATGGATTTTAAAATAGAGTTATTGTTGTTTATTATTAGATCTGTGACTTGTGGTCTTATAGAGTCAAGCTCTGCTGAATTGAAGTCTTTGTAGGCAATTGTACCATTGTGAGTTAAGTGTCTTAGAAGAGAGTTTTTGTTTTGCTGGGTAGAAATGGAAGAAGATTTCTCTCCATGATTTAGAGATTTCATTCTTTCTATATTTCGTTTTGGCATACTCCATTGACCATACAAGAGTCCACTTTTTCTCCTGTCTCTGTAGAGATTCTTCCTCTTGGATTGGGAAGTAGTCTTTTTCTGCCTCATTTAAGGCTTCAGTTTTAGTAGTTGCTATTTTGTCAGGTCATAGATATTTGTCTATTTGTGAAATGATTGAAAGTATCTTTGGAATTGGTGTATTCTTTCTATGTTCAGGGAGGGCCGATTCCTTAATTTTCTCTGTTAGAATTTCCTTAGAACTCCTACTCCACTTTTCGAACATAGAGTAGTGGTAGTAATGGAGTAATACCTGCTATTCTGCAATGGACCACTTCTGGGATTTTAGTCCCCTTGTATTTCTAGTTTTGGGCGTCACATATGATGGTAGCTGGGGGCCAGGGCCTTCATCTAGGTTGGTGACTGCCCATGCTTGTCCTCTGACATATCGGTAGGGTTATTTCATGTCACATCATCCAGGGCTTGAAACCCATGTCCTCAGATTTTGTTGTAACTTGCACCACAGATGGACATCATAAAAACTAAGAAATCCTGAAAATTTGAGCATGCAACTCCAAACAGTTTCTGATTTAGAGCATTTTCCGTTTTGCGTAAATCGTGCAAGATGTCGCCCGGGCGACAGTTTAATAATTACATTTTCTTATTTTCAGTTTTGAAGATGATGTGATGCTGAAAATTCACACAGGTATGTTCTTCAACCCGAGGAATCCAAAAATGGCATCAGCTTTGCTCAGAAATGAAGCCTTCTATGAGATTTTATCAAATTTTGAAATTTTTTACATGTGCACCAATATGGGGCAAAAAAATGATGTAGCTGATATGGTAACGGGTTTTTTTTCTTTTTGACATTCATTTAGACACTATGAAGTACCTCTGGATCAAAAATGGTAAATAATACTTTTTTTGTTCACTCACAGTGTCTATTCAAAGTTAGGCCTTTTTCCGAGGGTTCAGAAATACCCTATTGGGGGAAACAACTAGTTTGGATATGGGAGATGAAGTTGGAGGGACCGTTTATCTAAATTTATATAAAATTCACATTGAAATAAGTTTTAGAAAGTAAAAGTTAAATAGTAAAAGGTAATACAGTCTCACAGTGATCAGATATTTACCATAAAAGCGGACTTCACAACAAAAACCAGCATACAACAATATTATCTACATACTGTTATTTTCTTTATGCCACTGAAATGCAGAAATCGTTTTTTCATACTCCTCATCAGTGATCTTGTATGTTCTTCCTGTATATGTTGTTGGGGAGACAACACAAATAATTTATCATCAATTTGTGGCCAATTGAATGTCTTGCGTGGTCCATGAGGGTGCATGAACGTGACGGTTACATCACCTTCCTCTGCATTAATTTCATTCACAATGCCAATCCACCAGAAAGAATTATAAACACAGGTTACATATTGCATTGGTGAAATGTCAGAGATTTCAAGAATTGATGGCAAGTTAAAATCATGGTTGTCTGTATATGATTCAGCTTATGACCAATGTTCGATGTTGACAACGGGGCAAAATGGTGGCTACTTCTGCTTCCTGGTACTGTGTTTCTCCTGGCAAATCTTGCCTCAAGAAACTTTCTCATCTCCTCCATAGTTTCCATACTAATATCAAAGAACTTGACTGCAGACATCTCCAGGCAGACTTCTAGCATGGCTTTATAATCCAGGATTTGATTATTCAGAGGACGTTGAAGCGACCGTTTAGCCACATGCCGTTTTACTGAACTACCGATTCCATCACAAGAGGATTTTCCATGGCTTGTAGCAAAGAAAACTCACTCTGCATCAATCCCAAAGTCCTGTTTATGCAGACATAAATTTATGAAGTTTTTATAATTTTTATATTGATCCCCACAGCCATCACTGAAGTAAACCATTTTGTTGACATGGGGCAATAATGCACGAATGTAGTGAACTGTCATTGTGTGGGTTTGATACGTGAATGCAGTGTCATGGGTGTTGTCATTAGAAATAAAATACAAAGATGCTTCAGTGTTCCATCGGAATCTCGGTAGTAAAGCAGTGCAGGGTGCAATATTCCTTGCTCCAATGAAAACTTTGGATTTCGTCTTGTATGAGAAATTGATAATTTTCTGCAAAGTCTACAAGATTCTCTTTGTTTTTAGTCAAGTATCTAGTTTGACATTTTGTTATATATGAGTGTCGTGTGAGATTGTTGATTTTGTCAATCAAGAAATCTTTGTATTCTTCATACGTTGTTGTACGAGTACTTAATGTGACACGGTCAGTTGTGTCCCATTGACTAAAATGAAATTCATCATCTGGATCCACATCAACCAGCTTTTCATCCAAGAACTTCTGCAGTGCTTCTCGTCCAGGACATGCCTCACAACGGTGCATCATGCATTCCTTGTTGGAAGAATCACAAACTAATGACGTCTACAAGAAGTTTCGCATTCTGATGTATGCTACACACACAAACAGAATGGGTACCTTTAGATCCAGCTAATACACACCACTTTGGACGCAACTGAGAAAATTTGGCAAACCCCACCTTGACATTGGAATACTTCTGTTTAAAAACAGCATACAATTCATGCAGGTTACATAGTATTAAATACTTTTGTTTGTGAACACCCTTTGCAATACTAACATAGTTTTTTTTTTGCCTGGCATTTGACGGCTGTATTCATCATTTTCATACATGTGTACTACCAGTTCTGCTGTCTCTGGGGAGAGTTTTTCCCCTTTTTTAGGGGCAGACTTTGAGAGAATACCACTCACATTCTTCAGTTCCCTGGCAGTTCGAACAACGTACTCTGACACCTTGAAGAATTTGGAACAGTATTCACGAGACCACGAATCAGGAGCAAGTGTCATGATTTGGATTTGATCGGAGTCGAGGCTTTCTTCAATTTCTCCTTCATCAGATCATGCAATCTATCCAATTCTAATGCTTTATTTTTGATTTCTTTTTCAATATGCACTGATTCTGACACAGTCAATCCTTCAGCGTCGACTTTGTATACAGTCGACAGGTCGCTTTTGAGTGTTCTAATTTCCTTTTGGCACTATGAACACGACTATGAGGAGCAACACCATGTAAAGCGACAGGAGAAATGTCCATGGATTTCAGACTAATATTCAAGTTTTTTGTGGAGTTTGCAAAAGTTCACGGGTGTAGTCTGCATCTATCCTGTCTGTATCATCGATCAGTCTCACATATTTCATCATACACTGAGGACAAAGAATGTGTCCTGGTGTTACATTGTACCCTCTCACCTCCAGCTCTTTTGCCATTACCAACGATATCAGCTGTACGCCTTTGACTTTACTTTTATGCTGTAACAATCCACCGTGGCACTTCTTTGAGGCCTTTGCTCTATGTTCAAACACATTTCCAAAATATTTTTTGTGATGAAAGCAGATGGTTGATAACTTGCCTTTATGTTCCTTGAGCCCAGCTCTCCACAACGTCTCAACAACATCTTTGTTCAAATCTGACATTCTCAATTCCTTTGGAACGATCATAGTCTAATTTGTGAAATTACAAATTGAGTTCGACACCAACGGAGCAAGCTTCAGTCATCTTGTTTTCTTTTGTTTACTGTTGAATTGAAGACAAAACAATAAAATAGAATATATAGAGATAATCAGGTAACTTAAGTTTGGTAGCAGGGGATGAGTAAGCAGTTGGTGAAGAGAGCTATATACATTTTTCCAGTGAATTGAAAGGAAAATCAACATTTAAAATATTCATAAATTTGTGCCTACCTCAAATTCTTCTATATTTTCTACAGCTAATTTCTTGGTATAAGAATCAAGTGCTGCCTAACTTTCTTATCTGCATAATGGAATAAACAAATTGCACTAACCACTATTATATATTTTAATTAGGTATAGATAATGTTTTTCATTTAAAATTATTTTAGGATTGTTGCAGTACATTATGGTGAACTAATCCAGCTCCGTTGCATATGGGACACGTTTTACTGAAAAAATTAACCACCAACTAATGCAGGCATAATAGGCAAAGAAAAACTTTGTTATACAAGAAATATGATCAATATTTAAGCAGCTATTGTGGTTCAGTAGCCAAAATTGGCATAATCATTGGATTCTGGTGACATTGGACCAAAGCGCCGTTGCGCATGGGACATTTTGACGATGTTTCGCTCAGTCATTTTACAATGGATGGTTTTAACAAGCCGAAACTTTTTACCTTAGTAAAAACTGCTATGCAGTTATTAAATAAACACAAACAGTGCTAACTTCATCTATCTTATAAGTCAAGTAAAACCATTCAACATTTATTCTCAGTTAAAATTGATGAGAATAACCCATGTAGATAATGTTATGTGCTGGTTTTTGTTGTGAAGTCAGCTTTTATTGCAAATATCTGATCACTGAGACTCTTAACTTTTACTTTCTAAAACTTATTTCAATATGAATTATATATAAATTTTGATCTCCCATATCCAAACTAGTTGTTTCCCCCAATAGGGTATTTCTGAACCCTCGGAAAAAGACCTAACTTTGAATAGACACTGAGTGAACAAAAAAAGTATTATTTACCATTTTTGGTCCAGAGGTACTTCATAGTGTCTAAATGAATGTCCAAAAGAAAAAAACCCGTTACCATATCAGCTACATCATTTTTTTGCCCCATATTGGTGCATATGTAAAAAATTTCAAAATTTGATAAAATCTCATAGAAGGCTTAATTTCTGAGCAAAGCTGATGCCATTTTTGGATTCCTCGGGTTGAAAAACATACCTGTGTGAATTTTCAGCATCACATCATGTTCCAAACTGAAAATATGTAAGAAAATGTAATTATTAAAATATCGCCCGGGCGACATCTTGCACGATTTACGTGAAACGGAAAATGCTCTAAATCAGAAACCGCTTGGAGTTGCATGCTCAAATTTTCAGGATTTCTTAGTTTTTATGATGTCCATCTGTGGTGCAAGTTACAACAAAATCTGAGGATATGAGGTTCAAAATCCAAAATTTCTGGATGATTTGACATGGAATTACCCGGTAGTTAAATTGTCAGGTAAAGAAAAGTTTACATCTTCGCATACCTCTTCCCGCCTGGTGTATAGACTGGTTGAGGGGCCCTTTTTATCTTGGGCGACTCTGCCAGTTTTGATTTTTTGGTTTAGTCATTTTTTGGATAGTTATTCCTCATTGTCCACGGCTTTTTATTAATTATTAAAAGCTGCCATCAAGGGGAGGGGGGTGGCCCCCATCCGCAACCTGGAAAACGTGTTGGATGGCCTGAGGAGACGGCTCACCTATTTGAATATTTGGTCAGGGTTTACTTCTAAAGGGATCTATCTTCATGTCTGGTTATTCCGACAAACCCCTGTACAGAGAGACCAAAGACACTCGAAGGTAGCATCTGGTAGGTAATTCAAACTATCTGTGTGTGTCTATATATGTATCCAGAGATATTGATGGCTACATGTCCTGCGTCAGGAATGCGTAAAAATCTAAAGATGCAGTAAAACTTATTACTGCATCCCAGGGACGCAAGTCAATTTTTTCATAAAAATGATACATAGCAATGCACACAGCAAATCCGTCAGGAATGTTTTGTTTTTTTTGCTAATGGCGAAAGTAGCCCTTTTCTAAACAGTGATGAAGGTATTCCCTGTTTTCAGATTTTATCAATTGTCTGGATTTACAAAAAAAAAATTGTAAAAAAAATTTTCGAACTAAAATCCGCCACGAATACCCGTCTTGTTCTTTGGAGACCATCATTTTTAATTTTGTCTTGATTTTGTGTGGTTTTGTGCACTTACAATTAAAATTGGCTGAGCCCATAAGTTGTGAAAATTAATTTTTTTAAATGACCATATTGTATTTTGTATGAAGCGCTCAGTGGGGTTGGGGGGAAATTGTATGTTTGAATTTTAAACTGATTTGATTTTTTTTTTTTTTCAATTAAACGCTCTAAAAAGTTCTATTCAAACGTTTTATTTTGTTTTTAATGTCTACTTTCATGCCATAATTTGATTGGTTAATGTAAGTCATGTGACAATTTAAAAAAATGTAGCGTTATTGCAGAGAATAAGAAAATTGATATTTTCTTTAGATTAAAATTTGATGTTTTGTGAACGCTCAAATTTTTGTCTCTGGACAAAATGTTTGTTTACGTTAAATAATTTTTAAAGATGTCCAAATGCTTTATTAAATTCAATCCTTAAAATGAATTAAAATAATGTAATTATTTTATCTTAAGGTTAAATTACGATTTTATTTGAAAGATCATAGCCTAAAATTAATTGGTTTAAAAAATAAAAACTAATCCAGGCTTGAATAATTTAAAAACATTTTTGAAAGAAAATGTCAAAATTACGGCTCTAAACCTGACTTCCCTACCTCATCATCCTTGCTCAACTGGCGACCATCTCTGCTGTACATACATTGTGAATGGGGATTACCTATTCAGAACCGCATTCTCACCCCTAACTCGAACATCTAGAGCATTTTCTGAGGGTCAACCTAAAAGGTTACAGTTCCCTTTTTAAGGGGCACTTCCCAAATTGAAAGGCTTGAAGCAAAGAAAGCTGGATTACAAGTAATCATGGACAAATGCTATTCACATTAATCTGTTTATAATACAAACCACATACATACCTGCATCATTCAATCTTTCAAAATATACTTTCCACTGTTTTCATTAAGTTTCATTGTTGTGCTAAATATTTCATAAGGATGGGTCTATTATTATTTTCCGACTAAAAAGATCTTGGTGGCAATTTATAGACCATCAAAGTGATGAAAATATTTTGTTCATGTGCTAAAATCAGCATTCTTATTAATTTATTTTGGTGCTGCAGTCTCCATTTTGTTTTTAGTTCAATTTGTGCAATGTTTTGTTCACATGCAGTATGGTCCCCTATTTTATTTGATAATTTATTTCGGTGTTGTGTTTTAGAGAAAAATATTTTAAAAATTTTTTGTATCCTATTGGGAGTATCTCTGATTAATTACTTCCATATTTCTAAACTTATTACATGCTTAAAGGAAAATTGTTGACCAAATCCAGTTTGTTTTTATAAGAGTAAACACATCCACTTTATTAATCTAATTTGCAAGAAATTTTTTTATAATTCTCAGAAAAATACTTTCACAAATAAATCGTAATTAAGTGTAAATAGTTTTTTATTTATTTTAAATTTTTTTTCTTTATTTAATTAAAAAATAAAAATCTTCCGGCATAATTCTTAAAAATAAAGTTAAAAATTTTTTTTTTTTATTGAACTCTGATTAAATATGTTTTTTAAATGTATGGATTTAATTAAAAAAATCTTTTAAATTTAAATGATTCAGGATGATTAAAGTTGTTTTGTGGGATGGTGGTAATTATTTTTTCTGGTGCTCTGCGTTTCACTACAATTTGTAAAAAGACTTTAATTTAGGACTCTTATAAGCGACCATATCACTCAATTTAGCTCGATGAACAAGTCCCTAGTTGTACTAAGAAGTCTGGCTATACGGCTAAATATAACAGGTAGTCGAGCCGAAGATGCTCTGGTTCTTCTCAGGAAGTTGCAGAACAACAAGTGGCTAGCCTACAGTCCGCATAAAGTCCCACGTCTTATGAAGACCTACATCCTTCAAACTGTGATGAGCTTTGTATGTAATTCCAGCAAAGGCCACGTCATGCTGCCCCACATCTTCGAAAAGGGACTCTGACTCCATTCAGATGGCTATATTGAATTGCAGTCCACTGCTAAGTGGAGAGGGTGGCTGTTGGAAAGCCATACGAATTCAGCTCAGTGTCACATCTGAGAACTTCTATGACTTCACCAGTCCAACATCTGGTCACCCCCTAACTTGCCTGATTGAACATTGATGGACTATTATGTTTGCGAAGCAGTTGAGAAAAACACCAACTGTATCGTCTGCAACACCAAGGACGAGCTGATTTCCAGGATAAAACTGGTGTTCAGGCATTTCTCGAAGGACACTGCGAAGACCATGTGCTCCAGGTTCAGGTCTCGCTTGGAGACTCTGGGTGGCTTCTTGAGTTTTCTGTATTTGGCAAAAGATCCTCTCAAAGATGCATTTTAAATTTAAAGAATATACCAATTATTGGCCAAGATATAGCATGTTCGATTTCAAACTGCTTTGTCATGTTCATCCACGAACAATCAATTTATCTACAAATGCTATAACAGATCTCTTTAAGAATCACAAATTATTCTGTTTTCTTATTTGCTCATTTATCGTTTTATGATTAGACAACACAACAAAATATATTTTTACACTTTGTTTTTTCTGTTCTTTTTCAAAATATCTTTTATTTAGAGGTTCAATTTTTAATTTTTTTTGGTAAAACAAAAGGTAAGGAGTAATCAAAAATAATTTATGCATGTTTTTATAATAAAGGGAAAAACTGGAATTAACAGGGACGAGGAAATCGTGCATGCAAATATGTAGCTATTAGTGAAGGATGCACATTTTTCATAACAAAAAAAACATTTTTATTCAATATTTACGGAAATATTCCAACCAAATAAGACAGATTTTAGTGTAAATATATATATATATATATATATATATATATATATATATATATATATATATATGAGACGAGTCTACTGAATGTAATGATCTTATCACATAACAATAATTTTGTAAGTGATCCTTAAGTTTCGCCTTGGTGAATACAATCCAAGGCGAATTTTAAGGATCACTTACAAAATTATTATCATGTGAGCAGGCAGAAACGAACTTGATAGAATAAAAATACGTGAATTTCATAAAACATTTCCTTTTTCTCTTTTCTTCAGACATACTTTTTGTCAGTTCAGTAAATTCAAACCTGACATTTGATGAATTTTTTTTCCCTTTTTCTTTCCAGTCATTTTTGAATAAATTTACTGATACAGTTATGGACATTCTTGTACCATCATGGTTGTCAGATTTTATGAAAGGCAAGTTGGCAGCAGAGAATACACAAAACCATTTTGGTCAAGAACAAAATGGAAATGAAATCAAAGAAAATGAAGAAAATGATAGTTATTTGGTAAGCGATTCACATCATTTATATCTTTTTATTTATTTATTTTTTTACTGAATTTAAAACATTTGGCACCGTTTATTGAGGTCAATTTAAAAGGTGTTTCTATAACTTATCTGTGAAAGAAGGAGGAATGGAACATAAAAAAACTCTAGATTTTATTAGCAGCTGGGCCTGGAAAATGTAACTTGTGACAACCGATTCATAATTACATACTCACTCATAGTACTTAAGTCAAATGTTTTCCTCTGATGAATAATAGAAATTAAGATATATAAAAACAAATATTTCATTAATACATTTCGGAACACAACTTCAAAATAATTTTCTATTGTCGAACGCTACAAAGTAAATATCGTTTCTGGCTACTAATAGGTATTCCAAACTTAATTCTTTTTTAAATATACTAAAAAGCTTTGTATGTACCCATATATAGTGCTGCAAGATATAAAAAACAATGAACTGAAAAAGGATGATATGCCGTAAAAGAAAAAAACATTTAACAAATGGTTTCAAAATATAAATTTTTTTTTTCTAAAGATTATGTTTTTTGCAAAGGACTTGAAAAAAAAATACAATTGATTCGGCATTAAATGACCTGGAAAAGGTTGATATGTCGTAAAACAAAACAAACAAAAAACATACCAAATTTACCTTGGTATCTCAATTAGTACCTGTTAGTCGGACATTCCGTTTTGTGTGATACTCAATACAAGGCCAACTTAAGCAGTGCATAACTGAAGAGAAAAGCTTCAAATAAATAAAAAAACTTTATAAATATAATGCCATAGTTCATTAAAAGAAAGATAATATAGATGGAATTAATAATTCTTAGATATACATTGGTGAAAATCACATGCCGGCACAAAATTTGCGCGGAAACGATACAGAAGAGCAAATTTGACTGTTCCTATAAGTTTTATTTTTGCAGCTAACACATTAAAACCTATTATCATGATTCATGGCATCATACAGATTAAACTAATTTTATTTTCATTAGTAGCTATCCCAAACTAATTTTATTTTCATTAGTAGCTATCCCAAACTAATTTTATTTTCATTATATCTAAAAGCTTTTAATGTGGCCACGTAGATCTTTGAAAAATTTAATTTAGTCGCACAATTAGCTACCGAATTATGACCGTTCAAAGTTTGTTGGAAATTAGAAAATTTGTCATTGTGTGCTATTGATCCAGAAACCAAATTTCACAATGTATAACTAAAAATGTAACCTTCAAACAAGTGAAAAATCCTTACAAATGTAATATCATCTTGTGGCAAATGAAAATTAATCATGGAAATAAGTTATTAGATCAAGCCAGCTTAAACATTGGCGAATTCGCATAAGCTCTTGAAAAAAAAGCATACAAAAATGACATGAAAGTGCAATTTGACTCTTCATATAAGATTTATTCAAACAGCTAACACAATGAATCTTCTTAATGATTCATAGCACAGTAGAGATAAAGTTAAATTTTTCTTTTAATAGTAAATCAATAAAAAAACTCAGATTTAAATCGTTTAAAAACAGACGGGAACACAATTTGATAATAGTAGGTATCCCAAACTGAATTGAAAAAAAAATACTAAAATCTTTGTAGGTATCCATATATAGTGCTGCAAGATATTAAAAAAAAATACCAAATTTATCTTGGTATCTTAATTAGTACTCGAGTTATAGCCATTCAAAGCTAGTCGGGCATTGCGGTTTGTGTGATACTGAATACAAGGCCAACTTAAACAGTCCATAACTGAAGAGAAAAGCTTCAAATAAATGAAAAAACTTTATAAATATAATCCCATAGTCCATTAAAAGAAAGATAACATAGATGGAATTAATAATTCTTAGATATACGTTGGTGAAAATCACATGCCGTCACAAAAATTCTGCGAAAATACAGAAAAGCAACTTTGATTGTTCATATAAGTTATTTTAGTAGCTAACACATTAAAACTTATTATTTAATTATATTTAACTTAAAAATTTTATTTACAAAAACAATGCCATAGTTTAAAAAAAATACAAACTTTACATTATTGTATAATCTTCAGAGGATCTTTACACACTTTCTGTATACGCAGTCCTCCATTTTGTTTTGTGCCAATCTTTCCACCGTTAACAAAAGGAGCTCTGGATCAGATCAGCAAGGTCTTTTACCAAGGAATTGTTCTTTGAATGCTCGGTATACATTGCTTACAGAACCTTTTCTGACAACGTGGCCAAACCAGTTCATTTTTTTTCTTGAATACCTTAATTGTGTCATTTCGAAACCCAAGAGTTTCTCTAATTTGGGCTATCTTACAGTGATCCGGGTGAGTTTTGCCGACCATGGTTTTCAAACAGTCATCTTTTAAATACAGAGAATCTGCACTCACCCCTTGCCTTTGACATCCAAGTCTCAGAAGCATATGTAACTATTGGAACCACAAGTGCATTTTAGAGTCTGAGTTTCAAAGCACAAGACAAAATCTTTTCTGCTCCAGATGGTTTTCTTCTGCCAAAGGTAGTGGAGGCTAACTTAACAAAATTAGTTTTATAACAATTTGATTCAATAATTTAATGACCAAATGATACTGTAATAATTAAATTTGACTTTCAAAAATACTATTTAAAAAAGAAAATAAATAAATAATTCCAGTAATCTTTGGTTTGTGGAAAAGAATCAATTTCGTTTCTCTTAATTGTTTCTTTCCTATATTCTACCTGATCTATTTATAAAAATCTGATTTTGTTTCATATTCTTAGACCCCTGAAGCCAGTTCAAGTGATCGTCGACCAGCACAGCCGCGTCCTTTGCATCCAGAATTCAGTAATTATCATCAGTCCCAAACACAGTCCAATTCCACTCGACCAAATCTGTCTAATTATGGCAGTGAACATCTCTTACCCAGCCACAAAGTGCAGTACCACCCACCGGAACCGCGATTCTCTACACCTACCAACTCTGCTATGGCGAATGGTAACTTTTCTAGTTTTCAATGCCTCCTCTAAAAAATTCAAACTATTTTTCCTTTCCCCTTTCATTCATTGGAAAAAAGTTTTTTTCTGTTTTTGAAACCCTTTGATTTCTTAAATTTTGATTGAGGGCACATGAAAAGGAGAACATTGGGTTTATTGACAATGAGAGGAAACCCCCAATACAGGTTTTCTGTTTACTTCAGATTTTGTTCATTGGGGAAAATAGTGATGCAGTTAAAAAATGCCCTTCTTTGGTTTTAGAGCACAAACTTTAATTCTTGTTAGAAAGGACTTTCTATCTGCAAATTTAAAGATTTCAAAATCACTTTCGAATGTCGCAGGCTACATTTGTTCTATTGTTATAGATAAAACATTGGTCATCCATGATTTCTCTACGGCCATGCAAAATTCGAAGATGAGTCTGTCAATTTAAAAGTAATTTCTAACCCAAATTAAAATTTACAGGCCTAAGTATCACATGGTTCTAAACTAAAAACTATTTTTCGACTGTGCTCCTGAGTTGAGGAGGGGATAAGTTTTCTTTTTCTCATCATCTAAAAATTAAAAAAAGGCCCGAAATAAAATTCACTTTTTTCTAATAAACACTTTTAATCTTGATTGGTTTTTCATTTGCAATTTAAAAAAAAATTGGTTCAGTGTTTGTTGTTATGATTCTGAAAACTCTGGAGTCTGGAATTATTATCTATTGTTAGACAAGTTGAAGAGCCGTCAAGTTGTTTCTTCTGTTCAACTACTCTTATTGTGCTTCTCCACTTGTATTTCATGAGTTTAAAATGTTCACTTGTTTTTAACTCAACAAAACAAAATATAAAATTTGACCAAAAAATGGTTTAAGGCTAAATTATGCAGACATTTTTGTTATGTTTTCACTGTTGCCTGGAAATGTACTTGTAGCCATGTACTCCATTTTACCAATTTTCATTTCTATAATATTCATGTTGTAAAATATTTGCTTTTCTTAGATGTCCCTATTTAATTGCCTTATCACAGGGATAGTTAAACACAAGGTCTAATTTATTATGTGGGAAAAATCCAGCTTCCTAAAAAGGGGCACTCTGGATTGCCTTAGTCTATAACGATTTCTCCATCACATTTTAAACTCCTTAAATACAAAATTGATGCCGCCATTAGATTCCTCATAGACTTTTTCCCAGACAAATGTTGAAATATAAGTTCTTTTAATTTTTCATTTCTCTGATGAAATGGGGGAAAAGTTCCCTTTTTTCTGTTGTTTGTTTTGATCAAAACAATTGTAAATCTCGTCTTTCAGATGTCCTCTTGCCTCATACAGAAAATACAGAAGTGTTCCCATCGCCATTGATGGAAAAACGTAATTACTTACATTTGTCTGAGGCTGAAGTTGATCAATTACGCAACCGACTGCACTCGACAAATGACACAAATGCAACTACATCAACACATTTGCAGCAACAGGCAACAGATGACAACGAGCTTGATGATGAAGAAGCCAGTGGTAGTGCCAGTGTCGAACAAGAAGACCTCATTGGTTGGTATCAAAAAGACTCTTAAATATTTTTATTTTAGATTTTATCTTTTGTTTTCTTTATTAAAAAACCCAACAAAAACTACTTAAAAAAACAAATAAACATCCATGAACACTTCTCTTCATATGAAAGCACAAAAAAACACTTGGAGCAGCTGAAACATCTGAAAAAAAAAACGATTGCAGAATTTTGCGTTTGATGGGTGTTGCTAGAGTAGTTGTTTTAAAAGGATACACTCGTCATTCAGTGCGGTAATTGCGTTAGTTTCACTGTAATGTGATTTATCTTGAAATTAATTCACACAAGGACAAAAACCTTTTTTTCTCGAACATTTGAATTAATGATATTCAAATCTGATATCTAATTTTTACTTTCATCTTTTAAATTATAATAATGATTATCTTTTTTTCTTATGAATGCCTTCCAAGTGTTGGAGTAATTTGAAGATGAAATAATGAATACTTTGTTGTCATGCGAGTTCATCCTTTGTAAATTTGTCACTTTCTTAAGTAAACTGAATGATGTCATCTCACATGACCATCATTGAATGACTGTCTAATTACAACTTTCTTTTTTTAATTTAATACTAAAAATCCAATTTTTTATCAAAAGATAAAAAAGGGGACTTATTTAACTAATTAACATTTTTATGTACGAAACTGATCCCCTTCTCTTAACTCTAAATTATTTTTGTCTTTTTATCTGCCAAGACTTTTAGGGTGTTCACACGTAATCACCTAAAAAAAAGTAGAATCTTATTTATTTTTTAATTGGCAAATTATTATTATTTATCATTATTACTAGAATTAAAGTTTGAAAGTTGAGTATATTTGACAACCAGAATTTCTTGAAGTATTTTTTTATAAAAGAACCACAAACAGCGTTAACTTTTTTAAGCACAACTTCGTAAACGAATTTTACAAACCTAATTGTTTAAACTAGCTGCTGCTGCTGATTGATTGCTATATCAGCAGCACTAGTTAAATTGTTGACTTTCGCTCAAAAAGGGACAATTGTTTTTTCGGATAGGGTAATTCAAAATTACTACTACCGAAAGACAAAACAACATACAATTATAATTTTAATGAATAAAAAAAGTTAAATGATTGATTTATTTACTAGTTAGGGTACAAAAAATTTTTCTTTTTAAATGTTTGATACATGTTATGTTGAAGTTTTATTTTTAAGATTACAAAAAAAATAATGGCAGCAGTCGTTTTGTTGATGTTTTCGATTTTTCAATAACAGTTTTGATGTGCAGAGCTCATAGATGATTGAAGATTTTTCATTTGCGTGGACGTACATCCAGTTTTATATGTGGCATGTCTAGAGTTATGGGCATAGTAATATGACACTAACAGATTATTAAAGACGGGATATTTCTCTACAAAATGGTGTAAATTTCGGAATTTTTTTACATTGAATTTCTTTCGGATTTTATTCACTACAGTTTTCAACTTGGATTTTTTTATGAAATGCAACTTAAATCCCTATGTTAAACACACGAGTGTCCTTTTTTCTTTCAGATGGGACTATTTTTATATGCATAGTGAAACACAATTTCGCGCGCAACAAATTTGAAAAACACATTTTTTTTTCACATAAAAAATAAAACGTCCGTCATTGAAAATAGTGACCTAACTTGAAGTGATTTGGGGGAAAAAATTTAATGAGACAAGAAAAAGAATTGTATCTTTATTAAAGAAAAAAAATTAAATTTTGTTTACATCAAACTTTTATCAAAATGACCTAAAAAATAAACGAGATATCGCAAGTTGAAATTGTAGGGAATTTCACTTTTTTTTCTTTATATATTTTGCCAGAAAATCAGCCCGGTTTGGGATACCTAGTTGAAGTCTTAACATTTGAAGCTGTTTATATTTATAAAAAGTTATTACTTTATTTCAACAATTAGGTGTCTGAAATATTGAGTCATTTTTGTTATTTTCTGATTTAATTAGAGAAATATTTGTTTTAAATTTTCAGCCGACCTTGATCGATCGGAGGCCTGGAACTCTAGTTATTTGAGAAGCAGGACCAATAATCGAGGTAGCCACGGCAAGAGAGCTTCATTTGAACCTTCACTTTTTGGCTCTCCGTTCATGGTAAGCAGGTTTATTTTTTCTATTTGATGGATTTCTTCTTTACAAGTGGAGATGGAGACTTCTATTAACCGCAATAAGCTTTTATCCATACATAATTGATCCATTCATTTGGGGGTGGAGGAGAGTTAAAAGTGATTGATAACATTCCTTAATCAACAGTTCGTCATCATATTCAGTTTGACGTCTGTTTTGCATGCGCTGGATAGCTTCAAAATATTGACTTCCAAATTAACCTATCTTTGACCCGGTCTTTATTATATTAATCCCTTTGTCTCCCAGATCCATTTTTATTACTCTCTCCAATGTTGTCCTTGACTTTCCCCTGTGAATTAAACCTGCTACCCTGACAATTTTACATCTACTAACTCAAGAACTCTCAACCATTCTTTCAACGTGGCCATATCATCAAAGTCTACTCTTGTGCACAAATCTCCCTATACTGTCCAGATTTAATCTTCCTCTGAGATTATCGGAACAAAGCCTTGTCTTTAATACTCCCATTGCACATCCATTGTATCCTTGTAATTTAATTTCTCTCCATGCAATGCATGTCCTCAGCCCTCACTGGCCAGGTTTCACTTCCATACATCATCACACTGTGTACACGTGCTTGATAGATTCTTTGTCGACAGCATAAACGCTCTGCTTGTTAGTAATGGCAGAAGTTCCCTGAACTTACTCAATCCACTGCTAACTCTTGCAATCACACTAGCACCTGCTTCCATCCAGATATACTTTCTCCATATTTGAGTCCTTATTCATCGTCTTACACTTCTTTGCACACAAACCTGTTATTCTCTCTCAACCTACCTGTAATTTCACTGCACTTTTTCTGTAACTAATGATTACAGATACCACAAAAAATAAAATTGCACCCGCTCCCTTTCCACGAACTAAGCAAGGAAACATTCCTTTTTTGGGAGAGCTTTCCAACATTATAACCACTGATCATCACTTTGGTCTTTGTAACATTCACTCTCAGTCCTTTACTTTCCATAGCATTCCTCCAAGTCTTTAACTTAACGGGTAGGTCACCCAAGTACTAAATCATCAGGATACAGCATCTCTTCTGGTCAACCCGTACGGAACTCAATAGACAATACTTCCCTAATATATTTAATACAAGGGTTTTAGTATGATGTCAGTTTGCCATGAAAAGGATTTCTAAAAAAAGAAAAAATATCTGTTTTCTAAGACAGTTTAGTGGAACATGAGACTAAGATTTGGTGAAATCATTCGTTTGCAAACACACATTTTGCACTAATTGCAGAGTATTAGAAGGAAAAAGGGAGATAACTCTGTCGTAAAAGATGTTCCCAAAATCCTTTGTAAATTTTATGTTGTGATAACTTTTTTACTTGTTCAAATAGACAACCAGAAGTATGATTATTCTAGATTTATATTTTAATTTTTACCCAAGGACAACTCTTCAACCGTTTAAATTATGAAAGATCTTGATCAAATAGACATTTTCATTAAGAAAATAGTATTTTCCTATCTTTCTTTTAAAGCATCTCTCTTCATAAACTACAGGCATCCATCGTTATATTGAAATGTTATGAAGCAAAATATCTTTATTTGAAGATATTTTTTTTAATATAACATCATTCTCGTCTTGAAATTAATATAAACAACTAATATAGCATGATGATCCTTGGAAAAGAAGAAAGAGAATAAATATATTTATAGCAGCTAACAAAAATTATAATAGACAAATTTTTTAGCTATCTGCTACGTGACAATACTTCGTAAATATAATTCAAAATTGATGACCTAGACATGTTATTCAGCTATCTTCTACATAGCATTCTTTTAAAACGTATGAGTAGAGGGTCAGATGAGAGACAAGCAGGTGGGTCTCTCACTGAGGATTGTATGTGGCGTTAAGCAGACATGAACATGGTAGGCCTTAAAAGTTGATTAATCTCTTTCCATTTTCCAGCAGTGGCATAAACAAATGAAAATGTTTATTGCACTTGTATCGGCCGTGGTTCACGAGATGTTTGTATTTGTATGTAATGTCCGCTTATAATTGAAGAAAAAAAAATATATACACATTCCATTCATAAAGGTAACTTGTTTTGTAAATGTTAATACTCTAATAACACCATTAGAGCACAGGGTGGAGCAGGTGCAAGTGTGATTGCAAGAGTTAGGAGTGGATGAAGTAAGTTCAGTGAATTTCTGCCATTACTAACCAGCAGAGCGTTACCACTGCCGACCAAGGGAAGAATCTATCAGGCATGTGTATGCAGTGTGATGTATTGAAGTGAAATCCTGTCAGTGATGGTTGAGGATATGCGTTGTTTGAGAGAAATGATATGATGGATGTATAATGTGAGTCTTAAAGATAGACTTATATCTGTTTTCCTCAGGGGAAGAGTAAATCTGGACAGTATAGGGAGATGTATGCAAAACCAGAAACTTTGTTGATATGGTCATGTTGAAAGAATGAATAAGAATTTTTGAGTTAGTAAATGTAGAATCGTTGAGGTAGCAGGTTCAGTTCACAGGGAAGACTAAGGAAAACATTGGAGGAAGTGATATGGATGGAATTTGTTTTTACATGGAAGATGATTTTTTCAAATGGACCACACTCCATTATTATCAATGTTTGGTTCTAAGAAAGGCATACCAACTCATAGTGAATCTCCTGCAAAGATTGGGAACTATTATTTTAAACTATACATTTACAATGGAATTCCTTCCATCGAAGAAAATAGGACATGTCGATGGATTGTCAAGGTTTATTCTGAAACGTGCTTCATTAAGTACAGAAATGAAGATATGAAAAAACAACTTTACGATACAGTAAGGGAATTGTTAATTATTCTCGAGTACATCAAATTTACAGCTAAATTTGATAAATCTTTTATAGAATAAAGAAAACCCATGAACTGGCAAAATAAAAAGTCAAATCATGAAAACATTTTTTCTTTTGATCATATTTTGTTGTATCACTAAAGAAATAAAAAATTAACTGATTTTCATATAGGACATCCCGGAATCGCTAGTATGGAGACCCTTATGAGGATTTACATTTATTTGTCTAGCATAGATAAATAAATAAACTAGAGGTTTTGTGAAACTTTGTAGATGCTGTGCAATGACAGCAAAAGCACCACAAGTAAAAATTAACCCAGGGCTGAAAACGTAAAGACTATGCCAGACCAATGAATATGATTTATTACTTTATTGTGGTAAATAATTTTACGAAATACACAAATGTACCAAACCTACATGCAAAAGCAACAAACTTTTTGCCAGATTTACTATTCCCGATAACAATTGTTTCTTTTAATCAAACTCAATTTATGGCTAAAGAAGATTTCTGCAAAGAATTTTCAATTAATCATGTGACACCACATTCCAGCATCAGAATATGATGATGCTGACAACCCCTCCATATTACCCAAGAGCCCGTCTTGCTAGGAGAGGCACACAAACCTCAACTGAATGTCAGACTCCAGAAAACAAAACTGACTTTCCCTGCCCATCTGCTGGAATGTATGTAGATATTGAGATCACCCCAGAAAGACCATTTGAGATTATGGCTAGTCAGCATCCACTTAAAAAGGCTGCTCTACTATCAATCTATGTAGTTGTACTAGCCAGACTTCGTATAGGACGTACATATGTTACCCACAAACATTTATCGAAAGGTGAAGAGTCTCCAATGTGTATATCATGTCAAGAACCTTTTACAGTCAAACATATATTAATAGACTCTCAGGAAGCCGAAGGAAATATTCCAACTCGAAAAATTTAAAGTTTAAAGGGTACTTTTTCAGATTGGAACCCATGCTAAAATCGACTTGGCATTGGTACTTTTCAGATGTTTACGTAAATCGCCGAAAACTACCGAAGCGGTTAGCTAATCAGATTGGGAGAAAATAAACAGGCGACATGTCAACATTTCAACTGATTGAAATGTGATTGCAAATGATAGAAACGCGAAAGTAACAAATGCAAAATAAATTTCGATCAGACCTGCAATTTTAAAAAACTCACAGGCTTTTGAATCTCCCAAAGGAGTGATTAATTTTTGTCAGGAAAAGAAACTTTTTTACATGTTCAGGGAAATTTTTCTTACAAAAAATAAAAATGGAGAACCATTTTTTGTGGGACTCCATTGCAGAGCATGAACCTTCGTTTAAAGAGATGTTAACTTTTATCAAGAAGAAATCAAATTCTGGATGACCAAATCCAAAAGCAGAGATATTTCCTATACCTTGGGTAGTTTCTCTTTTCTTTAAATATTTCTCACCTGCAACCCACTAAACATGCAACTGTCTAGTGCATGTTTGCACCACCCATCACTACTATAATTAACTTTGTCTGAAAATGACTATAAACAATGGGCGTTTGTTATTTGAAGAGAAAAATAAAATATATAGCTGTTTCCCACCCTTGTATTTGCGTATATTTAACTGTCAGAGTACGATACACTTTAAAAAAAATTTTGATTATTTTTCGGAAATTAGTTAAAGGTATATAGTGTTAGTAAATTGAACTTTGAGGATTAGAAAGATGTTGGTCATAATCAGGCCTACATTTATATTGTTATTTTGGGATACATTCTCCTATGCAGCACTTACATTGATATGTAGCATTATTAAACTTTATGCTCCTAGTATGAACATGCATGAGTGCGTGCACTGTCTATGATCGTTCTTCTAGTTGTGCCTGGTGCAAAGTTGCCGTTCGACTCTGTCAGTGCTGCAACAAAGAATTCTCATCCCAAATAAAAACATGAGTCCAGTTTCCTTTTGGCTAAGTTCAAAGTGTAGTATCTATAGACTGGTATCGTCTTGGCCTTCGGGTCTTGATTCCGCCGGTCTGTGGGTTTTTCCTGTGCAGTTCTAGGAGGTCCACCCTCCCAGGCTTTGCCTCCCCTCTTTGGAGTAAGTTTATCGCTTATTGCCTGAGGCGCTCCTACCGGGGAATTCCGACAGGGCTGCCCAGGCATTTTTTTGTAGGCCAGAATGCTCACCTTCTCAGGCACTGGCTTTTCAAATTCCACTTTCCCGACCTTGTGTCACATCTTACCGCTGTGGGAGGAAGATAAATACAAACATGTTTAGTTTTTGGAAGATTACAAACAGTATTCATTTTTTTAGGTTGAATATCAGACTTGCAAAATGAGGTCTTTTATCCCAGCTAAATAAAATATAAGTCCAATTAGCACACTCCTTTAGCTAAGAGCCCCAAAGGCTCACTTTGTCTGGAGAGGCAGACTGACCCAACTGACCGCCAGCCCTCAGAAAAACCAACTGTCTGTATCATCCCCACATGGCAGGCTCTCCTGGAATATTTTCACTCCTGACCAGAGAAATCTTGGCTTCTGGACTCTCTTAGTGGCCACCATTCGACCACCCAGAAGCTGACCACTGGAGATAACGGCCAGACAATGGCCACTGAAGGTGGTGTATCTGGAGTCCATCTAGGAACATTAGTTTTCTCAAGTAAGTCGGTCTCGGCATGATTCCCTGTTTATTGAGTCACCTATTTCTGACAATTTCTGTGTTGTCCAACTCACAATAAAAGATGTTTTCAATTTCTTTTGTGTCACCCCTCCCCCCTCCTTTGGCCTAACATCTATTACCTGCAACGTCTGCCATTCGCATGCATCACCAAAGCATGCAGCTTAGTGCATGTTTACACCATGCACCAGTACAAATGACTAAAGAAAAGACTTTTCCTTTTATTTCTTTGCAAAATTATAACCGTATGAAAAGCGATTAAATTTCTTTAAAAATCTAAACAAGATGAAAGAAAGAAAGTAGGTTCCTTCTACCATGTTAGAAAACTTCTCACACCGACAGTATCCTATATCTCTACAAAGCTACCATCTGTCCATGCATGGAGTATTGTTGTCACATCTGGGCTGGTGCACCATCCACTAGTCTCTCCTTCTTAGATAAGGTCCAAAAAAGAATCTCTAATCTAATAGGTCCCTCACTATCCACTAAGCTCCAGCCCCTGTCCCATTGCCGCAATGTTGCATCCTTGTGTTTTTTTTACAAGTACTTCAATAGAATGTGCTCTGATGAACTTGCTGCTCTGGTGCCCCCTCGGCCAACCCGACAATCCACTAAATTCCATCCATTCACTGTGGAGGTCCTCAGATGCTGAAAAGCATTCTTTCCTCAGGCTACTGGTCTTTGGAACTCCCTTCCTACTCCCTGTTTCCCTGACTACCGACATGCAGAAATTTAAAACTAATGTGAGCAAGTATCTCGCTGCACAGTTCCCAATTTAGGATGACCTCTTAAACTTTCACCCTAATTCTCAGTAGCCCCTTACTTCTACAGTTTTGTTTGGGGTGAACTAAGTTTTAAAAAAAAAGAAAAGTTATGTCAGTCACACTTTAGTTTGAAATTGCATCTTCATCATTAAATGCAGATTGAATGGACGCATCTTGTTTTAAATACGTCCAAACATCTTTCTCAGAGGCTCTGTCGTTTGGTTGGCATCTCACGTTTTAGTTTGAACTATCATTTTCATCAGTCTCCCAAGCTAAACTTTTCAATAGCATCTTTATCACTAAATGTGCAGATTGGATATATCTTGAGATTTTTTGTATTTGTTCCAAATAATTTTGGGGGTGAGGGGTGAAGTGATTCCATGTGCAAAGAATCTTACTTGTTAGTTTAAAACTGGATTTTATTTGTAAGCAAATTTTGTTTTTCTTCCTTTTCAGAAAAACTCGCTGCTGTCTGATGGTCTCCATGAATCGCCTTTCTATTCAGGGAAAACCCGTTATGGAGGGGCTGCTGCAAACCGGAAATTACGGCTTAGAGGATCAAGTCCTTATTTGGTCAGTGTCATTTATTCAAACAACCTTATCTTTTTTTATATGTTTATATTTATTACAAGTGCATATATTCCAATTTTTGTCTGACTAATGTCCATATAATGATGGCAATAGCATTGGTATACTATATACATATGAAAAGATAAGTCAAATGTATTAAATATAGAAAAGAAATTGTATGCATGTGTGAACGGGTACACAGGATTAGTGGTAACATATGAATCAAAGTGATAATTTTCTTCGCCTCCAAAACCCCAAAACGATATACAAGAATGTCTGTCTTATTTTCAGTTTGTAAAATGGCTCAGGAAGCTGGATTTCGAAAGATTGCAGCTGAAACATGTATGCACATATGTAGCCAATAATGTTTGTATAAATAAAGGAGTTTATACTATATATATATATATATATATATATATGGTGGCTGTCTACTCGTTTTCGAGTGTGACCAGTTTGCGTATTGATGTGATATTTGTGTAAAACCTGGTGAACGGCATAGATATGACTTTTTAGGCCTGCTAGACTTTTGCAGACACTATCGCAGATGTGGCAGGTGCTGTGATGATCTGGTGGAGGGGGCTGATTGAAGCTACTTCTTGACTTTGTTTGATTCTGCTGCATATGAACTTGTTGATGATTAACCACGTCGGCACGTGACAGGCTTATCAAATTGCAAGTTTAGCATATTAGCTGTTGTCACCACACCCCCTGCCTCCGTAGGTCTCAAGAGGTTTATGATGCAGCAAGCTGCACACATAGTTGGTATCTACATAAAGATCATACTCAAAAAGTACTAGCACAGCAACAGGATTATAGTGACCAATGCTTGTGCGACACGGCGACCACTTTGGGTATCGGTAATTGTGAACCTGGTGGCAAAGAAAAAAGGTCTGATGACGAGTAGGCGCTTCAACCGTTATATTGGATTATGAAAAAATTTAAAGAACGTCAAACATGGTCCTTTTTGATTTTTTTTTTTTTCTTTATATGAAAGTTGAAAATAAACACTCATTGTAAACGCTGGTTATGGTTAGAAATGATGAATATCAAGACTTTCTGGTATTGCACAAGTGAATGAATGATGAAGAAAAAAAAGTCAGTTATAACAAAATAAATAATGTTAAACATGGATCCTTTTGATTTTGTTCAAGCGATCAAAATTTGAAAATAAACATTGTTGAAAACTGAAAAATGATGATTCGTTCACTTGATATTCATATATATTTATGTATATATTTATTATTAATAGTCAAACTTTCAAGGTTAAAGCTCGATGAATGTTAATTGTTAACAACAGAGCATATATAGATAAACAATAGAATACTAAATTCTAATGACCATTTGTTCGTTTTTAAAAAAAGTCCATATAACTTTACGGAGCGTTTCGTCTACACATGAACAACCAAATATAGATATATATCCTGGATATTTCAGACATGCGACTTCAGAAATTTAAAGATTGTGCCCAGAAAAAACAAAAGACAAAAAAACAACACTTGCATTTGTCTTTTGTTTTTACTAATGTTTTTGGACACAATCTGTTATAGCCACTTGGTTTAAGATACTGGAAAGATCCTTTGTGACGTCATCCATTAAAATGTATCATTGACGAACTGTGACCCGAAAGAATATTCTCAAAATTCTTTTAAAGATGGAAAGTTTGCATGAAATTGTAACTATTTATTCAGAAAGAAAAAAGAAAGAGGATAGAGAGAGAGAAAAGAAAGAATAAAAAGATAGTGAGGGAAAGAGCGAACATCCTGCTTTTGCTACTATTATAATGACCGTTATGGAAGCTTATTTTTACATGCGAGTGAATGTTTTCAAGTTAACTTATTCAAAAATGTAAACCTATATCTCTTTGTTAAGCTGTTTGCGATGTTAAATAAGATCGATATGAATCCTATTCAACTTGAAAATTTATGAAAATTAACTTCAAATTCTATTCTTCACCAACCAAATTAAAGAATAATCTTTATGAGATGAAATGATTTTTCAAAATTGATGATTTAACAGTGTGAATGGCACAGACGTTAAAAAAACAGGACTAAAAATTTATGGAAAAAAGCAGAACTAAATGCGTTTATTTAAATAGTTACATAATTCAAATAAAACAATTAATCATCATACAAGAAAAAAATGATATCATTAGAAAGTGAAAAGATTAAATGTTATTTACATACTAATTTCATATATATAACCTGAAAAATAGCCGAGATATTGTAAGTTCACGAAAATTTCACTGTTTTTTACCCGTTTTTTCGCAGCATAAACAGGCCAGTTTCACATTGCTATTAGGCAACAATAACCCACTATGCATGTCCTCAAACCACACACACTCGCACTATAATCTAACAAATCCTACACTCCATCAGCAATTAATGATGGTGGGACCACGTGTTGCACAGTTGCAGAGAACGACAACAAACGCAGAGGTAATGAAACAATAGAACAAAAAATCTACATAGAAATGAACATAACTTGTTTTAACCTGGCATACAAGAAAGATGTAAAAACAAATCTAGCCAGGCAACTGATTTTCTGATATTGATTTTGGGAGTCTGAGTTTCCCTTAAAAACCCATTTAATTTCCCATTCTTGTCCGTTTCTTGCTCTTCCTTTTCTTGGGCACAGGGGTTTGTATTGGCGGTATGAAAGTGTACTCCTCTGATCTGCCAAGTTTTTTTTGTTTTTTTTTAAAATTTTATGATTCAAATAAGTTGCTATGTCTAATATTTGTTCTTTCAGTATTTGTTTTAGTCATAATTTTGCACCACTTTTGAAAAATGTAATTTCTTATTCCGTTACATGTCTGTATTTTTTTAGGCTTCCATGCCTTTCCGAAAACAAGTGAATGCAAAACCACTTAAAAGCAGCACAAGTGCTGTGACCAGTTCAACAGCTAAAATAATTTTGGATACGTTAGAAATGATGGCCACACCAATATCGGTAAGGACAAGGAGATTTCTTTTATTCTCTCTCATTTTATATTATATACATTTTAAGCTAGGGAAATATAGCAATGTAAATGTATCTTTAATTACAGAGAAAGTGTTTAGATAAGAACATTTTTTAATTATCTTGGATAAATAGAAAAAAGGTTATTTGATTGACATCTTTGTTTGAGAAGAGGCCAAATCAGAAATTCTATCTGTTGAATGGTGCTGTTTATTCATTCCAATTGAATTCCATTTCTAAAAAGGTCAAAAACAAACAAAATTTGTGTCAATGCTTAATAAATTTATTGGATCAAAGGTAAATTTTGAGTTAACTCAGGTTTTTTTCTATTGGAAATGATTTAAAAAGCAAAATTTAGATTTTAAAGTAAGGACGATAACATTCCTATATGATTTAACGTAGAATGATTCCTGAACAGATAGCATAGATGGTTAACTGGGGATGGATATGTGCTGAGTAATGTCCAGTTTGGACATATTTTTGGGAAGTGGTCAGGGAGTGAGTGATCATATAATTAAATTTAAATTTATATAAACATGCTGGTCTAAATTTAAAAAAATTTTTTTTTTTTTTACTATTTTGCACCTTTAGATATCGTGTCTCTGTTGCTCGGGGAAAATTAAGGAAATAAAGATTATTGTCAAATGTTTCTACAAAATGTTGAAATTTAAATCTCATAAATACTTGAATTTTAAAACTAATAATCAATAAGAGTCTGATTGCTGGAGTTTCAGTGTAAATAATGTGTTGTAGCGGATGCATGAAGTTGATTGAGATTGTGTTTAAAATTGTTAACAAACATTTGTGTTTATTGATTAATAATAATAAAAAATGTTTAAATCACATGAAGACATTTCTATGTATATTTATTAAAATGGCTGACTTGTTTCTGAATAAACTGAGATGCATATTTGTGGATTTAATAATTAAATAATTGTTTAAAATAGGGAATTAAAAAAACAAACATTTTATTCTACGCTATTGCATTTATGACTAACCCAGCCTATTTTATTGGGATGTGTGTGCGTGTTTGATGAAGAAAAAGGAAGAAAAAAAAATTTGTGTTAAAATAGTATAAGAAAAAATATGGCATAATGTAAGCACCTACATTAATTGCATGGGTATAGGTAGACATCAACCAACATACTAAGAAACTTAGTACCATTAATTCTTTTGTTTGTATGGAAGACCAAAATTGCTATGAACATATTTTTTAAATGTCCGTTCAACGATGGATCGATTTAAGAGTAATACATGTGTAATCAAGAATTAATATATTTATCGATTATTGTAGTGAGCTATAATTATTGTTTTAATGGCGTTTTTTCTCCCCTATATTTTAGATATTGTGTCAGATATGTAATTTGCAAAATGTTATAGTAAAAAAAAAAAAAAAAAAAAAGAAACCGGTACATACTAAGTTATGTGTCTTAAATTTGGTACACAGTGAATTTGAATGGAGTAGGAGGACTTCCAGTGAGAGGACGAATTTTCCACCCTTTTCCTGTAAGTTTGACTAAAAAACTAAATATCAATTCGGGCTAAATAGCTAAATTCATTAATGTGATTGGAAATAAACATTTTTTGGTCCCCCGATTTATAAAATCGGGGGACCTATGTTTTGAGGCATTTCCGTCCGTCCATCCGGATTTTTCTTTGCAACCATCCATTGAATTTCTCTGAAATTTTGCATGAAGTTGTAACTTTTGTCAGGTTAGAAAGTGACATTCTCCGATTTAAAAAAAAAATCTGGTTAGCCCCCCCAGGGGGTCAAAAGGCCCCAAAATGGCAAAAAATGACATTTTTTGCCCCATAACTTTTCATCCATCCATTCAATTTCTTTGAAACTAGGCCAAAATATGCAGGCAATCGTTCCTAATAGAAAATAAGTATCGCTGACCTTGGAAAAAATCTGGTTCGCGCCCCCAGGGTCAAAAAGCCCCCAAAATTGCAAAAAAATGACCCTTTTCTCCCATAACGTTTGATCCATCCATTCAATTTTTCTGAAACTTGGCCAAAATGTAGAGGCAATTGTTCTGGATATAAAATGAGCATCCTTGACCTCAGGAAAATTCTGGTTCGCACCCCCAGAGGGTACAATGGGGGTCAAAAATGTCCCAAATTGCCCAAATTTATTGCATTTTACACTCGCCACATCGAGTCACATACAGAGGGGGACCACGCATGCGCGGCTTGTTTCCATGGCACTGATCAATTCAATACAAAAATGACAGACCAAAACAGCTTTGTTTATTAAGCTATACTGGTCAATAAAATAGGGAAACATCTTACTTCACTTTATATATAAGATATCTATAATATACCATTATAATTGTGGCATAATCCAACACTTGAGTTTAACATGGTTTCTGATTGTCAGAAGTGTATTAATAAATATTTAATCTCTTTTCATTTGAAAACAAACTATGCTGAAAAAATTAAGTACTTTTTTCGAATGCATTATTGCATGCCATCAGATTGTGTACGCATGATGAGGAAATACTCATCAATGTGATGTTCTTTATTATTATTTTTTATTAAATATTAAGGGCTAGGAGTTTGTGTTCGGAACACCCTCCCCTTGACTAGAGAACATAGGTTAGAATCAGATGACCAAGCCTACATGTGCTTTAGATTGACCTTACATCACAGAGTTAGTTACTTATATTTTTTATATCGTTTTCCTTCGACCCAGGACTGTTCACTACTTGATTCTGTCTCTGAAAGCTTAGATAGAGCACTTTCACTCAACTCGAATGCCCAAATACATGTATTTGGGGATTTTAATGCACACCACCATAACTGGTTGGGATTCTCCAGCGTTACTGATGCAGCTGGGAATTCTACCTTTAATTTCTCCTCAGCTCACGACCTCTCACAGGCTGTCACTTTTCCGACCCTCCTTCCGGATCGCGCGGACCAGCAAGCCTAACTTCTAGACCGGTTCTTGACCTCACTACCTGAGGCTTGTGTGGTGAATGCCCATAGCCCGCTTGGAAACTCTGATCACGTTGTGGTAATGATACATATCACCTTAAAAACTTGTTCAAAAGCTGAAGAGCCGTTGCTTAAAACGATGAGAAACTATGAGCAGGCTGATTTTGAATCCCTCAGGGTCAAAGCAGGCATTGATGCTCATGTCCCCACGCGAAAATTCTTCAGCAAACCCCACTCCTCAATGGTTCACCTCAGAATGTGCAGCTGCTATTGCTGAGAAGCAGAAGGCATTCTGAAAATTTGGCCGCCAGAAGTGAACTGTGAACAGACAAAAATTTGTAGAAGCAAGAAATGATTGCAAAGTAGTGATAAATGAAGCAAAGAGAAGGTATACAGAGATAACCAAAAAACCTATTCGGTCACAGAAACTAGTGTAGAACCATGTTGCCCCTCTCGACGACCGTCGACCCCAACGTTGTGTTTCCGTAGTCTTCTTTGTCTTCATCGTCCAGCCGAGTCGTCTATCTACTGACGAATCGTCGAGGGCACAGTACTGGCCCACAAGTTAAAATAAAAGAAACACAACTCTTGAGAAAGACCACAAACACATATACGTTGTGTATAATTTAGTTAGAACTATGAGTGTGTGTGACACCGACGCGGTCTGTCGAGACCCCCATTGTCGTTGCTAAAGTCGTCAGCTCATCTCATCGTTTTCCCGGTCCGATCCGCTCTCTCGGGAAGGACGATCCTAACTGCTCGTCTTCTCTCCGAAACCTAAACTTGTCAACTTTTGCCATAAACTTTACTGTCGTAAAACTAACCTACCTTACTGTAGTCAGGTGTCGTAAAACACTGTCACTCCTAAAATGTCGTGTCCAGTGTTATTTTCTTAATGACCTGTCCTGAACAATGGAAATTGACCACTCTCGCATTTACTTTTGTCTTTGTCGATTAGTCACTTCCTATCCTGTCGGTCTTCAGTTTATCACACTAGGTACTCGTGATTTCTGAAAAATAGTGTGATGGACAGTCGGCAATTCCCCCGCTATCTAATCACAACGATGTTGTTTGCACGGCAACTGATAAGGCTGAACTACTTGCCCAGCGTTTCGCCTTAAACTCCACTCTGGACTCAGCAAACACCCCCCTCCCTAAATTCCCATTCCCATGACACCTCCAAAGCCTGTAGGCCTGATCTTATACCAATAATAGTAATAAAGAAATGCTCTGTTGAGCTGGCCCCTGTACTCTCCAAACTATACAACAAATGCCTTACTGAATCTTGTTTCCCTGATAGTTGGAAAATTGCCTCTCTGGTACCAGTCTTCAAGAATTCTGGAGATAGAACTGATCCTCTAAACTACTCCTGATCTTTGCTAAAATCTTTTAATCATTAATCAATCTAGCAATAGTCAGGCACCTACTTAATGCTAAACTTCTTTCTGATCATCAATACGGATTCAGACAAGCACGATCTACTGCAAATATCCTAACGGTCATCTCTGAACGCATATACCATACACTGGACAAGGCAGGTGAAGCTAGGGCGGTAGCGCTCGATATATCCAAAGCCTTTGACAAGGTCTGGCATAAAGGGCTTCTCATAAAACTGCACTCATATGGTATTACTGGACAAATATTTAATATAATAAAATCTTTCCTAACAAAAAGAAAGATCCAGGTTGTACTCAATGGCCGTTCTTCTAAGCAACATGGGATAAATGCTGGTGTACCCCAGGGATCTATTCTTGGACCTCTACTGTTCCTGATTTTCATAAATGACCTCCCTGATGCCATTGCGACTGAGATAGGAATATTTGCTGACGACATCACACTCTACTCTCGTCATGTGGGCAAAACCGATGCGCACATATTTGAGGCAATGGCTAAATCCTTAGAAAATGACCTCCAGTCTGTAGTGGAATGGGGTTAAAAATGGATGGTAACTTTTAATGCCGCAAAGACAAAGCTACTTTCCTTCAATAACTACAAGAAACCTCTTCAACCACCAGTTGTCATGGCAAATAGCACCCTGCCTGAGAGTTCATCATTCAAACTCCTCAGCCCAACTTTCACAGATAACATGAATTGGAATAGACAAGGTCCAAAAAAGAGTTGCCAACTTGATAGGTCCTTCACTATCCACCAAGCTCCAGCCTCTGTCCCATCGCTGTAATGTTGCATCCTTGTGCCTGTTTTACAAGTACTTCAATGGATTTACAAAAAAAAACATTAGCTAAAAAATGTTGAACAAAAATTCAATCAAAAAGACTCTCATGTAACTCTGAGTAGTTATAGTAATGTCTAAAATTAACTATGCTTTAAAAGATATACAATACATTTCAAATTTAAAAAATACTTATTTTCTTTTTCAAAAACCAGTCATGTATTTCATTTGGAAAATAATAACACATCACTTAATGAGTTCCGGCCTATCTAATAAAACAACAACTTTAAGGCAAAATTTGACTTCATTCATCAACAGTGGTGATACATCGATTCCAGTGCTTTTCTAACAATTCAATGTCTTTTTTGTAGAACGATTTGCCTTTGGCTTCAAAATAAGCCTCAGTTTTTCATTGGAACCAAATCTTTCCCTGTAGCATTCTTTTGAGGTTTGCAAACAACCAATAAAGTGTGGAAGCAACTTGAAGTACAATTCATGTAGTTTTGTCATCGTTACGTTGTCTTTGTGAAAGATCACTTTCTGTGGACGTTTTTTGGCGATTTATTCCTTCAAACACAATTAATGCTTAATAATATTTACTATTGATGGTTCGTTTTTTCTCAAGGTAATCGATGGACAAAATATATTGCGCATTCCAAAATATGGGGGCCAAAACCTTGCCTGCTGATGTTTGCATCTTAGTCACTTTGGACAGCTTTCACCTGCTGCTGTCCATTCAGCTGATTGCTGATTTTACTCTAGAGTGAAGCGGTAGATCCATGTTTCACCCATTGTCACAAATTGATGTAAAAACTCCTTTTATTGTGTTAAAACAGTTGCAAACAACGCTCTGAATTGTTTACGCATTGTTGTTTTTAATAGACTGAGCAAATGCAGCACCCACTTTGAACACAGCTTTCTCATTGACCAATTTTCATACAAATTGGTGATTATTCTGCCTTCTGATATCTTCAATTCTCTTATCTCACGCAACCTCGATTTACAATCAGCCAAAATGAGTTTGTTGACTTTTTGATGTTTCTGGGACAACTGCTGAATTTGGGTAATCTGGGCGTTAAGCATAATTTGTTTGTACAACCGTGTTTAAAGTCAGCATACCACCTCTTAACTGTTGTTTCTGACAGCAGAGTACGAATAACACTTATCAAAGTCATTACTTTGCTTGAACAGTATTTTTTCCCATCAGAAAGCAATGCTTTATCAACATGCAAAATTTAGATTTTTCTCTTGTTTTAAAAATTTGCAACAATAGCTTTACTTAACTATTATTTCTAAACTAATAATCCGATTACACAAATTTTGACACCTGTCATTTGAAGATTTATACTTTATAAAAACTTTATGGATTTTTATATTAGTGGCTCCATTTATGTCAGATCCGGGACTTATTGAGTAATGTTTAATTTCTCCAGAAGCCATTGTTGATGCAACAAAATTAAAAAAAAAACGTATTCAGGGACAAAAAAATAAACTTTCAACATTCTTTATCAGAAAGAAAATGGGTGCAACATAATTTTTTGAAATTAAAAATTTTTTTAAAAGTAACATGGTCGATTGACAATTTGTCATTCGATTATGAAATAAAAAAAAATTGGAAACATTGAAGAAGCAGATTGAAATCGAAACATTTATTTCCAGTACATGCTAGCTTTTCTTTAGAGATAGTAATAGATTAATTTTACTTTTTTTCTCTGTGATTCTTGAACTTTTTTCTTTTTCTGGATGTTCACTTTTATCTACTAGATAAGCAGTATTATTATTAAATACTGCTTATAACACGACAGAGAAATAGAGACTGCTCTTTATTTAATGTCTCTTTCTCCTGTAATTCTCGTATGGACTTAGCTATTATTTATTTCTACTCCATTTTTTTTTTTCTGAATTTTTTATCATAAATAAGCTGTACCTACCTGGCATTGCTTGGACATATTTTTATGTTAGTTTTGCTTTCTTTTATCATTACTATACCGTTTCTTATTTAAAAAATATTTTTGTTTTATTTTCTATTTTAAAATAGATTTTGGCATTAATCACAAACAACTTATTTTTACAGTAAACCCTGTTTTAGTAAATAAAAACCACATTAAAAACACCAAATGTAAGTTTTATTCTACACCTGAAACAACATAATACTTACAAAAATAGATTTTGTCAAAGATTCTTGGTCAGTTTACACAAACTTCAATAATGTTTACAAAATTGATTAAAATATATTCGCCACTTAAACTCTGGCTATTAACCTTTTTTTATTTATAAAACAGCAGATTCAAACGTAATTTTGCTAAGACGTCTGATAGATTAAAAAAATATTTTGGCAAGTAAAAAGACAGCTAGATCCCCTAGAGCAACGCCAGGTTGGGTCAGATAGTTTAATACATAATGGAATATTATTGCTTTCTCTAAGCAGCTTTCATTATTTAGATAAAACATTGTCTAAAAAAAATGATTATTAAATTAATTTTTATCTCTATATCAAAACAAAGATTAAAAAAAAATGTATTTCTTTTCTTTATCTAAAGTTCATGATATATTAGAAGACTATCTGTAAATACTAATATCTTCAATTATTGAGGAAAGTTCATTAATTATATATATTTCTGTTAATTTGCATCTTTCAGTGCTATCGTAATCCCATTGTCACAAAAGTTTTCCATTAATTTTTTATGCATATATTATAATACAATTTAGATTTTCTAACATGTTTTATGTTCATATCATTTTTAGAAGTATTTATATATTGATTTGCAAATTCTAATGCATTATTTTCATTAGTTAAAGGATAAGTGTCTTATAACTGTAAAATACCATTATTTTGTTATTAATATTGTTAAATCATTCAGTTGTGTTGGTATGTTTTCAGTGATATATGGTTAATATATTAAGTTTATACGCTTTTTTTCTTATTATCTTTGATCTTACAAAGTAATGAAGGGTTTTATCTATGCAGTACATTTTAGCTGAGATGATTTTTGCTTTGTGAAATTTTGTAATTTTATCATTCAGCTATTTGTTATTGTTATGGCCTTTAAAAGGCCAAAAAGAAATAAGATAACAAGGAGGTAGTTAAGAAGAACAAGTATAAAAATAATGTAATCTAGATTCATGAGCTTTTATTTTGAAAATTAATTTATGTCAAATTTATTATTTATTATATATGTTAATATTATCAAGTCTTTTTAAATTGCTGTTTGAGAAACAAATTTCTAAAACTTTTCTTCAGGATGCTCACAGAATTCCAATTGCCAACAACACTTTCACAGATTCTGTTCTTCAATTCACAGTAAGTTTAATGAATTTGCATTTTTTTTTTAAAGTAAGTTTATTGCATTTAGATCTATAACTTCTGATCAATTTTTGATTTTATAAAATTTCTGATTTTCAAATGAAAAGAAATGAAGTTAAATTTTGTTCCATTTCTAATGAAAGATTCCCAAATCTTTTAATAGCATTGCGATAATAAGTTTCAGCGGACATTTAAATCTGTTGGACTTCATTTTGTTTTGAATTAGTGGTACTTTGTCCAAATTGTAATTTATCTCAAACTTAAAAATTTTTTTTTTAAAAAGTGGCAAGATATTATTTTCTGAGTAAATGAGTGGTTGGTGAATGTTCAATGTACATAAATGCTTTATTTAAGTAGTTTTAGAATTAACAGCACATTTAGTGACAGAAATGCTAAAAGTGATAATCAGTCATTCTCCTGCTCAGTTTGTGGAAAGGGAGTTGGAAACAACTCAATTTTTTGTGGTGCTTGTAAGCATTAGGTACACAACAAATGCAGTATAATAGCAGATAGGCTGAGAGATGATAATCAGTTTCTGTGCAAGAAGTATAAAATAATAGAACTGAGATGTGGACAAAGTATGCATGAATGGCAAGGCTATTTGATGTTGTTCAGAAGTTTTGTTACATTGGAATACAGGGAGGAGCAGGTGCTCGCGTGATTGCAAGAGTTATTGGATGGACTAAGTAGAGAGAACTTCTGCCATTACTAACCAGAAAAGCGTTGCAACTGTCGACTAAGGGAAGAGTCCATTAGGCATGTGTACAGTATGATGATGTATGGAAGTGAAACCTGGCCAATGGAGGTTGAGGATATGTTGCATAGAGAGAAATGATATAAGAATGATACAATGGATTTTAAATTTGGATCTTAGAGATAAGCTTTGATCCAATAACCTGAGAGGAAGATTAAATCTGGACAGTACAGGGAGATGTATGCATAACAAGAGACTTTGCTGGCTTAGTCACATTGAAAGAATGGATAAGAGTTCTTGAGTTCGTTAACATAGGTAGCACGGTCAGTTGACAGGAGAGGCCAAAGAAAATACAGGAAATGATAAGGATGGACATAAGAGGAATAAATAAAGATTTAACCAGAGGTAAGTCTAGAAGTCAATTTCTAAAAGCCGTCACATTCCAACATGTATAATGGATATTAAACTGATGATGATGATGCAGTATTTTATTCACTTCATACCATAACTAAAATGGCAACGATTTCCAACTCAAAAGCTGTATTTTCATTTAATTTTGCATTTATTTGCCTATTTTTTATTTCTATGTTGCTTTGTATTTTCATATGATCATAATAAAAGGAAAAAAAAACTTTAATTCAATACCATTGGGATACCGATGAAGTCACTATAAATTACTGAGTGTAGAAATTTTTTTTTTTTCTCCAAACATTTTTTTGATAAACCATTAACCATTACTAAAGTGAAGAAAATCTTATCAGTGAGTTTCTGACAAGACAAGAACAAAACAAATTCTCATATTGAAAGAGTAAAACAAGTTCTTTAGTTGTGGATTTCATGAGGCCATCAAGTGATTCTTCTTTTCAAACACGGTATTGCAATCACTCAGCTTTTATGAAGTTTTCGGTGTTTTATCAGTACAATTTTTATTTACTATTGTGCATTCTAAAAATCTTTCTATGTGGACATCTCGTGGAAAAGATATCTTTTTCATCTTTAAATCTTCAATATTTTTTATTTTTTATTTGTTTTCAGCCATCTAGTCTCAAACGACGTAACAGACAAACCGTAGCTGCATCCATGTTTGACTGCAATTCTCAAAAGGTAAGTTTACCCACTCTTTTCCTTAGATGGAAGATTCTCATCAAAACTCTTAGAATTAGATGGTCAATTGACTTCAAACTTCTTGGCATCGTGCTGTCAATTTTTATCCTCTTTTAAACGGTATTATGTGTGTATGTATGAAATTAAGTTTATCATTATTTTATGAATGAAGGTTCTGATAGTTTTTTGTCAAAAACAATTTGTTTTGTCATTAAATTTAATCTTTTGTAATCAGGGAATTCTAGAATTCCTTGATATGTGTAAGACCCTGATCTCCAAAAAAAAACGTCATCAAAGTTTACCATTGCACACATGTTTACAACTTTTTTTTCTTGTGAACAACATGTCATGTTTTTGAATCTTTCATTTTTATTTTCTAATAAAATTTAAAAAACAAACCTAAACAATGTTCAGTTCTTTCAAGCCTGCCGACTGCACCTCTGCAGAAGGGTAAGACACCTCTCAACGGGGACATCTGTTGGTCGTGGGTGGCGACCTGTGATATTTAAGGATGTGACCCTGGTGGCTGAGCAGTTTGTGTTCTGGTTGCCTAAATGGTCAAGATTTGTAACACTCTACTTTGGCCCTTACTTGAGTAATCACCTAGAGATAAAAATACTGGTTCTCATTTCACTCGGTTGGTGTCAGGGTTAGGGTATCCAGCCTATGAAAACTTTGAAAGTTTGTTGGATTTCAGGTTGTGCAGTTAGAATGTTGGAAGCTTGGCGAGGAGAGAGATTGTTGAGTTTTTTGAGAGAGATATATTGATTAGGTATTGATCTATGTTGTGTCCAAGAAACATTATGGAAAGGTAAATCGGTTAGAATGATTGTGGGATAGAAATGAAAAGGTGGTATTGGTATTTTTATTGCAAAGAAATAGGTAGATAAAGTGATTGATGGCAATTGTGAAAGTGATCGAATCCTACTGATGAAGTTGATGGTTGGTGAGAAAAATTTTGCAGCTATATCTGTTTAAAATGTGGTATGAGTGAAGATGTGAAAGATGAGTTTCATAACGGGCTTATTACAGTATCTAGTAAGGTTGGTGAGAAGGAAATAGTTACTGTCAGGAGATTTGAGTGATCATGTTGGAAAGATCTCTAATGATTTTGAGGTTGTGCATGGAGGAAATGAATATAATAATGAAATAATTTTAGGATTTGTTCTTGTCATGGATATGTTGGTTGCAAATACTGTGGTTAAGAAAAGAGAAAGCCATCTCATTACATATGAATCTGGAACAGCAAAGACTAGTAGATTATCTGTTGGTAGGAAAAATACAAAAAGCTCTTGAGTGATGTGAAAGTAATATCTGAAGAAATGATTACGCAACATAAACCAGTTATTTGTGACATTAAGTTGAAGTAGGCTCATAAGGTAAAGAGAAAGTTTGTTTCCAGGAGAAATGTGTGGAGGTTGAATGAAGAACACGTGAAATGCGAATTTGAAGAGAAAATGAATAAGTGTGTCGGTACAATAGAAGTTGGATACTCTGTTGCAATTAATAGACTAAGCTTGTGGGTGAATGAAGGGGCCTCCAATATATAGTGTCACCTGGTGATAGAATGAAGATGCTGATAAGTGTATCAATGAAAAGTGGAAATTATGTGTTGGTGTGGAGCGGCCATCTCCCATCCACCGTGTCCTCAGGTGACAGATTGGGGAACCTCCTTCAAGATGGCCAGCTGTGAATAACCAATTAGCAGTCCCGAACCAATTGTCCATTTATTTTAGACTGTGGCATAGGACTCGTCTTGATCAGACATGTCTCCATGAAATGCACCAGATGCCTGTTGTAAAAGAATGAATTGAACAGTTCTTAGGCAGCTGGCAACCCACGTGGAGGTTGTCTCGATAAAATAAATAGACCCCTGATCTGTAACAGGTTGGCAATAGGAAGGGTATCCAGCTGTAAAACCTTGCTTCAGTTTTCACTATGACTGTTCTAAGTAAATTTTTCCCTGATAATGGGACTGGAAACTCGGTTGAAGATGTCGTTCCAGATAGGTGGGATAGTCGGATCTTCATTATGCGAAATCCTATTTGAAGGATTTTATTCCAATCACTTTCGAATTGGTTCATGGAATGTTGGTCACATGTTAGATATATCAGGTGTAGTTATTGAGGTTGTCACTAGAAGGGCGATTGATTTCTGTTGCATTCAAGAGGTTTCTGGTTTCTGAAAACGACTCTAGATAAAATTCTTTTGAGTGGATAACAAGTAAAGGACTGAAGGGTGTTGAAGTAATTCTGGCAGAGAGTTAGATTGACAAAGTTTTTGATATCAAACATGTTTCTGACATGATCCTGGTGGGTGGCAACATTCTCACTTTATTATCAGCTTATGCACCAGAAGCACGTCTTGATGGTTGTTGTCTCAAAATTCAACAACAATGAGATTGTGGTGACTGGAATGATCACATTGGTACTCTATCTGCTGATTATGGGAAGGTGCATGGTGGTAATGGCTAGGGTGCTCGTCATCTGGAAAAGAAGTATGTTATAGAATTTGCTTTGGCCAATGATTTTGTTGTTGGCAATTCTTTCTTTGCAAAGAGAGACAATCAGATTTTATATTGGTTAAAAAGTGTGATCTTAAGCTGTTTGAGGATTTCAAGTTGGATCCAGTGGAAAATGTGTTCGTCATCACAAACTTCTTGCTGGTGACTTCAGAGTGTGTACTGTAATTTATAAACTCAGGCCTCTCAAACCTAAACTATGAATTTGGAAGCTTTGTGAGCCGATTGTAAGTGTTAAATTTGAGGATCCTTCTCCACTGATCTAAATTCAAGTACTCCTGTTTCTATTGACAGAGGGTATTTGGGGCAGGCTCAAGAGTGCACTGCTTGGTGTGACGGAGAAGTTTTGTGGTATAAGCAAAAGACGTAATCTGAAAAGAGTTACTTGATGGCCAGATGAAGCTGTGAGCTTGATTGTGTCTGAAGAAATGTTGGAAGATGTGGAGGCAGGGTAGCAGTAAGGATGCGTACCTTCAGGAAAAAAGTGTAACCAAGAGAACTGCCTCACTGCCAAGTGACAAAGGTGATATATTCAGGATTGCCATGCAGAGGCAAAGGGAGAATTAGGATGAAGCTGGTGACAAATATATCGGGGACAATGCTGGAAATCTGTCATTGGGCGAATCTGCCCCCCCCCCCCCCCCCAAAAAAAAAATAGCGTTGAAACAGCATCATGAGCGTCTCCTTAATGAGGAGTTCTCTTGGGATACTGATAAACTATTTGCTGCCGGTCCACCCATTCCTATTTCTGTAGGTAGCAGTGTTCATTGCTAAAATGAAGAATGCCAAGGCAGTTGGGCTTTTCTGTATTTTCGTGGAGATGTTCTTTGAAACATCCGACATTTTCTTTACACAGTCCTTTGCATTATTATTGAACTGCAAGATCTTTCAAGCTGCACTTGTTGGGAAGTAGAAGGAAGACAAAGCAGTGCTGCATTGTATGGTCCTCTTCTCCATAGATGGTTGGCTCATTTTTTTAGCCACATCTGACCATAGCAGCTCCTATTCCTATTTTTAGGCGGTTCATCACTCTCCACTGGATCCAAAGGTCCTTCTGAGGCAGGAAGTAGGGCTTTAAAAAGGGGTATTCCCAGTAGAATGGGGGGGGGCATTCTCTGGACTGTTGGTCCACAGCTGTAGTCGGGTCTCTTCCTGAGATGTTTTTAGGGGCTTTACATGGCTGAGAAAGCTTCTTGACTTCAGTCGGTGGGCCGTTGGTTCTTGTGCATGAAGGAGATGGCATTCATCACTGGTAGTTTTTGTGATCTCTACTCGACTGACAACTTCGCATCTCACATCTGTAGAGGCAATGCCAGTTGATCAGGTTGGTAGGCTTAGCCAACAAGAAGTCTGTCTCCTTTCAGATGACAAGCATACCAGTTGAAGATATGTCCTCAACAATCGGTCTGACAGAGCATGGGCAATTTTGACTATGGTGATCTTGTTTCTGTCGGGCTGAGGTATGGTTATGGGCAATCCTAGGAGGTCCTCCCTCCCAGACTTTACCTTCTTGCTTTGAGAAGGGGTTAGTTTATTTCTAACACCCCCTACTGGGGAATATCGACAGGGCTGCACAGGCATTTTAGTGGGCCAGAGTGCATCACCTCTTGTGTGCTAGTGTTTCAATCCCCACCTTCCGATTTTGCATCACATCTTCCTATGGTGGGAGGGTGGTAAAATACCAGGCTTTAGGCAACCAGTAATGAAGTGGCAGGTGTTGTTTAATGCTGGGTGTAATTTATCGGTATATTTATTGGTTGATCTCTCCAAAACGGGACATGCATGCTCTGCAGAGGAATAGTGAAGAGCCACCACAGACTTTGAAGGTGAACAAAGATGTTAAAAGCGTCTGACATGGCTGGTGCTACTTTAATGGCTGATCTCATGAACATGCAAAACCGACAATATTTCTTCTGACTAGGAGGACAGTTTAATTATCAACCGTTATAATGGAATGGGACAATTATCACAGACTGCTTGATCAGGTTATGAATGTGGTGGAGAGAGTGATAAAGAAGTACTGTGTTCCTTGGTGGGCAATGAGAAGACTCAGTGTTGATGAATGGGTTGTGTGTCTTATCCTGTCTATATACAGCAATGCTAGGAACAGTTTGTGTCAGCTACTCCTATTTAGTGATCAGTTTGAGGAAAAGTTCAGTGTCCATCAAGGTTCAGTATGATTGATCATTGTGCTTGAGGCATTATCCAGTGAATTTTGTACAGGATGCCCCTTGGAACTGTTATATGCCGATGATTTGGTAATCATTGCTGAATCAGAGGAAGAACTGCGTGCAAAGTTCAACCTCTGGAAAACCAACATAGAGTTTAATGGCCTGATCTCGTATTGGCAGCAACTCTGTATTTTTCACAGGTTATCATCATTAGGTGCATAAGAGATGTAGTGGACTATGAGAACAATTGATCCCTATTAACAACTGTCTTTATGGAAAATGTACTGGTACTGCTTGTTCAATTAAAGGCAGGCCCTGCACAGAGTTCTTTGTGGACGGTCTGCAGAAGTTGGAAGTTGTGGACTCATTTTGTTGCTATCTTGCTGATATGATCTGTACGGGTAGGGAATGTGAATCAAGTTTGATCTCGCATGTACAGACTGCACGGAGGAAGTTTTGTGAACTTCTTCTCATCTTAACCTTTTGTTTACTTTCATTTGTTATATGCAAATGAATACTGGTTCCCACTAATTCTGTTTTTCTGAAGATGCAAAAGAATGACAGGGTTATGGTTCGGTGAATTTGTTGTGTGCATCTTGATTACTTGCTATTGAAGCTGAAGTTGCCCAGACTGGAGTTAGCTCTTTATTGCAACTACCTACGGTGATATGGACATGTTGGATAAATAGATGTACATGCATCTCAACTAAGGATAACCAAGGAAAAGACAGGCTGAAGAAATCAAAGATGACCTCAAATAATGTCACATGAAAACCAATGTAAATGATAGCATTGTTTTCATTTTATTTTTTAAAACTTTATTTCACCCCAAACAGGACATATTGCCAGTGAGACGTAAAGGGCTACTTTGAATTAGAGACCATACCTATAGGGACATTCTAAACCGGGAGTTGAGCAGTGAGATGTCTGTTTGCATTACATTTAAATTTCTGCATGTTAGTACAGTCAGGGAACAGGAAGGGAATTCCAAAGAAAATTTCATGGAGAAAATCACTTTGTACCTCCGTGGACAACATGCGGCCCACATCCAATGTGGAAAGGAGATGTTAAACAAAGAAGATGGAGTGAGTGGAGAAACCGTTTACTGAATAAGGATATGTATCTGATGACAAAGAGGACAGCAAGAAGAGCAATCTATAGAGCCAAAGTGGAGACTGAGCAAGCTAGGTTTCCAGATATACTACAAAGGAATGAGCAGAAGAATAAAGGGTTCAGGATAGATGGCAACGACAAATATGGAGTGCGAACAGCAAATGAACAGGAAATGCTATTATTATGAGAGAATACTGAATTTTTATGGAACTGAGAAAATCTAGAAATTGCAGAAGCACTATCTGAACTAGCTATAAGAATTGAGAAAGGTTAAGACTAGGACCCTCGAGTGTTGTTGCAGAAATGTTGAAGGCTGCAGGTGAGACAGATATTGAGATTATCACAGACTTGATAAATTAGATCATAAAAGAGGAGGTTGTACAGGAAGACTGGGATCTTCATACAATTGTGATCTGTTACAAGGGTAAAGGAGAAGCTCTGGATAGAGGTAATTACAAAGGCTTAAAACCAATTGACCAAGTCCTGGAAGTGGCTGAGAGAATAATTAAGTTGAAAATAGGAAGTCAGATAAACTTAGCTGAAATGCAGCTTGTATGTCTGGATGAGGTACCATTGATGCTTTATTTATCTTGAGACAAATGCAAGAGAAATTTTGGGCAAGAAGAATAATCTGTATTTTGGCTTTGTGGATTTGTAGAAAGCTTTTGCCAGTACCAAGAGAGTTTGTCCGGTAGCCTTTGTATAAATTAGTGGCAAACGTGTGGTAGTGACGGTTCAAGCAATATAAAGAAATGCTTGAAGTCATGTTAGAATTATTAGCACATTTAGTAACAGCTTTAATGTAAAAGTAAGAGTACATCAGGGTTCTGTACTGAGTTTGTTGCTTTTCATTTGTGTCTTAGAAGCATTGTCCAGAGAGTTTCATACAGGTTGTTTGGAAGAGATGCTGATGATTTAGTACTTGCCTGTAAAACAATGAAAAGTTTCAGTTAAAGACAGAAAACTATGGGAAATAAAGGTCTGAAAGTGAATATTACCAAGACCAAAGTAATAATCAATGTTTGATGTGTTGGAAAGAGGAAAGTTCTACTCAGTTTGTGAAGAGGTAGTTAGGAACAACTCAATTTTCTCTGGTACATGTAAGCATTGGGTACACAAGAGTGCAGTGCAATTACAGGTAGGTTTAGAGATGATAACCAGTTTGTGTACGAGAAGTGTAAGACAATGGAGATGGATGATGAGAACCCAGATGTATAGAAAGTATATTTGGATGACGAGACTATTAAGGTTATTTAGAAGTTTTTTTTATCTTGGTAATACCATTGGAGCACGGGGAGGAGCTGGTGTAATTGCAAGAGTAAGCAGTGGATGGAATGAGTTCAAATAACTTCTGCGATTACTAAACAGCAGAGCATTATCTCTATTGACCAAGGGAAAAGTCTATCAGTCATATTTACACAGTGTGATGCTGTATGGAAGTGAAACCTGGCCAGTGAAGCTTGAGAATATGCATTGCATACATATGAGAATGATACGATGGATGCGCAATGTGAGTATTTAAGACAGGTTTAGATCTGATGACCTGAGAGGAAGATTAAACCTGTAAAGTATAGTAGCATTCCCAGTTGATTTTTAAAAATTTATTTCAGATTATTGTTATTCAATCACATTAGTTATAAAGAGCTCAGTAAATGGAATTCAAAACTGTTTGAATTATGCAATTATTCCTAGTGATTCAAAAGGTATAAGAATTTTAAGTTCAGAAATTCGGGGGTTCAAAATTGACATCATATGGAAAAATTGCTTGAAATCACAGACCAATTCACAAGAAATTCATGAATTTCTTTGCCGTTCTCAAGTTTTGGAGCAATTTTGATAAAACTTGAATTCTTATGTTAAATTGTATGTTCTTTTTTATTCTTCTGCGCTCAAATTGTATTTATCTCTATGCTGTAAACCATTATTTAGAAAATAAGAGGTACAGATATCAGTTTTTTTAAATTAAAAAAAAAAAAATTTTTTTTTAAGAAATCGAGTGACAGATAGTTATATGATGCGATGCATACAAAGTATATATATATATATATATATATATATATATATACTACTACTACTAAAACTGGACTTTGCTTATCTTGTATGTTTGTTTCTAAGTTGGAAGAAACCAGATAGATCCTTTATAACGTCACAAAGTAAACAGGTTGAAGATATCGGGAAGAGAACATAGCCATAATTTATAATTAACTGAACAAGTCACTATCTCTCTGAGCTATCTATGCATTTCTCTCATCCCTCATATTATGTTGATTAAACCACTCTTTAATATTTCTTAATGTCTCTGAGCATTTAGAGAAAGGATGACGCCTTTTTTACAGCATCGTCATCTAATTTACATAAGTGTGTCTGTACATACCACAAACACATATGTAAATTAGATGGCAAAATAATAATCATCTACTTTATAATAAAATATACACTGTGTGTCTGTAAGATGTACTCTCTCTCCCTTCTGCCACGGGAATAAAAGACTTGCCAGGCGGAACGGTTTCAAATCTTTAGGGAAAGGAAGAAGAAAGCAAATTGCAAATTAGACGACTTCCCCCTTCCCCGTCGTCTGAAATGAATTTGGAAAGAAATCCTTCACTCTATTTCCATAATGAGACGTGTTCTTTCTTTTTTCCTTTCTTTCTATACCAATGATACATTGTTTGTCTTTTTAGAACTTTTTCTTATTTCTTTTTTAAACTTCACCGATTTAGACATTATTTTATATGAATTTTAATGCAAACACTCAAGAGGCATAATTTTTTTCTTCATTTTTCATAACATTAAATCACATTTCAAAACATTTTTACAAAATTGGGGGGGGGGGGGAAGCGATAGAGTAGTGGGGAGGCCTTACGATTCTTTCTTACTTTTTTTCCTTTCGCGTGTTGACATTTGTTTACATAAAATAACTCGTCATTTTTAAGTTTGCTTTCTTTTCAAAATTGAAGGTTTCTCAAACAAACCTAACACATATTAGTCTCAATTATTTTTATATATATCTTCTATTAGTAAGTAGTTGGGATTATTTCTGCACCATATCATTTTTGAAGTTACATCTGTTAAGTTTACTCTGTCGTGTTTCCACTTAAACTGGTCAGAAAAGAAAAATACAACTTTCTGGTTGTAGTTTAAGGTGTGTTCTGATTGGTTGTACAATTTCAAGAATATTGATAAAGATTGGCTGCTTTAATTTTGAAAAACTAACATGTAAATTTAGTCTCAAAAAATATATTTCACATTTTCAGCTGTTCGAAATAAATACTGTTTTAACTCACTTTAAAAAATAATTCAATGGATAAAAACACATACAAATTACATATTCGAAAAGATTGTTTTATTTCCAACCATATATATATATATATATATATTTTTAATATTAGCTCAGAAATAAGTGAGAAATTACAAGTTGAACGAATTAAAGCATGAATTTGTCGATGTCAAACAATAACAGCTGTGAATGCTAAGTATAGGATGAAATATGCAGAACAGAAGACTGTTTGTTTGATCACATTGAAAGAATGGATGAGAGTTAGATGTAAAACTGAAGTAGCAAGGTCAGTTGACAGAAGATCACGGAAAACATAGGAGGAAGTGATAAGGATGGATTTGAAAGAAAGAGGGATAAAGACTTGGCCAGATATAGGTTCGTCGGAAGTCAATTTGTGAAAGCCGTCCAATACATGCCAACATGTAAAGCATATTAAACTGCTGCTGATGACTCTCCGTCTCATTACACAATTGGGTTTCTATTTTATGATAAAAACCTGAAGTTTTCTTCATTTATTATCATTGTCTCAGCCAGTGTTAAGACATTAGTCATTAAGTAAGGGCACAATTCAAAAGGATAATAAATGCCACTTTGAATTCAAAAAATGTGTTTCTCATTGTTGTATCTAAGTCTAAACTGGTAAACTTTCTCCAATACATGTTGTCTAGTTTAAATTTTACACTAATAATAATTTTTTTTCAAGGTAAAACAACTGCATAACTTTGGTTTCTAATAACATTAGATTTCAAATAAAGTTTTAATCTTTAGAGGTGGGATTGAATATTAAAAAAAAAAATTAAAAAAAAATTAATGAATTACGATGTAAAGATTTTCGTTTTTCTTTCTCTTGTCAGCTTCCATCCCGTGGTCCACCTTCAGTGATGTGCAATTCTCCTTCTATTGCTGCAATTGCAAGAAATCGACAAACGTTACAGAAAGTGTTTCATTCTGAGCCAAAGAAGAAACTTGCAGAAAAGACGAAGCCCGTAAGTAATTGATCATAGCATCAGTTCTTTCACACATTAACTTGACCTTTTAATCAAATGTTCTTTTAAAGGAAGAAATCTTTAAATAGTATATCAGTCTCTATTTATTTGCCTCCCTATGAGGACAGAGTTAAACACAAGATTGGTTTTTAATTTGGGGAAAATCCAGCTCCTCAAAAAAGGAACACTCTGGATTGAGACAGCAATAAAAATTGTCCTAATCTACAAAGATTTCTCCTTTACTCACACAATACAGAACAGATATTTGACTTCATTCTTAGCCAAAAGGCCAAGGAGTGTTACTTATATATATCTTATATACAGAGTCTTCGGGATAAATTTGACACTTTTTGCAAAGGAAAGAAAAAATGTTATATCTTGGCCAATAATTGATTTATTCTCAAAATTCAAAATGCATCTCTTGAAAGATTTTTTGCAAAATACGGTTTGCTTAACGAAACTTCCCTGAGCTACCACTACGGCCTCTAGGCAGAACCTGAACATCAAGTATGTGGCCTTCACGATGTCCTTCGAGAGATACCTGAACATCAGTTTGATCCTGTCAATCAGTTCGTCCTTTGTGTGTTGCAGGATGCATGGTTGGTGTCTATCTTAATTGCGACTTACACATGATAGTCCATGTGGTTACAATCATGTGAGTTGGGGTCTCAGGTGTTGAGATACGTGAAGTTGTGTAAGTTCTCAGACAACCATTTCTGAGTTTTCTTGAAGGTGTGACACAAAGCTGAGTCCAGCTATCACATATATAGCCTTCCCTCATTTACCCTCTCAACCCAACACTTGACAATGATGGACAGCAACTCGATATAGGTATCTGAATTGCGTCTGAGTCCCTTTTAGAAGAAGTGGAGCAGCATGAGATGGTATTCACTTGAAATAGACCATCACAGTTTGAAGGAACTTGAAATTCATAATGCATGGGACGTTTTGTGGACTGTAAGCTAGCCACCTGTTGCTCTGCATGTTGTGCAACTGGTTCTGAAGAAAACGAGCATCATTCTTGGCTCAACTGGGGTCTGACCGTGTTACATGGTTTCTTGGCATTCGTAAGGAGGTTCTCTTGAGTCTTAGCAATGAGTAGTTGGCCCTTGTGACTCTTGTATGAGAAGTAGCAAAGGTCCCTATTCAGCGCTTTGACAATCTAAAGTTTGATTTGTGTTCTTTTTTTTTCTATCACAGATTGAAGAAGATTCAATACAACAAAGGAACACGAACAAACATATAGAAAAACAGAGTGACAACAGGATACCAACCTTGTAAGGGACATAAAAAAAAATGTTTTCTTTCTTCTCACTCTCCCCTCTTTCTCACACTATAGCCCCGTTCTCTCCACTGCTTCTCGCCACTCCTTCTCTTTCTCCCCTCTCTCGCTTGCTCTCTGTACTTACGTTTTTTTTTTTTACTTAAGATCTTTTATTCTTTATCAGTTTCAGAGAAGTAAAGGAATCTTCCCCAGAACCAACCCCGGCTCCTAAACCCCTTCCATCTGCCACTGTTGCTGTTTCTTTTAAAGATAATGTGGAATCCTCTTCACCTTTTGGAAGTTCGACTGGAGGCAAAATGAAGAGAGATAAAAGTTATAAATTCAGAGGTTCTGCGGTCAGAGGTGATGATGATGATGATGGAGAGGTAAGATATCTTCACTCTGTTATGCATACATAGTGGTTGTAAGTTTCCCTTGCTCAGTTTGTGAAAAGGGAGTTGGGAGCACCTCAATTTTGTGCATGCTACTTGTAAACATTGAGTACATCAGTGGAATTACTGGTAGGTTGAGAGATGATCACCAGTTTGTGCAAAAATTGTAAGACAATGAAGATAGCTGAGAACTCAGATATGGAGAAAGTATATTTGAATGGCGAAGCTATTGAGGCTGTTCAGAGGTTTTGTTACCTTGGTGCACAGGGAGGAGAGGTGCTAGTGTGATTGCAAGAGTTAGGAGGTGGAGTAAATTCAGGGAACTTCTGCCATTAATAAGCAGCAGAGTTATCACTTTTAACCAAAGGAAGAGTTTATCAGTTATGTGTACGAAGTGTGATGTATGGAAGTGAAACCTGATCAGTGAAGGTTGAAGACATGCGTTGCATGGGGAGAAATGATATGAGACTGATATGATGGAAGTGTAATGTTAAAGACAGGTCTAGATCTGATGACCTCAGGAGAAGATTAAATCTTGACAGTATTTGGAGATGTATGCAAATCAGGAGATTTTATTGGTTTGGTCACATTGAAAGAATGGATGACTGCTTAGGTTAGTAGATGTAGAACAGATGATGTAGCAGGGGAAGACCATGGAAAACATGGGAGAAAGTGATAAGAATGGATTTGATAGAAAGATGGATGAATAAAGACCTGGCAGAGATAGATTAGTTTGGAAGTAAATCTCTGGAAGCCACTGAATACATGCCAGCATGTAAAACAGATGTTAAACAGAATCTGATGATGATGATATATAGACAAACATTGTTGAACGAAACAACTTATAATAGTTGCGTTCTTTTCTAGTGATCTATTTTTCTCGTTTCTTGAGATAAACAAATCATCCAAAATACATAATGTGTATTTATGACAGAGCTTTCAACTTGTATAAGTCCTAATCAGAGCCGAGAAGATCTTTTCTGAGTAGAATTGTACAATTTGAATGCCAATTAACATGAGAACAACAATAGTGATAATATTTATTTAGCTTTGTTTTTCTTCACTTATTTTTGATGACTTGTACACATTGAAATGAGCGTGATGTGAAGCACTTATTGATTTTCTTTCAAGTATTGTTTTCTCTTTCTTGTCTTGAAAATACAAAATCGACTTGGCAATCTAGTGATAAAATGGTCTTTTCTGTACTCTACAGCCCCTTTTTTCTAAGAAGAGACATTGCTAGCCTTTCTCTACTCTATCATTATTTCTAAAGAAGGTGCTCAACTGACCTCCAATCCTTGGTTCCTTCCTGTAAGACATTCACAGCAAAAACTCATCTTATTACCACTATTGAAAAGAGCTTTCCTTTCTTTCTCTGTGTGCCTAGCATCAAGCAGCATTTGCATGGAACAGTTTCTATCAAAGAAGTTCCCATTTGTGAAACATTACCACAAGACTGCTTTTCTTTCTTCAAACTACAACATGGTCGTCTTCAAATCAAATCCAATATGAACAGATAATTTTTGTTCATTCCACTAATCATCTTCAATTCTTTCATAATATTCTTCATTATTCAACTGACAATCCATCCTTCTCATTACCCCTTATCCTTGAGTGTTTTTGGTTTTGATAAGTGGTGACTCATTAGTAAAAAAAAAAACTGTTTGCTTTCTTAAATGGACAAACTTTTATGTGAATCTGATGTAAGTTTCAAATGTTTTCATGTTCTTTTTTGTCCCAAATTACATAAATTGAAAGAATCTTTTTGTAATTGGCAGAACAAAATCTTTTTCTAATTAAATTAAAAACTAAAACAATCATTCAATTACAGTTCAAGTAAAAAACTATTTTTAAGAATTATGAGAAGTTTTTAAATTGTCAGAACAAAAGAAATTTCATCAGAGCTAAATTTCAAATGTGATGTCTAAAACAAAATGATTTAATTTGGAAATAGAAAAAAAAAAGCTTGTCTATCAATCCGACATGAAGAACATTTCAGAGCACATAGACAGGGAAGGAATAAATTTTCTTATTTTAAATTTTTATGAAGATAAAATTGAGCACCATTAACTCATGGGGAAAATTGAGCTGCATCTCTAGGATGTATAGATCGTTTACTGTGTGCGTTAGAAAAGCAGGATGATTGACAAAAGATTAAAATGGCTGAATTGTTTACAAAGAAACAACATTGTAGTGGATTTAATTTTCTGATTAAATCTTTTTAGAAAAGTTCTTTTTAGACGGTTTTATTTGGAAATATCAAGACATCACTTTAACTTCCACTTAGCAAAATATTTCATGTATTTCGGTTAAAAATTTTTTTAGTAAACAAGATGATCATGTTTTTGCTTTTCAGAAAGAGCCAGTTCAACTGGAGACCAATTTTATTTTACCTGTTAAAGAGATGCCAAAGTTTTCTTTTGGTGATACTCTTTCAACTCCGATGATGAAGTTATCTGAACCGTCTTTACCAACAACATCGTTGATACGTCCCCCTCTGAATTCTTCAAGTACAACTTCCACAGTTGTGACATCTGCCGCCACCACATCTACAGACCTATTCACTTTCTCTAGTCCAATTACAAACAAGGCTCCAGTTTTATCTCAGAGTTCAGCTTCAAGTTTAGTAAGTTTTCCTCTAAACACTTTGTGTTTGGTTTTTCTTTTTCTTAGGCTTGTTATGTGACAATATTGTTGATCGGCCGTCGATTTGATTCAAACTTGGGACCTTGTTTTTGCTTTTGGGGAATTCCAAATCATTATTATTTATTTTTTTTTTTAATTAACTAGAGGAAAAGCCAATCTCCGATAAGGGAGAAAAAAAATTTTCTTTCCTGGGAGTTGGTGGGTGAGAAATAACTTATGATATAGATACAAGAGGATATCATCCATCACTGTCAGATGAGTTTTCTCTTGTTGATATTTTGAGGAGATTAAAAGCCCCCCAATAATGCAATGACAACCGCCAACTAGCCTTCATATGATGTACAAGTTGGGTGGTCAAGAGGCAACTCGGGGATATATAATCGGCTGAACGGGGTAACAAGAAGAAAATGTTTTCTTAAATCGTTACTGCAAAAAGAAATGAAGGAGGTTTCTTGGAATGTTATTATTGTCTCTGCCGAAGAGAATTAAAATAGAAATAGGCCATGTGGGTACTGTGTCAGAGAAGTGGACATTGAGTTGTTGACATTGTCGGCATTGAATGGATGTAGATTAAGATAACACGCGTCCAGGAATGAGCAGACATTTTGCAAAGAGATAAGAATTAAATTGTTTTACAGGGACAACTATACATCGCTGATGTGGCCATGTGGGGTGATGAGGGGTGGTGGTGTCTGCAGAATGATATCCCCTGTATTTGCCGGTTAATAAAAAATATATTTTGCTCTTCTATGAATAAGTTTTGAGGAGGGAGGGGGGGGAATCTCCTTCCTCCCACTGAGGTAACAGATGAAGAAGACAAGGGGGTGGATTAAAAATACACTTGACTATTCCTGAGTTATAAGAGTGAATTGGAAATTCCCAATATGGAAAGTAGTTATAATAATTTTTTTGTTATTGAATTCTGTTGGAGGAGGGGGCGAAGTCACGCCCAGCCTTAACGCACTTATATTGAGAATTAGGTAACAGACATTCAGAGGCTCCACTTTGCTCGCCCATCGAATTCACGTCATTCAGAGACGCACCCCTGACTTACAGTTAAAATCGCCAAAACTAACATCACCCAAACTTAGTAATATTGCCGGTCCAAAACACAAACATTAGCAGTTAAAAGTTAAAGTTTTTGAGCAAACATAGTCTTGTATCCTTTACTCTAATAATTATTTTTATATAGGAACGGCCAATTTCAGAAACGTCACAAGAGGCTGAGGTACATTTTAATGTCGCCGCGACCAGGAGTGCTACATTTTAATGGTGCCCCACAGAAGGAAGTACATTTTAATGGTACCGTGCAGGGGTGGGGTACAGTGAGATAACAAAAGAGAGATATCAGTTTCTTCGGTTCATGCTAGTGACTTATTTAACTTGATAGATTCATCAAGGGACGACCAACATAACTTGCAAACAGAATTATTCAAATCGGTGAAAAAGGTCAAAATAATTGCAACACAAGGTCTCTTTGTATCATGCATTTCTATGAGGTGTCGATATGAACATATTCAAGGTCAAGAAAAATTGACCCATGTGAAATATGAACATTTTTTTCTTGCCTAAATTGTTGGCAAATTGTTATTTTTTCTCTCTTTCTAATCCATGAAATAAGTACCGAGTGGAGAGGGGGACTAAAATATATACTAGGAAATTACCCCCCCCTCTAAATTCCTCAGCTCTATAGTCCTTCTCTCTCTCTCTCTCTGTATGGGCATGTATGTATGCATATGTGTATATGTATTTTTGTATGCGTGTGAAGGGGGAGAGAGAGAGAGATATCTTCCCCACTGATAATTCCAAGGGTCACTCAGCGTACAAGCATGAAGAAAAACAGGTTGTGCTAAAATGATAAGTAATTCCATTTTAATTCCTTTAATAGTATTCATATTATTAATTCATAACACAATGATTTCTTTCCTTGTTTTTTTTTTTACTTTCCTCTTTCTTGCTTGTCTTAAGCTGAAGTTGGGGAAAAAACGGGTTTATTAACTGCTTTTGTCTTGCCTAAATTGTCGGCAAATTATTTTCTCTCTCGCTTTAATACATGAAATAAGTACCGAATGAGGAAAAAAACAAGATATACACGAGAGTTCAGTAATGCCCTTCCTCAGTGCTTATTTTTAATGAGAAGGCAAACTATCTTACATTTTCTGCATTTTCTGGGAGGTGTTGTGTAAACTATATATATATATATATTTTAGAGGAAGCATTATTAAAATCAATGAAACAGACGAGTGGGGAAAAAAAAAAAAAAAGGAAAATTGTTAAAATTACCTTAAGGCCTTGTCGTCTGACCCTCTGAGAGGAAACGTCAGAATGGTAAATTAAAAACTAAAAGTCGAATGAGAAATGAAGGGGAAAAAAAAAAAAAAATAAAACTTATTTCAGTTGGAGGAAACGATTGAGAAGGGGGAAAAAAAAAAAAAAAAAAAAAGTAAATCTCTCAACGTTATGGTGGCTTTGAATTATTAAATATCTCCAACTGATGTTTCAAAATCTTTTGTCTACACAGGCTAGGTCGATAGTTGTTAATGACTAACGCCTCAAGAATATTGAGATGGTAGTTCGACCTGGCACTGTGTAAAACAGAAAACCACCCATCGGAATACCTGTCAGAACAACTATTTGTACTAACGAGGTGATTACCGATGGCTGATTCCTGTGCCTGGAAGTTCCCGGATGATCTCGAAACCTTGTGTAGGCGAATATCACGTGGTATGTGTTGGGATATTCTAAATTCTAATCTTTGGGATGTCTTGCCAACGTAGTCAGCTCCACACTGACACATGAATTTATAAACTACAGAATTCTTTTGAATGGCTGGCAAAACATCCTTACGAAAAGAAGAGAAAAAGGTTCGAGTCGTGTAAACTACCCTCAACATAGTTGCCGGAAAACAACGTTGAGTAGAAGAAGAAATCCTTTCAACAATGTCAAGGCCGTCAGAACCCAACCAAGGGAGTTTCAAATAAATAGGGCAACGTGACGGGCCAATAAATTTACCACCATTAAATAAAGCAACTTTACGTGCAATGGTGCCTTTTATAGTATTGATGGGATATCCATTGGCAAGAAAAATATTAGTAATCTCACCAAGTTCTACATCGAGTCATGTTGGTGAACAAATCATAAGAGCTCGATAAGTGAGAGTACCAATAAGATTTATTTTTCTTGCTCTTGGGGCGAAGGAAAACCAATTTAGATAAAGGCCTGTAAATGTTGGTTTTCTATACACACAGGTTTCAAATGATAAACCAGATTTAGACACTAAAACATCGAGGAATGGTAAGGAACCACAATCCTCGACTTCCATAGTGAATTGCAACGATGGATGCAAGTCACAAAGAAGAAGAAGAAACTGTTCAGCATCACTCCGAGAGGGAAAACAAGCAAAAGTATCATCAACGTAACGTGTGTAGAAAGCCGGCTTGGTCACTTTGGAAAATAATTGGTTTTCCAAAAATCCAACGAAAATGTTGGCTAACGATGGACCAGGCACAGGAATCAGCCATCGGTAATCACCTCGTTAGTACAAATAGTTGTTCTGACAGGTATTCCGATGGGTGGTTTTCTGTTTTACACAGTGCCAGGTCGAACTACCATCTCAATATTCTTGAGGCGTTAGTCATTAACAACTATCGACCTAGCCTGTGTAGACAAAAGATTTTGAAACATCAGTTGGAGATATTTAATAATTCAAAGCCACCATAACGTTGAGAGATTTACTTTTTTTTTTTTTTCCCCTTCTCAATCGTTTCCTCCAACTGAAATAAGTTTTATTTTATTCTTGGCCTCTGCTCTTGAGGCTAGCATTCACAAATATCCGGGCACTTAGAACCAACATCAATGACGTAGAAAACTTTCTCCTGACAAACTCCCAAGATATCGTAGCACTAAGTGAAACAAACCTTCGATCCTCAATCTACTCTCACCACTTTGACGTGACTGATTACCTCCCACTCTACCGTAAAGACTGACAAACATAGGCATGGGCTAGGAGTTTATGTTCAGAACACCCTCCCCTTGACTAGAGAACATAGGCTAAAATTAGATGAGCAAGTCTACATGTGCTTTAGATACATGTGCTTTAGATTGACCTTGCTGCACAGTGTTAGTCACTTATATTTCTTATACCGTTCTTCTTCGATCCAGGACTGTACCCTGCTAAACTCTGTCTCTGTAAGCATAGATACAGCACTCTCACTTGACTCGAATGCCCTAATTCATGTATTTGGGGATGTAAATGCACACCACCGTGACTGATGCAGCTGGTCGCTCTACGTTTAATTTTTATTTAGCTCGCTCACTCTCACAGATTGTTACTTTCCTGACCTGCCTCCCTGATCGTGTGCACCAGCAAGCCTCACCCCTCGACCTGTTCTTGACCTCACTACCCGAGGCTTGTATGACGAGTGCTCATAGCCTGCTCGGGAACGCTGATCACATTGTGGTAATGATTGATATCACTCTAAAACTCATCCCAAAGCTGATGAGCCGTTGCTCAAAGCGACAAGATACTATGAGCAGGCTGATTTTGAATCCATCAGAGATCACATCAGCGATGCCCAATAGAGTGAAACCTTCTCACTCCCTGCTGATCAGTGCACAAATGAGTTAACCGAATGGGTCAAAGCTGGCATTGAAGCATATGTCCCCATGCAAAAATTCTTCAGCAAACCATACTCTCCTCAATGGTTTACCTCAGAATGTGCAGCTGCTATTGTCAAGAGGCAGCAAGTATTCCAACAATTCGGCCGCTATAAGTCAACTGTGAATAGACAAAAATTTATAGAGTCAAGAAATAATTGTAAAGTAGTGATAGGTGAAGCAAAGAGAAGGTATACAGAGATAACCAGAAAATGCATTCAGTCACAGAAGCTAGGTACTTGCGACGTCTGGAAAGTCTACAATAGTGTGGTGAACAACGGACACTCAACAATTCCCCTGCTGTCAAACCTCAATGATGTTTGCACGGCAACTGATAAGGCTGAACTACTTGCCCAGCCTTTAGCCTTAAACTCCACTTTGGACTCAGCAAACTACCGCCTCCCTAAATTCCCATTGCGGACCAAAGGCACACTTGAAAACCTGGTCATCACTCCCTCTGAAGTCGGGGACATCATAAAAACCTTGACACCTCCAAAGCATGTGGGCCTGATCTTATACCAGTAATAGTAATAAAGAAATGCTCTGCTGAACTGGCCCCTGTCTTCTCCAAACTCTACAACAAATGCCTTGCTGAATCTTGCTTCCCTGATATCTGGAAAATTGCCTTTGTGGCACCAGTCAAGAATTCTGAAGATAGAACTGACCCTCAGAATTATTGCTCCATCAGTCTACTCCCGATCTTGGCTAAAATCTTTGAATCCTTAATCAATCTAGCTATAGTCCAGCAGCTCGTTAATGCTAAACTTCTTTCTGACCATCAGTATGGATTTGGGCAAGAATGGTCTACTGCGGATATCCTAACGGTCATCTCTGAATGCATATACCATACACTGAACAAAACCGTTGAAGCTAGGTCGGTAGCGCTTGATATATCCAAAGCCTTTGACAAGGTCTGGCATAAAGGTCTTCTAAAAATTAATTCATATGGTATTACTGAATGAATATTTAATATTAGATCCTTCCAATCCAACAGAAAGATCCAGGTTGTCCTCGATGTCTATTCATCCAAACAACATGACATAAATGCTGGTGTACACCAGGGATCGATCCTTGGGCCATTATTGTTTCTAATCTTCATAAATTACCTCCCTGATGACATTGTCTGAAATGGGTATATTTGCTGACGACATCACTCTCTACTCATCATGTGGATAAAATGGATGCACGCATATCCGAGGCAATGTCTGAATTCTTAAAAAGTTACCTCCAATCTAGTGGAATGGGGTCATAAATGGATAGTAACATTTAATGCCGCAAAGACAAAGCTCCTTTCCTTCAATAACTACAAGAAACCTTTTCAACCACCGATTGCCATGGCTAATAGCACCTTACCTTAGAGTCCAACGTTCAAACTCCTCGGCCTAACATTCACAGATAACATGAATTGGAACAAATACATTGAAGACATTGCCAAGGCTGCTGCAAAGTAAGTGGGCTCTCTCTACCAAGCTAGAAAGCTTCTCATACCTGACAGTATCTTATATCTCTTCAAAGCCACCATCCGCCCATGCATGGAGTATTGTTGCCTAATCTGGGCTGGTGCATCATCCATTAGTTTCTCCCTCTTAGACAAGGTCCAAAAAGGAGTCGCCAACTTAATAGGTCCTTAACTATCCACCAAGCTCCAGCTCCTGTCCTATCGACACAATGTTGCATCCTTGTGCCACAAGTACTGCAATGGATTGTGTTCAGATGAACTTGCTGCCCTGGTCCCCCCCCCTCGACTTAAATACACTCGACCAACCGACAATCAGCTAAGTTCCATCATTCACTGTGGAGGTTCCCAGATGCTGGAGAGCCTTCTACTTTAATAGCTTCTTTCCTTGTGCTGCCGATATCTGGAACCCCCTCCCTGCTCTCCGTTTTCCCCAGCCTGTACTGACATGCAGAAATTTTAAACTAATGTAAAGACATCTCGCTGCACAGCTCACAACTTAGGATGACCCCTAAAACTTACTCCCTAATTCTCAGTAGCCCCTTAAGTCTACATGGCATCCTGCCTTGTTTGGGGTGAACTATGATAAAAAAAAAAAACAAAAAAAAACCAAACAACCTAGTTTTCATTTGCCTATTTTGCAAAAATTTTGGGAAATATTGAGTGTGGTATCTCAGTGATAGAATCAACAAAGCATGTACGGAACATGGAAGTAGTTTTTGTGCAGGGCAACATATTTCTAAGAGCTATAGAAAACGGTGGTGTAACCCTTACAGCATAAAAGCAGATAAAAACATGGAATGGGGCGATATATCAACATTTGATTGTAGGTTGTGAACCTGAATATCGACTTCAGGGATGTGAGTTCTCTGCTTTTTTAAAATCCAGAAAAGGCAGATTTCCACTTAAATCACAAGAGCCTCTCATATATGTGAATTCTAAGCTTTTTGATGAAAATCTTTTTTTTTTTTTTATAAGAAAAAGCTGATTTTCCCTCTTATGAAAGTTTTCTCTGAAAACTGAAAATATTAATTTTGCCATGAAGGCTAAGATTTCAAGCAATGAATCATGCGGGAGTAGTGGGGTTTTGACTTTCTGTTCACTCTTTCTCTTAATTTTGACTTTCTTAGTTAAAACCGATTGAAGTTTAGGAAAAAAGTTGTTTTTTGTGCTGCGCTCTCTCCACACACATACACAGGGTTGTGGCCCCTGGTTGGGGAATTCATCTCGATTTCAGTATTTTCTTTTTAGCCATTGGCTACTTGCATCCCTGCAACCTTAGATTTCCAGAATAATTGTCTTTTTTGTAGTACATCAACTAAATACCAAGAAAGGCGAAGAAGTCAGGATTATCATCCTGTGAAAACATTAATAATTTGATAACACTATAGACAAAATATTTAAATCTGGAATGATGAGTGGAGTGATACAGTATTAGGAAGATTATCTTCTGCAAATGATTTCCATCCAAAGGATGTAATCAATCACCAACAGTGTAGTACCAACTTTAGAACAGGCAAACATACCCCCAAAAGATTTCAGATAAAAGATAAACCATGAGAGAAGAAATAAAAAAATTAAGCCAGGATCGTCCTCTTGAACGAAAAAGATATTTAACTTATAATAGGATATCTTGGGTAGCAATTGACATTAGCAGATTTAGTAAAAATAATTAGTGAATTCCTTGAAACGGCAAATTCAAAGAACCATATGATGTGAAATATATGAAGCAAAAACTTAAAGAATATTTTATTGAATTTAAAAACCAGTGCTTCAGTCATATTGTATAATTGTTATAATAAATCAAAATATAGAAATATTAAAGAGACCAAACACATTGTGGAAACTGCAGCAAAACTTATGAGAAATGAAATGTAGTGTGTCTATTCTACATTGATGTTCCTGCTTGAACACGTAAATCATAACAACTCCTGTTATCACATTTGACCAGCCACTGGATTGGAAGGCTCAAATTATTAAAGCTAATGACCCATTTAGTAGTAGGTATCCCAAACTGATTTTTATTTTCAATATACCAAAAGACTTTGTAGGTATGCATATATAGTTCTGCAAGATATTAAAAGAAATATAAATATAGATGGAATTAATAATTCTTAGATTCTTGGAATTAAAAAAAAAAAGTTGTTTTCTTTCTAATATTGGGACATTTTGCAGAGTGATCCAACTTTTGGCATGAAAAAAATATAAGAAGGAATTGACATGAAAACCTTGAAGTTTACTATATAAAAAATCATCAGTCAATTTTTAAACAAAGGCTTATTATAAGCTTTTAATTGAAGAAAGAACTAACACCCTGCTTTTGTTACTATTATTATGACAGTCACAGGAAGGGGAGAGGGCAATGGTATAAATAGCATGCTTTTTATAATTAAATTTCTGTAATATTTCATTCACTGAAGTTTTCAACTTGGAGATATCTTATTAAAATTAACTTAAAATTCTATACTTCGCCTACTAAAATAAAGCATAACCTTTCTAATAAGATAGAACGATTTTTCAAAGTGGATTAATTAACAGTGAATGACACAAACGTTGAAATACAGGACTAAAAATTTGTTGGTGAAAAAAAGCGGAACTAAATACAGGGTGGGCCAAAATAAGGGTCCTATCTTTAAATTTGAATAACTTGAATTTGAATAACTTCCACAAAATAAAAGTTAAACTCACCAAACTTTATGTGTGTGTAGACTGACCCTTCCGAGATTTTTTGAAATAAACAAAACAAATTTTAGCCGAAACACACTTCTTAAAACTTACAAAAACTAAAGTATTGTTTTTTTACACTGTTTTGAGTTTTTTAAGCAAAAATAATGTTTTCTAAATGAGGGTACGTTCCTTAGGGCTAATACGGCTCATGCTTGCTTCGGAAGGGGTCCTTTACTTATTCTAAAAAAAAAAAATAAAAAAAAAAAATCAATAAATAAAAGTTATGAATTTTTAAAAATAGGACCCTTATTTTTGCCCACCCTATACATTTGTCATTAAAATAGTTGCATAATTCAAATCAACTTGAAAAAAGAACTAATCATCCTGCAAGAAAACAAATGGTATCATTAGAAAGAGGAAAGATTAAATCTTGTTTGCATACTAATTTCATAGATATAATCTGAGAAATATCAAAGATATTGTAAGTCAAATTTTGTGGAAATTTCACTTTTTTTACCCACTTTTAAGCATAAATTGGCCAGTTTGGTAATGCTACTAGTGACCTCCTGAAATCTGTAGTGCTAAGAATTAGAGGACAACACAGATGAATTTTCTTGATACAAAAAAGCAGGGTTATCAAAAATTCTTGAGATATATGGCCAACACACAGTGTCATATGCTCAGTTGAAATGCTCTTGCTAGAGCACTAAGAGGTAATTTCTTAACAGATGCTATATTATTATTATTATGATATTACTTCTTGCAGACACATTGGAACTCCGTGTGCTACATACTTCTGTATCTGACAAAGAAACTCAAAGTGATGACGAAAACTCACAAGTGAATTATGTAACAGAAACATCTGATACAATTCAAAAGAGGTACTCATTTAACAGAAAGTATGTCGGCTAACAAATACTTGCACGACTAATTGCTAATCCAGATATGATGGTAAATGAGGAATCTATGATAGCAGTTATGGCAATTCATGAAAAGTTAGAAGAGGAAAAAGAGAAAAATTTGACAAACCGTACGTGCTCTTTGTGGTTGCAATATATGAAAATGGTAGACCTTTTGAAGCATTTTCTCTGGGCTGAAAGATCATCTTGCCTTATTGTATAACATATGACATGTACTGATTCTTTGCTGTTGCAGGTCACAATTAATATGCTAAGACAATATTTTTATATCTTCAACAAATGGCGACCATGTCATCCTGATTTGTATTCTGTTTTTAAGAATGGTTTACATGTTGACCATAGTTATAGATACTCAGCAGAACTTTCTATTAGTTATCATTGAACGGATTTTAATGTGAAGTATCAAATCCACTGACACTCACAAGGATCAGCGGAATGACAGAAAAGCAGCAAATCTTTACCACCGTGCTTTGAACTAAATCAAATTATGCAGCAGTTTACTGGTGTGAATTATAACCTAAGTGATGAGCACACAGAAGTAACTGACACATGACAAAATAGTGACTGCAAGGATACAGAAAAGCTTTTTGAAAGCAAGAAATCCTTTCAGTAAATCTGATAAGTTTCTGCGCAGCATTATCTCAGGTGTTGTTGCACAAGAGTCAGTAAATATAGATCAAGCAGAAAAGGTTGGCTATAAGTAGCAATACACATCGACCAGAAAATGGTTTGGATAATCACAGATTTCAGGGTAGTTCTATTTAAATAGTCATATCTTAAAAACTAAAGCCCTTTAAGTGCTCAAAATACCATCATTTTGTTAGGAAATGAATATCCTTTCAGGTGCATTCATGAATAATAATATACATTATATATTTTTAAGAGTTTTGAGCAAATAAAGGCCAATAAAGCAATTTACGTCACTTTTTGTTTTTACCCCCGCATCGTTTAAAAGTCTCGTACTGTTCCTCTGTGCGGAATTTCGTCCTGAAATTTGGAAACCAATCAAGGGAAGCATCACTTTTAATGTTTGTCGGTGTACAAAGTAATTCGGCTCATTCATTTTTTAAAATTTTTTAAAAATAATCCTTCAACACGACGTCGGTTAAACATTTTTGAAAAATACATTTCCGTCGCCCAATTAGTAAGTAAATCAATCTTTTTACTTTTTTATGCATTAAAATTATAATTGTATATATGTTCTCTTTTGGTAGTAATAATATTCCATTACCCTATCCGAAAAAAAACAAAAAAAACGTTTTCTATTTATAGTTTGAAAAACTGACTGTAGTAGTAGCAGCAGCAGCAGCAGTAATAGCAGCTATAAACACGAGGCGAATTTTGTTTATTTTCATTCTAGAACGAATTTTAAAAATTTGAAAATATGAATATAGAAAATGTTACATTTATCGTACCCCAACTAGTAAATAAATTAATCTTTCATCTTTTTTTATGCATTAAAATTATAATTGTACGTTGTTTTGTCTTTCAGTAATAGTAATTTTAAATTACCTTATCCTAAAAATATTGTCTTTTTTTTGAGCGAAAGTCAATAATAGCTGCTAGTATTGCTGATATAACAATAAATCAGCAGCAGCTAAGTCTTGTAAAGCTTTGTAAAATTCGTTTATAAACTTCTTTTAAAAGTAAGACAAAAATACTTTTTGTGGTTAAAAAAGTTAATCCTATTTGGTTCTTTTATAATAAATACTTAAAGAAATACTGGTTTTCACTCAACTTTCGAACTTCTAGTAATAATGACTTTCTAGTCGCCAATTTAAAAAAAAATAATAAAATTCTACTTTTTTAGGCGATTACGTCTTGGCGAAAAAAAAATTTTGAATTTAGAGTGGGGGATCAGTTTCACATATAAATTTAATGTAAAATGATCTCCGATTTCCCGGCCATTCTTGCTTTTTAGTGAAATTTATAAAATAAATAATTACTCTACCACTAACTCTAGGTACGACTAACAAGTCCACCTCCTAAAAATGCCTTCTTGAACGTATCGTACCATTAACTTTAAATATGAGTGGCAAGCCACTCCCTAAAAATCTCCCTTAACCCTAACACTAAGTCCGAATGGCAACCTCCATCTAAAATAAAAACCCTTCCTTAACCTTATCACTAACCCTAAGTCCGAGTGGCAAGCCCTAATCCTACAAAAAAACACATTAAAACCACACACAATCGTCTAAAAAAGAGAAAACGCCCATAAAAAAACACACAGGATTTATTTTCCATAGAAAAAAATTGATTAATGCCCTAAAACACTAGAATGGCCCGGAAATGGTGAATTATTCTACATTTAATATATATGTGAAACTAATCTCCCACTCTAAATTCTAAATTGTTTTTTTTTCTTTCTGCTAAGTTTTCAGAGTGGTCACATAACCTGAAGTTCAAGTGGTAAGCCCCCCCCCCCCCTCCTCCCACAAAGACCCTTATAATCGTCTAAAAAACAAAAAAAAAAAAAAAAATAAACAAAACAAGAAAAACGCACAGGATTGATCTCCCATAGAAAAATTAACTGTCCTAAAACGCTAGGATGGCCTTGAAATGGGGGATTAATTTATAATTAATTCATGTGAAACTGATCTCCACTCTAAATTCTAAAATAATTGTTTTTGTTTCTTTCTTTCTGCCAAGTTTTTCAGGGTGTTAACATGTAATTGCCTAAATAAAAAAGGTAGAATCTCATATTTTGGGGAGGCAAGGTGGTGAGTTAGTGGAAGGTGTTAATCTACAATAATGCATAAGAAATCTTGCAATATATTCATTTTTAAACAGTCCTAGTATTAGATTTTTGTTTCTTGTACATAAAATGTATTACAATTTAACTTTGAGTTTTCTAACTTTCTTTTAATGGATTCATGGTATTTTTAAGGTATTGCAGCATATTTATGTGCACTTAGTGCAGATTACTTGGAAACCATTAATTTCTGGAGATTTTCAGTGGTACATTCTGATTCCTTGTACAAAAATACACTTATATGGTAAATTTCATTGCTTAATCTTGTGTTTTAACAAAGATATAACATTTTTACTGAAAAATTAGTGTAGAAAATGTGACGAAACTCATATGGTCTTAAAGAGGGGAAAATATCCAATCGTGTGAGGCACAAAAATAGTCATAACTTCCTTATTTTTAGTCAGATTTAAAAATTTTAAAAGATTCTTAGATCATCAAGCTCTTTCTATATATGCCATTATTGAGATATTTTAATCAATTTAAATTTTTTCATGTGTATTGCTAAATTAACCTGACTTATTAGATGAGAGACATTACATAATAGCTTGCTTTGATATTTCTTTTATATGTAAAATATGTAATTTTACTAAACATTATTTAGTATAGTGACTTGATTATCAAATTGATGTAAACCATAAACAGTATGATGAACTAGTAAACTGGATTTATGTGAAAACACTTTAGACCTGTGCCTTTTTTTTTCATCAATAAACTGCATGAAGGTTATGGCTTGTTATATGACCTCTCTAATCAACAGGGATGTGAGATCTTTGCTTTTTAGCAATTCTGCTTTTTTGTAAATAAGAAAAAGCAGAATTCATCTCGATTTCCGATTTTTTTCCATCCCTGAAGTAAGTGCATCCATTTCATTACTATGAAAGTCACCCTCCATGTTTAATGTTGTCGCGTGTTCATCTGAACTATTCCAAGTGAACAATTTCTAGGCAGTTTTCATCTGCCAAAAATCCAGGAAAACAAAACATTATTAATTACTATTGGTTATTCTTCTGTCGAACTTGACTAACACTTGCAGTTTTTTGCCGCATATTCATAACAGGTATTGACAATTTTATGACTCTAGAAGACGCCACATTTTGTTTGTTTGTGGCGGATAGTGAAAAGGGAATATTTGTTTCATCCCTTCAGTTAAAATGAAATCTTCTTTTTTTAATTGCAGGATTTCAAATTCAGTACTCCCGCTAAGGCGAAAAATCGGGAAGACACTCCACAGCAGACATTCCAATATTCATCAGCATCAAACTTACCAAAACCCAAATTCTCAAGTCCTCCTTCAACAAGTAAGACTTACAAGTTTCTCGCATTAATTCTCACTAGCTTCTCTCTTTTTCTCTGTGGGAATTGACACTATATTGTAATGTTCACGTTGTTTAATTTTAGAAAGAAAATGTGCCAGGTGATGAATGCATATTTAGTGTGGAAACATGTAATGGATTTATGTTGAAAGCAATTGCAAAAAAAACCCTGATCTTCTCGTACTCCTTATTCATCCTCTTCGATCTCTGAAAAATAGAAAAACCTTTTCACAATTTATTAGTCATCAAAATATTTAAAAATGTGTATTAAGTCAAGAGACGTTATTTTTTGGATTTCAAAGGGAAATGACAAGATTATAAAATCTCTTCGATTTGATCACTGAAGATCACCTCGAATCCTGTTTGCTGTTTATTCTGAAAATGGCAACAAGTCTGGAGTTAATCAGTTTCACCGTTAATTCCTCCTGCGCCCAATTTTGAGAATCCCTCCGCCAGAATGTATATCATGCTGCACTCCTTTTGTTATTGCAACATCATTCACCCGGGCCGGGTTGAGCCGGCTTCTTCCTTGGCCTGCACTACATCCTGAATCATGGCGGCCCATGAGCAAGGTCACATGAGATGGCTAACCAATCACGATTCCACTGTTGAAGGCTGACCACCTGTGAACCTAAGAACTCAGCTAAGTCCTTCATGGTTGCTCTCCACTGATATGATTGTGCAACCCAGGCACAGAGGTAAGGATGACTACATCGTGAATTAGCTCTCCCTTTGGATGACCAGCTGCATGCCCAACACTTGTTGAACAGTAAAACGCATATTGATCGAATGCAGAATTTCTGCTCTCATGCGATAAAGATTTTACTATTTTTTCCCATGATGGAATTGTTTAAAAAAAAACTCAATTAAACAATATCTTCTTTGTTTTTTTTTTTAGAAAAAACTTGTAACATACTCGGAAATATAGCGGATAAAACTGATATGCCACTAAGCAACAAAACCCAAATTAATTTCTGCTTGCTTTCTTTTCTATCTGTATTTTTTTTCAGGCCTAAAAACGTCCTTTCAACTGAAAAGTGGTAGTGTCATGGAGGCATTGTCAGGGGTCAAAAAGACTGATTGCACTTCTTCACCGCCCACTGACAACTTCTCCTCTGGCTTTTTTACTGCAAAGACTCTGAAGACTGGCAGCGTGATGGATGTGCTGGGAGGTGGAAATAAATCTCTGACAAACTCGTCATCCTCTCTTTTCTCGGGAAGCAATAGCGGCAGTGTATTTGGCGGACTTCAACCAGCATCAACTCTGAAAACAGGAAGTGTGATGGACGTTCTAGCTAAACAAGGAATTGGTAAGTTTTTTGCTTTCATCTCTGCGTGATTTGGCTGTTCTTAAATTTGCTTTTCAAAACAAGTTAAATGAGCTTCACTTAAAGCCCCCCCCCCTCCCCCCCTTTTCCCTGGGGGCGACTCATGTGTAATTTATCAGGCCAGTTCTCTTTGACAATTCAATAATGGTACCTGTTAATTGTCAATAATATTATTACATGGCAAGGAATCTTGTTTGTCTCAAAGATTTAGTTTTTAACATTTAACCCCAGTCTTTGACCCCCCCCCCCCCCCCCCATTCATCACATTTCTATTGTTCCATACAAATTAGAAATTTATGCATGTTTGAAATTCGTTATTGATTCTTTATCCAATCTATTCTTCTTCGTGCGGAGTTACGGTCTTCGTAACCGGAATTATGGATACTAACACAGACTGTATTGATTTTTGTAGAGTTCAAATTTTATCAACGATCAATTGCATGTACTTGGAAAAAGGTATGAATCCACAAGTTCCACTCTGGCATAGATATCAATGTGTGCTTGATGAATCTTTCACAAATATGTTTTTGACATTAAATGAGCCATGGAAATCTTGATAAAATTAAACAAACTATTCAATCAGTGTGAGCGCATATGCAGTTCTCTTTCTCTCATATATGTATATGTATATATATATATATATATATATATATATACACAGCATAATATAAAATGAAATAATAAAATAAGGTGCGAATCAAATTGTATTATAATTCAAAATTCAGGCAAAGTAACTCAAAGTCCTTAACTCATGAGTTTTCAAAGATAATTCTTCTCCTCAGAGGACCATTACCGCAGTGACGTTACTGCAGGTGATAAAATTACACTTTGAAAATATATAAAAATATATAAAAGTACATAACACATCAAATATATCAAGCCAAAAACATACTTATTTGTAAAGTTATAAAATTCATCCACGTCATACAAATTAAAACAGTCAATGAAAGATGTCCAAGAGGTTGACTGAATATAGATCCAGGCATTGAGTGATAGTCCAAAGGCGAAAAAATTGAAAGAACTGAAAAATCGGGAAATGCGTCCGCAATCAATGCAGTAAATTACAGTGAAAAATGCCTCCAATGTTTATGTTAATTAATACAATGATAAATGCCCTCCCATTCCACGCACCCATCCAACTGTCTAACCCCACCTCAAAACAGCAAACTTCACATATCCTGCCCCATCAAACAATTTGGAAGATCTATGAAATTAATAATTACGGAGTTATTAAAGTAATTAGGATTTAATAATTTAATATTTTAATTTAAGATTTAATTTTATCAAATTAATAAGTTTAAGAAGTTTAATTTACGATTTAATTTTTCCTAATTAAGAAGTTTAAGGGTGGGCAAATAGAGGCTTTGACTTAGATTTGCGCACCCCTTCTTGTTTGACATAGACTTGTGATTCGACCCAGACAAGTAACATCCGGTATGAGTTGAATTGATTTAATAAATCTGTCGGGTGTGGGGACGTATTCTTCTCTGTTAACTAAGCAGATAACATCCGGTCGGATAACGTCGTTTGAACAGGAAGGCATGTAAGACTCTAGTATTATCCTCTGATCGCCGAGAAGAGGTTCTGTTTACTTGGCTTGCGGGAGAGTGATTACTTTCAAATTTAACGTTATTAATTTTGATCGGACCCGGAAGAAGGAATGGTTGAATATATTGACTCAGTTTGATTTAATTTTATTCAAATCGGATTTAGCGGATTTTACATTTAACCAGCGAATTTTGATTTGTGCTGCTCTGATCAAATCATTTGAACCCTGAATTTTGAACTTCATGATTTAAACTAAAGTGAGTTTATTGAACTTTTTATTTGATTTGGTTCATTTATCATTGTATTAATTAACATAAGCATTGGAGGCATTTTTCACTGTCATTTACTGCATTGATTGCGGATGCATTTCCCGACTGGATAATTTTTTCGGTTTTTCAGTTCTTTCAATTTTTTCGTCTTTGGACTATCACTCAATGTCTGGATCTATATTCAGTCAACCTCTTGGACATCTTTCATTGACTATGTTTTAATTTGTATGACGTGGATGGATTTTATAACTTTAACAAATAAGTATGTTTTTGGCTTGATATATTTGATGTGTTATGTACTTTTATGTATTTTTGTATATATTTTTATATATTTTCAAAGTGTAATTTTATCACCTGCAGTAACGTCACTGCGGTAATGGTCCTCTGAGAAGAATTATCTTTGAAAACTCATGAGTTAAGGACTTTGAGTTACTTTGCCTGAATTTTGAATTATAATAAAATTTGATTCGCACCATATTTTATTATTTCATATTATATTATGCTATTAATGCTCTATCCAGTATATTGAGCTTCAGTCTTTATCCGGATGTTTTACTAATTAAAAGATATTAGTTGCCTCTTATATCTTTTGTTGGATTTACTTCATATATATATATATATACATATATATAATCTGGGTTTATATTAAGAACATATATTTTTTATGGTATATATCCCTTATTATATAATCTAAATTGTTTCAAATTAATAAGCTTCAGAACATAATGTTGATGGGTTGAATTCCAATGACCAAGATAAAACGTCAGTCTACAATCATAATTTTTAAAATTTACTTTTTTAATTATGCAAATTCTTATATTTTTATCGTCTTATGAACGTTTCTCAACATGAGTGTAGAAAGTTGACCTTGGGTTTTACCTTCGGCAGCCTCGTAACTCTTGCTTCCCTTATTTTGTTCTTTAGTTCTCATATTCCATGAGCGATGTTTTTACCAAAAGGAAGAATTGCTGTTTTCTGGGTCAGAATCTATCCATTTAGCACTTATCATTGGCTAGTTTTTGACCTTGAAGTAATTTTTTTTAACTCCTTACATCAAGTGGCTTCACGGCTTGTCCGGAGCTATTTCCATTAAAAAAAAAATGTAAACCAAAATACAGTCCTTAGTTGTCACATGCTGCTCATCAGACACCTTGGTTTAATTATTCCAAAACAGAAAAGAAAGATGAAAAACAGCAATGAAAAAAAAACTTGGAACACTCACATTGGAAAAGATTATTTCTACATTTAGTTTTTGGAAAAGTGGTCATTTGACCAGTACCACTGGAGACTCATGAATTTTATAACTGTTCTGTTTTTAAATCTCTGAAACAGTTACATAGTAAACAGCTGATGATCCCTGTTTAATATTTCACAATTTAAGTTAAGGTCCTTTTTCTTTTTTTTTTTTCACTATTATATACTAGAATCCCCTTTTGTATTTGTAAATTTTTCAGCGGTAAGTCGGCTTATGCAAGTGCTAAGTCTGCGATATTTTGGATTTAACTAGTATCCCTGGGAATTTAAACTGCATTTTCTTTCTTTGTTTAAAATGACTCAAAACCTCTTTAGACTATATATATATATATATATATATATATATATATATATCCCTCTACCTCTCTATTTCTTTCACTCTCTCTGTACGAATACCCAACCTGCATGAAAGGCAAATAGTGTGGGTATTTACATTTGCTTGACTTACCCTATCCTCCTGTCAGATTTGACCGTACGTTGTCTTATCTCTGTCAGGGGAAGACACAAGACGAACGGAAAAGGATTTAGACGACACATCAACGGAGGAGGAGGAAGATGAGGATGAGGAGGAAACTGAAGAAAAGGATGAAGATGACACTTCGTTTGCTAAGGGCAACAAAATGGGGTTTGAGGGTTGTGAGTCTGACCAAAAAAGTCCAATACACTCAGACGGTAAGTGACAGCAAATACCAATTGTTGTCGTGCAAATGTTTGATGATCCTTGCCTCTTCCCTTGATATCGTCTTCTCGACTCTTTTCCATTTTTTTCTTTTATTTTTCTTCATTTTTTCTCTTATTTTGTCAACCAAAGTTGTTTTCTGTCTTTTTATATTTATGCTTTTCCTTTTTAACATTTTCTAAATTTTATATTTTTACAAACTCTCACCTTCCTACCTTCCCTATCCATCCGATGTTTGAAAATTCTAGCCAATTATCATGTACAATGAGCATACATACATCTATGGCATATGGCAGTTTGTTCAAGAGGTTTAGTCGAGTCACTCTAAGATTGCTCCTGGTACTGTGTACTCCAGTGCTACCTGTCGTATAGTCCAGTTATCTCTGTCTAAACCATTTCTTTCACCAGTCTTATGTGATGAAGAGATTTGCTAGTCACCTAGCAGAATAACAAAACAAGACCTATAACAGGGTAGATTTGATCACCATCGAGAACAAAATATCAATATACTTGCCGGCGATGAACTTCAATTCTAGAGCTGTGTATGACGACCGGTTGTCTTGAATCTCTTCCTTTCCGTTGGATTCCGTCCTCTTGTGAGGAAATGCTGCTCATATATTTGTACAAGTATCCATATCTGCCTCAATATAACCAGAGTTATAGATATGCCCCTGTTCCTCCCACGTCTCGAATATATCTGAAGATTTAGCTTACATCCACGTTTGTTTTTATTAAAAAAAAATTTGTTTTTTATCCTTTTCTTCCAGAAAAAAAATTAATAATCAAAATGGATTTAATTCTTGATTTCTTTTAATAACGACCACATTAATAGTTAATTTATTAACCAACTGAAACATAATTTAAAAAAAAAAAAAAGAAAGTGTTTACCCTTAGTTTAAATGCATAAAGAAAAATAATATTCCACCAATCAGATATTTTTTTTAAAGGTGCGATAAACTCATTTTTTTAATGTAGAGGCATGTAAATAAAGCAAAACGTTTTGAGCATTTTTGTTTTCTCAAAACTATTTTATTCAACTTTAAATAGTTAAAAATTAAAATTAAATTATAAGTACGAAAATGAATTGTCATTTCTATTCTAATTTGATTTGAGAGCATTTTAGTATTTGTAGGTCTGAACTCTTTTTCATTTTTTGTCTTGTCTCATGTTTTAGGTTAGACATTTCGTGAATGACTTCTAATTTTTTCTGTCCGTTGCCATTTTGCTTATGCCGCCCGCCAGGATCAGGTCATCATCAACTGATCCCCTCCATGGCTTAAGCGGCCTACCATGTGGCTTTGATGCATCAATGTTGATGTGGGACACACTTTGGAGCATTTCGGATGATTGACGGCGGGCAGCAGTTGATACGTTGTTGTGTGACGTACCTTTGGAGGCCGGTAGAGTGAGACCGACAATTTTGTCAATCCGATGCGATGCAGCCAGAATCGTGTCATTCTAATGTTTTGTCGTTGACCATGTTTCGCAGCCATACAAGAGTACAAGTTGAACATATGTCTTCTATACTGCCACTATCACATATGATGGGATCCCTGCATTTTGTAAAATTGTTGATAACTGCTTAAAAACTCACCATGTAACATATATGTCACCTTATAGTTGTCAGTTCACCTAGTGGAATCAATTGTTTTACCTAGGTAGGTAAATTTATTGACACCTGCATGGGAGGCGGATTTCGACAGGTGCTACAAATGAAATTAGTTGCATTTGCTACACGTTGCACGGGCAGGTTGGTGCACCTTTGTGACGCCACTTATCATGTTCTGCATTTGATGGAGTTCAAGCCAGTTCCAAGCTTACAGATGCTGCCTGGATATTTGCCTTGTGGAACACATATCATCTCTTTAGCAGCAAATATAATATGCTTTGTCTTTGTCATATTAACCCTGAAGCCACCCTTTTCATACACTGATTTTCACCTGTTAAATGCTGTACTCACTTCTGTCGCACTGGATGCACTGATAACGATATCATCCGCATGCAGTATCTCTCACGGAGCACATTTCTGCCGGTTTTTGTCAGCTCGTCAAGGACGATTATAAACAAGAGTGGGCTAAGTTACGATCGTCGTAATAACCAGGCCAGTGCTATAAAGTAGCCAACAGTCAGACTATGAACATTTTGACCCCTCCGTCCACTTAAAAATTTATCAAAATTCAGGAAATCAATCAATTTTAATAAAATTTTCAGTATTTATTAATTAACGATCACAGAATATATTACTTTATTAGAAATCTTAGTGAAAATTTATTATTTCATGCAATTTGCATAGGCTAGACAGCAAACATTAAATTAATTCTTAATAAAATGGTGTTGTCATAAATTTCTGAATTTTTAAAACGTGAAAATCTTTCTTTGAAAAATAATTTGTTTGATTTAATATTCATTCTTTAAATAAGTTCATTCTTTCCGTATTATTTTTAATGTTTGAGTTGATTGTTATGACAACTTGGTCTACATCGAATGAAAAGACTATCAGTTATGCTACATGGAAATATCTCTTGGTTTATAAACACAAGAAGACGAATCCCTATTCTTAGGCAGTTTTATTCTTTATATAAACATTTCATTATCATTAGTTTTAGCTGAATAATTTGATAAGAGTTGCTCTCGTTTCTGAAAAGAATAAATACTCTTTCTTGATTCTCTCATTAAATCAGAATGCTGAATGAGTAGCAATTTCAATTTCTAGCAATTAAACTACTTTTGTATTTCTATTTTACTAAACCCGGAATTCTCTAGTGACATTATATGTAATTGTACACAGAAAAAAGAAGGAAAAAATTTCCCCCTAAACATGGAATTCTATCGCGACATGATACACCGACAAAAGAAAAAAAAATTTGCTTAGTAAAAACGTAAGAAAAGTAGGTGATGGAGTATTACGAATAAGCGCCTAAAACTTTGGAAAAAAACAAAACAAAACAAAAAAAACAACTTTTCAAATTACTAAATAGTTCAAATTTTGTTTTCATTTGTAAAGACTTACAATAGCGTCAACGGAGGAAACAATCTTTGATTTTTTTAACTTAAAAGTAAATAAAACATGAAAATTAAATCAAACATGAAAATTAAATCAAACATGAAAGATTACAAATTCAGTAACGTAACACAAAATCAATAATAAAAAATAATTAATAGAACATTATTAAAATATGTGTTTTTTTGTTTTGTTTGCAAATTTATTTTATGGTTTTTTTTTTTAAAACTTAGTTCACCCCCAAACAAGACAAGTTGCCATTGTAGACGTAAGGGGCTACTGAGAATTAGGTTGAAAGTTGAGGGACTTATCCTAAATTGGGAGCTGTGCAACGACCTGGTTGTTCACATTGGTTTTAAATTTCTGCATGTCAGTACAGGCGGGGAAACGGAGCAGGGAGGGAGTTCCAAAGGCTGTTAGCTCAAGGAAAGAAGCTATTAGAATAGAAGGCTCTGCATGGTGAATGGATGGGATTTAGCTGATTGTCGGGTTGGTCGAGTGTATTTACGTCAAGGGGGGATCAGAGCAGCAAGTTCATCGAAGCACATTCCGTTGAAGTACTTGTAAAACAAGCACAAGGATGCAATATTAGGGTGATGGGGCTGGAGCTTAGTGGATAGTGAGAGACCTATTAGATACTCTTTTTTGGACCTTGTCTAAGAAGGAGAGACTAGTGGATGATGCCCCAGCCCAGATGTGACAACAATACTCCATGCCTGAGCGGATGGTGGCTTTGTAGAGATATAGGATACTTTCAGGTGTGAGAAGTTTTCTAGTACAGTAGAGGGAGCCCACCTTCTTTTGAGCAGCCTTGGCAATGTCTATGTATTTGTTCCAATTCATGTTACCTGTGAATGTTAGGTCGAGGTGTTTGAACGTTGGACTCTCAAGTAGGGTGTTATTTGCTATGGCAATCGGTTGTTGAAGAGGTTTCTTGTAGTTGTTGAAGGAAAGTAGCTTTGTCTTAGTAGCATTAAATGTTACCAACCATTTATGACCCCATTCCACTACAGACTGAAAGTCACTGTCTAAGGATTCAGCCATTGCCTGGGATGTGTGTGTGTCCGTTTTATCCACATGACGAGAGTAGAGCGTGATGTCGTCAGCAAATATACCCATTTCAGACTATGTCATCAGGGAGGGCATTTATGAAAATCAGGAACAATAATGGTCTAAGGATCGATCCCTGGGGTACACCTGCATTTATGTCATGTTGTTTAGATGAACAGCCATCGAGGACAACCTGGATCTTTCTGTTGGATTGGAAGGATCTAATATTAAATATTCATTCAGTAATACCATAATGAGAAGACCTTTATGCCAGACCTTGTCAAAAGCTTTGGATATATCGGCGCTACTGCCCGAGCTTCACCTGTCTTGTCCAGTGTATGGTATATGCATTCAGAGATGACCGTTAGGATATCCGCAATAGACCATTCTTGCCTAAATCCATATTGATGGTCCGAAAGAAGTTTAGCATTAACGAGGTGCTGGACTATGGCTAGATTGATTAAGGATTCAAAGATTTTAGTAGACTGATGGGGCGATAATTCTGAGGGTCAGTTCTATCTCCAGAATTCTTGAAAACTGGTACCACAGACAATTTCCAGCTATCAGGGAAGCAAGATTCGGCAAGTCATTTGTTGTAGAGTTTGGAGAGAATAGGGGCAAGTTCAACAGAGCATTTCTTTATTACTATTGCTGGTATAAGATCAAGCCCACATGCTTTGGCGGTGTCAAGGTTTTTTTTATGAAGTCAAGAGCATGAAATGGGGTGATTGTCAGGTCATTAAGTGTGGCTTCAGTCCGCAATTGGAAATTTGGGAGGGAGTGGTTTGCTGAGTCCAAAGTGGAGTTTAAGGCTAAACGCTGGGCAAGTAGTTCAGCCTTATCAATTGCTGTACAAACAACATCATTGTAGTTGGATAGCGGGGGAATTGTTGATTGCCCATTATTCACCACACTATTAAAGATTTTCCAGAAATCACGAGTACCTAGTTTCTGTTACTGAATGCGTTTTCTGGTCATCTTTGTATACCTTCTCTTTGAACAGTTTATTTATAATATAGTAAAAATTTGTAATAGATTAAAACAATCAAATCAATCAAAATTTGTGAAAACGAAGTTTCTTTGAATATGTGATTTTTTTTTTTTTTTTTTTTTTTTTTTTTTTTTTTTTTTCAAAACGAACAGTTTATTAATATTATATTATTATTTGAATATCTCGCTAATTTCTTTTTGATTTTTGCACACATTTTGGATTGAATTTATTAACTAGTTTTAAATTGTATTTTTTATCCCGAAATAAAATTCTAATTTATTTTTTAAAGACTTGAAAATCACACTTTAATGCAATGCCTTAATTGTTGGTGGCCATGTGGTGATTTCTTATTTTCTTTTGCGCTTGACATCTATAAAAAAGGAATACGTTTGAAAAAAGGAACAAGTTAACAATGATTTCCAAGTGAATGAATATTCCTTAGGGGTGGTCTGCTTACTCTGATGACATTCTAAAAATGATGGACTCTCACGCATGTGCCTTGAGCACTTCCAATCCTCATTGATAGGTGTTCTTACTAACCACTATGAATGACGTCACCAGAAAAACTTGACTCAGCGAACTGGCCTTTTTTTATGACTGCCGTGGCTAAGTACTGATTCCTGGTCCACTCCTACTGTTATTTCTAGGGATTCAGAGAGCACACCAGCAAAGGTCATGACTGTGGTCGATTTGTGGTAGAGTCTGGAAACTGCATTCACTAATTGCTCAGGAACAAGTTTGCGTCTGAATGCACAGAGAATAGCCTTTCTTGGCACTTTTTGAAAGGCCTTTTCCAGATCAATGTAAACGTGAAAAAGCTGCTTTTTATGTTGGAGAAATTTCTTGCGGAGTTGCGATAGTAGAAAAACAGCATCTGTCATTGGTTTCAGTGCTCGAAAGCCGTGCTGTTGTCAGTCTATTTCGATCAGGTAGAGGATCTTATTCACGAGTACTTTTTCATAGATTTTCAATCCATGCTCAAGGAGTCTGTTCTCTATAACTTCTGAACTGCAATGCATCTTCTTTGCCTTTTTAAAGTTGGACAGTGAAGCTATTAGTCCATTGCTCTGATAAAGTATCGTCATCTATTTGACAATACTTTACTAGAGCAATGGATGAATAGCATCACTGTTCCACTTTCTTGAGCTTTGTTATGAATCTAAGGGTGTCTCATTATGAACCGTTCTTGAGACTTTATTTCATAGAATATAAATGCTTCATTTATTTATTTAGTTAGACATTTTACAGATATATTTGAAGAACTTAAAATTTGCATGAGTTTAATATTTGTTCATGCATTTCAAAATTGTAGAGGAATTTAATTTCTTGTGTCGATGCTGTTGTGCATTTAAACCAAGTCTTTCAACATCTTTTACACTTACAGAACACTGAGGCCATCACGTAGTATATAATATTGTAAAAGTTCAGCAGTTTCTCAACCTTATCTTATCGGCGACCAGGTAGATAGATTGATTGAATTTGGACGGAAACTCTCCAAACACCCATAGATGAATAAGTGCAAATCATGGTGGGAAACTTCCAACGTGTGCCTGAATCTTTCAAAGTTACCAACAGATGATGGCCATTAAACACTCAAAATGTTTTTGATATCTCTATTCGGCCGACCCTGTTATCATTTTGTTATTACTCTCAATAATTGTAATCTTTCACTACTACTTATACATCATCCAACCTATTCGTAAATAAATAGATCTGACAACCATTGGTTGATGGGACAGGACTCAGATATGACGGGGTTGGGCTGGTGACGGCGACTGTCTGATAGGACTCGTATGGGCGTTGTGTATTCTGCGAACAGCTGTAGTGTTCAGAAAGCACCTTTTTTTTTTTTCCTTCTCAAATGTAGACTGCTATTAGAGTGAGCTGGAAACGGAAGATTCAATTAGCTGACAAAAAAACAGTTTATTAGCAATAATTAAGATGTTGTAAAGTCTAAAAAAAACTTGTCTATATTTCAAGTCGAGTTCCTTTTATAAAATCGACTTAAAGAATGCCTAAAAATCCGCCTTTGCTTATCTCTTATGGCTGCTGCTGCTGCTGCTGATGATAAGGCATTAATAATCGTTAGAAATTAGAAATTGGTCACTCGCTAAGTGGGCAGATGAAGGCAAGAATTGTCATTCAAAATTCTCCCCCTTAAAATTTAAACATGTATGTTGATAGTAAACTCAGTTGTTGTTCTCTTGCAATAAACTCCTAATTGAAGCCCTAGTTCTCAGCTGAACTCTTCCAACTTTATAAAAGTAATTTCTGTTCAACCTCTCCTGTACCCCTTCAGTGATTTGTCACCTGTCCCGCCTCTTTGTCCAAATTCCATTGCTGAATTACATTCAGAAAACCCAAATCACTCAATTTTGGTTTATTTTGTGTCTAATAATCTAGTCAACAGTTAACCATTTGGCCTAATGTCCACTGGCTGTGAGCAAAATATTAAATGTGTATCTTCCTGGGAGGTGGGGGTTGTAATCCATAGATGTCACTGCCAGGACCCAGAACCCAAGGTGAGGAGCAAAAAGAATATCCAACTTTTTATGACCCCTCCCCCTCCCCTCCCCTTATTTCCAAGTCTGTTTATGAGTTAGGATTTTATACTGTTAATCCCTTGGATTTTCTAATCCTATTGACTCTTCTATGCATACCTTTACTCACAATTTGATCTGTGTATGTGATAAATGTCGGGTTTGGACAATTACATTGCCACACAACCGTCTCAAATGCAAGCTGATAACTTATATGATTGAAAAATCTGAATTAAATTTTTTTCTTTTTAATAAAGACTTTTATTTGTTTAATAAATAATTAATTTATTATAATTAAAAAAATAACGATTAAATAAATTTGTAAAAGTTATTGTTTTTCTGCAGTTGAATTATGAACTTTTTAGTTCCTTTGTCTAAGTTTTTTTTTTTTTTTTTTTTAAAATCTTTTCAGAAACTGCTTCCCCCATCGCATCTTCAACGAGCACACCACAAACTGAACTGGATCCTCTTATGTCCAAATTTATCAAACCCGCTGGTTCTTGGGAATGTGACGTTTGCATGATCCAAAATACCCCAGACGCTACAAAGTGTGAGGCATGTGAGACTCCTAAACCCACTCCAATCATGAAGCCGCCACCCAAACGTAAGTCAACGACATCTAGACTTTTTTTATTTTCACATCTGATGCAAAATCTTTTTTAAATTCATCATTTTTTCACTTATTTTTTTCTATTTGTTTGAACATTTTTCTGTCATTGCTGAGTCTATCTTCTTGCTTTTAGGAAATTCATCTATTTTTACCTTTGTAATCCAACGCGTTGAAAATTGAAATTCAACGTGATAAGGCTTATATATCTTTATCAGATGTAAACTAAAATTTTACTCTCTTTAATCGACCGTTACTGAAAAAAAGTCATAAAAATAGACTTTTTTCTTTGAATCAAAAGCTAAAGATTGAAATAATTGTATCCAAAAATGTAATTTCACTGTTAATATCTGTACAAGCATTTTTTAATTTTTTATATACCGAGTGATCATTTATCAAGATCAAAAGCCATTCGAGGATAAGGGTTTAAGAGTGTCAATTGCATGATGAATAATACTGAGAGGATTGAAAACGATGAATTCAATGTCTGGGCAAGTATCTGTTGACATTGGACTTGAAGATGACCCTGTTGTAGTTTGCAGGGAAGCAGTCTGATGATAATGTGTTCCACAAATAGGAATTTCTTAGAAAGAAACTGTTCGGTTTTAGGTCCACAGGAAGAAAGGAAAGTTCTTTGCAGTTGTGGTTTGCTGTGAATATTTGACAGGGAGGAACGAGAGATTGGAGCTCAGTTAGGTGCCTTCCATACCTTCAATAAATAAATTGATCTTTTATGGAAAATCTATTTTCAATGACATCTTAAATTCTCTACCTAAAGACTAAGAAAATAATGTTCAAATCATTAATTCTTTGGATGAGGCATCCTACTTGATACCAGACATTCACCTGCTATTTCAGACTCCAACCGAGAGATCTTTTAGGATTCTAACTGTCCCTTTAATCTCTATAATCCATTATGATAGGCACGTGCAATTTAACCATCAGTGGTATCAGCCTTTTTGGTAGGCCAAATTCATTGTCATATTACATCAATTAACCTTTCCTGGAGCACAGAGCCTACTGGCCCATGCCAAGCTATAACCCTCATTTTCTACTGCTTATTAAATTTTGGGATGAAATCAGTCTATCGACACAAAACACAGCGCACATAGGTATTATCTCCTCAAATTTGACATCCCCCGAGTGCATGAAACAGATACTGTTGATGGTCTTAATCGTGTTCATGCAGCATGTTGAAATTTAATAGCCTATCACCAATGCGATACATAATACAGGCCTGGCAAACATACGACTGGGAGCGGACATGTGAAGACAAAAATTACTACTAAATAATAATTAGCCCACCCTTTCTTCACAGACTTCATGTTGCTAGTCTCAGTCTTTTCTATAAATATAATGTGTTCTTCAGAATTGTCTGATCTATTTCCTGCTTTCTTTTCTTCCACCTCATTGGTCTGGTGGTCTTCACAAATTCGCTGTTTTGATACCTCGATATAATACAGCTTCCCATTCTAAGAACTCAAAACATGTGGAACTCTCATCTTGTTTACTGTTTCCTTCCTACTTAAAGCATGGGTCTTTTCAAGACTAAGACAATAGGCATCTCATGTCTTTGCAATAATCATCTTTCGTTCTTGTTAACTCCTTACATCAAGTGGCTTCATGCCTTGTCTGAAGCAATTTCCATAAAAAAAGAAAAAAAAGTGATCCTCGCTGGAGAAATTGTTATTCTGGGTGGGTTCTTCCGTTACCAACTCTACCTCCATAATCATCTAAGGGGCAGTGTGTCCATCCTGCTTAATAGATTTTTTTAATAGTTTAGCCCTGTGCACAACTTATACGTTTCAAACTACTTGTATGCTATGAAGCGGTCAGTACTAAAAACTATGTACAATGCATCCTTTTATGCAGATTTTTCCTCCTCGGTCAATTGTTCAACCATTTGTTGAAGAACTATCAATAAATACTTGTCAAGCTGTCCTCTGAAGTAATTTAATTCCATTCATCGTTTTCAATCCTCTCATCCAACTGACAATCTCATTAACCCTTATCCTCTACTGTTTTCTAGCTATTAGTATTAAAAATAAAATGTAAATGCTTTCCTGGTCAGTCTAAGGTAATGACACAAAGATCACATCCCACTTCCATCTCTGCCCACTCCATCATGGATCCAGAGCCGTCAAATTCTGGATTTAATGTGATGTTGAATTTCCTTTCCATGATTCAACCAAAATAATTTTCTGTTCATTCAAGAAAATCTATTGTCATTTTCAAGAAAAAAGCTGAAAGAATTTTCTAAGTTTTCATTTTTTTTATTAAATGTTTTTTTTTCTGCAAACGATACAAATATTTAAAAAAATCAATAAATTTTCCAATTATTTTAATTCTCTAAATCATAGATTTTCATATTCAATTTCTAGAAAAATGTATTTCTTCAGAAATAAGTAAAATAAAAAAAAATCTCATGGATTGGAAGGGGGCCTAATTGTATGAAAAGAAAAAAGCATTATTTATACAAAATATATAATGAATATATTTTTTTATATTAATGCAAAAAAAAAACCTGATTATTTTGTTTTAATTTTTAATTCAAGCATAAATTTCTAATATTTTATTTGAATTATCTCCACAAAAAAATCAGTTTTTTCATCAGATTTTTGCTGATAAGGCCAGAAGTTAATATTAAAAAAAAATGTTTGCAAATTTTTAGTGTTTTTTTTTCTTTCTTTCCTTTAAATGTACATATATTTTGCTCAAATTGGTTTTATTTAAGCAAAATGTTTTTATTTTTATCCTTAAAATGTGTTTTTCCATAAGCAATGAAAGTGCACCATTCAAAAGCCATGTCTAAAATCTGGAACTGCTTTTTTATTTTTTTAATTTGCTGATGCTTTTTCAATCGGAACTGCATTCAGTGGGGAGTGGTTGCTTCCCCTGAATGAGGATTTGTTGGGGCACAAAAATTGATTTGCACCAATCAAAATTTCTAATTTGCTTGAGAAAATATTGATATGAAGGGTCGTCCTCAAACTGAATTTTGTCTGATTCCTTTTCTTAGCTCTGACGACCAGTTCAATGTCAAAACCAGATGAGCTGATGGCAAAGTTCATAAAACCAACTGGCGCTTGGGAATGTAGTACTTGTTTGGTAGAAAATGAGGTTGAAATGAAGAAATGTTGTGCCTGCGAAACTCCAAGACCAGGACAAACTGCTGCCACTCGCTCGGATGCGGCAACTGCAGTCAGCCAAAAGGGTCAGTGGATTATCTTTACCTTTTTCAACTTAAATATCGAGGATTATCAACTACTTTTTTTGTCATCTTGCTGTTATGGTCAATAAGCACCCATTATTTCTACTTATTTAAGTCCCAAAAAGATTGGAATGGAAAAATAATCTCTCGGAAATTTTTTCTCCTAAGAATTCAAGAGTTAAGAAACCTTTAGTTATTTGCATTTGCCTCCATCCGCCTCTCTCCTTCCCCTCCATCCGCCTCTCTCCTTCCCCTCCATCAGCCTCTCTCCTTCCCCTCCATCCGCCTCCCTCTGCACATCTCTCTCTCTCTCTCTCTCTCTCCTTCTTTCCACCCTCTCTTGCACTGAAATTTTTCTTTCTACTTTCCAGCTGATCCGTTGATGGCCAAATTCATGAAACCAGCTGGATGTTGGGAATGTGATGTGTGTATGATCCAGAATCAACCTTCCTCTTACAAATGTGAGGCTTGTCAGACACCAAATCCCAATGCTGCCCCTCCTCCTCCCGGGTCTGCAGGTAAGATCAGCTACATTATATATAAGAAATGACCAACCAACATCCCCCTTTGCAGTTGAAGGGGACCCCCACCTGTTTATTATTAGCTGGAGGATAACAAAATAATTATCTGTATTCTTTTCTTACATTTCTTTTCTCATATATCAACCTGTTATATCCTCATAAACGTCTTTCTATATAAAAACTTTACCATGACACTCTCAGCTTGAGTCCGACTCATTTTGAGTTTCTATTTGCATTGGTTCCCTTCTGTTGTCTACTAAACGAATTCAAACTTATCTGAACCCAAAGTTGTGGAAATGAAATATGTTAAAAAATTTTAAACCTTACAAAATGCTTCCATGATGAAATTATTAATAAATCACATCTTTTATTCTTTAAGATTAAAATGTAAATAGTTTAATTTATGGTAAGGACCCCAGTTAAAAGAAATCAACATCTGAACTGGGTAAAAAAACATCCAAGTTTATCATTTAATTATTTTGTAAAATATTCAAAACATTTTCACAAATTTTAAATAAGACAAATGTTAAATTAACTTAAAATTGTGAAATTTTTTTAGTTGTGAATTTCAAAGCCCAAAAAGTTTGATTTAGAATAAACAAAATAAAAAAAACTCTAGAAGAGAACGAATGCGAACAAACAGAAACTAAACACAAGTCGGCTGCAAGTAAAGCGTGTCATGTACGCCATAGAATGTCATATGTAGAACGAATACGAACAAACAGAAACTAAACACAAGTCGGCTGCAAGTAAAGCGTGTCATGTACGCCATAGAATGTCATATGTAGAACGAATGCGAACAAACAGAAACTAAACACAAGTCGGCTGCAAGTAAAGCGTGTCATGTATGCCATAGAACGTCATATGTAGAACGAATGCGAACAAACAGAAACTAAACACAAGTCGGCTGCAAGTAAAGCGTGTCATGTATGCCATAGAACGTCATATGTAGAACGAATGCGAACAAACAGAAACTAAACACAAGTCGGCTGCAAGTAAAGCGTGTCATGTACGCCATAGAACGTCATATGTAGAACTTTTATTTGAAAGGTAAGTTTATATGCATTTTTTAATTTTTTTATGTTATTCCTAGTGTCGGAATTTTTACGTAAGTCAGAAACGATGTCCTTTACAATTTCTCTTGGACAAAATTTCTCTTTTTTTGAGGAGGTAAAAAGTTGATGAAACTTTGCAAATTTATTTACACCTCAGCGTCACTGCTGTAGACTTTACCTCCCCTCTTAAGTTATAAAATGAGTGAAAATTGTGTCCCAATCATTCAGTTGGCATTTATTTGTTTTTGTAAGTTGGGACTGCTGTAATATTTTTCCAATGGAGTTCAACAAGCTTTTCGTATTTACTGCTAAGAGTGTATTTACCCTTGTTCTTTCTGCGTTTTGGGGTCCATGCTTTGTATATTGATAGCTATTACCCCTGCCCATCACCCCATCCTAATATGAATGCTGATGCCAAATAATTCTCATCTGCAAACTGCCTTTCCTTTTGCTGGCAGGTACCGTCAGTTTAGTGGGTGCGGTTACATCATCATCACCACCACCATCCTCCTCCTCCTCCTCTCTACCTTTGTCGACGGCAAATCAATCCGTGGCTTCTGCCAAGGATTCATTTGATAAGCCGCTCTGGAAATGTGACACATGTCTTGTCTCCAATCTGCCACAGTTTTATAAATGCATCGCTTGTGACACTCCTCGCATCAAGCCCGCCGTCATGGCTACAATGGCTGCCATTTCCTCAGGTAAGGACAACACTCCCCCTGGGGGTATGGGTTTAAAAACAAGTGTATGATTCTTTTATCTGGATATGCATGTTTGCATCCATGTGTAACTGATTATATTGTGTAGATCTCGTAACACAGCAACCTTTTTTTTGACACTTGGTGACGTTTCTCGATTTAGTTGTACATCAGTTTCATTTTGTTAACGACTTTTGTCAAATGCATAGCGATTTATTTTCAATTTTTTATTTTCAAATTTAAATTCTTACAATATAGAACAGTAAAAGACAATGAGAATATTGCTGCACATTGCTTTAATTGTGCTTTTACCTAAGATGGAGGTTTTCGGTTGTGTTTTTCCTTATGTAACCCTGAACACTTTTTAAAATTATTTTTGGACCCAATTCAAAAGATTTTCTATTTTTAGGTTCAGCCGATGTATTACCCAAGTTTGGATCTGGTGTTATTACGAATTCAAACTTCAAGTTTGGAGGCTCGTCCGACAGTAGTGCCGCTGTTTCATCAAGTGAAGGATTCAAATTTGGTAGTTCTTCAACTTCTGAATCAGCTGGAGCATTCAAGTTTGGAACAACTTCAACGGAAACATCAAAAGCCTTTGTTTTTGGCCAATCTGCTGCTGCTGCTGTGGATGAGAAGAAAAAATCATCCGATAATTCTGGTTTCAAATTTCAATCAAGCGGTGTCTCTTTGGCCACAAGCAGCACACCACCTTTCACTTTTGGATCTAAGATCAATACGCAATCAAGTGTTGAAGAGAAAACCCCAAAGGAATCTGGTTTTTCTCAACCATCGACTTTGAACTTCTCTTTTGGTGGTAGCGAAGAGAAGACGGCTGAAAGCCCCGCCCCTCTGTTTGGAACATCTACGCAGCTTGCGACTGGTCTTGGCGCATTCGCTGCTCATCCTAAACCACCCGAAGCATCATCAAATGAGGACAAAGGCCTGACATCTTCTCCAGTGATTCCTGCATCAACGGCACAGGGCGGCTTTTCGTTTGGTTCTGCTCCCATCAACACCACTGGTTCAGCTTCTATCTTCACAGTTCCTAACAGCATGAACAGTGCCACAAGTTCTTTGCCTTCGAAAGCAGCATTGCCGTTTGGTACTCAACCCACTTCACTGCAGCAGCAACAGCAACTACCAAAACCAATGTTTGGTTTTGCAGACAAGGCAGATTCCAGCAAAAATAGTGAGTTGTCCTTCAATTTTGTGACTTGTTGAAGAGAGTAATGGCCCTTAGTTACCGCTACCAATATATTCACCAATTGAATAGTAGGGCAGTCTTTACTGCCCTACTATTCAATTGATGATTTGTTGAATAATAGTTACTTCTCCTTCACTCTGATTAGAATCCTTTCTTCCGAAAGACTTGTCGAAATGTAAATGGTTAAAATTGGGAGGATGAGCTCACTGTTCATCAATGAAATTTTTCTGAGCCTCATCTTTAAATTTGAATGCTTACTAATAAACTGTTTTATATATTATACTAAATGTGATTTAATCAAAGTTTGTTTCCATAAACAAGTAACCCATCTCTCTCTTAGCTATCTATGTATTTCTGTCGCCCTCTTTCTATGTGGATTCAAACACTCTATTATTCTTTCTATTATTTCTTAATGGGTCACGGCTACGTCTAGTCACTTATGTAAATTAGCTAAAACATCCTTCTACGTGGATTATAACTATAATCTCAAAATGGAATTCCTTGTCTTTGCTTTACTAAACAGAACATCAATTTTTATTATTATTAAAATCCAGAATGGATTTGAAATAGTAAGAAAGCAGTCGTGGACTGTGTGAGGTGGTCAGATTAAAAATTACTTGAAAGCAGTCAAACTTTATTGAAATAGAGTTTAAATGATTAAAGTTATTGGATTTGAACATTTTTAATTTTGTCGAATTTAGACCTCATCATGGAATTTAAAATCTCAGTGTTATATGATTTGGCTGTAATTTAAATTTCATTAAAATTCGGGGTACACATTTTTTCAAATGAGGGTTTACGCTTCCCTAGGTGACCTCATATATAAAGCCTGCTATAGATTTCCTAAAATGGCTTTTATAGGCTTTGTTGGAAATCTCATAAGAATCAACCCAATTCTTCCAGATTTATAGTGCAAGTGTACATCACAGAATCGATCTTCCTATTATTATTCATAAGAGTTTAAAGTGGTTTATTTTTCTTTCTTTTTTTCCCCTGTGAAATTGAAGATTAAGAGCTAAATGGATTCTATCTGTCGACCCAAAAGTCTAGCCGAGGCTAAAATGTTTTTTGAGCCAATACTTGTCAGACATATAAAATGAAAGGCTGTATCCACCCAAGTATTTATTTGATTTTGACTTTTGGCTCAGCAGATCATTTTTGTTCCTTAAAGTTGAATTTCTATCGGTCAGTTCATGTTTGTGCATCTGCGTTTGACCGCCATCTCCTCTCTCTTCTGTCATTAAAGTTGATGACCGTCATATTGCAATTTTATGATTCCTTCATATATTTGCTATTATTCCAATTCAGCCAATGATTTTCTTTCTCTAGCTGAAGCTGTTGCTGCTCAGCCATTTTCATTTATTTCAACGAATGAACAACCCAATCAAAGTACAAACAAAACGCCGTTTGCCACATCTTCTGTGTTAAAAAGGCAAAGAGATGACGAAAGTGGTGAGTAAACCTTTTTCCTTTTTATTTTGAAATATTTAAAGCTTTAGTTTTGATTCATCATATCAATTTTGTATTTTATGAAAATGTTTTTGTTTAAGTAAAATGTGTTTTTTTTTGTTTTTTTTTTAATTTTTAAATTTTATTCACCTCTAACAAGGCACATTGTCACTGAGATGTAAGACCTACTGTGATTTAGGGGCTATATCCATACAGGCATCCTATATGGGGATTTGTACAATGAGATGTTTGTTCATATCACATTTAAATTTCTGCATGTTGGTACAGTCAGGTAAACAGTGAACTATATTTATCCAGGTATTATACAACCGTTGATAGAGCAGTCGCTCTTAGCGCTACCAATCAGAAACAGCAGCCAGACAAGCTGTCAAACCTGTACCTGTCAGAACAAGAGCAGCCCAGACTAGTTATTTGAAACTAAGTGACAAGAAATTGTCATCAAGTTGCCCAGATTGAGAAATAGAGATGGATGGGATGGCGTTCATTGGCCTAGTCAAGAAACAAGGCCAAGCACTGTGTCTTTGAAGTGTCCATGTGATGGTATCTGTGTGCCTGGGTAATAGACAAAGAATAAGTGCAAAGATCCTATCTACTCCTTAAGCAATTGTAGGTTTGTAAACCAGATATTTTGTTTAAGTCTTCAGCTTGAGGAAGGTTGTCGATCAGGACTAAGGAGGCCTCCCTCTTCCAGGGGTTCGATACCAAGATGCTTGAAATAGGTACACAGGTTTTATATCAGTTTTCTTTCTAGATGGATGATCTGAATAGATCTACAGATCCATTTCACCGAGAGGAGTAATCCCACACCCGGGTACTATGCCAGCTATTTCTGAGCCCCCACAGGAAAAAAAAGGTTTCTACTTAGAATTAGTTTTCCTGTCTCTTCCAGAGAGAATAAAAATTGAAGATAGGTTTCCCTGTCACACTAGGTAAAAACAGTGTCAATTTAAATCATGAGAAACCTGCCAATTTGTTTCATTTTCTTATTCTCACAGGGCAATAGGGCTTATAGTAGAGGAGAGATGAATAATTTAGCTATAAAAGACAAAAACAAAACTTAATTTTAAATTGGGAGAGTCAAAAGACCAAGAAAAAACTTTTTTTTTACTTTTTATCTTAAAATTTTTTTTTATCTCCCTTCCACAGCGAGGTTGTGTCTTTTCAATTCATGAAAGAAACAAACCTGCACACCCAGCACCCTACAGGAGCAGTCCCGGAAGCATTCCGCTGTAGGGGTGCCTCAGCCGATTAGCATTAAACTAACCCCTTCTCAACAGGTGAGAAGGCAAAGCCTGAGGGGGTGGACCTCCTAGAACTGCATAGAACAAACCCTGACATCAGCGGAATCAGGGCACAATGGCAAAGATGGTACCAGTCTAAGGGTTATACCATCCGAACAGATACTATATTTTGATATCTTTATTTGCAGAAAATATTTAAAAAATTTACAAAGACCATCGAAAGTGTGGGGAAAATGACGGTCGTTAGGCATCCCTGGTCTAAAGTAATAAAATTGTCTATCCTACTCTTAGCTAGAATCATCTAAGTCACCACAATACCACATTTGTTCTAGGTGCACTTCTACAGAATTTAGACCGTATCAAATTACACTTGTTCGTAACAAAACAAATCGCTGATATCAAAATAAACATTTTGTTTACATTAAAAAAAAAAAAATTCATAATATTAGTTTCATTAATAGTTAGGATAAATTTGTTTATACGATTCATGATTGTTGGTAAAACAATAGTAAAAAAACTTCTCAAAACTAAGACATTGGTTACTGGTTACTATTTCGGAAAAGGCCAAGACGGTACCAGTTTAAGGGGTGTAGCATCCATCGGAACAGATACTACACTTTAATATCAGCCAACACATTTTTTAATCACCCTTCTACAGCGATAGTATGTGGACATTATATTAGAAATTCTAAGATAAGTGAAAGTTCTTTTTTTTTTTTTTTCATAAATTTGATAGACAATTTCTGACAACAACAGTGTCGTTCGTCTTTTTCACGCGTGTTGAGTGACTTGAAAAACCCGTTATTGATTGGGCGTCACTTACATAATTATTACGTCTTAATCTTCTTCTGTCGAGGTGGGGGCCGGATTATGAGGATTTTTTCTTCATCTTCTTCACGTGTGTTGAGCGACTTTCATATTAGTTTTATTAATAATTAGGATAGATTTGTTTATATGCTTCGCATAAACTAAGACATTGGTTACTGGTTACTATTTCGGAAAAGGTCAAGATGGTACCGGTCTAAGAGGTGTAGCATCCATCGGAACAGATATTACACTTGAATATCAGCCAAAAATACAGTGAAAATAAAGTATCTATGGTACTGGGATAAGTATATTTCATTTTGATCCGGGGTGGGGGGGGGGGCATACAAAATTATATCGTGGGGTCTGCCTCCCCGCCGAAAACTTTATTTTATGTATAACTTGAAAATGGAGATAGACTACCATAACAACATATTTTCTGAAACTACAATATCTATGGCACTGGGATAAGTATATTTCATTTCGATACAATGGGGTGGGGCATACAAAATTATATCGTGGGGTCTGCCTTAAGCCGAAAAGCTTTTGCCCCAGGCAACGGAAAAAGGAGGAGGCTACCTGGGAAAAGACAGCTTTTGCTCCAGGCTACGGGAAGAGGAGGCGGTAGTGAGGTTGGTGACAGAGGGGCAGCTTTTGCCAAAGGTAACGGGGAGAGGGGGTGGTGAAATGGAGCGACCAGGGAGGAAAGAGCCTCAGGCAACGACAGGTACCCCTAGAAATAAAAGACTGGAACAAAACTTAATTTTCAACCGAATTTAATACAACAAGATACGGTAATAAAAAGAAAGAAAAATATGCATGCAAACTTATATATATATATCTCAAATGTAGTTCAACTGCAAAAAGACATAAAATCGCCAACGCATATTCAATCTTAAAGATAATCCGATTTCAAATGTTTTTACAATGGACGATTTTTGATGAAATTTCCTCAAAACAATTGTTTTCTTTTCAAATAAAAAAAATGTTTGATGATTTCATTGCTTCTTAACCACTTTCTCCTTTTTATTAGATGGCCCTTCTGGTGCAAAACGTTCCTTTGGTCCATCACCTGCCCCTGCTGCCAATCCGGGAGGGTTTGGAGGTTTTAATTTTTCTGTTGGTGAGAATTTCAAATCTTTGCAACCAATTTTTTTGTCAACCATTCAGAAACGTTTGAATTTGATTTAGTTTACACCTTTACCCCCCCCCCCCCCCCCCTCATCCTCTTCCTCTTATCAAATGATGTTTTTTTGTTATTGTTGTTTTCTAGTTCCTGCACCCGCAAAAAGTGACAACTCCGGTTTTAACAATTCCTTCAATGCGCCATCGAGTAGTCAATTCCAGTTTGCAGGCACTGCAACCAATTCTACCTCCACTCCTTTTGGGGGCGTCAGCAACATGACAGCCGCCAATCCAACACCGACAACAACTGCAAGCAGCTTTGGGAGTCCATCTTTCAACTTTTTAACTAGCACAACAGCACCAAAGCCAATGTCTAGCGGCACGTCTCAGCAGCCCTTTGTGTTTGGTAGCAGCCCCGCTCCGTTTGCAGCAGGGGCCAGTTCAGAAAACACTTTTGGCAACAAAGGTTCTGTGTTTGGTACAACAGGATCGTCGGTGTTATTTGACAGCAAATCAACAAGCAAAGGTTTTGGTGCCACCCCAGCAGCTACCACAGCTACAAATGGTATGTACTCTTTAGAGTTTGCTTATTGGTTGACTTCTCTTGGAATTAAACTCATTTCTGGCACTTTTTTCAGAAACGCATTCACCTCAGTTGCAACATGAATAGGTTTCGTTCACCATTTATTTGAAAAAGTTTTATCTTTATTTTAGGAAGTCTGCATATTACTATATATAATAAATAATTAAACACTTTACGGTTGTTTCATGGTAGACATGGTCTGAAGCGCATTATTGATCGGAATTCAATCATGTGCAATCCTGCTCCAAGCACAGAAGCCTTTATTAACATTCTATTCTGCTTGAAAAAGGAACTGTAAGAATCGGTGGATAAAAGGTTTAGTGGATAAGGACGTGTATATAGAGGGAAGCAAGAAGAGCATTATACAAAGCCAAGAAGGAGGCCGAGAAAGCCAGGTTTACAGATATACTAGAAAAGGATGACCAAAAGAATTACGTATTCAGGATAGCTAAACAGTGTTAGCAAAGACAAATATGGATATTGTTGAAGAGAAGTGCATTCAAAATGACCATCAGGTGCTAGCAACAAATGAACAGGACAAGAGGAACACTGAGAAATTGTTGAATACTTAAAAATAAAATTATTTTGTTCTAAGCCAAACACTTACAGTAATTTCTCTTCTCTTCATTGCTTTTAGCACTGTTTCAGCTTCAGTGCTTTTGTTACCTTGCTTACCTCAATTCGTTTTCAGTTATTTCTGTCTAGGTGCTTGTTGGGACTTCATCTTAGGTGGTTCAGAAGAGATTAATAAATTCTTCTTTCATGGCCGGATCTTCGTTGGCTCCAATCAGTAAACCATGAAGACGATTGCATACAAATTTATCAGTTGTATTGCACTGAAATTATATTGGACATCACGTGTCTAACACTTGTAATAACTACATTGTCATTTGATTGTGACAAGCTGCTTCTCTGTCTCTGTAGTATCTCATAATTACCTTTAAAAATAAAGAAGAAAAGAAAAAACCTATACCCATGCATACTTGAAGATAGAAAACCATTATTCAATTCTTAGTTAGGAATATTTGTGGAAGCATACCTTTTGCTGCAACCAAACATTAACCCTGCTGCTTCATCTTTAAATAGCAATACACATAAAAAAATTGAAAATACTTAATATAACTCAATAATGGCATACATAGAAAGAGCTTGATGATCTAAGTAAGAATATTTCAAAAAAAAATTAAATCTGACTAAAAAGAAGAAAATTATGACTATTTTTGTGTCTCACACAGTTGGATATTTCCCCCTCTTTAAGACCATATGCATTTTGTCAAATGTTTTACATTACTTTTTCAATATAAATATATATTTGTTAAAACATCACATTAAGCAATGAAAGTTGCCATTTAAGTGTATTTTTTGTGCAAGGAATCAGAATATTCCATTAAAAATCTCCAGAAATTAAAAGTTTCCAAGTAATCGGCAGTAAATGCGCATAAATCTGCTGCAATACCTTATAAATACCATGTATCCATTAAAAGAAAAAAAAATTGGAGAACTCAAAGTTGAATTGTAATGCATTTTATGTACAAGAAACTTGAAATCTAATACTAGGATTGTCTTAAAATGAATACATTAAAAGATTTCTCAAATATTTTGCATGAATTATAGATTCTGCACTGTTCTATTTCTATTTGAAGATTTATAAAAAAACAAAACGGCTTAACTTTCATTAGTCGATATTGAAAATCAAATTACTTTTACATATGCAAACATTGGTAAATGAGTGTTTGGACAGGACTACTTTCAGTCTTTCACGTACTTTACTAGATTGACTTTTTAAAATTATTTTTCTAATTGCTCAATTCAATAAGCTCACTCAGTAAAATAAATCTAAATATACATCATTTTGATCCATATTTGCTTCATAGTGAAAATTTCAGGGTTATTCCATAAAAAAAATTAGTATTATTGTAGAGTAATATCTAAAAGAGATTCTACCTTTTTATGCGCTTACATGTGAACATTCTCGAAGACTTGGTAGAGGAAAAGAAAAACTAACAATTTGGACTTTCGCATATAAATTTAATGTAAAATAATCCCTATTTTCAGGCCATTCTAGCGTTTTGGGGCATTAACCAATGTTTTTTTTCTATGGGAGATAAATCCTTTTGTTTTTTTGTGTGTGTAGGGGGCTTATCACTTGGACTTAGAGTTAGTGGTAGGGTTATGGGAGTTTTTTTGGGGGGCACCTGGACTTAGGGTTAGTGGTAGGATTATGGGCGTGTTTTTGAGGGGCAGGCTTGCCACTCAGATTTAGGGTTAGTGGAAAGTAATTTTTTTAGAGTTGGACTTGCCACACTGACTTATGATTAGTTGTCGGTTAAGTAATTTCAGTATGAAAAAAATAGGAAAAAATATTTGGGAACTGATCCCCGACTCTAAATTTTTTTTTTTCTTTTAAGTTTTTCAAGGTGTTCACAAACAATCGCCTAATAAAGTAGAATCTTATTTTTTTTTTAATTCATGGCTAGAAAATCATTTCTAACTAGAATAAAGTTAAAACGTCAAGTATTTGAACTCTTAAACCTAAGAAAAAAAGTATTTCTCAAAGAATTCACTATTTTATAAAATAACCACAAAACGCATTAACTTTTTGATAATTTATTTGAAGAGTACTCGAATGTCACAAAAAATAAGCTTTTTTTTTCCAAAATAAAATAGCATATAAACATAGTTTTGGTTCAATTTAATTTTACATTATATATATTATATATTCTAATAACAAAATAGCTCTAACTAAACATTTAAGAGCATTTTCGATATTCATATTTTCAATTTTTCAAATTCGTTCTTGAATGTAAATAAACAAAGATCACCAGTATTGTTTACTGATACTATAACTATTACGGTTGATACTGTCAACAAAACAGTCAAATTGTTAACTGTTTCGTTGAAATGGAACCAATATTATTTTGAATAGGGTAATTAAAAATTGCTACTATGAAAAGATAAAGCAACATACAATTATAATTTTTATACCTAAAAAGGATTGATTTACTTATCTATTGTGGTACATAATATCTTTTTTTCAAAATGTTCAATACTCGTCATATTGAAGGATTCTCTTTGACATAGCAAAAACAAAAGAATCAGCCAGTTTGTTTTGTACCCCCACCAGGCTTTAGGGCTTCATCTCTTCTAATTTGTTTACAAACTTCATGCGGAACAAACTTTTAAAAATATCACCGTTCTTCACAAAAGTTGTGAAAATGACCTGTTAGCGGTGTTAACATTTTTATTACTTTACTTGCTTAAAACTCTTCAAATATATCACAAAGATGATTATTTATCGATGCATGTCAAAGTATATTCATTTCCAAACAAAATGGTATTTTGAGGATTTAAAGTGCTTTCGTTTTTAAAATATAACTATTTTAGTATAAACCTCCTTGAAATCTGTGCTGATCCAAAGCTTTTTAGGGTCAGTGAGTATTGATACTTTAAACAGAATTATTTACAATATCGCTTTGACCCCCCCCCCCCCCTCCCTCTAAGTATGTGTAACTGTCATCGAACAAACAATCTGGGCCGTTCAGTAGCAGGCATACATTCAAACATCGAAGAGGGAGAGGGGTTCTTCAATATTTTTTCTATTATTTGTTAATATTTTATAATATAAAATATTTTGTTCTTTTCACAGCTCCGTTTGTCTTTGGGAGTAATACAAATCCCTCTTTCAATTTTTCTGCTGGTGGTTCCGGTCCTTCCCCCGGAGGCATGTATCAGTTTTCAGGAAAACAGGTGAGTGAAGGGTGAACAGGTAGAACTGATTGAGCCTTCTTCCCCTCCAAATGAGTCAGGCGGCTTTCTTTCTCCATCTTCTCTTCCCTAACCTTTCTTTTCCCTCTTATGATAGTTCTCTCTGGAAACTGAAAATCTTAATTTTGACCTTTTTCAAACAGTTTTTGATGGGGTGGGGGAATTTAGATGATTTTTGTTTCATCAAAGAATGCTTTCCTGTCTCCTTCCCTCACATGCACACTGGTGTCTTTCTCTTAATTTTAACTTTCTTAGTCAAATATGATTTGAGTTATTTTATTTTTTTGCTAGGAGCAGTGTTGTATCTTTTTTTTTATTAATCTTTTCTCTCCTCAGTAGGTGATCCTTCTAGACTGAGGTAATTTTAATTTATGCCCCAATCCACAGTGCCTCTTGATGGGAGCTGTATTTTCTCCACATTAATAACCAAACTTACGTCTTCTCCGCCCTCGCTAAATTGCAGCATATACATGCAGTTCTACATAACAAATTTAGATGGGATTCGTTAAAGAAGGTTTCTATTTCTATTTACTAAGATTGATATTTCATTAAATATTTTTAATGTGTTTTTATTAGTTATCATTTTTTGCGCTTACCTCCCCCCTCCTTCGTTAAGAAATTCATCTCGATTTCAGCTTTTTTCCCATTTCCATACTTACATCTCTCCTCTCTATATCTTGTCATTTCTATCTATCTCTATCTTCCATAATAAAACTTGTTCTTATTTATTTGCCAGGCTGAGCCATCTCATGCTGTCACCAATAATGCAAATATATATCAATTTGGCCAGATTCCCAGCACGAATAATGCCCCTCTAGGAGCCAACCCTTCATCTGTAGCCCCCTCTTCTGGTGTAAATTTCAATGTAAAGCCCAATTTCAATTTTTCCAAAGGAGTTGGTGGCGATTTCACTGTTGGGTACGTATCTGTCTTTATCTCCTCTCTCTTTCTCTCAACTAAAAACAAAAACAAAAAAACTTTTATCTAATATGTAAAATTAAGTTGGTCAGATTTTCCAAATTAGACCTAAATAGCAATGCATTTTCCAAATGGATATTTGATTCTGATTAGCTAATTTTTATTTATTGTTGTACCATGTTATTGGTAATAAAAAAAAAATTCACTTTTTCTTTCAGAAAATACTTTATCCAACTAGGAATATTTTTATGATGGAAGCTATCTTTGTTGTCTGCAGCAAATTTTTGTTAAAATGGACACCAACTTTCATTTATAAGAATTAAATATTTTTATATTTTTTTTTTTGTATAAGAAGAAAAAAGGTGAAAATAATTAAGAAATCTCCGGATTCTTTGAAATTTCACTGTCACATCGCGTAACATCACATTTCTTTCAAAGCAGCTGTGTATAACTTTTCAAACATGGCTGCATATAGATACATATAAGTTATATTATTCTTACTTAAATCCTATTTTAGTATAAATAATTACCATTTGCCCCAAACGCTATCCACGGAAACATACAAATTATATTGTGCTTTTTCTTTTTTCTCTCAAATTTTTCATTATACGTTAACAGCAGGTAAGTACCATTTTTGACAAAACTAAAAATTTGTACTTACAAACATGAATTTTCATATTCAATAGACACAAGTCCATTTTTGATGCACAACACTTTTAAAAATGTCATTTTTCACATTATTTTTTTATCATAAACAACACCATGGTGATATTGTTATTGCAACAAGTGCCTACGATAACCTAACACTTTTTAAAGTATAATAATGCCACAAGTAGTGATGGGACGATTCTAATAGTTTTCCTGATTCCGATACAATTACCAATTCTGTTCTAAATTCCTGATTCTGATACAATTACTGATTCCGATTCTTTTAAAATCTCTACATATTTATTTTTTATTTATTTTTTAATTTTTTATTTATTTTCGGATTACCCTTAAAAACCCATGTAATATGTGCATATATTTTTGCAAACATAAAAATACACTTGTGGAGTGTAATCAATAGATTTTAGTTTTACTGGTAGTTTAAAATCAATAAATATTTACCATTTTATCATTAGTACCAGCAATGGAAAATGAAGTTATCAACAAAAACAAACAAAAACAATTAAAAGAATTGTTTTTCGCATCGGAAAATAGGCACACATTTGTTCGATTCCGATACCCCCCAAAAGTTCCAATTTTGACTATTCCCGATTCCGATTAATCGTCCCAACAAAAAAAAAAAAAACAGTACTTCATAGTTTTCGTTTCATTTTTCCATACACAATACAATGACAACTTATTGTTATAAGTGACAAGATACTTTTCTTTTTTTCTTTTTTCAAAATTTTAATACTTATACTAATAATAAGCTTTTTTTTTTATTATTACATGACACAAACAAATAAAATTATAAAAAGCGAATCCGGGATTTAAAAAATTCTATACGCATTGATATTTCTGTAACATGTGTTTTCTCCGTTGAAAAGCAAGATTTTTGACCATTTGTTGATATTTATTCAAATATAAACTGAACCGTTCCTTTCATTGCATCAAACTGGTTTTAATGATTCCTTTTTAATAAGTTGCTTCATTTATACAATTGTGTAATCTATTCTCGTGTATCTATCGATGTTTGTTTCTCACCAGTTTATGAAATTAATCTTTCCTATTAACCAATTATTTCGTCAACTCAAAAATGAACTAGCATAAAATAATAAAACTAACTTTCATATCCTATTTACAAATATAAAAATGAATGGAATTACATCCAATAATTTTTACTATACAGATTAAAACAATGACAATTTCACACGATTAGTAATTGTTTTGTAACAATTTGGTTCACGTAATGATTTAATAGTTAAACCATAACAATGATTAACTTTGACTTTCTAAATGCTATTAATAAAATTATTTAATATTTAGATAGTATAATTAAACATTTAAGAAAAAAGTGAAATGAAACTTGCAAAAATGTCAGATTTACAAATAATATTTTAGTAAACAATAACAAATCCACATATTCCCGGGCAATGTCAGGTCATCTTGTGGGAATTTCAAACTGAATGTGCTGATTATCACAAAAGGCATTTGAGAGCTGGAGAGTGTAATGGCCAAAATGTTGTGATGATAGTAGAAGGTGGACTTTGTGTTTACTTTCCGCAGCTTCGTAACTTTTGCTTACCACCTATTTTGTCCTTTAGTTCTCACATTTTATGAGCGATGTTTCTGACAAAGTGGAAAGAATTGCTATTTTTTTTGATCGGATGTGTTTATTTTTAATCCTCTCATAGTATCCATCATCATTCAACTGGCAATCTATCCATCTCATTAACCCTTATCCTTGAGTGGTTTTTGGCCTTGATAGGTGGTAACTCAAAGTTTAATTCAATTTTCTGCTTTATTATTATAAAATTCAGTGATTTCAAAAAAAAAAAAAATACTTTAAACTTTCAGTAGTTTAACTTGATTAATTTGAGTCAAATTAATGAAAGAGCAACTGAATTTTCACCCATTAATAATTGTTTCCCTGAATGCTTTCTTCCCAAATAAAATACTGTGAGAAAAAGAAATGTAATTTAGATATAAAATAACTTCTTTTTTTTTTTTTAAATGAAATTGAAAATTATATAATTATCTACCTAGATAATTAAATAATTTTCAAATAAATTTTTTTTTTTAACTCCTGTTTTACCACTTGCTACTAAAGCAAAAGGGTTAAAGAGATGGATGGATTGTTGGTTGGGTGATGAAAAAAATGAGAGGATTGAAAATGATAAATGGAATTATTATTTATGGGAACAGTTTGTAACAAGTATTTGGAGATAATCATACAGGGAAGCAGTCCCATAATAATGTGTTCCACAGATGGAAAGTTTTTGGAAAGAAACTCTCTTCATGGAAATTCAACTTGATGCTAAGTATATAGAAGAAAGGAACGTCTTTTTCAGTTATGAAAGAAAGAACAGTTTTTTCTATGAATGTCTTCCAAGAAGAAACCAAAGATTTGAAACTCGGCCAAGCACCTTCCATGGAAATAACGATAGAGTAGAGAAAGACTATCTCACCAACCTCCTCGTGCAGGAATTCAAAAAGGTCCTCATTTCAAATTTAATAGCAAATCGACTTAATTATCCTAAATAATGATTTTCGATCAGTCTATCGGACCATAAAAGGTTGGAGCAATGCTCTCCTCTTCCTCATTTGGTTTTATTTTTATTCTGATTTTGTTTTAGTTTTTCATTTCGTTTTTCTTCATTTCAGGTCCACCAATGAAGCCAGTTCATTAAATGCTCGGAGGTTCAAAAAAGCTGTAAGACGAGCCAAGAATTAATTTTTCCCTTTGGTTTTTGTATTCTATCTTGTCTATTTGTTGAGAGAAAAAGCCCCATCCCCCCCCCAAAAAAAAACAAAACAAAAAAAACAACTGAATAAACGTTTTCTAATAACTAATGATACATTGTCCAACTTCAAAGAAGACCAAATTGTCTTCATCTGAAATTAAAAGAATTCTTTCCCTTTGGATGAAAAGATATTCTCATCAAGAGACAGTTTCTTTTTCTAACAGGAAGAGTTTGCTTCTTTTGACAACTCTTACCTTTTCTACAAAATTCTAGCAAATACACATTTAAAATTTTTTTATTTTTTACTCAGATTTTGGAGTTTTACTTTTCTGCTGACCAAAGCTTCCCCCTTCCCATTTAGTTTATGTCAAGTCTTGCAAAATCTTCAATTGCTGCTGATTTTCCAAAAAAGCAAAACAAAAAACCCCATGTTCACTGAGTTTGTGACACAAATCCCCTTTTAATTTGTCTCCTCATTTTGTTTCATTTGATAACACATTCTCGTGCCAATTTGAGGGTTTCTTGTTTATCAGTCCTTTTTTCTGTTTGAATTTCAAGATACCCCCCTCCTCAATATTTGCAATGCAACTGGTTTAGAAGAAGGTTAATGGGGGGGGGGGGGGGGGGGGGGGTTATATTGAGGATTAAAAGATAAGGCTGTTTTTAAAGATGACTACATTAGGAAAAAAGAGAATCTTATCCCCCCACCCCATTTATTTATTTGTTTTCTCTTGGCTTTTCCAACCGAAACTACCCCCAATTCCATTGTAACCCCCCCACCCTTCCTCTTGGTGTCATTTTCATTTTTTATTTTATTATGTAAATATGTACAGGGGATGTGGATAAAATCTTTTTTGTTTCCCATCCAATAGCGATCGCCGAAGGACTGCTTTTTTTTTTCTTATCCTATGTAGGGCTTCTCTTATCTAGATTTTTTAAAACAAGTTTTTCTCCCCCATTTTCAAACACAAGAAAGAAGCAAAAATATTTAAGCAATTTTAACTTTATTGATGGGTCAAGAAACGAGTGTGGTCGGGGTGGGGTGTGTGTGTGTGTGTGTGAGGGGGGTCACCGGCCGGGGGGGGCTGACTATATCAGGTTTCTTTTAATATACCCCATCCCACCATAACTTTTCTTTTTACCAATTTCTCAGGGTCTGCAGCCATCAGGATGGCCATTATTTTCATGCCACAGAAAATTGACAAATCTTTAGATGAATTTTTCCTGTAGTTACAAAAATGGTTTTGACTAGTGGGGGGGGGGGGGGATCTCACAGCTTTAGGGACCCTGCATTTCTGGTGACATCCCCTCTTCCTCCCCGTGATGATTTTTCTTTTTTTTTTTTCACCTCACCAATTCAGATCAAACAGCGCTGACCAATCAAAACTCTTATTGTAATGTAAGATGAAAAATTATTTTTCTTTCTTTCTTGAACGCATCCGAAACCAATAAAGATCCTTTTTAATTTGTATTTTAGGAACTCCTTCCCGGCCCTGTGCCTTACCGTTTCTTCTACGGTTGATCATATGCCCTCCCACTCACCCACTCACTTAATGCAGCAGCAACAACCTTGTCTGTTTTTATGTTTCTATAAAATAAATAGCCTTTCCGATGACAAATATTCATGGTTGCAGTTTTAATTTTGTCCCCAGTTTTATAATAGAAAGGTTTAAAAAAAAAAAAAAAAAATCCAGAGGAAAATGAATTCCAAATTTGGTCTCCTTTTTGTAGAGGCCCCAAAATAAATTCTTGCAACAAAATGGTTTCTTAGAGTCGTGTGTGTTTGTGTTGAACCCTTCAAGTGGAATGGTCGGAATTAATCCCTTTCCACTCTTCACAGATTGACATGTCTTTTGGATGCTCAGATTTTGTTTCAAGGTTTTTAAACTCAAGGCTTTTTTCGGCTTTTTTGTTTTGTCAAATGCTTTATTTTTACCCCCCCCCCCTCTCTAAATGCGTCACTTTTAGCAATAAAAGCATAAACTGAACTCCTCCCCCGCTTCCCAAAAATCTTTTTCCATTGCTGCTGAGTTTTGTAACCTTATGTCAAAAATGCATTTGACAAAAATTTTAAAGCCACAGCCTTATCCCCCACTTGTAAATTTTGGCTTCTGAACCCCCACACCCTCATAAAAAGTGAGGAAGAAAAATGTCTGTGATATTTGTCATCTTTTATGTTTGTATTATCCCCCACCCACCCCTTCCCCACTGTGTGTGTGGAGGCAGAATTTCCCAGATCTCTTCAGGGGACATCTGACTCACAGACCTCCTCCTCCTCAAAAAGTAAGGCTACATTAGCCAACCCAAAATTTTATGAAATCCTGTAATGAAAGGATCCGAAAGACATATTCTATTTTTCCATATTTGGCTGAAGAAAAAAAGGGTGAATGATTCTGGATGAACGATTGTTGATTCCTGTGAAATTCTGCCGTCTGCTTGTGTTCTGTCGTGTGGATGTGTTTGCCTCAGTTGCAAATGCCATTGACGACACCCTCTCTCCTCTCTTCCGAAATGGCACCTGCAACTGATTTTCTTTGTATGCTATTGTGACAACATTAAAACAAATAAACTCATCACAACAAATTAAACTTTTTGCGTTTGTTTTTATTTACTTAAAATTCTTTAATGCATTTCCGATTTTTAACCACAATTTATTTTGTCTGGCTTTTTTTCTAACATCATGTTCAGTTTAACGTCCATTTTACATGCTGGCATTTGTATGACTGCTTTTAGAAATTGACTTCCAAACTAACCTATCTCTGACCAAGTTTTTATTTATCCCTCCTTTTCTCAAATCCATCCTTATCACTTCCTCCTATGGCCTTCATTTCTGAACTGAACCTGCTATCTCAACTGTACTTACTCCATCCACTCCTAACTCTTTCAGTCATACTAGCACCAGCTTCTTATCCTTGTGCTTCAATAGTATCACCAAAGTTAGAAAACTTCTGGGTAACCTCAGTAGGCTTGCTATCCAAATTTATTAATTAGTGGTCGTCATCTCTCAATCTACCTGTAATTCCACTGCACCTTGTACCCAATGCTTATAAGTATCACAAAAGAGCAAGGGAACTTTTCTTCTTTCAGAGGGCTTTCCAACATTACAACCACTGATAATTACTTTAGTTTTGGAAACATACTCACCATAGCATATCTTCAAGTCCTTAACTTAAAGACCTTCTATTGTTTCACAGGCAAGCATTAAATCGTCACCATAAAGCATCTCTTCTGGACAACCGGTACAAAACTTCTAAGACATAAATGAAAAGCAAGACTCAGTACAGATCTTTAACATTAAACCTGTCACTAAATGTGCAGTTAATTCTGACACAACTTTGAGTATTTCTGTATATTGTTTGAACAACTTTCACTAACCATTTGTTAGTCCCTAATTTAACGAACCCCATCTGACAACATCTCTTGGCACTCTGTCAAAAGCTTTCTCCAAATCCACAAAAGCAAAATACAGGTTGTTCTTCTTACCAAGATACTTCTTGCATTTATCTCGAGATAAATATAGCACCAGTGGTACTTTGGCCAGACATAAAACCCAACTGCATTCCATCTATGCTTATTTGCTGCTTAATCATTCTCTTAACCACTTTCAGAACCTGGTCCATCAACTTTAGACCTATGTAATTACCTTTATCCAGAGCTTCTCCTTTACTCCTGTAACAGTTCACAATTGTACTAACCCCAGACAAACTCTTTTATGGTCTGATTTGTCAAATCCGATCATCTTAATAGCTGTTTCACCTGCAGCCCTCAACATTTCTACAACACCTGTGAGTCCTGCAGCTCTGCTCGCAATTTTCTGTACAGTTTCTTTCTCATTTCTTATACCTGAACCAGAAACTTTCTGACACTTCAAAATGTTCTTGGTCCAATGAAAAGTCAGTATTCAACAATCTCATAATAGCATTTCTAAGCAACCTTCTTGTCCTGTTCATTTATTACTAGCACCCCATTGTCATTTTGAATGCATTTTTCTCCAACAATATCCGTATTTGTCTTTGCCATCTGTTTAGCTATACTGAGCTATACTGAACACTTCATTCTTCTGGTCATCTCTTTGTAGTTTTTTTATAAAAACTTTATTATACCCCAAACGAGGCATATTGCCACTGAGACTTAAGGGGTTAATTAGGGGGTCAGATTTATAGAGGGCATCTTAAATGGGAAGTTGTGCAGCAGGATGTTTGTTCACATTACAACTTCTGCATGTTGGTATGATTGGGAAAGCAGGGAGAGAATTCCAAAGGCCAGCAGTCCGAGGAAACAAGCTATTTGAAGTTTTTCGTTATCTTGAGACCTCTACAGATTTTTCTGCTAGTTGGGTTGGTCGGTGTTATTTTTACATTGGGAGGGTACAAGTGTAGTAAGTTTGTAGGAGCACATTCTATGGAAGTATTTTTAAAACAACTACAGGGATGCAACATTTTGATGATGGGACAGGGGCTGGAACTTGGTAGACAGTACTATTAGAGTAGAGACTTTTTTTTCACCCTGTCCAAAAGGGAGAGACTAGTGGTTGGTGCACCAGCCCAGACAAATGTGCAACAATACTCTATGCATGGTGACTTTATAGAGATGTAGGATACTGGCAAGTGCAAGAAGTTTGCTAGCTTAGTAGAGGGACCCCACCTTGTTTGCATCAGACTTGGCAGTATCTTCTATGTATTTATGCCGGTGCATGTTAGACCGAGGAGTTTGAATGTTGGACTCTCGGGAAGGATAATATCAGTCATGGCAATCGGTGGTTGAAAAGGTTTCTTATAATTGTTAAAGGAAAGGAGATTTGTCTCAGTAGCATTAAATGTAAACATCCATTCTACTACAGGCTGAAGGTCATTTTCTAAGGATTCAGCCATGGCCTTGGATATGTGTGTGTTTAATTTTCCTGGATATCTCGAATAGAGCCTTGTGTCATCAACAAATATACCCATCTCTGATACGATTACATCAGGGAAGTTGTTTATGAAGATCCGGAATATTAAAGGTCTAAGTATCGACCCCTGAATAACACCCGCATTAATGTGATGTTGTTTAGATGTACGGCCATTGAGAACGACCTGGATCTTTCATTTGTCCAGTAATACCATACTAATTTATTTTCATAATACCTTCATGCCAGGCCTTGGATATATAAAGCGCTAGGACCCGAGCTTCATTGCCTTATTCATTGTATGATATATGTGTTCAAAGATGACTGTTAGGATATCTGCAGTAGAACGAGATTGCCTAAATCCATACTGTTGGTCAGAAAGAAGTTTAGCATTAACAAGGTAGTGGACTATTGTTAGATTTATTAATGATTAAAAAATTTTATTGAAGAACAGGAGGAGACTTATGGGGCAACAATTTTGCGAGTCAGTATTTTCACCAGAATTCTTTAAAACTGGTACAACAAAGGCAATTTTTAAGCTGTCAGAGAAGCAAGATTCGGCAAGGCATTTGTTGTAGTTTGTAGAGGATTTTTTTTATTATTATAGCAGGAATAAGATCTAGTCCACATGTTTTGGAGGTGTTAAGGATTTTTATGATATCCCGGACATGGAAAGGGATGATGATCAGAGCATCTAGTGTGGTTTCCGTCTGTCACGGGAAATAAGAGAGAGAGTGGTTGTGGAGTTTAAAGCAAACTGCTGGGCAAGCAGTTCAGCGTTATCCGTTGCCGTGCAAACAACATCATGGTCGCTGATTACTGGGAGAATTGTTAATTGCACATTGTTCAACACTCGATTATAGATTTTCCAGAAATCGAAATTCCTAATTTTTATTTATCAGGAAATCTAGGTAAATCTGTCAGAATGATTGTGAGAAAGAATGCAAGAATACTGTTTGGGGTTGAAAATGAAAAGGAACAGGTGGTGTTGGTATTTTTATTGCAGAGAAATGGGTGATTTAAGTTAATCATAGAAGTGATTGAATTATACTGTTGAAGTTGATGAGAAAATCTTCAGTTATATCTGTTCATGCACCACAATGAGTGAAGATGCAAAAGATGAGTTTTATGACAAGCTGTAGAGGGTAAATGAAGAACATGTGAAAAGCGAGTTTAGAGACAAGGTGATGGATATTCGGTCATCAGATAGGAAGTGTGGAAGAAGTTGAAGGGTATATTGTTAGAAGTGACAGACCAGACTTGTGGGTGGATGAAAGGGCTTCCAAGGTCTATGGCAGCATGGTGGTGGAATGAGGAAGTTGAGAAGTGTATCAAAGAACTCAGTGAATAAAAGGTTTTGTGAATAAGCATGTTTCTGGTGGCAAAGAGGAGCCTAAGAAAAGAAATCCACAAACCCATGGTGGTGGCTGAGCAAGCTAGATTTCCTAGACAAAGTCCCTGGAAAACCAAGCCATAATGAAGTACATATGAAACGTACTGTGGGGTTCGTCTGTTGTTAACAGACAATCAGCTTGTCGTCTCTGTAGTTGCAGTGGTGATGTGGCAGCTGAAGTTTCCATTTTCCTTGCTCGTCTGGTAGCTACACAATGTATAACATAAAAGAAAATATCTCTAACAACTGTCCTCGTGGAGAGGCGAGTAAATAGGAATATTTACTCGCCTCTCCACGAGGACAGTTAGACACTCTGGATTGGGAAAAAAATAAAAATTGCCTCAGTCTAGAAGGACACTCCCTCACTGACCGAGGAAAGAAAGATTGTGTACTGTATCAAAAAACGACGTGTTATTTTGACTGCTATTCTCATCTTGGTTATATTCAGTGTTTTGGCTGGTCTCTGACTTTCTTCAGGTGCATCTTTTCGAACTTATGAACTTTATGTCAAACTGAACCCTTTATTTTATCCACAGGTTTATATTGTTCTTATTCCGTCAGCCATGATCAGGTAAGATTGTTAATTTTTTGTTATTCTTAGTTATTATTGTAGATAAATAATGACTTATTTTTTTTTCTTGAACGAATGTCCCTATTAGGCAATTTGGTTACACACTGACCAATTAGCTTGCAAGGCGCATTTATTTCATCAGTCCCAAGAAGGACTACTTCAGCCCCTTGGGAATTACGATCGGTCAGCGGAGAGATTCCTGAAAGCAACGAGGAAAGGCATCTCCTTTTTCTCTCCTGTCCCTGTCCACTGGACACCCAAGTATCGACTATCTTCACCTGAAGATAACTGCTCAGACTTTCGGCAGCCCAAAGAACTTTCTTTTCTTTACTCAAACACTGTCCAACTTTCTTCCACTTATACCAAACGGTGTAGGTAATTGAATAAGCCCTTTCGTTGTTGCTATATAAATGTTTTGTTTTTCCTTTCATGCAACGGGTTTCGTTATTTACAAATAATAATATAGAAGTTGATTTTAACACTCTGTTAGGAGCAGCACTTATATTATCGCCTGTTGTAAGAATTGAAACTTTAACCTCCAGAAGACTGATTGTTAAACTAATCTTGTCTAGATATATATATACATTTTTTAATTTACTATTTATAATTGTTGGTTCTCATATTGTATTTAATGTATCTATATTAGTTCTATTTAGAAAGCTATTGTCTCCCAACATATGCACTGCTTTTTTGAGACGTTCTTCTGTTTACAATTTTTATGTAATCCCGAAAGGACAAATAGTTTTCCCCTTTCCTTCCATATCAGTTTACATCGGCGAAAACATTGAGAATATAACAACAAATAATCTAAATTATCAATCCTTTTTGTCTAAAAAACATAAAATTGGTGTCTTAAAAAATTTTTTTTTTCCCTTAATTACATATCTCTTACATATTGAATTGTCTGGTTACATTTAAAAAGAAAAAAAAAATGAAAATCATAACTATAAATTAAACCTTCTTTCATCGCTCTCTCGACATTTTCTTTTCCACCCTCTTTGCTAACAAATTATTTATGATTAAAAAAAAAATCTATAGCATGTGTTATATCCATGGATCCCACACACACTGGTCATTAGGGACTTCCAATCGCAGACGTCACCGGTTTCTGCTTTCTTTAAGAAATTCATACATTCGCGTTCCATGTAGTGTTTTTAAAAATCTCCCTAAAATAAAGTTATACTTATAGGAAGTTGTTTTAAAGTAAAATAGTTTATTTAAAGATTAAATTATCTATTTGGGAAAGAAACCCTTCTTTATCTTTCGATACAAGTACGAAATTTTCTTTTTTCTACGGCTGGATGTCTTGTTTACACAAAAATTTAGCATTATCATGTGCGACATTGCGAGATGTTATGTACCTATGGATGTCCAAAAATGATAGAATTAATTACTTTCATTATGTTGTAGACAAAATTAACGGGTTTTTTTTTACATTTTCCTTGAGTTGCACATTTTTTATACAGATTTATTACTTCTTTTTTTATTGCAATTGCGTAAATAACTTACCTGCTTAAACTAGTATTTACTTTTGTTTAAGGAAAGAATATTAAAATGGATAATTTTAGGATTTTATTTTTACAAATACTATATTTATTAAGTTACTGATATCGATCCTGAACCAGTTTTCGTGAGGTTCGACTCGGAAGTGTTCCCCAGTCACGTTTAATTTTAAAATACTACTGCAAGTAACGATTTGATCTATTTTGTTTTGTTAGCACTTGACTTAAATTTGGGTTAAATTTTATATAATAAAAATTAAACTGAAAATGAAAATGGAGAAAGTATTGTGGTTTGTTAATGATTAAAAATATTCGTCCATTGAATAATAAAAATTCAAAGTAAAAATAAGTTTTTATTTCGAAAGAAAATTCTGAATGGATAAACATTTTAATTTGAAAAAAGAAAAATGATAAAAAGTATTATAAATATATAATAATAATAAAATAATAATAATAATAAATATAATTAATACGTAGAAAAAATATTTTCCCTAATATATTTTAGGAAAACAGCATTTTAAAGATAAATTAGTCCTATAGTGAATAAGTATTGAAAATTTCGTGAAGATCTGGCCATAACTTGATTTATGTGAGATTTATTAAAAATATGCCTATCAGAGCGCGCAGAAATGCTTATACATAAGAACGTTATTTTATCACGTGAAAAAAGTAAACAACATTTTAACTTCACATTTTCATGAGTTTCGTATGCTGGAAAAAATTCTAAAAAATCATCAGCAGTTTATTTTATGTATCCTCTTTTGAATGGTAAAAAAGTTTTGTTGATAATGTTAATCTAAATTAAAGTTACATCGTGTTACATATAGGGGGGGATAAATAGTTCACAACCAATGGGAGGTCCCTACTGGTCATACATAGCTTACATAATTAAAAAAAAAAAAGAAAAAGTTTTTTTTTAACTGGTCTTTATTAACATAAAGTTGTTACAAGAGAGAAGTCAATAACTTTTTCGAACTTTAAAAAATATTTTTTTTATCCATAATCTGAAAAAAAAAAAAATGAAAAGAGAAAAATAATGAAAATCTTGGTTGCAAAAGGGCAAAGAAAAGTTATTTCACTGTTAGGAAGATTAAAGACATTTCCAAGAAGGAAAAAAAAATCACAAGAAAAATAATTAAAAGTCAAGTTGTGTATAGTTTTTTATTTAAATTTTTTTTACCAAAAATTAAAGGCCGTATCTGAGCAGCAAAAATGTAGACGAAAATAATTTCCCAGGTAAAGTATTTCTTATAATCTATTTAAAAAAATTATTTTTCAAAATCAATATTTAACATTACAACTCAGGAGCCAATAGATCATGGACATTTAAAAAAACAAAAACTTTCTGCTTACAAGAAATGCCCCTTTTAATTAAGTGACGTTTCATCGGATTTCTTGTCTTTTTTTCAGTAATTTGGATTTTGCTATTTCTAAAGAGAAATTACAAATAAAACAGCAATTTTGTTAATTTTTTTAACTCTGGATTAAATAAGAACTTTTCCATGTGGTTTTCTTAATTTTCTTGTCAGATTCTTTATATTTAACCCTTGAAAAATGCATGTAATACAAAAAACACAAAATAACTAATATCTGGAAAATAATTGATTTCATTAAATTTTAAAGTTTAAAAACTAAGAAAGAAATTGAAAAACCGAAAAGACCAAGTTTAATTTCGAAGAAACAAACCCGGTTTAAATGCCGTTTGAGATCCATACCACCAAACCATTCTTCCAGATAAGTACAAAGTTGAACTGCAAGAAGAAATACTCACTCTCACTAAAATTAAAAATCTGTATTTATATTTCCATCTGCATCAACACATTGGAATATATTATTTTTCCGCATCATCTCAAAGTCAGCCTCAGCATCGTAGTTTCTAAAAGCAAAAATATAAATGTCAGGTTATTTAAAAAAAAAAGAAGAAAAGATGTTGAAATATTAAAAGAATGAAATTGGAAAGGCAATTTTGTGTGTGTGTGTGTGTTTTTTTCCAAGCAAAAAAAAAAAAAGGACAAATGTGAAAGTGTTGTGTTACTCACTTGTAGAATTCAGCATATTTGGCTTTTCTGGGTTCTTGGACTCCAAATTTCCATCCAAGGGCAGCGGTTATGGTGAGAACAGCACCAATAATGGTTTCTACTTTCAACCGAGAGGTAAGCAGATTCCTCAGGTTGGGTTTTGCTAGTTTGGCTGTGGCCATCTGAGAGAAAAAAAAAAATAGAAACATTTTATTTTTCTAAATGTGTTTGTATGAATTAAGATTTTGTGTTTATCATGAAGGTATAGGGGGGGGGGGATAAAAAACAAAAAAACAATGTTTCTGGAGAATAAATAATAGAATAAAAAAACAGTTGTAGAAAATTATTTTAATTTTATTTTTAGTCTCGGCCAGCATGGATGGATTTAGAGAACTTCTCCAGTCATTGTTGCTAGCTAATAAATGAACGAAGATGTTTGTGGGTATAAACGAATAGAGCACCCTTTGGCAGTTGATAGTGTTTATGTTAACGTTAAGATTTCCCTTCCTCATGGCCTGTACTGATGGTCTAGAAGTTAGAATCTCTGACTATCGGAAAATCGGTTGAGTTTTAATCTTGGTTTGAAGCATTTGCCTGTCTAACCATGCTGAAGAGCTGTGATACAATGAAAGTATCTGACACACACACATACACATATGGATTGTTTGGCTTACATTGACAAATCTTAAGTTAAGGTCTTTGTGACCTCAGAGCCATTTCACTATTAAACTAATGTACATTTATTTCTTTTTGTAAAATTACTGACGTTTCATCAAACTCCAGTGTTTGTAGAGGATTGAATAAGATCCCATATACAACAATGAAAATGGTTTCTGATCATATCTCGAAGGCAGTTGCTCAGCCAAGCCCTGGCGTATACTTTTTTTTTCTTTTTCGTATGTTGGCAAAAAAAAAAAAAAAAAATTAAATGGAGCCACTGCCATTTTATTTAGTAGAGTTTAACAAAATGTTTGTACATAAAATGGAACGGTACTTGTGAAAGGTCAATTATAGATGTGCATCGACCAACGATGTTTGCTGAACGAATAGAGAATGAGATGGGGGGGGGGGTAATTTTCTAATGTACGGTCGATTATTATTTACAGTGAAATGGATTTGGACAGGGTTTCATTGCTCCCAAACAACTTTCTATTTTTTTTTTTTACTATAAACCTTGTTTTAGTCAAAGAATAAATAATAATAATAATAATAATAATAATAAAAAAAATTAAACATTAAGTTATAGCATGTTCAATCAGAGAAAACCAAATTGACCGGAAGAGAAAGATGTTCGATATGTAATTAAATCAAGAAAGGTGATTTTTACCATTTTCTAATAAGAGACAGGATTAGCAAGTTGCAATAACCCGTAAGTAATCAAACGTAAAGAAAAACATTTTAGAATTATAAAAGAAAAAAAGTTGTTTTCAGTCACAATTCTGAAATTGTAGAGGAGGAAAGAGACTTAATTTGATAAAAGACTTGGTTTTGTGAATGATAAAATTTCTTTTTTGAAAAAATGACAGACAACTGATTTCAAATGAAAAATTTAAATTCATTTTTTACAACATTGCATCAGCTGATTTGTTTTGCGACACACGTCCTGGGCATTATTGAGTTGACGAACAAAAAGAAGCAGTGACATAATTATTCGGACTACTAGAACTATTCACATCTTAGTTATAATCACGTTTTTGTCAATGTATCTCCTGACCTTGTTCAGGTGCGTCTTTGCAAGTAGATTCCATCAGCCATACCCAGGTAATTTGTTATTTTTAGATATCATCGCCTGAAGTAAGGATAAAAAAACCGGATGCTTCGGCAGAGAACATGGCAGAAAATTGCAAGGCGTCTGCACCAGAAACCGGTGGTTACTTTTGGTCCTTCCATCCCTATGTATGTTGGATAATCTGCAGCATACGAAAGTATCACAACAGAATAGAACATAGGAATCTTCTCTCAAATAAATTCTCACGATACTTTTTCCATATTACAACTGAATTATGTTGACAACTTTCGTCTTTGAGTCCACCGTTGTTCTATCAAAAGTCCTTAAGTATCAGAACCAATCAAGAGGCGTGTCAACCAATCAAGAGGCGTGTCTACCAATCTGCCGTCCAGTCACTGTTCCTCTATGGCTGCAAGACATAGCCAATGGAGGTGGTTGATTGGCAGAAGTCTTTGACAATAACTGTCTCCGCTACATTTTTCATGTAGACCGTGTTCCAACTGCTGTTCTGTGCCAACAATTTAATCTGAAGTCTCTTCTGTCTCTCTTGGCCCAACAACGTCTTTGATGGTTTGAGTATGCAGCTCATTTCTTTGAGGAAGAATTAATTTACATCGTAATCCTTCCTACATCTCGGCCTGCGGATCAGTGGACAACTGAGGACCTGGACAACAATCATCAAGAAAAGCTTGTGTGATACTAATGACCCCCTCCCCCCTTCCAGAGTCGAGGATATGTGTCCCAAAAAGAGGAAGAGCTGTCGGAAGTAAGTAAGATATTGCTTAATGGCACATCAACCCTAAGGGTAATTTCATGCCATGAATGTAGAAGGAAATATCCTTCATTTGAGTCTTAAGTCAGTGGATCATTTATAGTCATTAGTTAAGAGCTTTGATATTTTTAATTGTTGTCATTTAGTGAAGGTTTTTATGCTTCAAGTTCTTTATATCTTCAAATGTTTAATCATGGTTTTTGGTTTGGTTGTTTTTGTTTCACGGCATATCGACCCTTTCAGGTCATTTAATGCGGAATCCAGTCATTGTGGTGAAGGTTTTTATGCTTCAAGTTCGTTATATGTTTAAGTATTTATTCATGGTGTTTGTTTGGGTGAAAGGGGGGAGGGAGGGAGGGAAATTGTTTTTTGTTTTGGATTTTGCAGAACATGATTGAGTTTTGCAAAGGAAAAAAAACCACCAATGTTTGGTGCATTTTGAGTCGGAAAGTCAATAACTTCAGACAGCCTGATTTGGTAGCGTCAGTAGGTTCTATTTGACCCATAGATGGGGCCCTTACAGGTACCACCAATCCGGGCCAGAGTGGACCTGGGAGTAATGGCAACTAAGGGGCAACTCCACATTCCCCACAGCTCCTAAATGGAGGCCTCACCACTGGATCTCTTTTAAGGTCATACTCAGGACCAGGAAGGAAAGAAGAAAGTGAATTTTTTTTGTTTTGCAGAACATGATTAAGTTTTGCAAAGGCGGGAGAAAAACAAAAAACTTCAATGTTACGTGCATTTTTGGTCAGGAAGTCAGTATCTTCAGACAGCCTGGTCTGATAGCACCATGTCGGAAGTAGGATAAGTAAAAAGACAGTGATAGGAAATGACTCACCAACGCACACAAAAGCAATCGGAAACACAGTTGGTGATCAATTTCCGTTTATCAGTCACTCTGAGACGAAAAACAACAGTTTTAGGAGTGACCGAGTTATTTCCGCTTGTCGGTGACTAAGACAAAATACCAGACATGGGATCGAGTTAGGAGTGAAAGTTGTTTGCGACAGTTGAGTTTCATGACAGTTTAGTTTGTGGCTCAGAGAGGAGGAGAGCAAATCAGGCCGAGAAAATGATGAGACAGCTGTCAACAGACATTCGGGGGACCTCTTTTCGCGCTGACGATATTACACATGCATCCAGAGCTCAACTGAGTTATACCAACAATTTGTCGTGTGTTGTTTTTATCGTAGTGCGATCATCGGCTAACACTTGGCTGAACTCTTAGGTCTACAGGTGATCAGCCTTCGATGATTGCGATTGGTTAGCTATTTTGTGTGACCGCCATGTGGGCCGCCATGATGTGGCATAGGCCATGGAAGAAGCCAACTTAACCCAACTCGGGTGAACACCATTGTAACAACCATTGACATAAAATGCTGCACATTCTTTTGATGTTAGTGCCCTATAAAATATTAACATAGTTTTAAATAACATGTTAAATATGTATTTTCATAATACAATCTGTTCGCTATATTAGAAAATGTCTGTTTATTTTCTCTCCCTGTCTATTTGATCATCATTTGACGACAAAAGAAAATTTGTTAATTTTATGACTGATATTTATGTAAATGTTATTCAGCATTAAAAGACATTTCTAAAGATATACGACACAATCATATTTGTGAGATATCAAAATTTGGACATAATGTCAGATGCTCAATTCCACAATTTTGCATTGGAGTCAATTCAGTAAACATTTAGTAAAAGGTTCTACAGAGTCGATATTATGCGAATATCATGGCAGCAGACAAATTAGTATATATTATTCTTAAAAAGAAAAAGTCTTCTTTTTTTTTTTAAGAAAACGAAGGTCAAATTTTAAGTTCAACTTGCTTATTTGAACTCTACGATAGTAAATATATATGGTATATTTTAGATCTATCCAAGTACTTTAAAATGGTATACAAATAAGTTTATGGGTGATACTAAATTTTTAATTTTGTCAGTATCATCGAAAATTCATAGTTTTGGCAAAGGTCAAAAGATGATAACTTAAGAATCACTCAATCTTGAGAGGTAAAAACTGGTACCATTCATTTTGTATCATGAAGATCTATAAGTATATAAAAAATTTGTGTTGCCGGTCATGGTCTGACCCCTCATTGAATTGATATGGAATGACTCACCATGTTCTTTTTGTATGTGGGGTGAGTGGGGGAAGCTGCTTAGCTTGAACTTAGGGTTAGTGGGTGGTAAAGTTAAGGAAAACTTCTTTATGTTTCTTTTTTATGGGGAGGTGGGAGGAGGAGTTGCAACCCGGACTTAGTGAATTAGGGTTAAGGAAGGTTTTTTGGGGCGTGGTCATCAAGAAGAGGGTGGTTCTGAAAATGAAGACGAAGTTGCTTCAGACTTCAGCTGCATGTATCCATACAATAAATAAATGTATTAATTATAAATTTTGCTGAGTTTCTTTTTGATAAAATAGTATTTCGTCAATAATAGCTATTTTTTTTTTAATGATGAAAAGTAATTTTTTAAAATTTTTTATTTAAAAATTTTTTTTAATTTTATTACTAACTTACTTTTTAGCATGAAACTCCAAAACACACAATTTCTCCCTAAAAAAAATTCTGGTTATATGCCCTTAAAACGAATAGACAATGTTTAGGAAATGGATGATCATTTTACGTTAAATTCTCCATTCTAAATTTTACCCCCCACCCCTAAGATTTTCAGGGTATTCAGATGTAATTGTCTACAAAAGTAAAAATAAACTATAACCAGAAAATGGCTACATGTCGTTCAAATGATATCTGGTCAAAAAGTGAGTGACCATTTTTACGTCAAATTTATATGCTGAACTGGTCCCCCGTTCCAAAATACTTATTTGTATTTTTATTTCTACTGCCAAGTTTTTCAAGGGGTTTACATGTACTGTTTTAATTTATTACAAACTTTTACTATAACTATATTGTAAATAAACTGTTTGTTTTGCAAAAAAAAAAAAAAACGTTTTAATTTATTTTAATAGATGTTCTTAATTATTTTATTGATTTTGTGTTACTTTACTGAATTTGTAATCTTTCATGTTTGATTTTCTTTTAAGTTAAAAAAATAAAAACATTTTTTTTTTCAGAAAAGAGAGCAACTCTTATCAAATTATTCAGCTAAAACTAATGATAATGACATGTTTATATAAAGAATAAAACTGCCTAAGAATAGGGATTCGTCTTCTTGTGTTTATAAACCAAGAGATATTTCCATGCAGTATAACTGATGCTAGTCTTTTCATTCGATGTAGACCAGGTTGTCATAACAATCAACTCAAACATAAAAAATAATCCGGAAAGAATGAACTTATTTAAAGAATGAATATTAAATCAAACAAATTATTTTTCAAAGAAAGATTTCATGTTTTAAAAATTAAAAAAATTTATGGCAATACCATTTTATTATTAAGTATTAATTTAATGTTTGCTGTCTAGTCTACGCAAATTACACAAAATAATAATAAATTTGCACTAAGATTTCTAATAAAGTAATAGGTTAATTATATTCAGTGATTGTTAATTAATAAATACTGAAAATTACATTAAAATTGATTGATTTCCTGAATTTTGATAAGTCTTTAAGTGAAGGGAGGGGTCAAAATGCCCATAATTTGACTGTTCGACACATCTCGTTTGTTACTTAGAGCATGACGCCATCTCCCAGTGCTCTGGCCTCCTTTACGACGGCCGTGGTTTGGGGTGAGTTTTTTTCCCGCATGACATGTTTAAAATACAATTATCGGCGAATGGGCATAACAGGTAGGAACGCTGGCTTCCGGTGGACAAGGGGTAAAGAAAGTGTCTACGGATTCATATTAATTTCAGACTTTCCTTTTTGTCATATTAATTTCAGACTTTTCTTTCATCATAATTTAATAATTAACATAATACAGACTATTTTGTTTATTTTTTTCAATGAATTTTTAAAAAAAGTTTTGAAAACAATCAAATAAATTATTTTTCAAATAGTCTGTATTATGTTAATTATTAGAATATGATGAAAGAAAAGTCTGAAATTAATATGAATAAAAAAAATTGTCGTATCACTTTCAGGCATCTGTAGACATTTTCTTCGGGTGACGGAATTAATTACAAACCGGAAGTAATTTTATGTCGCTTAGGTATTAGAAATCTCGTAATTCTTGATGATAAAATGAAATAAAACTTTTTGTTTTTTAATTCGTACAATATAATTTTGCAAATGAAAGAAATAAAATGAGATTTATTAGTTGAATAACATATAAAATTGATAAATTAAGTCCAAGTTGTAATTAATTCCGAGTTGTAATTAATTCCGAGTTGTAATTAATTCTGAGTTGTAATTAATTCCGTACCCCCTTTCTTCAACCCTTTTCCACCGGAAGCCAGCGTTCCTACCTGTTATGCGCATTTGCCCAATTATCGAATAATCATTACATTAAAAAAATGTATATCTATGCATGGATGGGGTTTCACCTTCATTGCAAAATTCACGCTGACTTTATAGCCGGTTTAACGGAAACATTTAGAAGGTGAAAACGTCCTTCGAATGTCGATGAGAATAAGCAATTAAAGAGAAAATCATTTGTTCTTTACCCTGAAAATCTACTTTTTAGAAGTCATGTTTTGATTTGGCGCGCTACGGATTAAAATAAACGTGAAAGTTAACTGAAAATAAAATCGTGAAAGAACTCAAAAAGTTTTTAAATTTTAGAAATCGTTTCTCACGATTTTTTTTTATAAAATGTTTCGTTTACAAAAATTATTCTTAATGTAATTAATTCTTTAGAACAGATCGCAAAATATTGTACCCCCCCCCCCAAAAAAAAAATTGAGATTCTACTTTTTGGGCGACATCCTGAGAAACTTGGCGATGAGAAACTTGGCGATAAAAAAAGCAAAAAAAGAATTATTTTAGAACTTAAAGTAGAGAATCCGAATATAAATTTAACGTAAAATAATCACCCATTTCCAGGCTATTATCTAACCAAATAGCATTTTATAGGCATATAACCAGAAGTTTTCTTTTGTTAAGGGAGATAAATTGTTTTTTGGTGGGAAGATTTTTCATGCTGAAAGGTTAGTAATATAAAATTAATTTTTATCATAAAAAATAGTTATTGACAAAAGATTATTTTATCAAATAGAAACTAGAAAAGAACATTTTAGAAAAAGTTACAAGCGGTCTAATAAGAAATAGGCTGAACAAATTGGCGATTCCCCTCCCTTAACCATAGTACGAGTGGCAACAGCCCTACCCCCTCCAAAATTCCCTAAGTCTGGATGGAAATAGCACCCCACCTCAATTCTCCCTGAACCCTAACACTAAATACGGGTGGTAACAGACCCCCCCCCCCCCAATTAAAAAAAATTAAAACCAAAACATAATTACATCTAAGATTTAACTAAAACCAGTAAATAGTCGAATTTAAGAAAATTAGGGACTTTTGACAAGGTAGGAAAATTAGGTAACTATGAAATAAATATCGATTGGAAATAGATTTTAGGACCGTTCTTGAGGGGGACTTGAGAACTAAGAAAATAATAGTAAAAAAAAAAATATTTCAAGATATTTACTCCGTTGTTTTAAAGGAAATAGAATCGATTTTTCTAAGGTAAGTGTTCGAAGGAAACTGTTCTTATTTTAATATTTTGTTAACAGTTGAAAATAATTAAATTACTTTGTGACTGTTCGAAATGGGGCGGGTTAAGTAAAAAATGAATTTTTACTTATTAATTAACACCATCAAATAATTCGAAAAAAAAAAAAGATTTTTAAAAAAATTTAATTATTTTTAGTTGTCCAATTATTTATATCGCTTCGAAACCGACTAAATTACACTTAAAACGTTGTTTATGACCGTTTGATACAAAAGAAAATCGGTCCACTGATGATAGCCCACGAATTCGGAATAGGGGCGTGTGAACAAGAAAATTCAATATTGCCTCATTTATTAAAAAATGAATACTGAAAAATTCATTAAGATCGGATAATTCTATTTTTTTTCCAATCAGGAGAATCCATTTTTTAATAAAAAACAAATTACTTTCACTTTGATTTCCCGTTTTCGTTATTTTTTAGTTTTACTATTTTCAATCAAAAATCCTTGAGAACTTTTAGAATTTTTATAACAAAACTATTTTTTAAATATTGATTTTACATTACGAAATAAAAACAAACTTTATGAATTTAAATGTTTAAAAATGTTTAAATGTTAAAAATTAATTAGAGATGTAATATTATTTTGCCTTTTTTACTGGTGATTCTTACGTTAATATTTAAAAAAAAATACAATTAAAATTGAATGTTAAATAATTGATTTTAATTTATTAAAAGTCGTTTATTAATTGAAACAAAAGTTGGAAAACCCATTATTTGCGATACAAAATGGCCGTTTGCGTGCGAAATTCAATGTGATTTTGAAGCCTTTAAACTTCCAATGCTAAGGTTATTTCTATCTAGAATTAAAGTTTATAGACAAAAGTCAAGTATTTTTGTTTTTGTTTCGTTTTTGTGTGTCTAAAAAGTAAGAACCAAAGAAAAAAACAAAAAAAAAACGATTTAGTTTGACCGCTCCGATCAACGAACCCGAACCGGACTTTGTTTTGTCCGCATTCAACTTTTCAAGGTGACTTTTTATGTGCATCCACTTTTGAGGACTTGTGATGCACCGGAGCAATGGACACAACGATTTCATTCTTATTATTGTGAATCGAGAAATCTCGATAGAATTGAAATAAAAACGCATAAAACTCGGAAAAATCAAAGTAATCATTAACACACGAACGCGCGCATACAGACACACATATCCGCAGACAGATACGTGCACACACACATATACGCGCGTGCACACACACACACACGCACGCCCCCGCACTTTGGATGGCGTTCTTCTTCCTTGTAATTTTCACGTTTAAAGAAGAGAAATAATGGCGGAGGCTCGGAATAGAGACCGCAGCGCCTTTTTAGGCCATTTTTTTATTACCACGTTTAAAGGACAATTATCGAAAAATAATCAATTAAAAAAATGTATATCCATACATTAATGAGGAGGGTTTAATTTCGCTATTGTACCTTCATTGCAAAATCGACGTTGACTTTATAGCCGGTGTAACGGAAACATCTCGAAGATGAACAACCGTCCTTTCCGCAGCATGTAACGTTGAAATTAGGAATTTCCGTTATACCGGATATAAAGTCATTTTATAATGAAGTCACCCCGCCCCATGTGTTTAAAGAAATAAATAATTCGTTTGAAATTAATTTTTCGATAATCGTGTTTGAAACGCGCTAATCGATAGTTTGAACGGGGTGGTGGGGTGGCGGTGAGGAGAACGTAAAAAAATAACGCAAAAATGCATCGGTCTTCACCCAACATAAAATCGTGAATTAATAAACACAAAAAAAATAAAGCAAAAATAAATAAATAAAATGTTTAAAAGAGAAATATTTTAAACATACTTTGCGGCTTTAGTTTCTTCTCTTGACTCAAGACGCGAAATGCTGACTGCTCGACCTTGGCTGTTTTTGCATAAAGACAAGCGAATGCAATGCGTTCAAGGGACGTAACTCTCGATATTAAGTGGGAAAACCACTCAACAAGTGCATTGCAGTTTGTGTGTGTGTGTGTGTGTGTGTGTGTGTGTGTGTGGCAGGGGGTCTCTCCTACGCGACTTACACATTTTTATTATTTACTATTACTCGAATATTTATTTAAATAAAAACTGCAATAGCGTAACATAATACAAAATTTACAAAATCCTATTAAAAAAAGTTTTATTATGGAATTAAAGGCGCTCTTGTATAAGCAGTGACCGATCTGAGGGGGACAACTCTACCTTACCCAGCCGCCGCCATTCCGAACTCGCCCACACTTCGGCAAGGGAGACAATTTTGACACACATTTTTACAAACCCTTTATAACAATTAATGCGTTAGAAATAGCTTTTGAATGCGTTCAGAGTAACTTTTAAACAAAAAAAAACATGTTACGGGGTTTAAATCACTTTTATTTACATGCCGCAAATTGTATACACTTTATAACAATTAATAAACAAATGTTACGGGTTTTAAATGCGTTCAAAATAACTTTTAAGCACTTTTATTTACATGCCGCAAATTGTATACACTTTGTAACAATTAATAAAAAAAAATGTTACTGGTTTTAAATGCACCTTTAATCACTTTTATTATTTACATGCCACAAATTGTATACACTTTATAACAATTAATAAAAAAAATGTTACGGTTTTGAAATGCGTTAAAAATAACTTTTAAATGCGTTAAAAATAACTTTTAAACAATTAATTTTTAAAAATGTTACGGTTTTAAATGCGTTCAAAATAACTTTTAAACACTTTTATTTACATGCCACAAATTGTATACACTTTATAACAATTAATAAAAAAAATGTTACAGGTTTTAAATTAATTGTTTGAAGGTTGTTTTGAGCGCATTTAGGAGTTGTTTTGGGCGCATTTCAGAATCGTAGCGTGTTTTTTATTAATTGTTGTAGGGTTTGTAAACTTTGTGTCAAAGTTGTCTCCCTTGTCGAGTTCGAAATGGCGGCGGCTGGGTCAAGTAGAGTTGTCTCCCTCAGATCGGTCACTGCTTATACAAGAGCGCCGAATTAAATCCACCAGAAATCATTTCAGTTGTTCGTAAATAAATCAACTATTTTAATCTTGGTACTTGTGCAGTTTACGACCCAATCTCCGGTAACTTCGCGTCGGCATCTTCAGACAGATTACGTAAGCAGTCGATAAAAGACGATAAATTCAAAACGCGACGTTGTAATCAAGCAGGACAAAAACACTGCTTTTTTTTCAAGAAAAGCTTAAAATAATTCTTTTTTTGCCGAAGAAAATAAACTTGTAAAAAAGTTGGGTGCTATTTTACTTATAGGCCGATCAAGTTAATTGTGTTCATGTAAAAGCATTATTTTGTACTTACTCAGTCACATTTTATCTCTCACGCCCCGAAAAAGAATTTTAAAATATCAAGCAGAACTTTAATTAGAACGATTTTTCCATTTCGATGTTCAACCTGTATTTGTGACCGAGCCGACATTTTGGGCTGTGAGCGGTCGGTAGAATAGACAAGGGCATTAACTCCGTTTTTATTGTTAGGATTATAAAAAGAAAGAAACACATAAGCAATAATAATAAAATATATATTTATTAAATTAAAAAATAGAAAATTAAATAATTATTTTTACTTTGTTCACCGGGATACTTTCCACGATATAATTTTCTTGGGTTTTTTTCTTTTTTCATATTTACATGGTAACTTTTCGCGACACTTATCTGCCCTTAGTTAGCTAACCGGCCACTAACCGGCCACTCCGAAAATCGCAGACTCGCCATTTCATATAACCCTTATGGAAATGGAAAAATCGTTCTAATTAAAGTTCTGCTTGATATTTTAAAATTCTTTTTCGGGGCGTGAGAGATAAAATATGACTGAGTAAGTACAAAATAATGCTTTTACATGAACACAATTAACTTGATCGGCCTATAAGTAAAAAGTTGTTTCCCTATGTTTTCGTCGTAAAAAAACTTTGACCAATTGTGTAGTTTTATTTTCTTCAGCAAAAAAAAAAAAAATTAAATAGTTGAAACTATTCTTGAAAAAAAACAAAACAGACAATGTTTTTCATATAATTAAACATAAGGTGGCAGTTTTCTTATCCCCACCTCAGTGTTTTTGTCCTGTTTGATTACACCGTCGCGTTTTGAATTTATCATCTGTCAGTCTTAGCGTCGGCTTTTTCCGGCTGCTTACGTAACCTACCTGAAGATGCCAACGCGATGTTGTCAGAGATTGGGTCGTAAACTGTACAAGTATCTTAATCTTTTGTGAATAGTTGAAAAAAGAATCAATTGTTTTTTCCTTCGAAATTTAAATTGAATTTAGAAGCATTTAAACTGGCTTTAAAATTCTTAACAAATAGGCTTTTTTACTTTAGGGTGGCAACTGATGTCAAGAGACAAGGGTAATCAACTTAGATTTTTTCTATCTTTTCTTCTAGGTTTATTTTTTATCTTACTTATTTTTAGATATTTTTTTAACAATTGATATTTATTTACAAAACAACAAATATTTTTTTATTTGGTTTGAAATGGAAATGAAGAAAACGCCTTTTTATTGGCAAAAAGTTAAAGGAAAACAACAAAGAAAAACAATTTTAAATGCAATTTGATTGGAATGTAATATTTTGGGGAATTCATAATTTTTTTTTTTAATGTAAGACTTAGGACGTCTTCGTATCAATAAGGAATATATTGTGGACCATATATCCACTCCAGTCAAATTTAAAAGTTTTGAGTCCCTTTTTTACTTTAGGGTGGCAAAGTAAGGGAGATAACTTATCTTAACTTATATTTTTCTTTTCAACAATTCATTTCTATTTACAAAAAATAAAAATAAAATAATGATACTCTTGGGTATTTCATATGTTCCACATTTGCTAGAAAAAAAACTATTAAACTCAGGGAAGCTACAATATGGATTTTATTTTCTATTAGCTTTGGTACAAGTGAAAAAAAAAAGAAGTCCCATCAAACCAAATTTCGATTGGAGTGAATATGTGATCCACAATATATTCCTTAGTGTTATGAAAACGTCCGAAGTCTGATTTAAAAAAAAAAAAATTCTTATCTCCCTTACTTTGCCACGGTAAAGTAAAAAAGGACAGATTTCTACTGTACTTTTTTCTTTTCACTTGTACCGAAACTTATGGAAAATGAAGTCCATATCGCAGCTTCCCTAGGTATGCTTAGTAATTCGTCCCTTGCGATCCACACATAATACTCCATGAGGTTACAATCAGGTGAGTTACTGAATTAGATGCTGCAACTGGTGAAGTCGTGGAAGTTCTCATACAGCCACTTCTGAATTTTCCCGGAGGTGTGACATGGAGCAGAGTCTTGCTGCCACATCTATGAACTTCTTGCAGCCACCTTCTCCACCCAGCACTTGACAGCGCTTGAATGTATCCCTTTTCGAAGATGTGGGGCGGCATGATGTGGCTTTCGCTGAGAACACATCCAAAGACCATCACAGTTTGAGGAAACTTGGTCTTCATGACGCACGGTACTTCGTGCGAACTGTAGGCTCGTCACCTGTTGTTGTGCGCGTTCTTCTGAAAAGAATCAGAGTACCTCCAGCTTGACTTAAGGAGTTTCGTGGCTTTTGTAAGGTGGTTCCCTTGGGCCATGGTGGTGGCCCTTGTAACTCTTTGTATGAGGAGTAACAAAAATCCTTGTTCAGCGCTTTAATCAGAGTCGCCCTTGCCAAGGTCTATATTGTCTTGCCTGGATGTTGTCACATTTTTATTTTCAACGAATTCCGTTGTACGGACACAGAGCACTTGCTATGATCCTTCTTGCTAGCCACTGTTTCTACATCTAAGATTAGCAGCTAAGATTTCCGAATTTCTGAATCCGTCATGAATCATGATGATGCAGTTCACTCTGTTCCAATATTCTGATGCTTCCCAGTCGTCCATTGTCTCCAACTCTCAAACCCACCAAATAGAACACAGAAACAGCTCAGCTATCCATTGCACTTTACTGCTATTAAATACTTCAAATGGTTCTGAAATGAACGAATATAAAGAAAATATTAAATTGATCCTAAACACCTTGTTATATTTTTAATGCTGTTTTCACCTGTTTCAATGTTTCCTCCTCTCACAAAACATCAATTTTTTAATATTACTTGTTAGCATGGGTCATAGTACATCCTAAGATGAAAAGCCATCGTTGATATACTCTAGATCAGAGGTCTTCAAAGTGGGGGTCGCGACCCCCAGGGGAGTCGCGTAACCATAGAAAGGGGGTCGCCAAAATTCTAACTATGGAATTTTTTCACTCCATTAACTTATTTTTTACTTATAAAAAATTTTGGTGGGTCACGAAAAAAAAAAATTTCCAAAAAAAGTTTGAAGAGCACTGCTCTAGATGCCAGGAAAATTTCTACTCTAATAGCTTCTTTCCTAGGACTGCTTGCCTTTGGAATTCCTTTCCTGCTCCCTGTTTCCCCAACTGTACCAACATGCAAAAATTTAAATGTAATGTGAACAAACATCTTGTTACACAACTCCCCGTTTAGGATGCCCCTATAAATCTGGCTTCCAATCATAGTAATTCTTTAAGCCTCAGTGGCAATATGCCTTGTTTAGACTGAATTAATCTAAAAAAAAATTATAAATGACTCATTCCTACCAGGATTCATGCTACAATTATTTTTGTAAAAAAATAAGGTTTTACAAAATTTAACCAATTTGAAATCAATGATGGGATAAAAAAATAACTAGTCAATAATTTAGTAATGACTTTGAATTAAAGTTCAAATTCATAGACTTTAAAAAGCATGATACAGTTTTATTTTGGGATTAAGAAATAGAATTTAAGAACAATAAAAATGAATTTCGTCAACACTTATCAGCCTAACTGTAGTGGAGAGCAGGAGAGGCAGCTGACTGCTGTGGATCAAGATACTTGTCCACGGCGATCGAATAGAAGACGTTTGATTTGCTGCTTGTGCGGAGGAGAGCTGCGGGCGCAAACCCGGACACGCCCACTCGCGAAAAGTTTAATTTAATTTTTTTTTTTAAAGAGGAAACGGCAGCGGGCAGCTTTAGCATGGCTCATTAGCATGTGTGAGATGTCACTGCTATAAGAACCACAACAAAATGTGATTTTGAGAGATTCGTTGGGAGGTGAGCGCGAACGGAAGAAGAAGAAAGTGCTGCATTTATTTTTGTGAAACGTTGTGTTGACTCATTTAAGGAAGCGAACAGAAGAAGAAAGTGCCACATTTATTTTTGCGAAACGTTGTGTTGACTCGTTCAAGGAAGCGAACAGAAGAAGAAAGTGCCGCATTTATTTTTGTGAAACGTTGTGTTGACTCGTTCAAGGAAGCGAACAGAAGAAGAAAGTGCCGCATTTATTTTTGTGAAACGTTGTGTTGACTCGTTCAAGGAAGCGAACAGAAAAACAAAGTGTCGCATTTATTTTTGTGAAACGTTGTGTTGACTCGTTTAAGGAAGCGAACAGAAAAAGAAAGTGCCGCATTTATTTTTGTGAAACGTTGTGTTGACTCGTTCAAAGAAGCGAACAGAAGAAGAAAGTGCCGCATTTATTTTTGTGAAACGTTGTGTTGACTCGTTCAAGCTATTTCGGCGTTAATATGACAAGCAAGCAGTTTGATATTCGATTGATTCCAGAGTTTAGTGGGACTGTCACTGATCTCCCGATAGTAGAAAAAAACGAACAGGTGGAACTTGTTTGTGAATTGTGCGAATTTTACGAAGTGGCGCGAGTCCTTCCCTTGCAGTTTAGAGGGAGCGCTCTTGCTGTGTATAGACAGCTAGGCAAGGAACAGAGGGCAGATATAAATCATGTCAAGCAGGCACTGATAACTGCGTTTGCAACTGATTCATTTGTGGCATATGAGGGCTTCATGACACGACGGCTACAACCCGGTGAGACTGTAGATGTGTTTTTGGCTGAGCTTCGAAAACTTGCCCTCCTTGTTGGGGAGATACTCCCAGAAAAATGGATGGTGTGCGCTTTTGTAGCAGGACTGCCGAGTCATGTAAGGCAACATCTTTGGGCGTCGTCGAGAATGGATGACATGACTCTAGGGCAGATTTTAACTAGAGCACGGGCTATCATGGCAGACGAAAAAGAATTAGTTGCGGCATCTATACAACCGGTTCAGTCTAATACCAATCAGACATTACTCACTGTGTGCTATAAATGCTCTGGTCCGAACCACTTCACAAGAGACTGCCAGTATCAGCATGGTGAAGGGCGTAATGGCCCCAGATACAAATCGCGAGGAACGATGCAGTGCTACAGATGCCAGAAGATAGGCCACATTGTATCAGAGTGTCCGGGAAACGAAAAAGGAGGCGAGATATCAGCGCCAGTTTCTCCTCAGTCAATTTAAGAGAGGTGCTCCCTACTGTTGAAGTGTGGATCGATGGGAAGAAACGCAGAGCTCTGGTGGACTCTGAATGTTCCCGGTCTCTGATAACTGGATCAATATGTAGTCCTCGGAGTTGTCAGAAATCTAACGTCATGACTGCTTACAGCGAAATTATCCACAGTCATGGCGTTGGAACCATTTTGTTGGCAATAACCAATATAAGTCCTATAAAGGTCGATGTCTTGGTTGTGGACAGTCAACTATTAGGTTTCGACATGCTGCTTGGAATGGATGTTATTAAAATGCTGGGTGGAGTCAGCATTGACCAGTCTGGCGAAGCCATCTTCTACAAAACAGATCCTCATGTTTGCACTGCGATTAAGATAGAGGAACCTGATTTTATGGCTGTGTTTGACAAACAGCTCAAGGTGTGGACGGCATCGTGGAAGTGGTTAGGTGATCACCCGCCTGGTAAACTTAACAACAGGGTGCCTGAATACTTAGTGCCCGCTCAAATCCGGCAAGACTATAGACATGAGCTACAAACGCGGCTGGATAATGAATGGCTACTTCCCTATCCTGAAGGGTATTGATGTACTGCCCACTGATGAGCCTGAACAGCAACACCTGAGTTACAAGGTGGGAGATCGTGTTTGGACAAGAATTCTGAATGGACGGTGTACATCCCCTTACACAGTTGGACGCGTTACGGGCATGATTAGCTCACAGAATGTCCTCATTGATGGGATGCCTCGGCACGTAAGGGACCTACGTCCCATTATCGGCCTGACTGCGTCAGAAAGTGGAAGTGACAGCTAGCCGTCCACTCAAAGTTCACGATGAGCGGAGCGAACAACCCCATGCCCAGCACCAATGTATTGGATGATTCTTCTGCAGATGAGTCATCCGAAGAGGAAGCTGTAGTCGCATCACTGCGAAGAGAGGTGGACAGTCCCAGGCCTGGTACAGATGCATTGGATGCTCGCTCCGCAGACAATGGTATTTGAGGAGGAAGTCGCAGCCATATTACTGCGGAGAAGCACCAGGCAAAAAAAACCTGCACTGGGTTGCCACATTTGTGATCATGAGATCAAGGGAGAGTGGAGCGGAGAGCAGGAGAGGCAGCCGACTGCTGTGGATCAAGACACTTGTCCGCGGCGATCGAAGAGAAAACGTTTGGTTTGCTGCTTGTGCGGAGGACAGCTGCAGGTGCGAACTCGGAGACGCCCACTCGCGAAAAGTTTAATTCAATTTTTTTTTTTTAAAAGAGGAAACGGTAGCGGGTGGCTTTAGCATGGCTCATTAGCATGTGTGAGATGTCGCTGCTATAAGGACTACGACAAAATGTGATTTTGAGAGATTCGTTGGGAGGTGAGCGCGAACGGAAGAAGAAGAAGAAGAAGAAAAAGAAAGTGCCGCATTTATTTTTGTGAAACGTTGTGTTGACTCGTTCAAGGAAGCGAACAGAAGAAGGAAGTGCCACATTATTTTGGCGAACCGTTGCATTAACTCGTTCACTAACATTCTCAGTCAACATGAAATAGAGTAAGTACATAGATATTGCCAAGTCTGCTACAAAGAAGGTGGGCTCCTTCTACGGGGCTAGAAAACTTCTCATATCTGCCAGTATCCTATATCTCAACAAAGCCACCATTCTCCCATGCATGGAGTATTGTTGCTACATCTGGGCTGGTGCACCAACCACTAATCTCTCCCTCTTGGACAGGGTGCAAAAGAGAATTTCTAACCTACTAGGTTCCGCACTGTCTGCCAAGCTCCAACTCCTGTTGCAGTGTTGCATCCTTGTGTTTGTTTTACAAGTACTTCCATGGAATGTACTCGAATAAACTTACTGCAATTGTACCCCTTCAACAAAAATACTCTTGACCCATCCGATTGGCTGCTAAATCTCACCCCATCACTGTGTTAATTCATCTCGTGTCTGAAACCTAAGAGAGGAACAACGTCCCCCTTCTTTACATCCCGACAGTTCCGGAAGATTTTCTACTTTGATAGCTTCTTTCCTCGAACCACTTGCCTTTGGAATTCTTTTCCTGTTTCCTCGACTGTATCAACATATAGAAATTTAAATGTAATTTGAAAAAAAAACCCATCTTGCTTTCCAAATCCCCACCCAGGTAGCCCCTATAAATCTAGCTCTTACTACAGTAGCTCATTATGCTTCAGTGGTAATATACCTAGTAAAAGAAAATGGGCGTAAAAAGCAAATGAAATAGGTGAGGCTATTCAATGGTCCCTATTCTACAATTGAACCAGATATGTATTTTAAAAATGTGTTACATTTTAGTACGTGTGTTACTTCTAATATAAACATCATTGCAATGATATGAATGTGATGTGAAAATGTCAACTCCGGCCCAACATGAATTCTAAGGACAAAATACGAAGCAATTTTTAAACTTTTAATTTTTTACCTTTGTTCACCCCAAACAGGGCATGTTGCCACTGAAGTGTAACTAGCTACTGTGATAGGGGCAACCTGGGTGTGAACTTGCCCAGCAAGATGTTTGTTCATATTACATTTAAATTTCTGCATGTTGGTACAGTTGGGGAGCAAGGTGGGAATGAATTCCAAAGGCAAGAAGTCCGAGAAATTAAAATAGAAATTCTTCTGTCAACTATAGACCTCTACAGTGAAAGGGGTGGAATTTTGCTGCTAATCAGGTGGGTCAGGGGTATTTTCGTGTAGGGGGATGGTACAAGTGTAGTAAGTTCATCAGAGCCCATTCTTCTTCTTTGCGTGTCTTTGAAGCATGTGGTCATACGACAGTTTCCCACATTTTTACGCAATCCTTTCAAGCTGAACCGGTATGGTAGTAGGAGGCAGACAACACAGTGTTGCATCGTATGGTCCTCTTCTCCACATTCACAGATGGTTGGGTCAGTTTTGTAGTACCATCTGCTCATAGAAACTTTTGATCACACCATTCTCATTCTCAGGCGGTTGAGTGTTTTCCACCAGAACAAGGGTGCCTCTAAACCGGGAGGGAGGGCCTCAGAAGGGGGGGGGGGATTCCCATGTCAATAAAAGAGAGGGGGCATTCTCTAACCATCTTTGAATCAGAGCTAATTGAAGAAATGCTCCTGAAATAATAAATATGTATTCCTTTTTTTGTTGATTGTTTGCAGAGAATTAATTTAACGAAATGATTTATTCATGGGATTTCAAACCACTTGAAATTATATCAATTATTCAATGATAAATATTTTATTAAACAAAACTTATCTCTGCTTATAAACCGTTTATGTAAATAATTCTTACATGAGACGTTTCTCAATTCTCTTGTCTTTCGAATAAACAAAGTTTGATAATGATATGAAATCGTGTACAAGTTTGGAAGCGTTATCTTTCAAGTTTGTATTTTTACCAGTGTTGGTGTTGCTTGTTTTATATTGCGCAGAGTCTCTGATCATGTGTCGACCTGGCGATCAACCATTAGTTGGTGGAACCCCTGTTCAAGCAGTAATAAAAACGGCAACAACAGCACCGGAGAAACGACCTCTGAAATATTCAATCTTTATTTGGTTGAAATACTTAATACTGATTGGAGCAAAATACTTATTCTCGATTGATTCCCTGTACCGGAATTCAACCAATCAGAAAGAATTTGCTGTGGGAGCCGGGCACCTGTTCACCTTATGTATATAAGCGAGAGCCCCAACTTGCGCGTTTTAACACAATGTTACAAACTGCTACTCATACTCTTGGTGGGCTACTGGCATCTCAGACAGAGTACAAAATCAACTTTACAATCTAGTGGGCGATAATTTCTTCTCTTCTCTACAGCCCCTTTCTCACAGGAGAGACATTGCTAGCCTTTTCCTACTGGTAAGTGCTCGACTGAGCTTTAAGCTCTGGTTCCCCACTGTAAAATCTTCTCGGCAATAACTCCTCTGTGTACCTAAAATAAAATGGATCTTCCAAGAACAGAATTCCTTTCCAAGAACTTCCCACCTGTGGAACACATTACCGTGGGAATGTTTCCCTTCAGACTACAACATTGTCGTTTTCAAGTCTAACAAATATTCGACTGTCGAGTCATCCTGTGAATTAATCATAGTTCTCAATCCTTTCATAGTTCGATTCCATCATCCAACTGAAAATCTCATTAATCCTTATCCTTGAGTGCCTTTTGGCCTTCATAAGTGGTGAACCATTAGTAAAACAAACTCGTTCTGTTGTGATGTCTTTGATAGACCATGCGGCCGTCTGTTGTTGCTCCGTCCATATCATTTATGTTCACCGTGCCTCTACACATCGGTAAGCCTGCTTTTTTTCATATCTCCACGTATTAGGAAGCTGCAACTTGTGTGCATATTTCAATGTATTACTTGTGAACACAAACAAATCCTGTTATTTTTTAAATATTTTTTTTCTTGTGCATTGAATTAAAAAAAAATGAAATAATAAAACAATAATATTAGATCATCACAACATCAACTAAAAAATACTTATATTTGGTATCTTTAGGCGTACGGGCTGATTTTCCAGTGTTTCCAATAAACAGAAGTTATCGATATCTGATTAAACTAATGTATGGTGTTTTGTGAACACACACACACACACACACACACACACACACACACACACACACACACATATATATAATTATTCAAGTTCAAATATATTTACATAATGAACACAAAACCGGTTTTCTGGACAGATTTCAAAACTGATTTTTACTTTCAGACACAGTCATGACCGTGGGAATGTTTCTCTATAGTCATGTTAAGATGCTGAAGCGTTGAAACACGAATTGATTAGTGTACATTGTCCCCAATGTTTATTTAATTATATATATAATTAAATAATTAATAGTTAAAAATAGACTCGTGTAGCTATTTGCCATGTTCTGACAACGTTCGTTGAACACTCTCGATAGTCTACTGTCTGTGTCCACTCTGTTTGAGCATAAATAGAACTTAATTCACTTTCTTTACTTGGTAATTTCTCGTGGCCGTTTGGTTAGAGCACTTGCTTGCGGAGTCTAGGGTGATTCTGTAACTGGGTTTGAATCTTGCGACCGTCTGAAATTATCATCTCTTACACTGATGATAGCGTAGGCTTGAAACGCCCGCGTATGTAGGTAAAAATAATTTAATATTTACTTAAATATTGTTATATATTTATATATGTTTGCATAGTAGCTACCATAATGCAAAAATCTTATGAGCCACTTTTTAAAGAGGTTTTTTCTCTTTTCCCTTTTTCTTTTGTTTTCTTCTTAAATGGCCCCAATTAAGGCAACACCACATTGGGTATTGTCAGTTGTTGAAATTCTTGTTCCAGGTACATAATTCCCATGATGATCTGCCAAGCAAGGACCTGCTTCGTAGAGAAACACGTGTAGAAAAAAACTCTTTAATTTTGATAAATCTGATAAATAAATAAATAAACTTTAAAAGGAAAAAAGTCTTTTGTGATGATGAATGATTTCGTGAACGAAATGTTTTGGTAAACTTTCAAAAACACACACACATATATATATATATATATATATATATATATATATATATATACACTCAATATTTTTTATGTAATTTTATACCATTTCAATGTTATAACAAACAGATTCACGTCATTTGATAAAACTTATTTTTTATTTAACATACAATTGTTTCAGCAAACACCAATATATTTATAAAATGCTTGTGTGCATTTATTTCTTGGTATGGTCATCTTCAGTGCTTATTTTACAAAACAAAGCAAAAAGCCAAAAATACATGACAAACTAGGCGATCAAAGCCTAAAATTATATATATATTACTGGAAACTCAACCTGCAGAGATCGTTAACCCTGCGTGTTTCTGTTAAACTGAAGATAGACATGGATGATCATAAATATGTATAGTGTCCATTAAAAAAAATATATGCTCTTGCACAAGCAATTGAGCACTCTTGTTTTTTCCCCTAAATTTTCCATTGAATTATGTACACACACACACACACACACACACACACACACACACATATATATATATATATATATATATATATATATATATATATATATATATATATATTTCAAAGGAAACATTTTTTAATCAATGAAACGGGTGGGTGGAAAAAAAAAGAAAATTGCTAAAATTTTCCTTAAGGCCTTATCGTCTGACCCTCTAAGAGGAAACGTCAGAATTATAAATTAAAAACTAAGAAAATCGAATGAGATATGAGGGGAAAAATTGTTTCAGTTGGAGAAAACGATTGAGAGAAAAAAAAAAAGTAAATCTCTCAATGTTATGGTGGCTTTGAATCATTAAAGATCTCCAACTGATGCTTCAAAATCTTTTGTCTACACAGGCTAGGTCGAGAATTGTTAATAACTAACGCCTCAATAATATTAAGATGGTAGTTCGACCGGGCACTGTGTAAAACAGAAAACCACCCATCGGAATAGTTGTCAGAACAACTATTTGTACTAACGAGGTGATTACCGATGGCTGATTCCTGTGCCTGACGTTTCCTCTTAGAGGGTCAGACGATAAGGCCTTAAGGAAAATTTTAGCAATTTTCTTTTTTTTTTCACCCGCCCGTTTCCTCTGAAATTTATCCTATGATTTTGTTGTACGCGAAATTTACTTACATATATATATATATATATATGTAGATTATAACTAAAAGGTAAACTTTTAGATAGTTGGACCTATTGTGAAATAAGGAAAGCTCAATATACTGGATAGAGCAAAAAATATGGTACATCAATGAAAATTAGTAAGACCTGCAAATGGAAGCAAATCGGTATTTTCAGTTGTTCAAAACAAGGAGTAGTTTAGTTAATAAAAACATTTTTTTTTTTCATCTCTTTCTTTCCTTAAACCAGGCTTTTCAAAGATTAAAATCTTATCATCAGAGGAAAAATTATGATTGATAAGTTGACAGGGTGGGACTGTCAAAGTTCCAAATTTGAAAAAGTTTTCTTTTAAAATTAAAAATTAAAGAAATTCAAAAAACTTCTTTAAATAATGTTTCCAAAAGGTTCAGACGGGCATGGGAATCACCAATAACGAAATCCAAAAAACGTAGGGCTCAGAAATGTTGGTAAATCCGGGGGAATCTGCATAAAAATCCAACGACGGCGATTTCACTCAGGTCTGTTGTCCACGGAGAGGAATCAAATAAAAACGGCCATTTCAAGGAAAACAATATTCTTCCTGTTTTCAATTAAGCGTATTCCAAGGCAAAAAGCTCTAACTGGTTCAAAGACGAATCGTCGTACTGTGTCAAAATTATTTGGGAATTGTATAAATAAAGAAAGACAAGAGAAGAGAACGAGAAAAGAAAAAAGAAAAGGAGAGAGAAAAAGCGAAAAGCGATCGGAAGTAGAATGTAATCTAACAAGTGGGGGGGGGGTTAAGGGATTCAGATCAAAATGATATTTAGGCAGAAAGAGATATGAAGGGTAGATTTCAAATTGGCCACACAAAGTGCCGAGTGCTGGTCAGCTCAGTTAAGTTATATTCCCAGGGGATATTTAGGTAGATTGAATACAGATAAGAGACAGAAAGCTGTCTCCTAAGAAAGGTTAGTTTAATTTTGCAAGGGGAAGGGTATATGAGGGATGGGCATTAAACTGGTGTCGCTAATAGAGTTAAGTCCCATTTTATATTTTAACAAGAAATTGGATTATCTGTCTTATTATAATTCTTAAGGTCTGAGTGAATTTCTTTAAGATGTTTAAGGAGTTTTGAATCAATTTATGAATAAATCGACAATGTAGGTAGTTAAGAACAGGAAGATGGGGGTATTAAGAAGATGTAAAACACCTTATGCTAATGAATAATAGTAAAAGTAATAATAAAAAAATAAAAATAAAAATAGTAAAAGTAGTAATAAATAGTGAAACCTAAAGAATAGATAATGGGATTTAAATATGGGGGTGTATATCTATATATTTGCAATGCTGCCTTCACTTACTCGCGGCTATGGATTATTGTCCACTACATCACTGGACATCCACCGTAATCTGGTATGAATTGTTAATAAAGCACATGTAAAAGCCACGCGAGCAAAGCCGTATATACACATACATGTGTACATACAAAAAACCAGCACATACAGACAAACACATATGTATATATACATACATACACACACACAGATTTATATATACACATATGTACACACACATACATACATACATATATATATACACACACACACACATTTATACATATATATGCACACACACACACATACATATACATTCATACGCATATGTATACATACATATATACACACACACATGCACACACATATACACACACACACACATATACATATATATATATATATATACACATAAAAGTACAATAGCCACAATCACCCAAGTGTACCCAGCATATCCGTACAGCAAAAAAACCGCTCATATACACAAGTGTGGTATCCATACATGTACCTGTTATTCCAGAGAAACTACATATATATATACACACTCATACATAGAAGGCAACTACTCACACACTCGTTCGCATCAATACATGCATCTGAATTTTCAGAGTACCCACTAAAGGTACGCATATACATAAGTATAAAAGGGGATTATTAGATGTTAAAACTGAAAGGAAGTCTAAACAAATGGGTAAGGAGAGGGTAAATAGGAATGATGTATATACAGGGAATTGCAATTGGATAAAACGTAATTGGAGAAAAACATGCAATTGGAGAAAAAAAAGCGACGGTGGATAGGTTGCAATAACGAAAAAAGTTTTAGGGGATGGCCAATCAGTATCAACATCAGCGACACTGCTAGTTATAAGTCTGGCAGCAAAGCAATTCAGTATTATATAAGTATGTTCTAAAGGATATGTTTAATGTACACAACAGAAGGGATTGGTATAGGGGCAATCATGGAAAGGTACATAGTAAGTGTAAAGAGTTATAAGATATGGGGAGGGGGAAATCTATTGATTATTGTTATGTGGGGGTATATCTGGAGGGGCCAAGAAGTTAGCATATTTGTATTTACGCTTGTGTCTGCAATGGGAGATCAATTCGTTTTTAGAATTAATAGTATTTAATGATTTATTAGCTGTGGCTATTGCGTAAGTTTCCAAAGTGCAAAGGTTGCAGTGTGGAGCTCCTGGGGTGTATGATCTAGATTGTTTCAATATGGACCAATGTAAGGAGTAGGGTGTATTATTGCTTTTAAGGTTTCTAATTAATTTAGAGAGCGAGGTACTAGGGTTATTGTTATTTAATTTAAATGATTGTATGTGGTTTGAGATCCTTATCTTAATTGGGAAGGCGCTAAGACCTATATATGTGTGAATTTTGCAAGGTGCAGAAATTGCATTTGAATAATTAGGGTCATTGGTAACTGTTTGAGAGGATGGATCTGATACTATATTAGCCTGGGGTCTTGGGGTAGGGTCTAGAATAACCGGTGTATTACTGCTAATTGTATAGGGTTCAAAATTACTTGGTGAAGATGAGGAGTAAGATCTAAGGAGGTCGTTAGTTGTATTTTGAGATATCGGGGCAGAGGAATGGGAGGAGGTACGTAAAGGTGGTAGGGTTGCCGAATCGGGGTTCGAATTATAGTTAGAGTTCTGTCGGAATTCCTTAATAGTGCACGCGTATACAACATCACTATGAATGCAATCACCATTAAGAGGACATTCTCTGGGTCTACGGCAATTACAATTATTTTGGGAAGGAAGGGTGGGAGATTGTTGGGCATTTTTTATTTTTTTATTATTGGAGGAAATTATATTTTGTGCTATGTTAGGCATAGTGGAGTAGGAAATTTTAATGGAGTTTTTATTTAGTATTGTGCAATATTTATGGGGGTATCTAAAACATTTGTCTAAGATTTTAAAAAATTCTTTCGGGACGTTAGTTTTTACATTGCAATTGAAAGGAGGGTTAAACCAGATATTATTTTTCCTTCTTGACTTTTTATCTCCCCCAGAGTTCCGGTTAGTATTTATAGTTTCCAAGCTGTCTGTATTGTGAGGGTTAGGGTTCGAGGGGATATTAGAGTTACCTCGTCTTCTGGGGTTTAAAGCCATATTATGGGTAATTAAGCTAGTGTGATTATTTTTACGGGTTGGGGGAGTATTGTTGTACTTAATTTTAACGTTGTATCCTGAGGCAAGTGAAGCATTGTTATAAAAATTACAATTCTGCTCAAAAATAGATTTATTTGCAGAAAGTTTAGAGATTCTATTAGAGACCGATTGGGCAATTGAGTTGGTTATTGATTTGGGGTGGTTAGAATATTTATGCACGTAGAATAAAGTTAGGTTTGGCTTATGATAAGGGCTAAAAGTTTCAAAATTAAGGTTAAGGCTTAAATCTAAGAAGTTAGAAGTTCTCTTTTCTGGCTCAACTGTGATTGTAAGAGCAAAATTTTTAAAGAAATTATGGAGATTTTTTATGGTGTTGTTGTATTGTCTTGATCTTTCTCCAGACACAAATAGGGCATCGTCCCTGTATAGACCACCTCTCAAATGTTCGAAGTTATATTTAAGTTCTTTCATTAAGTAGATACCCACTAAGTCAGTGACCTGGGTCGAGTCTGAGGATCCCATTGTAATATCGAAGTTATTGGGGTGATCCTTCCTTGTCCAAAGTTTGTTGTCAAATTGTAGAAGGGATTTTCTAGCTAGTTTGATCAGATCAATTTCTAAGTTAGTCAAATCTGAATTATCTTTAGCGAATATTAAGGCTTTATTGAGAAGAATGGGGGTAATAGATTGATAATAATTATCGATGTCAAATGTAATGAAGTTTAGATTAGGGTTTGACTTGTTTTTAAGGTTAAGGAACCAGTTAGAGACCTCATCTGAGGATTGCCAAAGGGTATATGGGATTTTAGATTTGAGGTTTGGAATTATTCTGTCTAATATGTTTTTGCTTATAATGCCTAGATCTGATTTAGAGGGGCAAATTAATCTAATGGTAGGGTTTTCATGGAAATTTCTTTTATGGTCCTTTAATGTGCATCTAGGCGTAGCTGGGGTTAGGATTTCTGTGTAGTTTAAGACATTTAAGGAGGTGAGAATAGATTTGGCTTCCGAATTAATTGTGTTGAGAGTGTTTATAGGTGCACTTTTATAAGATTTGTTAAGTTCTTTATAAATTAAGTTTTTGTATTCAGTGTAGGTTAATTTGTAGTAGTTTTTGGTCTTATCTGCGGGGACTATCATATCCTGGTGTTTCTTAATTTTATTAGTAAAGCTATTAATTTTTTTGATTATGGGGTTAGATTGCTTATTGTGTTTTTTAAATTTAATATTTTTAATAAGGTTGAACAATTCGTCTTCAAATTCATTGAGGCTATGATTTTGCCCAGGAAAGGAAGAAGTTTTCAGGCCATACCTTGATGCTGTTTGTTTTTCGAGTCTCTTTAATTCTCTGGAAGAGTTCATAGGCAATGTAAGATCATCACTTTCCGGAGCTGCAACGATGTTGGTATCAGGCTTCTGGTCCCTTGATCCACTGTGTAGGTCGTAATGGAAGGCCCTCCACCGAGCATTAATGATGAACTTCTTCGTCGCTTGGATCAATTTACAGATGTATGCCTCGTTCGAGGGGATTGGGATATTTTTTGCAGAAAGAGGGATGAACTCCTTGTTGAACATATCACAAGTAGGATGAACGCTCAACTCAAGAGGAGCGTAAATATGTAGATTATAACTAAAAGGTAAACTTTTAGATAGTTGGACCTATTGTGAAATAAGGAAAGCTCAATATACTGGATAGAGCAAAAAATATGGTACATCAATGAAAATTAGTAAGACCTGCAAATGGAAGCAAATCGGTATTTTCAGTTGTTCAAAACAAGGAGTAGTTTAGTTAATAAAAACATTTATTTTTCATCTCTTTCTTTCCTTAAACCAGGCTTTTCAAAGATTAAAATCTTATCATCAGAGGAAAAATTATGATTGATAAGTTGACAGGGTGGGACTGTCAAAGTTCCAAATTTGAAAAAGTTTTCTTTTAAAATTAAAAATTAAAGAAATTCAAAAAACTTCTTTAAATAATGTTTCCAAAAGGTTCAGACGGGCATGGGAATCACCAATAACGAAATCCAAAAAACGTAGGGCTCAGAAATGTTGGTAAATCCGGGGGAATCTGCATAAAAATCCAACGACGGCGATTTCACTCAGGTCTGTTGTCCACGGAGAGGAATCAAATAAAAACGGCCATTTCAAGGAAAACAATATTCTTCCTGTTTTCAATTAAGCGTATTCCAAGGCAAAAAGCTCTAACTGGTTCAAAGACGAATCGTCGTACTGTGTCAAAATTATTTGGGAATTGTATAAATAAAGAAAGACAAGAGAAGAGAACGAGAAAAGAAAAAAGAAAAGGAGAGAGAAAAAGCGAAAAGCGATCGGAAGTAGAATGTAATCTAACAAGTGGGGGGGGGGTTAAGGGATTCAGATCAAAATGATATTTAGGCAGAAAGAGATATGAAGGGTAGATTTCAAATTGGCCACACAAAGTGCCGAGTGCTGGTCAGCTCAGTTAAGTTATATTCCCAGGGGATATTTAGGTAGATTGAATACAGATAAGAGACAGAAAGCTGTCTCCTAAGAAAGGTTAGTTTAATTTTGCAAGGGGAAGGGTATATGAGGGATGGGCATTAAACTGGTGTCGCTAATAGAGTTAAGTCCCATTTTATATTTTAACAAGAAATTGGATTATCTGTCTTATTATAATTCTTAAGGTCTGAGTGAATTTCTTTAAGATGTTTAAGGAGTTTTGAATCAATTTATGAATAAATCGACAATGTAGGTAGTTAAGAACAGGAAGATGGGGGTATTAAGAAGATGTAAAACACCTTATGCTAATGAATAATAGTAAAAGTAATAATAAAAAAATAAAAATAAAAATAGTAAAAGTAGTAATAAATAGTGAAACCTAAAGAATAGATAATGGGATTTAAATATGGGGGTGTATATCTATATATCAGAAGCCTGATACCAACATCGTTGCAGCTCCGGAAAGTGATGATCTTACATTGCCTATGAACTCTTCCAGAGAATTAAAGAGACTCGAAAAACAAACAGCATCAAGGTATGGCCTGAAAACTTCTTCCTTTCCTGGGCAAAATCATAGCCTCAATGAATTTGAAGACGAATTGTTCAACCTTATTAAAAATATTAAATTTAAAAAACACAATAAGCAATCTAACCCCATAATCAAAAAAATTAATAGCTTTACTAATAAAATTAAGAAACACCAGGATATGATAGTCCCCGCAGATAAGACCAAAAACTACTACAAATTAACCTACACTGAATACAAAAACTTAATTTATAAAGAACTTAACAAATCTTATAAAAGTGCACCTATAAACACTCTCAACACAATTAATTCGGAAGCCAAATCTATTCTCACCTCCTTAAATGTCTTAAACTACACAGAAATCCTAACCCCAGCTACGCCTAGATGCACATTAAAGGACCATAAAAGAAATTTCCATGAAAACCCTACCATTAGATTAATTTGCCCCTCTAAATCAGATCTAGGCATTATAAGCAAAAACATATTAGACAGAATAATTCCAAACCTCAAATCTAAAATCCCATATACCCTTTGGCAATCCTCAGATGAGGTCTCTAACTGGTTCCTTAACCTTAAAAACAAGTCAAACCCTAATCTAAACTTCATTACATTTGACATCGATAATTATTATCAATCTATTACCCCCATTCTTCTCAATAAAGCCTTAATATTCGCTAAAGATAATTCAGATTTGACTAACTTAGAAATTGATCTGATCAAACTAGCTAGAAAATCCCTTCTACAATTTGACAACAAACTTTGGACAAGGAAGGATCACCCCAATAACTTCGATATTACAATGGGGTCCTCAGACTCGGCCCAGGTCACTGACTTAGTGGGTATCTACTTAATGAAAGAACTTAAATATAACTTCGAACATTTGAGAGGTGGTCTATACAGGGACGATGCCCTATTTGTGTCTGGAGAAAGATCAAGACAATACAACAACACCATAAAAAATCTCCATAATTTCTTTAAAAATTTTGCTCTTACAATCACAGTTGAGCCAGAAAAGAGAACTTCTAACTTCTTAGATTTAAGCCTTAACCTTAATTTTGAAACTTTTAGCCCTTATCATAAGCCAAACCTAACTTTATTCTACGTGCATAAATATTCTAACCACCCCAAATCAATAACCAACTCAATTGCCCAATCGGTCTCTAATAGAATCTCTAAACTTTCTGCAAATAAATCTATTTTTGAGCAGAATTGTAATTTTTATAACAATGCTTTACTTGCCTCAGGATACAACGTTAAAATTAAGTACAACAATACTCCCCCAACCCGTAAAAATAATCACACTAGCTTAATTACCCATAATATGGCTTTAAACCCCAGAAGACGAGGTAACTCTAATATCCCCTCGAACCCTAACCCTCACAATACAGACAGCTTGGAAACTATAAATACTAACCGGAACTCTGGGGGAGATAAAAAGTCAAGAAGGAAAAATAATATCTGGTTTAACCCTCCTTTCAATTGCAATGTAAAAACTAACGTCCCGAAAGAATTTTTTAAAATCTTAGACAAATGTTTTAGATACCCCCATAAATATTGCACAATACTAAATAAAAACTCCATTAAAATTTCCTACTCCACTATGCCTAACATAGCACAAAATATAATTTCCTCCAATAATAAAAAAATAAAAAATGCCCAACAATCTCCCACCCTTCCTTCCCAAAATAATTGTAATTGCCGTAGACCCAGAGAATGTCCTCTTAATGGTGATTGCATTCATAGTGATGTTGTATACGCGTGCACTATTAAGGAATTCCGACAGAACTCTAACTATAATTCGAACCCCGATTCGGCAACCCTACCACCTTTACGTACCTCCTCCCATTCCTCTGCCCCGATATCTCAAAATACAACTAACGACCTCCTTAGATCTTACTCCTCATCTTCACCAAGTAATTTTGAACCCTATACAATTAGCAGTAATACACCGGTTATTCTAGACCCTACCCCAAGACCCCAGGCTAATATAGTATCAGATCCATCCTCTCAAACAGTTACCAATGACCCTAATTATTCAAATGCAATTTCTGCACCTTGCAAAATTCACACATATATAGGTCTTAGCGCCTTCCCAATTAAGATAAGGATCTCAAACCACATACAATCATTTAAATTAAATAACAATAACCCTAGTACCTCGCTCTCTAAATTAATTAGAAACCTTAAAAGCAATAATACACCCTACTCCTTACATTGGTCCATATTGAAACAATCTAGATCATACACCCCAGGAGCTCCACACTGCAACCTTTGCACTTTGGAAACTTACGCAATAGCCACAGCTAATAAATCATTAAATACTATTAATTCTAAAAACGAATTGATCTCCCATTGCAGACACAAGCGTAAATACAAATATGCTAACTTCTTGGCCCCTCCAGATATACCCCCACATAACAATAATCAATAGATTTCCCCCTCCCCATATCTTATAACTCTTTACACTTACTATGTACCTTTCCATGATTGCCCCTATACCAATCCCTTCTGTTGTGTACATTAAACATATCCTTTAGAACATACTTATATAATACTGAATTGCTTTGCTGCCAGACTTATAACTAGCAGTGTCGCTGATGTTGATACTGATTGGCCATCCCCTAAAACTTTTTTCGTTATTGCAACCTATCCACCGTCGCTTTTTTTTCTCCAATTGCATGTTTTTCTCCAATTACGTTTTATCCAATTGCAATTCCCTGTATATACATCATTCCTATTTACCCTCTCCTTACCCATTTGTTTAGACTTCCTTTCAGTTTTAACATCTAATAATCCCCTTTTATACTTATGTATATGCGTACCTTTAGTGGGTACTCTGAAAATTCAGATGCATGTATTGATGCGAACGAGTGTGTGAGTAGTTGCCTTCTATGTATGAGTGTGTATATATATATGTAGTTTCTCTGGAATAACAGGTACATGTATGGATACCACACTTGTGTATATGAGCGGTTTTTTTGCTGTACGGATATGCTGGGTACACTTGGGTGATTGTGGCTATTGTACTTTTATGTGTATATATATATATGTATATGTGTGTGTGTGTGTATATGTGTGTGCATGTGTGTGTGTATATATGTATGTATACATATGCGTATGAATGTATATGTATGTGTGTGTGTGTGCATATATATGTATAAATGTGTGTGTGTGTGTATATATATATGTATGTATGTATGTGTGTGTACATATGTGTATATATAAATCTGTGTGTGTGTATGTATGTATATATACATAGGTGTTTGTCTGTATGTGCTGGTTTTTTGTATGTACACATGTATGTGTATATACGGCTTTGCTCGCGTGGCTTTTACATGTGCTTTATTAACAATTCATACCAGATTACGGTGGATGTCCAGTGATGTAGTGGACAATAATCCATAGCCGCGAGTAAGTGAAGGCAGCATTGCAAATATATAGATATACACCCCCATATTTAAATCCCATTATCTATTCTTTAGGTTTCACTATTTATTACTACTTTTACTATTTTTATTTTTATTTTTTTTATTATTACTTTTACTATTATTCATTAGCATAAGGTGTTTTACATCTTCTTAATACCCCCATCTTCCTGTTCTTAACTACCTACATTGTCGATTTATTCATAAATTGATTCAAAACTCCTTAAACATCTTAAAGAAATTCACTCAGACCTTAAGAATTATAATAAGACAGATAATCCAATTTCTTGTTAAAATATAAAATGGGACTTAACTCTATTAGCGACACCAGTTTAATGCCCATCCCTCATATACCCTTCCCCTTGCAAAATTAAACTAACCTTTCTTAGGAGACAGCTTTCTGTCTCTTATCTGTATTCAATCTACCTAAATATCCCCTGGGAATATAACTTAACTGAGCTGACCAGCACTCGGCACTTTGTGTGGCCAATTTGAAATCTACCCTTCATATCTCTTTCTGCCTAAATATCATTTTGATCTGAATCCCTTAACCCCCCCCCACTTGTTAGATTACATTCTACTTCCGATCGCTTTTCGCTTTTTCTCTCTCCTTTTCTTTTTTCTTTTCTCGTTCTCTTCTCTTGTCTTTCTTTATTTATACAATTCCCAAATAATTTTGACACAGTACGACGATTCGTCTTTGAACCAGTTAGAGCTTTTTGCCTTGGAATACGCTTAATTGAAAACAGGAAGAATATTGTTTTCCTTGAAATGGCCGTTTTTATTTGATTCCTCTCCGTGGACAACAGACCTGAGTGAAATCGCCGTCGTTGGATTTTTATGCAGATTCCCCCGGATTTACCAACATTTCTGAGCCCTACGTTTTTTGGATTTCGTTATTGGTGATTCCCATGCCCGTCTGAACCTTTTGGAAACATTATTTAAAGAAGTTTTTTGAATTTCTTTAATTTTTAATTTTAAAAGAAAACTTTTTCAAATTTGGAACTTTGACAGTCCCACCCTGTCAACTTATCAATCATAATTTTTCCTCTGATGATAAGATTTTAATCTTTGAAAAGCCTGGTTTAAGGAAAGAAAGAGATGAAAAATAAATGTTTTTATTAACTAAACTACTCCTTGTTTTGAACAACTGAAAATACCGATTTGCTTCCATTTGCAGGTCTTACTAATTTTCATTGATGTACCATATATATATATATATATATATATATATATATATATATATATATATATATATATAATAATTATCTACCTTAATCTCAATCTTTAATTAACCACTTGCTATTTCAACCAGTCTTTTCTTTTAGTACTTTTATTGTTTCCCATAGCTATTTGAAAACGTAGCTGTGTACAATAATTTCAAAATGGCACACTGATTTTTTTGGTCATTGGAATTTAAATAATCACTATTTATATGATAATAGTATATCGAAAAATAAAACAAACATGATAGTTTTTAAGTAATAATTTATTTCATCTTACAATTGATTTACATTTCTTAAATGAAAACACATTCGAGCTTTTGAAAAGTTATTACCAGATCATAGTTGGGGAGGGGGGTGCTTCACTGAGTGATTTTTACTGTTAGATTTTAATCCTTCTGTTATCAGCTATTTACTTGTTCTTTCCATCTGTTTAAAAGTGCTTCCTCTCCCACTTGAGATTGGAGGGAAACAAGTTTGAACTTGCATACAGAAAGAGACGATATGTATCAGGAGGAAAACAAACAAAAATAATGAATATTAATACATATATTTATTTAAGACCTTACTTCCAATTATATGTAAAATGAAAGATTAAAAAAAACTTTAAAGCTGTTTTACTATTTATAATTATAAGGAAATCGAAGTACTTATATTTAAAATGAGCATACACACATACACATAAATACACACACACATACATACATACATACATACATACATACATACATAAATACACACCTAAATACACACACACACATAGATACACACACGCACATAGATACACACATGCATGCATAAATACACACAAATGCACTCGTGTCTAAACATACTCAAGTCTATCAGTCTTCCATATTTCGATTTTTACTTGGAGTTAATTTTAATAAATTTAAAATTATAGTTTAATTGTTCTATATATTGTGACATTCTAATTTAGAGGAAGAAAATATTTAGGATACGTACGATCATGTTATTTGAAACTTATTTCTATGCCAGCACCGTGAAATTAATTCACTCTGTTGATTACCTCCGCCAAGGAGGTTATGTATTCGGTCGAATTTATCACTATGTTTGTGTGTACAGCCAAGTAGGTTATGTATTCGGTCGAATTTATCACTATGTTTGTGTGTACAGCCAAGGAGGTTATGTATTCGGTCGAATTTATCACTATGTTTGTGTGTACAGCCAAGGAGGTTATGTATTCGGTCGAATTTATCACTATGTTTGTGTGTACAGCCAAGGAGGTTATGTATTCGGTCGAATTTATCACTATGTTTGTGTGTACAGCCAAGGAGGTTATGTATTCGGTCGAATTTATCACTATGTTTGTGTGTACAGCCAAGGAGGTTATGTATTCGGTCGAATTTATCACTATGTTTGTGTGTACAGCCTGGAGTCCATATCACTTGACCAATCGTTATCAAACTTTGTGAAAATATCAATCAAGTTCAGCCAGGGGTTTTTACCCCGCCTAATAAACCGGTATTGTCCGGGCCTTCGGGTCTGGATTTATGCTGGTCTTTCGGTTGTCCGTCCTGTGCAGTTCTAGGAGGTGCACCTTCCCAGGCTTTGCCTTCTCACCCTTTGAGAAGGGGTTAGTTTATTGCTAATCGCCTGAGGCGCCCCTACCGGGGAATGCCGACGGGGCTGCCCAGGCAATTTTTAAATAGCCAGAGTGCTCAAATTCTCGAGCGCTGGTTTTTTTCCCACTTTCCCGACCTTGTGTCACATCTTACTTTGTGGGAGGTAGATAAATAGAATCAATCAAGGTCTAATTTAGAATTGATTTAATTTCGGGATATGTATGTAAAAGGTCAAGGTAACGGAAAAAGTGAAACTCACACCTTTGTCAAAAATTTTGGTTCTGTTCATCGTAGAGACTCACCACTTGGCCCATATTGTAGTTAATGAAGTCCTGCATCTTATATGACGTTGACCGCGACCTTGAAAAGTTAGGTGAAGTTTGACATTTTGACGGAGTTTCAACTTACACTGTCAGCCAGAGGTATGCAGTCTCACTATTGGCTTATGTTCTTGTTCAATATGTTATTGTATTTGTATTTTATAATTGTTACTTTTTTTTTTAGGAATAGATTGTATCTTTGGTTATACTCTGCAACGATCTGCATTTTATTACTAACTAGCGGGGCTACCCGGCGTTGCTCGGGGTCATAAAGACATATAATTAAAGAAAAATCGCGTGTGTAACATCTTTATATCTAAACTTCTATTTCTCTCCCTCCTTTATAGCCGTCTCTTTATCATTCTACCTTTCTCTTCCCTGGTCGCCCCATTTCACCGCTAATTTCTAATTTTGCCTTTTGCTAAAGCTGCTTCCTCCCCACCATTTCTCCTACGTAATAGTATGACATATTTCTATAAAAAGTACCACATCTATCTGCGCCTTCTATATAGGTACTTATCGCCACCCCGGTGCAGATACTATATAAGTACTTATTGCCGCCCCGGTATGCATACTACATAAGTATCTTTCGCTGCCCCAGTGCAAATGCTACATACGTACCTATCACCGCCCCAGTGCGAATGCTGCATACGTACCTATCGCCACCCCATTGCAAATACTACATACGTACCTATCGCCGCCCCTGTGCAAATGCTAAATACGTCCCTATTGCCGGCCTGATGCGAATGCTAAATATGTTCCTATCGCCGCCCCGGTGCGCGTGCTAAATACGTACCTATCGCCGCCCTGGTGTGCGTGCTATATACGTACTGATCGCCGCCCCGGAGCGCATGCTAAATATATACCTATCACCGCCCTGGTGCGCATTCTATATACATACTTACTGCCATCCCTGTGCACATGCTATATAGTACCTATCGCCACCTCTATGCACTACTATACACGTATCTATTGCCACCCCAGTGCACATACTATATATATACCTATCGCCGCCCCGGTGCGCATACTATATTCGTATCTATCGCCACCCCGGTGTGCATACTTTATACTTACCTACGAAATATTTATGTTCAAAAAAAAAAAAATTTCGCCCGACCCCCTAAAAAGTTTGGCCCGACCCCTACAATTTTCCCCGACCCCTAATATCTCAAGCCGCACCCCCCAATTTTGTTTTACTCTCCCCCAACCCTGAGAAATATTTTGAGTTCAAAACAAAAAAAAAGAAAACAAATTGGCCTGACCCTTAAAAAGTTCGGCCTGACCCCTAAAATTTTCCCCGACCCCTCAATCTCTCCAGCGCCCCCATCCTAACTTGTTTGTCATTCTCCCCCAACTCTGAGAAATATTTTGAGTTCAAAACAAAAAAAAACAAAAATATTTGGCCTGACCCCGAAAAAGTACTGTCTGACCCCTAAAATTTTCCCCGACCCATCAATCTCTCCAGCCCCCCCTCCCAACTTATTTTTCACTCTCATTCAACCCTGAGAAATATTTTGAGTTCAAAACAAAAAAATTTGGCCTGACCCCTAAAAAATTCGGCCTGACCCCTAAAATTTTCCCCGACCCCTCAATCTCTCCAGCCCCACATCCCAACTAATTTTTCATTCTCCCCCAACCCTGAGAAATATTTTGAGTTCAAAACAAAAAAAAGAAAAAAATTTGGCTTGACCCCTAAAAAATTCGGCCTGACCCCTAAAATTTTCCCCGACCCCTCAATCTCTCCAGCCCCCTATCTCAACTAATTTTTCACTCTCCCCCAACCCTGAGAAATATTTTGAGTTTCAAAAAAAAAAAGAAAAAAATTTGACCTGACACCTAAAAAGTTCGGACTGACCCCTAAAATTTTCCCCGACCCCTCAATCTCTCCAGCCCCCCAAACGTGAGTTATCGCTCTTCCTTAGCTATTCTTTAACAACATTCCTGGGGGGACCGTTATACTTTGGAAGCAGCAATATTTCTAGGGACCATTATACTTTAGAAGCACCAATATTTCTAGGGACCGTTATACTTCAGAAGCACCAACATTCTTTTGAAAATCAAAGAGGCCTCCTGAGCACTACTGAAATCACTCTTACCAGTTGTCAGGTGCGGATGTGATTGAGCAACCCTTGTTTCACTACACACTATTAACGTAGCCTTCCTATGATGTTATTGATGAATCCGGACAGAACTTATGGGATGACCTGATACAACCGGACAGAATTTAGGGCAAGATTTACGGATTTACGGACGGACGTATCTAGACGGACGGACGTATCTAGACCGACAGACGTTGCTGGAATGACAGACAGACGGACGGACGGACGGACGTAGCTTGAGAGATGGACTGACATAGCTGGAACGTATCTAGATGGACGGACGAAGCTGGACAGACAGATAGACGGATGGACAGACGTAGGTTGAGAGATGAACGGGAGTATGTTGACGTAGCTAGACAGACAGACGGACGCACGTAATTCGACAGATGGACGGTCGTTAGTGGACGGATTTATGGACGGACGTAGCTGGACAGACAGACGGACGGACAGACGTAGATGGACAGACAGACGGACAGACGTATGTGGAGAGATGGAGTGACGTAGCTGGATAGACAGACGGACAGACGTATGTAGACGGACGGACGTATCTAGACCAACGGACGTTGCTGGAATGACAGACAGACGGACGGACAGACGGACGGCGGACGTAGCTTGAGAGATGAACTGACATAGCTGGGACGTATCTAGACGGATGGACGTAGCTGGACAGACAGACGTACGGACAGATGTAGGTTGACAGATGTTGACGTAGCTAGATAGACAGACAAATGGCAGACGTAGGTGGAGAGATAGACTCACGTAGCTGGACAGACAGATGGACGCACGTAGGTCGTCTGATGGACGGCCGTTAGTGGACCGATTTACGGACGGACGTATCTAAACGGACAGACGTATCTGGACAGACGGACGGACGGATAGACGTAGCTGGACAGACGGACGGACGTAGGTTGACGGATTGATGGATTGACGGACGGACGTATCTAGACGGACGTAGCTGGACAGACAGACGGACGGACGGACGTAGTTCGACGGATCCATGTTTGTTCAAAGAAAATAATAATTATTATTACTTGCCCCGCTGCAGATACTATATAAGTACCAATCGCCACCCCGGTGCGCATACTACATAAGTACCAATCGCCACCCCGGTGCGCATACTACATAAGTACCTATCACTGCTCCAGTGTGCATACTACATAAGTACCTCTCGCCGCCCCGGTACGCATACTTCATAAGTACTTATCACCACCCTGGTACGCATACTACATAAGTACCTATTGCCGCCCCGGTGCAAATGCTTAATACGTACCTATCACCACCCGGGTGCGCATGCTATACACATACCTACTGCCATCCCGGTGCACATGCTATATACATAACTATCGCCATCGTGGTGCGCATACTATATACATACCTATCTCCACCCCAGGGCGCATGCTATATACATACCTATTGCTGCCCCTGTGCACATGCTATATACGTACCTATGGAAACCCCTATGCAATAGTATATACGTGACTATTGCCACCCCGGTGCGAATACTATATATGTACCTATCGCCGCACAGGTGCGCATACTTACTTATCTCTACAAGGGTGTGTATACTATATATGCACCTATCACCAGCCCAGTTCGCATACCTAAGAACCTATATTAATGTGCCCTGTCGTATCCAAGAACAAAATTCAAGTTCATTAATGTAGTGTCACTATCATAAAAAAACTCATATTAATCAGCCCTATTTAAGTTAAACTAAAAAAATAATTTTCCCCATTCCACACAAAAAAAATTTATTCTCCACCCCAAAAAAAATTTTACACTCCCCCAACCCTGAGAAATATTTTGAGTTAAAAAAAATTTCCCCGACCCCCCCCTCCCCATTTTTTTTACCCTCCTACCCTACCAACCCCAAAAAACTTTACTCTCTCCCTATCCTAAGAAGTATTTTAAGTTCAAGAGAAAAAAAATTTTGGACCAACCCGCCAAAATTGTACTGATTGAGATGTTGTTTAATATGTATACAAATATTAGTGAAAACAATGGTGGAGCATAATTATTTAGTCGGTTAATTTTACTGATTGAAGCGTTATTTAATATGTATACAAACATTAGTGAAAACAATGGCGGAGCATAATTATTTATTCCTTTGATTTCACTGATTGAGACATTAAATATGTGTACAAATATTAGTGAAAACAATGGCGGAGCATAATTATTTATTCCATTTATTTTACTGATTGAGACATTATTTAATATGTATACAAATATTTGTGAAAACAATGGCGGAGCATAATTATTTATTCCGTTAATTCCACTAATTGAGACATTATAAAATATGTATACAAATATTTGTGAAAACAATGGCGGAGCATAATTATTTCTTTCTTTTAATTTCACTGATTGAGACATTATTAAATATGTATACAAATATTAGTGAAAACAATGGCAGAGCATAATTATGTATTCCTTTAGTTTCACTGATTGAGACATTATTAAATATGTATACAAATATTAGTGAAAACAATGGCGGAGCATAATTATTCATTCCGTTAATTCCACTAATTGAGACATTATTTAATATGCATACAAATATTAGTGAAAACAATGGCGGAGCATAATTATTTATTCTTTTAATTTCATTGATTAAGACATTATTAAATATGTATACAAATATTAGTCAAAACAATGACGGAGCATAATTATTTATTCCTTTAATGTCACTGATTGAGACTTTATTTAATATGTATACAAATATTAGTGAAAACAATGGCGGAGCATAATTATTCATTCGTTTAATTTCACTAATTGAGACATTATTAAATATGTATACAAATATTAGTGAAAACAATGGCGGAGCATAATTATGTATTCCTTTAGTTTCACTGATTGGGACGTTATTTAATATGTATACAAATATCAGTGAAAAAAATGACGGAGCATAATTATTCATTCGTTTAATTTCACTGATTGAAACATTATTTAATATGTATACAAACATTATTGATGTCACTGATTGAGACGTTATTTAATATGTATGAAAACAATGGCGGAGTATAATTATTTATTCGTTTAATTTCACTGAATTTAGTCATCGATTTAGTACTTGCCATTATATGTATATATATATACGATTTTACAGCACCTGGTCACCATAAATCGTCACACATTTAGTACTGGCCACGCTATGCATTGCTTAACTTCTTCTTTTTTACCAATAATAATGACAACAGAACGTTCTTAACATTATATTGTTTTATTCCCGGACAACGCCAAATACAAGGAGGTGTACTAAATCGCTTTGTCTTATTCCCCTCCCTTTGGTGAGGGCAATAGTCCGAAGAGAAATGAAAAAAAATCAATAATAATGTGACGATGGCATAAAAATAGATACAAACCTATCACTATGACGTCATGTACCTATCAATGTGACGTCACGTGCACAAGATAACATTAAAAATCGTGATCACATTAAACGAAAAAATGGCTATTTGACCCCTTAAAAATGAATCTTTTAAAAATTTTTTTAGATATTATTTTCTCGAGGTTATGCCGGTTAAAATTATACTTAATTTGGGGGTGTTTGTATAGTATTTTTTAAGTTTTAGCGAGACATACACACACAGATTTTTGCCTTATATATATTGAGAAGAAGATTGAGATGAGATGAGATGAGATTATATATATATATATATATATATATATATATATATATAAATTTATTTTAGTTAACACAAAGGTTTATGTTGGAGCTCAATAGTGTATGACTAGAGTTATTAATTTAATATAATGTAAAACCGTAGTTATTCAGGAAACAACATTCCATATTTCCTTCAAAAACACTTTTATTTACAAACAATTGTTTCTGCCCATCTCAAGAACATATATTTTCATGATATACAAAATATGACCGATTTTCATTGGGAGGCTTCATCAGTGTATGAAAAATTTCATAGTCAGGCTGAAAAAATTGAAATGCATCCAACATTCATTTAACTTATAAATATTTGCTTTTTCCTCACAATCTTTCAAATATCTTTTTCATATAAATGTTCATGTTGTAATATGTCCATGACGTAGGTGTTCCACTCTTTTTTTAACCGTGTTTATATTCAATTGATAAAACTCGATAAAATCATACCTCAAAAGTTAACATATAAGTAATAAATATTTTCCATCATTTGAATTTAAAATCTTTTTCTCATTTCCACCCAAAATTCACTACTTAGCAGTCCATTTATCTCATACAAATCAACTTCCCGTGCAATCCCCCCCCCCAATGTAGTCAGAGTTCAGCAGTAATAAAATTCCAGTGTCGATTTGAAGATATATAATAATTTCTAAAATTATAGCTTTAGTATTCAGAGTTGTTTCAATTTACATAGCCACCAGAGTTGCCTCCCTTGACATAGCAGAAATTAAGACTATCGAGCATGCACATTGAGACACGGGAAATAAACAAGACCCGGTGAAAACTAATCAGTTTAACTCCGGCACTGATTGGAACCACGTGCATATCTCTTTGTTCTCGTTCTTTCTTTTGTTTCAGCCTCGCGAGCCGAGCCTACGACATTACAATAGCATCCTTAAACTCCTTCCCCATGTATTAACATAGCAGACCAATCCCAAAAAGTATATCAACAAACAACTCCCCACATACAACATGCTGATTGGGAATCCCTCAGAGATCACGTCAGAGATGCACCTTGGTGTGAAGAATTTTATATCTCTGCTGAACAGTGTGCAAAGAAGGTAACTGAATGGGTTAAAGCAGGAAGAGAAGTATTTGTCCCGACGCGGAAATTCCTTAGTAAATACAACTCTCCCCAATGGTTCACTTCGACCTATGCAGTTGCTAATGCGCATAGACATGTAAGCAAAAATTTTTAGCATCAAGAAACCACGGTAAGAGTGTAATAGCCGCAGCTAAGAGAAGATATACTGAGATGATCAGAAAATGCATCGAGTTGCAGAAATTAGAAACTCATGATTTCTAGAAAATCTATAATAGTGTTGTGAACAATGGGCAATCAACAATTTCCCCGCTATCCAACCACCATGATGTTGCTTGCACAGCAACTGAGAAGGCTGAACTGTTTGCCCAGCGGTTCACGTTAAACTTCAGCTTGGACTTCACAAACCACCTCTTCCTAATTTCCCACTACAGACAGAAACCACACACTATTTGATCTGATCTCCTTCCCATGTCCAGGATATAATAAAAAAACCTTGACACCTCCAAAACATGTGGACCAGATCTTATCCTTGCTATAGTAATAAAGAAATGTTTTGCTGAGTTGGCCCCTGTCCTCTCCAAACTCTAAAACAAATGCATTGCTGAATCTTGCTTCTCTGAAAGCTGGAAAATTGCCCCTGTGATACCAATTTTACAGACCTCTGGTAAAAAAAACTGACTAGCAAAATTATCGCCCCATAAGTCTCCTTCTGCTTTTCACTAAAATCTTTGAATCATTAATCAATCTTGTGATAGTCCGCTACTTCGAAAATGCTAAACTCCTTTCTGACGAACAGTATGGATTTAGGCAATCCCATTCTATTACAGATATCCCGACGGTCATCTTTGAACGCATATACAATACACTTGATAAGGAAGGTGAAGCTAGTGTGGTAGCAGTTGATATACCCAAGGACTTTGACAAGGTTTTGCATGAAGGTCTTCTCAGGAAAATTAATTTGTATGGTATTACTTGACGAATACTTATTAATAATCAGATCCTTCTTAGATCCGGTCTCGGCCTTTTGGCTAAGATCAAAGTGTAGTATCTGTTCCGATGGATACTGCACGCCTGTCCTGTGCAGTTCTAGGAGGTCCACCCTCCCAGGCTTCGCCTCCCCTCTTTGGGGAGGAGTAAGTTTATTGCTTACTGTCTGAGGCGCCCCTACCGGGGAATGCCGACAGGGCTGCCCAGGCAATTTTTAAATGGCCAGAGTGCTCACCTCTCGAGCGCTGGCTTTTAACCCCACTTGCTCGACCCGATCTTGGGTCACATCTTACCTGTGGGAGTAAGATAAAACTGGCCTTGTGCCTAACTCCGGGAGGAGTAAATAAAGATCCTTCTTAGCTAAAATAGAGATCCAGGTTGCTCTAAACAACATCACATTAATGTGGGTGTGCCTCAGAGGTGGACCTTTATTATTCCTGATCTTCATAAACGACTTCCCTGATGTATTCATATTCGAGATGGGTATATTTGTTGATGACACGACGCTCTATTTTAGACATGTGGATAAATTGAACACACACATATCGAAGGCAATAACTGAATTCTTGGAAAATAGTCTCCAGTCTGGAGTAAAATGGGCCCATAAATTAATGGTCACATTTAATGCTACCAAGACAAAGCTCCTTTTCTTTTAACAATTATAAGAAACCTTTTCAACCACCGATTGCCATGGCTGTAAGCACAATTCCCGAGAGTCCAACATTCAAACTCCTTGGACTGACATTCACTGCAACATGAATTGGAATAAATACATAGAAGATATTGCCAAGTCTGCTGCAAAGAAGGTGGGCTCCCTCTACTGGGCTAGTAAACTTCTCACACCTGCCTGTATTCTATGTCTCTATAAAGCCACCGTTCGCCCGTGAATGAAGTAATGTTGCCACATCTATGTGGTGCACCAACTACTAGTCTCCCTCTTGGACAGGGTACAAAAAGAGTTCTAACCTGATAGGCCCTGCACTGTCTACCAAGCTCCATCGCCACAATGTTGCATCCATGTGCTTGTTTGTTACATATACCTCCCCTCTGAGGGGAGATCTAATGTCTCACAAGTCTCAATCAATTAAAATACACGAACGTTCATAATATACCTTGCTGGCCGTTCGTTCCAGCATGTGTCCCTTAAATGATCCCGCATAACTGAGGAAATGCTGCCTGCAAACATGTTCGTTCATACCCTGAAAAAAAAAAGACTAAGAAGAGACAATAGTTGAAGACAAGAAAAGGTTTATTCGCCTGGGATCATTTGTTCTCAATCACTGCTTAAAGCTTATACAAGTTTTAAGTCCTCAATATGCCGATTTAGTTAGAATCCCTATGATTTAAACCCCTTGGAGGACGTATATTAGTGTTAGGATAATACCGCTGTCATTAAGAATATTGAAGGGTTAAATACTTCTATATTGTTAGCAGAAGGGTCTGTTTCTGCGGATAATGTTTCTTGTGAATGGCCTATATAAATTGTTTTTGTTTTTCGTCTTTCTGAATATATATATATATATATATATATATATTATTACTTCATGTATCCACATAAAATATTATAAGGAGATATAATTTTTTATGTATCAGTTTTCAGTATTTACTTCAACAGTGCTCGATACGTAAGTAGAGCTAGGTAGTAAGCAATGAAAATATATATGGCAATCAAGCTACACAGAGGCTCCCGTGTTTCATCCCCGGGGGGAATCGTTTAGCCTGACGATTCCCCCCGGGGATGAAACACGGGAGCCTCTGTGTAGCTTGATTGCCATATATATTTTCATTGCTTACTATATATATATATATATATATATATATATATATATATATATATAATGTATTTTTTCGTGTATACATGACGTCAGAAAGCTTTGTTTTGAACACACACACAATATATTTTGGGTTTAATCTGATGGGAGATAAAAATTTACTGAAAAAGTCTTTCGAAAACATCTTGAATTTATTATCAAGAAAAAATGTGTGTTTTGAAAATGATCAGAAACAATTGTATGAATAAAGCAAATTCGGAACATTTATAAAATTATATATATATATATATGCTTGTACCCACATCAGGCTCTCTAACAGGAGGTGTCCTGACGAGAACTATGCATCCAAGTCGGACATATTATGCTACATATATATGTGTGTGTGTGTAATCTAGTGTTATAGGAAAAATAACTAGAGTGCTCAATTACTTGTTCAAGAGCGTATATATATATATTTTTTTATTTCAATTGATTCTATACATTAGTTTGGTTTTTCATCAATACATTTGGTTTCACGGAAACACTGGAAACTAAGCCCACAGGCCTAAAGACACTGAATGTAACCGATTTTTCACTTGATGTTTTGATAGTGTAAACCACTATCCATTAGAGCTTCGGGCTGAGTTTCCATTTTTTGTTGTTGTGAAACCGAAGGTATCGATGGAAGACCAAACTAATGCATAGTGGCAATTAAAATTATATATATATATATATATATATATATATATATATATATATATATATATATATATATACACATAATAATAATATTTAAGTGTAGAATTATAACGATAATTAAATTATCGTTTAATACTAATAATCTATCGTGATAGTGTAAAGCTCTGATGAGAAGAAATGTTTTCTTTTAAAATCCATGGATTAAGGATATGAGGCTCCTTGCTCTGAACTTTTGATGTTTTTAATAAATATTATATCTTTACAATGTTTTATTCTCATCTTTTACCTCTAATATATATATATATATATATATATATATATATATATATATATATATATATATATATATATATATATATATAGTCTAAAGAAGCTTTGAGTCATTAGAAAAAAAAAAGTAAAATGCAGTTTAAATCCCCAGACAAACTAACTAAATCCAAGATATTGCAGACTTAACATTCGTTGGAAAATTAATAAATGAAAAAATATAAGTAAAAAAAAAAGAAAAAAAAAAGAAGGGGGGGGGGGGGGTTAATTATCTAAGATTGAAACAAAAACAGGAGACCTTAAGCGTCTAATATTAACACGGGGATCATCAGCTGTTTACCATGTAACTGTTTCGGAGATTTAAAAACAGGACAGTTATAATATTCATGGCTCTCCAATGGTACTGATTATACGACCATTTCCCCAATAATCAAGTGTCGAAATAATTCAGCTTAAAATATCACTAATATATACATAAATAAATAATAATAATGATAAAATAATAATAATAATATATTACCCTTAAGACTACCGTATGATATAGTAATTTGCATATCAAATAACATTGATTAAAACAATAATAAAAAAATATAAAAATAAAAATAATAATACTATCTAAACACTACATCCAAGAACCATTCTGCAATATGGTAGCTAGCAATAAAATTATATAGGAATTTAAGTTGCATTAAAAAAAAAAAAAAAAAAAATATAGGATGAGTTTAAGCTAAGTAATAAGAAGTCGGTATATATCCATTTAAAAAGTGCTCGATACTAAATGGTTATCAATAGAGCTAGGACATATATGTTTCTTTTTGGCTTACATCGACAAGTCTAGGTTACGTTCTATATGACCTCCTCAGAGCTGCTACTGAGGAAGTCATACAAACCGAAACCTCAACATGTCGATGTACCCCCCCCTTAAAAAAAACATATATATATAGTTCAAAACTAAATCTTTTGAAGTTTATTTCGCCTTTTCTATGAATATCTAATTTGTTTTACAAAAACGTTGATTGTTTTGAATTCGTAATTTGGATCTTATTTCTCGAGGAAAACATTTGAATATTTAGAAAAAAACAAAACAAAAATAAAACAAAAGAAACGACATTAAAAAAATTGGATTTTATTTTTTAGAAACGGATTAGAGTTTGGTTGAAATGTTAGGGTGTTACCAAATTAAGTAATAAAAAAAAAAAATGATAAATAGTTTGGATTTAATCCCACAGTAACCAATACGCTAAAGAGTATATAATAGAAATAATATTAGTAAGGCTTAATATTAATGTTTCTTGAGAGACGCCTCTTTTCTCGTTTTAAAAAGAAAGAACACGATTCATGGAATTGCGGTTTTATAATAAAAGGGAGATAATTAAGAGTTAGACAGCTGCAATGTATTAAGTAGCCTCCCTTATACCAAAATATCTGTTTAAGCAGGTTTAAGCAATATTGAAGAATTGAAAATAAACAAAAAAAACAAACAACAAAAAAAAAACTATAAGAATATTTGCATAAATTTACGAAACTTTTGAAAGAAATAATTTTGAAAATGATAAAACTGTGAATAAAAATTATAACTGCACCCATTAAATACACATTTTTTTATGACGCAATTTATTTAAAAATACAAAAACATGTCTCGGCCTGACTCAATATTTCCTGACCTTCAGGCTAGGATCAAAGTGTAGTATCTGTTTTGTCCTTGGTCAGGGAAAAATCCTTCTTCACTGAGGCAATTTTATTTTTCGCCCTATCCAGAATGCCTATTTTGGGGAGCTAAATATCCCCAATTTAACAAAACACTAGGCTATCTCGAAGATGTTAGCTCTTAGAGGCGACCATTTTTTTCACGACTAGTTTTGTCTGTTTTTCGTAGCCATGACAAGTCAAATTAATTCACTGCAAAATCCGGCAATATTTTATATTGGATCCGCCATTATTAAGATGTTTAATTTGCAATATATTCCAATTATATTATTAATAAATATTTTATTATTCGTTTCTTACTAAATTAAAAACCAAGATAATCGAAGCAACCTCTGACTGATTAATTATACATTCTCTCCATCTTTGAAACTTGTTAAAAAATATGAATGTTACTTATTTAAGTTTATTTTAGGTTTTTCCAGAAACAAAAACAAAGCAAAACATACTACTAACCCTAAGTCCGGGTACGTCCCTCCATTCCCTTCGAACAAACCGAGAAAGATAGACAGACGCTTTTTTGGAGGAACCGTTACGACTTGGACTTGGAGTTAATGGTAGGGTTAAGGGAGTTTGTTTTTAGTTGCTGAAAAATGCTAATCTTTAATCATAATTTGAGATATTTGCTAAATAAAAACAGAACATTCACAAAAATCAGAAAACAAATTAAAAATTCTTCTTGAACACTCGATAAATTAGAAATGGCTAACATCTTCAAGATAACACATTTTATGTTAGACTTTTAATTCTTAGAAATTTATTAAACAGTACAAGTTTCCCAAAAAACATATCAAAGGAGTGCACAAAAATTATTTACATGGAGAACTAATTTGACTATGAAAAACAGACAAAAGTGGTGGTGAAAAAAAAAAAGCTACCGCTTTAAGAGCTAAGATCTTCAAGATAGTCCAAATTGATCTTGTGTCGAACTTTTCTTTCGTAGTAAATAGGGACTAAAGTTTTAAATTAGTATTTTATAAAAATGTAATCATCTTTAATTAAAACAGATTTGCCACTTAGTTTGTTTTTTAATAGAATTGAATGAAAATATGAAAATCATTTATCAAATTTGCTTAAAGTAATCATAAGCCAATCACTTCCTGTAAATTAATACCATTTCTAATGATGGTGGACATACTTTTTAATATTTCTCCTTGATCTGGAGAACAAATTTAAAAAACAAAGTCTATAATTGTTTTTTTGTTTGTTTGTTTGTTTTTCTTTTTTGCTATTGGAGAAATATATTTTTGGAACAAATTACCAGATCAAATTAAGAACCAAAATCGAACATTTGAATTCAGTATTAATAGTAAAAAAAAAAAAGAATTCAAGGGAGAAACTTTTGGGGACTATCGGGTGGAATATTTAACAGAATTTGATCTGTTTATTGATCTATTGAACACTCTGACCGATCAAAAATGGTCTGGGCAGCCCCGTCGTCATTCCTCAGTAAAGGCGCCTCAGGCAATTAGTAATAAACTAACCCCTTCTCAAGAAGAAAAACAAAAAGTAAAGAAAACAAAAAAAAGATGAAGTCGTTGGCTTGGAGAAAAAGGACTATTTGTTTCCCCTTAATTGTTTCATTTTTCCCCCTTTTTAAAATGGGTATTTATAGTTGTCACATTCATCATGTTCCCTCATCACCACTCGGTAAGGCAGTTCTATGCCTTCTGTTGTTTCGATTTTCCCTTCTTGATCTCCAGTAGTGCACACTTTTCCATTCCAAATTGTATTCTCATGTTCTAGCTGAGGATTCTAGTTGGGCTTATTAATCTTTCTAGCTCCTTTTTATTTTTTGCAAATAATTTTAGATCATCCATACACATGAGGTGGTTTACTTTTTATGTCTATAAATTTGTATCCAGCATTAGCCCTTGTAGTAGTAGTAACACTACTACCACCACCATGCGATCTATAAATCATTCGATATTTGCTTGACTTAAATGCTTGGTACTAATTAGATCAAAATACTCAGTCTCAATTGGTTGCCTATATCGGACATTAGCCAATTAGAAACAATCTTTGGGAACCGAGCACCTGTTCATAAAACCTATATAAAGAACTGTATCCGCACTTTCCAGTCAGAGAGCCAGAGAGAAGGCCAACTTTCCCAAAAAATCCTTATCATTCAGAACACTAATACACTTCTTGGCGCACCAACAGACCCTGCCATAACCTCTGGCTACTGGCATCAGCAACACGTGAACTTAACTTCTAACAATGGCAACATCTCTGCACATGAACTCACTCTTAAATATAACAACGCCTTGTCAGTCATGGAGTTACTTACTTCCAAATAATACAAAGCTTACAAACTCACTCAACACTCCAACCTACATACGTACAATCATAACAACATTTTCCTCGCCTTGACTTATGAACTTTTAACATAACACTTTCTCCGTCAAGACACGGACATTTAATGACTTCTTTTGTAACCCCTTTCTTTTGCTTGTTGAATAAGACATGAAACAAAGTTAATAAATTATGTTAAACTTTGTTATTAATTTACTTGTGACTATTTTTTTTCTACAGCCTCCTGAGTATGTTGTTGAGCAGCATCATGGCTATGCTAAAAAGTAGTGGGAATAGAGAGTCTCCCTGGAAATGCATTATTCATTTCTTATAAATAATGAGCATTGTTTTTTTTTGGGTGTGTGTGTGTGTGTGTGGGGGGGGGGGTGGTAATGAAAAGAAAAGCCTCCTCAGGATTCCAGTACTCTCAGTGCCCTTGCAGTAGTGGTACTAATTGATATTGATCTCACCACATTCTTTTTTGTGAGGGGAGGAGGTCGAGGAAGGAGGGTCAGATTATGTGATTTAAAAAAATATCTAACCTTGCAATTAAGCCACTCTTCGGTGTGGCTACTTCATACCAAAACCAGATCAACAGAGTTTTGATCATTCTGTGCTCAGGTAGTCTTGTTCTTTGTCTGTCTGAGGTGCAGTCCTGTGCAGTTCTAGGAGGTCCACCCTCCCAGGCTTTACCTTCTCGCATTTTGAGAAGGGGTTAGTTTATTACTAATTGCCTGAGGCGCCTTTACTGAGGAATGACGACGGGGCTGCCCAGACAATTTTTGATCGGTCAGAGTGTTCAATAGATCAATAAACAGATCAAATTCTGTTAAATATTCCACCCGATAGTCCCCAAAAGTTTCTCCCTTGAATTCTTTTTTTTTTACTATTAATACTGAATTCATTTTAAAATGTTCGATTTTGGTTCTTTATTTGTTCCAAAAATATATTTCTCCAATAGCAAAAAAACAAAACAAACACACAAAAAAACAATTATAGACCTTGTTTTTTACATTTGTTCTCCAGATCAAGGAGAAATATTAAAAAGTATATCCACCATCATTAGAAATGGAATTAATTTACAGGAAGTGATTGGCTTATGATTACTTTAAGCAAATTTGATAAATGATTTTCATATTTTCATTCAATTCTATTAAAAAACAAACTAAGATGACGTATAAAAGTGGCAAATGTGTGTCAAAATGTTCTTTCTTTTTAGAATATCAAACGACAAAATATTTTCAATGAAATTCTATACAGGAGTTACCTCCCTTACATTTACAAACGTTCTCTTTTGGCGTTTTATTTTCTTGATGTTTCCTAAACTAGTTATGTCTGACCCAAGGCCATCATAGCAAGAGCCATTCATCACATATAAAACACACACTACTATCACTACTGTTGCCATTTCAATACTCACTGTACACGGCGCTTGTTTGTTATTTACGACCACCACCACATGTTTTCACATTATTTATTTACAGACCAATCCATTTTTTTTCCTGTATACAATTACCGATCCTTTCGCTTTCGTTTTGGAGAATTTTTAACGAGAGCCAACAGAACAAAAAAAAAGGGGCGAAATAAATAAATATACAACAAATAAATGTTACCAAAGGCAAGATAAGTTACTCTTCTACTTACGTAAGTTTTTTTTCTTCTGTATTTTAACTAGTTTTAAAGCGTTTTTTTTTTTTTTTACTTAAATACAAAAGTAGTGACAGACTTGATACTACTTTTGCATTTAAGCAAACACCCTTTAAAATTAGTTAAAACACAAAAAAACTTGGAACTGCAGGCTTGTGGAACTTTCTTTCTGCTGACTGTTTTCTCCTACCAGTTTAAATGCTTCCAAATGTCTTTCATATTTCGATGGGTCACGAATTAATCCTTTTCTTTTCAACTATTAAAGAAAGATTATAATGGTTGAGTTGCATCGTGGGGGATTAATTTTGTAATTAAATTATTTTTTTAAAAATAAGACTTAAAGAAGTTATTTTTGATACTTTACGCAATTGCATTTTCAATTTCAATAAATAATAGATTAATAGTAAATGATAAAAATAAAAATGTGTAAGTCACGAAGGGGTGAGAAACAGACACACAAAAAGTGACCACACAATGAGATTACATTTTTGTGCAGCTCTTATACGAAATTTGAAGTAAAGAGTTATTCATTTATGCTGTCAGATTTTTCTTGAAATTTTAGGGATAGATTAATTATATCATTCTATAAGAAATATATAAGTGGCTCACAAAAAAGTTGTGACAGGGAAGGAGACGCACTGATAATATTTGACTTAGGAAGCCCACAAATAAGTAAATCCGACCTTGCTTACACAACAAATTACAGTTAATTTTGCATAAATGTGTTATCGTCAGTAATATTGATATTTTATAATTAAAAACAAAACAAAATAGAAAATAAAACAAACGAAAGAACTTTTCCATATATTACCGCCACAAAACCCAATCGGTTTCGACTCAGAGCTGACCAATCGTATACATAAAATTACTGTTACATTATGCTCCCCACCCATGTACGTTGGACTATACCCCCTCTTTTCTCTGCCTACTCCCGGCATGCATCAGCATCCGTTTCCTCTCTCTCTCGGAATAAAGCCTGGCTTCGGCCAGTATGTCTTATCTCACTCCTACATTTGTGTTCTTTTAACTTCTTAAACACATCGTAATGTAACATGGTGGCAGCGGGGATGTAAAACACGTCTCACAACCAGAAATACAAAGTCATCGCCAGAACGAGCAACAGGTGAAGCTTTATCTCCTTCCCAAGTGACGGATAGTGCTACAACGACTACTACAAACTGTCAACAACGTCCCTCGTGTGCAAAAGATGGCGGAAAGTTTTCGAACAAACATAATGCCCCCAAGCAGTTTGGAACTTAAAACCAACCCCGCGGAAGCGTGGAAATTATGAAAACAGATGTGGAAGAACTACTGTATTATCACTAAACTTGCAGACCAGGATAAACAGTACCAAACAGCGTTGTTTCTACACGCAGTCGGACCAGACGCCCTTACTATCCATTACGAAGACAAAGATGACCTCGACACGGTGATAGTCAAATTCGACCAACACTTCATAGGACAGACAAATGAGACCTATGAGCAATACCTCTTCAATAAAATACCAAGAATCAGGTGAGACTATCGAATCCTACGTTACGGCACTACGCAATTTAGCTAAATCGTGCAATTTTTGTGAATGTTTACATGACTCTCTGCTATGCGACCGTATCGTACTAGGAGTAAGAGATAACCATGCCCGTAAAAGACTGCTGCAAAATACGGCACCTACATTTCAACAAAGTGTTGACATATACCGTAGCTGTGAAGCAACAGAGACACGGCTAAAAATAATTAATCCTGACCAACAAGAACGGATTAACAAGGTCCAAGGCCCAGGTTATAAAAAAGAGAACCAAAGGTATGGGTAAATAGACTGTCATTTCTGTGGCAGAAGGCATGGCAAAAGAAAAGAAGCATATCCTGCATGGGGATAGAAGTGCAACCTTTGCAGTCACAAAAAACACTTTGCACTGAAATGCCCGGAGAAGCGGCGTGGTGAGAGACTAAAACCGTCTAAACCAAGACACGAGGTGAATCTGACTCTGACTCTTCTAGCGATATGGACTACGTACTAAGCGTCAACTCCGAGAGAGGAAAAAAAAACGACAGAACCATTTATGCTAGAATAACGCTAGACCATAAACAGGTAAAACTCCAAGTCGACTGTGGTGCTACTGTTAATGTAATTCCACTGAAATATGTGCACGATGTAAATCTGCAACCAGCGTCTAAGAAATTACAGTTTTGGACTATGACCGAACTCGTACCACTCGGCAGATGCAGGATTACTTTGCGCAACCCCAAAAACATGTAAAAATACTCCGTTGAGTTCACGGTGGTTAAAGAAAACCTAATACCATTGCTGGGGAAACGGGTTAGTGAACAGATGAACTTAATAACGGTACATTATGACAACATCGCTAATGTTCACTCAGACCCAGTCTATGAGCCACTGATGACAGAGTACTCGGACGTTTTTAACGGTGAACTGGGGTCACTGCCCGGTCAAGTGCACCTACAAGTGGACCCCACCATAACAACTCATACTGCCCTAGCCGGACATATACCAGTATCTATGATTCCTTGAATCAACGACGAATTGAAAAGGTTAGAAAACCTCGGAGTTATCACCCCTATCGATGAACCAACAGACTGGAATAGTCGAATGATTATCGCTACAAAGAAGTCAGGGGATTCCGAATCTGCATCGATCCAAGACCGCTAAAGAAAGCACTGAAGCATGAGTGATACCAACTACCTACTATAGAGGAAGTACTACCTAAGTTAACAAATGCAAAATACTTCATTAAGGTAGACGTTGCGTCAGCATACTGGCATGTAGTGCTAGATGACGAACCAAACCTCCTCACAACTTTCCAAACAGGGTTCGGTCGGTACCGGTGGCTGAGGCTCCCCTTTGGAACTTGTGTGAGCTCTCAAATATTTCAAAAGCCATAGCCATAGACGGTCTAGGTGGAGTTGCATGCGTCACCAGCAATATAATTGCATTTGGTGCAGGAGATGACCTAGAACAAGCCTCAGTAAACCACGATGCAAACCTGAAGGCACTCCTACAACGGTGTCGAGAAAGAGGAATGAAGCTGAACCGAGAAAAGGCAGATGTAATAAAGACGCGATCACCAAACTAAAACGGCCCACATCGATCGAAGAGATACAGAGACTTTGTGGGACGGTCAACTACCTAGCAAGGTTCCTACCAAGATTGTCGACCATCATGGAGCCCATACAGCAACTGATGTGCAAGGATGTCCCATGGATATGGTTGCAAGCACGAGATACCGCATTTGCAGAAATGAAGCAAGCAGTCACTGAAGCACCCATACTCACTTACTACGATCCGAAAATGGCCCTCACAATACAGTGTGACGCCAGCTCAGAAGGACTTGGTGTAGCATTACTACAACAAGGCAAGCCAGTAGAATATGCAAGTAGAGTGCTGACTGATACCGAGCAGAGATACTCCCAAATCGAAAAGGAAATGCTGCCGATTGTGTTCACATTGGAGAAATTCCACCAATACACTTATGGCAGACGAACAGAGATACACACAGATCATAAACCACTGGAAAAGCTCCAGAACGATTACAGGGAATGTTATTGCAGACTCAAAAGTACGACATTGACGTTGTGTACCTCAAAGGAAAACACATGCATATCCCTGACATGCTATCGTGATCATACATAACAACCGAAAAGAACCATCAAGCCGAATTCGAGCTTGTCAACATGGTTAGCTTCCTACCCATCCGAGATGAACGACTGACACAGATCCGGAAAGCAACGAATCAAGACGAGGTATGCGATCCACTCAGGAAGACAATAATACAGGGTTGGCCAACCGAGAAAATGGAGCTTCTCACTGTGCTGCACCCATATTTTCACAAGATGGACTTGTCTTCAAGGGCAACCGAGTACTCATTCCACTCAGTCTCCGGAGTGACATCAAGCACTCAATTCACTCTTCACACATTGGCATAGATGGATGCCTACGCCATGCTAGAGAATGTGTTTTCTGACCAGGAATGTCATCGGAGATACGTGAATACATCTCCACTTGTGAAACCTGCTGCAAGTTCGCCACAGAGCAACCGAAAGAAACCTTCATGCCACATGATATACCTGATCGGCCATGGCAGAAAGTTGGCATTGATTTGTTTGAAAGTGAGACTGTGGAGTACCTCATAACTGTCAGTTATTTCTCAAACTTTTGGGAGATAGATCGATAATCCGCAAGTTGAAGGCACACTTTGCGAGATATGGGATCCCCTGCCAGGTGATCTCCGATGCTGGAACCCAGTTCACCTCATCAGCCTTTAAAGACTTCTCGGAGAAATGGGACTTCGAACATCTCATGGCAAGCCCCGGAAATCAGAAAGCTAACAGAAAGGCGGAATCTGCTGTGAAAAGTGCAAAACGCCTCATGTGGAAGAACAAAGACACTGGCCAGTTCCTGGCACTACTCGACTTCAGGAATACCCCTACACAACACATGGTAAGCAGCCCCTCTCAGCACCTGCTGAATCGCCGCACACGCTCACTTCTGCCCATGAGCAGCAACCTGCTGAAACCAGGGCGGAAAGGATAAAATGCTTCCGACGCAACAGGCGTCACTTGCGAAGATCCCCGGAGCAACCACAAATGACAGGACGCACACTCGCTTGTCATCTAGAATAACCACAGACAGCGATGGGGTACACACCAAATATTTATTCCTCTTCTACTCCCACTGACAGGACCCAAGACACTTGCTCACCACACCAAGCAACTGATGCTAAGAAATCTCTCCAAGGCGAATTCCCTGTCAGGACCCACACACGCACTGGCAGAGGAATACGAAGGCCAGCATACCTCAAAGACTACACAAACTGATAGCAGTTCTGGTTAAACAATATAACTCCATAGAGTAAGGACACTCCTCATCTATAAAAGGGAGGATGTTACATTATGCTCCCCATCCATGTACGTTGGACTATACCCCCCTCTTTTCCCTGCCTACTCCCGGCATGCATCAGTATTCGTTTCTCGTCTCCCTTGGAATAAAGCCTGGCTTCGGCCAGTATGTCTTATCTCACTCCTACACTTGTGTTCTCTTAACTTCTTAAATCCATCGTAATGTAACAATTACCCTGAAACTGAGGTCATTAACAAAAATTCCATAACAGTTATTTGTTTTAATTCTCAAAGACTTGTAGCAGTCACATATTGTGATGTACTCTTTTCTTTTGCTGTAAATAGATAAGTTTACCGCTGAGTGATTGGCACATCGGCTAATCAGAGGTCTTGGCGTAGGATTACAGGAATTGTTGGACTATTTCTCAACACCCAGATAAACAGAATATAAGTAGGTCGCGAGACTGCATACCTCCGCCTGGCAATGTAAGGATGGGCAATGTCTTGATAACTCTGATTTATCTGATCAGGCTGAGATTCTGCATGGTGGTTACTGTTATAAAAGAGCACCAGATTCATACATAACATTTGGAGAAATCGGAAATTAAAATTCCGTCAAAATTTCGACCATAACCAAACTTGTCAAAGTTAAAGGCCAAGTTTAATGTCATATAAGATGTGGGACTTCATTAGCTGCAATATGGACCAAATTGCGAGTCTCTACGATGAACAGAACCTAAGTTATCGCCAAACGTGTGACTTCCCTCCTTTCTGGGACCGTGACCTAGATATCACAAGATTAAATCAGTTCTAAGTTAGACCATTATCGATATTTTGATCAAGTTTGGGGACGATTGGTCAAGCGATGTGGACGCTTGGTTGTACACAAACATTGTTACACACTCGCGAGAAAATATAAACTCTATGACGGAGGTAGTAAGTCAATTCTTGATAAAATAATATAATAATGAAATCATTGTGTACAGATGCACAACCATTCTTCAAAAGTGCATCTACATTTGCGTATGGGGGAAGGGGGGGTAATCAGGTGTAATTTTGAGAAGCATGAGGGTTTTAAAGGATGCATTGTCTCGGGAGCAAAAAATTGATGCAGGCAATTTGTTCAATGTTTGAGCAATTTCGAGCGTGAAAAAATGTTTCAAAAAGTCGTGGAAGCGCTGCTGTTTGATATTAAAATGAGGGGGACAGATTAGACTGACGTGACGTGTTTTCCGTCGCTGCATCGGACAGGATTGGTTCGATATTAATATCGGATTATAACATTCTTTTTTTCTCTATTATTTAGTATTGAAGGATTGAAAATGACTTTATAAAAGTTTGTTTCACGTTTTTTTATGCCCATTTAAACACACGCACACATAAAAATCCACGTCTAAAACTTACATTCCGATCGTGTCTTTAACGTGGAATAAAATAAATCGACCCCAAATATTTCGAATACTTTTGGCGATTCTTTCGACCACAAAACCTACGCAATTATTGCACAATGAGTCTTTTAGAATGAGGAATGTGCCTATAGGTATTATTGTTTAAGTATGTAGAGGGGAAGGCAATCTATATAAAAACGAACGACAAGGTTTATCCATACAAAAAAATTAATTCTTATTGACAACTTAAGATAACGAAAGATAAAGAGTTCATAGAATACGAAGGTTCATAGGATCTAAACAACGTTCTGGTGAAAGAAGTTGTTTATAAAGAGAAATTGAGTACACATGTTTGTTTCAGTTGGCGCCGTGTACGTTTATGTATTGTAACATAATCTCAAAATTAGGTCCTGTTGCAAATAAAATATCACCAAGCGAAAATATATTCTCTTTTAAATCTTGTTTGTTTCTCAACTTGGGCGATGAAAAAAAAAACAGGAGAAAGAATAGGAGGACGAAAGAACTTGCGAAGAGTATATTGCGGCAAGCATGACTCTGCTTCATTCCCACTTTTCAAATCTTCACGCCTTGAAAGCATAGTGATTGGGGAGAGGAATTAGTCATTTCGCTATCACTATGAAATATCACGGGAGTACATGCGACCTGCCTCTCTTCCCACTTGAACTGATACATGGGCTAGGGCGACCCTTCTGGCCGTCAAAAATCAAAGAAGAAAAAACTGCTATGCGGACACAATCGCCGCTGAGGCCGGAAGAAAAGGAGACGAAATCTCGTTGTCCCCCAAAACGACAAAAGAAGCGAAAAAAACGACTATTTTTTTTAGATGAATGACATGCAAATACCCCGCATATTGGAAATTACCAAATCTTCTGGTACCGCTACTGAAATAAGGAGAACGTAATTCACCGCCTTGGACATATTTTTATAAATGCCAAACGCATATAGAAAAATAGTCAATTGATCAGATTGCCACGATAAACGAAAAAGAGGAGAATTATTTGGACTATTCCCACCGTGACCGATAACTGCACGCTGACTACAATTGTTTAAAGGTGCCGAAGACATTTGGATGTTTCTTATGAACTTTGAAGGTGCATCTGCAAATTGTAAGTTCAGGCAATTTATTTCTCACAGGCTGATGTCTTGTATATATGTACATGTATTCTTCACTCGGTCTAGCTGCATATTTATTAAGAACCCTGTCCCCGCTACTTTAAAAACAAATCTTGTTCCTCCTATACCTTTTGTAAATAAACTTTAAAAACTTCCTAACCTGTGTTAGTTTTCTGTTCTTTTACAGCGTGTTCATTGTCTGTATATCCTAACTTCACAGGTATCTTAAGAAAGAGTCCCCATTTTCCTATTGTTCAGTGTATATGCGTACTTGAACCCGAGGACCTAAATCTTTTCATTTATTCTTTTGTTGCGTGACCATCTTGTCGTTCCCAATGAAACGCGAGCGTAACAGTATGTGTAAATGGAATAGACATGAAGATGTGTGTGTACATTAGCACGCCTTTGTTTTATTAGTGAGAGAGTGCATGTATGGACTTAAGTTTACGTGCGTTCGGTGGGTGGCGTGCGTGTACTTCTCTGGGCGTACAGAAGTTCGTGTGTGTCTCGTTGCGTTTGTCGAGAGCTTTCGACTCAAAAGGGGCTCAGGCAGGAATGTGTCGTACGCACGTGTGTTGTGTGTGAAAGAAAAGGAGGAAAGAGAAAGAGAAAGGTTGTGTTTGGGTGTTTATAATATGCCCGATATTTTGGGACTGAATATTTCTTGTGCTGTGATTGATTGAAAGAAACTGCTGATTTGAGCTTTTGTTCAGAATCGATAATAAAACAACATTCACTACCACTGCTACTTCGAACAAACATCTCACTCGGACATGTTTTTTCTATGTTATCCTTGCAGATTTATGAGAAAGGTTTATGAATTTGTTGTCATTTTAATCAGCAAAAACATTGAATTAATTAGTAAAAACATCGGGATTAAATTTTTAAAGTCTAAAATAAATTTTCTCCTAAACTGTGGAACACATTACCACAAGACTGGTTCCCTGTAGGGTACAACATGGCCATCTTCAAATCCAGTGTCATTTAATACTTGTCCTGATAAGTTATCAAATTTTGTTCATTACATTTATCATTTTCAAGCCTCTCATAATATTCCTCGTGATTGAACTGACAATCTATCCATCTCATTAACCGTTATCCTCCAGTGTCTTTTGGCCTCGATAAGTGGTGACTCATTAGTAAAAAAAAAAAAAAAATGTCGCCCACTCATATGAACGCAAGCAATGCGCACTAGTTATGGAGTAAAATGTTCTAAAAACTTATCAAAAACTGAAGGCCATCTTCACGGTTCGCCAACCACGTTTTATTTTTTGACAAATACAAAAAATGCAGACGAAAAGTGAGTAGATATGATATTATCTTTATAGAAAAGATAAATTAAGAATGTTGTAACAAAAAAAAAAGAAAAATTTTTGGTAGATGTAAAACTCGCTTTTTTTTGTAGAAGCTGTTACCGTAAAGGAGGCTTTGGCAGCGATCATGGTTTGGCTACGGATTTACATGACTGTCTTCCTTCATAGTTTTTTTGTCTTTCATTTTTGGATTTGTTGCTATTTTGTCGACCCAAAAGCCTCACCCAAGTCGAAAGGCGTTAAAATAATAAACGAAGGAACTGACGAATAGATGAGTGGTATTAATGACGAACCTAGTTTTGGGGTAAATATTTCCCACGGCTCCGTCTAGAGCGGAGACGGAATTAGTTTCCCCTCATGCACACGTGGTGCAGTTGCATACATTTACTAATATTTCTACATGGAAAAATAAAATAAAATAAAAACTAAAAATAACAAAAGGAAGGATGTTATCCCACCATTCAATATAATCTGATTGTTTATTATTTTCATGGTCAATGCGAGGTTACTATGTGGGGTATACTATTCAAGGATTAGAGGTAAGGATTCCCCAACATTTTCCCAGTTCGATATGTAGGCACAGACAATGGCCACCATGAGTCGGCCATTGGTGAACATTAATTGGAGTGCCAATTGTGCACTAGAGGGTACTCTGATGAGTCGTTTTTATGTTAAGAAAAAGGCGCCCGAGATATTGAGTTTTGCAATTTTTATTTCCACTTTTGCTACATTGACTAAGCTGAAATAATTTTTATTTTGTGTCCAAGGGATTCTAGATGGTGGAGATTAAAGAAACATATTTACCTCCGCCAGAAAGGTTATGTTTTCAGTCGAGTTTGTTTGCTTGTTTATTTATTTACTTTGAAGAGAAAACATTCGTCCATTTTTTTTTTTACTTATAATTGGATAAAACATATTTGATAAATGTTCACTAATATATTTTTTATTTTAATAAGATTTTTTGATTTTATATTTACGTTTCTTTCATGTTTCCTTATTCATTTTAGACAAGCGAGCTATTTTAGATATATGCAGAGGTATAAATCCTTGCGCCGAACTCATTTATCGTGGGTTCGAATCTCACACCAGACAATTGTGTTTTTCTTTTGCTATAGCGTTCCAGTTACTTCCTAGCCGATACCGATCATCATCATGAACCTGAATAAACCTTTTAAATAAAAATGGATGAAAAATATTTAATAGACGTTCTTAACTTCTAAACTTGGCTATAAAATTCAAGAAAAGTTGAGAAAGCCGTCAGGTTCTAAGTTAAAATGGAATTTACCAGCCAGATACTCGCCATTCTCTTCCAAATATCTTGTATTTTGTTTGGGTGATGTTGAGCAATTATAATATTTTTTTTTGACAATGTCGATATTCTTTTTTCCAACTTTTTTCCAGTTTCAGTGAACACAAGTACTTGAATGTTTTTATTTGTTCAAGTGTTAATCTTATCTGTTTTAACAACGGCGTCGCTTTTCAACCACTTTACATTTTTCTACTATAAAAAAATAACAGAAAAAAGACAAAAATACAAAACTTTATTGTTTGCGGTCAAAATCTAATTCAAACGCAGTTTCGAGGCGACTGGGATTTCTCACAACCGGAAACTTTGAACCTTGAGCAAGGTGACGGTAAACACTCTGCTGTATTTTAAAAAAAATATTGGGTCACCACTTATCAAGACCAAGAGCCACTCGAGGATAAGGGGCAGGGAGATGGAATAATTGTCGGTTGAAAGATGAGGAACAATCAGTTGTATGAACTAAGTTTGATTACTTATGGGACGGTTTATGACACGTATTTGTTTATATTGGATTTAAAGATGACCATGTTGTAATCTGGAAGGAAGCAATGTGTTCCACAGACGGGAAGCCCTTGTAAAGAATCTCTGTCCATGGACATTTTGCCTGACGCTAGGCGCACGGAGGGGAAAGAAAGTCTTCTTCTATTGTTGTAGCTAGACGAGTTCTTGCTGTGAATATCTTACAAGGAGGAACCAGGGATTGAAGTTCAGTCGAGCACCTTCTATGGAAATAACAATAGAATAGAGAAAGACTGGCAACGTTTCTTCTGTGAAAAAGGGGCTGTAGGGAAGAGAAAAGGCCATTCCTCATTAGATTTCGAAGTTGATTTTGTACTCTGTCCAGACAAGAAAGAGTGCTTTGATATCTCATATTACCATTTTATCATTTCTGAAACAGAAAAGGATCTTGTCTGAGACTCCGCTTGTTGTAATGGATTGGTACATCTTCAGTTCTCGGAATGCTGAAAGAGTTTAAACTCTCAAAATACGCACCCTTAGGAAACAGATATCTTTTTCAATAAGTTTTGGTTACGACTTCAGGGGTTCTTGGTCCGAGAACAATTTGATTTCTACGTGACTTTGATGAGTAAGGGTGAAAGGCCGATCCTGGTCATTTTTGGCTATTGTCCGAGGAATCTCCAGTGTCCTCCTTGTTGCCGCATAACAGAAGAGGAGAGGGAGTACTCATTTGAAAAAGAAAGCAAAAAGCAAAAAAAAAACAAAACATTTACGAGAACAAAATGGATTCTTTTTTTTCAAGTCAAATATTTTAAGAAATTAATTATTGTTTTTTAAATTTATTTTGTTGTTGTTTTTCTATTAAAAAAGGTAAATATAACAGTCAATAGTTTGAAAATTCGTTATATATGCCATTTATTTTATTTAGATTGATCTGTAATATACAGAAAAGAGTTATCTGCGTTTTGTCCCTAGAGGATATTTTTTCAATAGGTAAATAAAGAAAGAGGCAGACATGATGGTCGAGTTATCGGCCGCTTGTTCAAATAAACTCTGTTGTTTGTGTTTTGTGTCTGGGCGGTAAAATTTAAAACTATAACAATTGGCGACAAGAATGAGATTCGAACTCATGTGGGGACACTACAATAGATCATCATAAAACAACAACAAACAACTTTTACCACAACATAAATGAAATGCTAAAATCTTGTTTTTGATTTTTCTGTTTTGCGCCATATAAATCTTTTATAAATATAACTCAGAGTATTTTTTATCTATCACATACGAATTTATGCCGTCACTCTTACTCATAGTTGACAGGAAAATATACGTTCATAATTTCCCTGATTGATAAGTGTGTCTGTAAACGTTACAGATTTACAGGTGGAAATTAGACACGACTTGCCGATTTCACCGTCGCGTTCCGATGGTGATTACGCTACCGAATGAAGAGATAGAAGATTAGATAAGTATAAAAGCAATTGATAAATCTCCAAGAGTCCATTTAGTAATCATGATTCTTTTATTCGGCTGAAATATTTCAGCTTTTATATTTACAATAATTAATGATAACAATTATCGATTATTTTGAAGTTGAATGTTACATTTTGGTTAATTTACCATTGTTTTACTTAAAGAAATCAAGCAAGAAGAAACAAAAAGCTATTTTTGTTTCTTCTTTTGAATGACTGAAAAAAAGGCAGATTTTCTAATTTTTCGCGCCAAAATTGCTTCAAAATGTTTTGTAAGTCTCGCTATTTCTTGTTGTCCCAAAATATTTTCAGTGCTACAAAATATAATTGATGATGTGGTTTATTTATTTTACGGCATATGTACATTTTTATCGGTTATTTATAGCAATGTGCAAAAGTTGCTGATTTCAGGAATTTTGGTAGATTTTTAATTGAAGGGAGGGGGTTATTTTTTTTTGATCGGCCATTCATTTTGGCTATACCTAGTTATTTAATACCAAAGCCAATTAAAAATAAACACAATATTATGAAGAACGTGTAAGAACGAGCGGTAAAAAAAGATTTTAAAATTTTATCTTAATCAAGTTTTGAAATTCTTTTACAGAAAATCTGGCACGTGATGGCAACATCATTGGCAATAGTTAGACTTAAAGCAGAAGTTAATACTTGAGAAAAAAATATTGGAATAATTCAATTTTTACTAACTGGAGGAAATAGCTTATCAATGAAAACAGCCATATGTTTACCTTTGTTTGTCTAAATATACAAAATAAAGATCAATTCAGAGTTTACGTAACAAATCTATTAATAATGGAGTTTATGTATCTGTCTGTCTGTCTGTCTGTCTGAAGCCGAAACTCCAGTATGACTATTTTACTGAAATTAATCTTTTTGAAATTCTTTATATACTGTCACTAAAAGTCGTTTAGACACCAGATGGGTTTTGCCATTTACATAAGTAATTCCTTTAAACCTTCAATTAAATTAATATTTACAAATATACACTAATAACTGCTATTATCAAATTTACATATGTATTTACAATATTTTCCGATAAGGTTATATTAATAAACATTATTCATACAATTAATGAAAGCCATTTTCATCATAACCGGCGTGTTTTCTAAACCATTTCAACTCGAGTACTGTTAAAATTGCAAAGTCATTGGCTGTTTAATCAGTGGTGTCCTCCCTCCCTCCGGTAATTAAATATGGCGATCTGATTAAGCATCCGATTGGCTGTTTAATCAGTAGTGCCCTCCCTCCCTCCGGTAATTAAATATGGCGATCTGATTAAGCAGCCGATTGGCTGTTTAATCAGTGGTGTCCTCCCTCCCTCCGGTAATTAAATATGGCGATCTGATTAAGCAGCCGATTGGCTGTTTAATCAGTAGTGTCCTCCCTCTCTCCGGTAATTAAATATGGCGATCTGATCAGGCAGCCGATTGGCTGTTAATCAGTAGTGCCCTCCCTCCCTCCGGTAATTAAATATGGCGATCTGATTAAGCAGCCGATTGGCTGTTTAATCAGTGGTGCCCTCCCTCCCTCTGGTAATTAAATATGGCGATCTGATTAAGCAGCCGATTGGCTGTTTAATCAGTGGTGTCCTCCCTCCCTCCGGTAATTAAATATGGCGATCTGATTAAGCAGCCGATTGGCTGTTTAATCAGTGGTGTCCTCCCTCCCTCCGGTAATTAAATATGGCGATCTGATTAAGCAGCCGATTGGCTGTTTAATCAGTAGTGCCCTCACTCCCTCCGGTAATTAAATATGGCGATCTGATTAAGCAGCCGATTGGCTGTTTAATCAGTGGTGTCCTCCCTCCCTCCGGTAATTAAATATGGCGATCTGATTAAGCAGCCGATTGGCTGTTTAATCAGTAGTGCCCTCCCTCCCTCCCTCCGGTAATTAAATATGGCGATCTGATTAAGCAGCCGATTGGCTGTTTAATCAGTGGTGCTCTCCCTCCCTCCGGTAATTAAATATTGCGATCTGATTAAGCAGCCTAATGGCTGTTTAATCAGTAGTGCCCTCCCTCCCTCCGGTAATTACATATGGCGATCTGATTAAGCAGCCGATTGGCTGTTTAATCAGTAGTGCCCTCCCTCCCTCCGGTAATTAAATATGGCGATCCGATTAAGCAGCCGATTGGCTGTTGAATCAGTATGCCCTCCCTCCCTCCGGTAATTAAATATGGCGATCTGATTAAGCAGCCGACGTTAATCTGGCACGTTAAAACATGTAAACAACAACGCTGGCAAACACCGTGCTCAGTTTTCCATTTTCAAAACCGTTCTAAGTTTGTTTATTCTTAGCCATTATGTTTTAAAACACAAATTTATTAAATCAAATTGTTTAATTAAAATAATAATTGATTTAAAAATTACTATATAAAAACGTGCGTGCGCACGCACACACCCACACACTGTTCAGGTAAACTTTTTCTTTCCGAGAATTAAAATTTTTTTCGTGTTTACTGTATTTGATTTCTTAATACTTTCATATCCAATATTATCATTTTTTCACGACCTCAACAGAATTTATGATTCCATGTTTTATTTATTAAAAAAAAAGATGTGATTTTTTTTCTTTAATGTCAACAAAATAAACTAACACATTGTACTGGAAAACTATACAACTGATTGTAGAATCAAATTGTTTAATTAAAAAAAGGTACACGCACACGCACACGCACACGCACACGCACACGCACACACGCTCGCGCGTTCACTGTATTTGATTTTTTGGTGCCTTTTATTTTTAGGACCCACGCTAACTTTGACCCAGTCGTTACAGTTAGGGTTAGGTTTGTTTTTTTTCCTTTTTAATTAAAAATATTTACATTATAGGGGGGGGGGGGGAGATAAAAAAATTGGGGGAAGGCGGTCCAAAAATTTTTTTTTTTTTTCTTAACTAAAAAATATTTCAATGACTGGTAATATAAAAAAATTGAGGGGGGGTACAACAAAAAATTTTCTTTCTTTTTGAACTACAAGTCTTTCTATTTATGGGCGAGGGTACAACAAAAATCGGGGTAGGGTCGAATTTTTTTTTCTTTATTTTCAACTAAAAATATTCTTTGTCATAAACACAGAAAATCAATGTCTAACAACCACAGAAATATGACTGGGGCTCCATTGGCTTACGCGTGAGCCTTCATTTCTGATGCGGCAGCCTAGCAAAAATATGCGACCGGAGGGAGCATATATTTGCTAGTAGTTTTAATTATTGAACAACTAATTTTGACCGACATCGAGTTTTATTACATCAAAACATCTCGTACTCATAGAATCAGTGAATTTCTTAATAGTTGGGTCTTAGCTGATACACTGGAACTTAACTAAGATGTGGAAACTAGCGTCTGGGGTCCTTTTCCGCGACGGTATCACACCCACCAAGATGACAACTGATTTATACACGATGTATCGGAGTTTGTGTTTTCTCTTGTGACTCTGCGCTGTTTTGTTTTTCTTGTAAACCAGTGCTTGTGTCCTTGGCGATCGCCAAGATGACCCGGCCAGAACAGAAGATGGAGGAGAAGAAAACCACAACACAAAGCGTTGGAGTCGGCGATTGTCAAGAGTAACAGCATAGTACACAATAATAGTGATACGTCGAACTGCCTTTGCTGCAGCATTGATGGCTTCTCATAAGGGTGTTTTCAATAAAAAATCGACGCCCACCGGCATAATCCTCTCGCTTGATGATAACCCCAAAGTTTTCAATCTAGGGAAGATGGCGGCCAAATCATTAATTTTTCATCATCTTGGATGAGAAAATTGATTAAGGAACCGTGGGTAGCACAACCAAAGTGGGAGGGGTGTCGTCATGAATAAGAAAAATATCCTGTCGTCGTGAAAGAGGTATGTCATCTAAACAAGGCACCAAGTATTCTTCCAGGAAATTACAATAGACGACATATGTTACTTTTACGCCTTCAGGTACTCTGATTAGACCAACAAGTCTATCCACAATGATGATTGCCCATATCATGATTCCTACACCCGTTGTTGGCGCCGCAAACGTTGGTGTCGCTCTTCTTCGAAATGCACCCAAACAATTGTTCAGCTAGGGTCTCAGCAGTGAAAAGAACGTGACTCGTGTCCATCTTCAAATATTTCCTTGATTATTACATCCTCAAACCTCTGTGGCTTGACGTAAGAGGACATTTTCAATAGAAATTTCACGGAAGCTATATTCCACTGAATGGCATTTCTTGTGGAATTCAATACGTCAGGACGACCAACAGTAGTGAAAATGCACTTGCTTATCAGTAACGGTTTTTGAAATTCATGCATCTAATTGTTTTTCCTTGTATGAACATACATGCGGTCCAATTAACTCAATCCTTTAGCTAAGAGCTCCTCCTGCCTGAAGAAGAACACAGCTCCACTGACCCCCAGCGTTTAGAAAAAAACAACTCCATGTGTCATGCTCAGAGGGACAGGCCTGACTGACTTCCCCTGCCCTGTATTTTTGACTCGAAATCCAAGATGTCAGGTCCCGATCGCTATTCGACCACCCTGAAATAGATCAGTTAAGATAATGGCTACTGGAGATATCCACTAGAGATAACTGCCAGACGGTGTCCACTCAAGTGGGTTTATCATTGAGTCTATCTATAAACATTACCTTTCTCAAGTGGTTTGGTACCAGCAGGATTCACAGTTCAATAAGGCACTTATTTTTATAAAGAGAAATAAGATTCTGGGTGACCCAATATAAAATCAAATATATTTTCAATTTCCTCTGTGCCCCACCCCCTTTTCCTTTGACCGAGCATCTATCACCTGCAACGTCTGTCATTCGCATGCATCCCTAAAACATGCAGCCTCGTGCATGTTTACACTTGGTGATGTAAAAATCTTTTCACAGTGTTTATATGTTTAGGGTAATAGCGCCAGGAGAGATACCTTTAGCAGATTATAACTGTTTTTTCATCGTCAGTTATGACCTTTACGCATTGTTGAAGTTAAGTGTAAGTTCATATTTTTCTCAGTATTATTGGTAGTGCGAAAGTGCAACCAACAAATGATGTGATGGTACTTGAACGCCCCTTTCACGTCGAAAATATTCGCCATGACTTTATGAAACGAATTGATTTTTATTTCAGACGAATCTGTTTTAAAAAAAGAGAATATCATAGTTTTCTTGTAAAGAGATATTTTTTAATCATTAAAAGAAACGTCAGTTCGAAGGCTCTTGTTTTCATTGTTACTTAATAGTTTTCCTTTTATCCTGGGATGAATCGACTTAATGACAACCAATATGGATTTCGTTTTGCAAAATCAACTGCTGACATGCTGACTATAATATCACATAGAATCAGTGAATCTCTTGATAACAGCGTTGTTTTTAGGGTAATAGCTCTCGACATATCAAAAGTCTTTAATAGAGTTTGGCCCGAAGTGTTGAGTTCATTCAAAGGCAAATCGCAGTTCAGCTGTGAAACCGGCAACGCAATGACTGTGCACAATGGTGAGTAGAACTGTTTGAAGCAGCCACAACACCGATCCGTCATCGCTCGCCAAATGCAACATCTTACGGCCAACATCCTATAAGAATGTCTCCGTAAAAGGACCCATAAACGCAGAAATCTGCACTTCTGTGACAGAGAAATTTGTCGCTCAATAATGAGAACTTTTGGATCTTACGAGCCGAGGAGGTGCGTGTAACGGATACAAGATCTCTATCATAAATTCACCATTGCACCAAATCTGATATAACATACATTTTACATTGATATCTCTATTTTTATAAAGTCAGGTCTGTTTATACGTTTATATATTTGTATGTACATGATTCACTCATAAACTAATTAACGATTATTATGAATTTTGGAAGACAGCTTAAAGGGTCCAAATGCGACCTATATTTAGTTTAATTTAGTTTCATACAAAGGCAGTAAAAAGGGTGTGGAAGTCGTTTGTGAAAATTCAGATAACTCCAATTTTTGTGAAATTTTAACTATAGGTATTAGGCATCAATTAATAAATATTCCCCGAATCTTAATTTCTTTGGAGTATTTTCACTGAATTTGATCCATACTCATTAGACACCAATTAAGCAATATTCATTGAATTTTAATTTCTTCTGAAGACTCCTTAAGTTTAAGCTTTAAATTTTAGACATTTTCTAGAATCAAAATGATGTAATGGATTTTGATCAAATTAGAGTAAGAATTCTCAACTTAAGGTTTTGTATCATTATATCTTGATTTCAATATTCATAAGGAAATATAAAAATGGTGCAAAACTGTTCTGTTTTGGGAATAAATTTGATCCGTCCTGGGACGGGTATTCTTCTAGTAAAATATTGAATACAATTTCACATACATGGTATAACATGACAACTGATATCTAATATGATACTAAATCTGAGTTAATGAACGTTTGTTTCCCTAAGGATAGCACAAACTACATGCTAAATATTCCTTGGTTTTGGGATTGAGTTATGTTTGAAAAAAAATTAAATTCTTCTAATTAGCCGTAATTTGTAATTAACTAAACAAGTCACTAATATCTCACTTAGCCATCTCTCACTGCCTGTTCATTCAACCACTCTCTAATAGTTTTCACTAACTCTGTGAGCATCTAGATAAAGAGTAACTAACTCCTTTCAACTAATTGCCCCGTGTGTTCGTACATACCGTAAACACGTATGCAAATTAGATAGCGAAATTATAGGCATCTTTACTTCTACATTATCAATAACGGTAATAAAGAAATTAAGAGACTTTTTAATTTTAGTTATGCAAGAAGAATTTCTTAACAAATACGTTACAGTTTATGAATTTCGAATGAAATCAAAGAAGAACAAATGGTGTTAATGGTTGTGAACCAACGGATCACGGGTACGTCTAGTAATAAATAATTAGAACGATAACAAAATGGCTGATTTGTGTTCTTACCTTCCACAGTTTATGAATTTTTTAATGGAATCAAAGTGAAAAAATCTAGTGATGGTGGTTGTGACCCAATGGGTCACGGGTACGTCTAGTTACATATATTAGGTCGTTACAGAAATAATGGCCGATTTCAGAAACATACATTTATTCATGAAAATTTGTTCATCTTTCCAATACTCTGTAAATGACGTGAAACTGCTGCAATGCTGACAGCAAGTGTCTAAGACATTTCTTTGACATTTTGACGTGGATTTTGCTCAACCAGTGCTTGCAATTTTTCATTATCAAGATAACACGGCCGTCCTCTACCTTCTTCATCTTTAAGATTCTCATCTCCACTATTGAATTTCTGGAACCACCTTTGTATTGTCCGATCGCTTATGGATCCATCTCCCCATGCTCTATTGATATTGGCAAAAGTTTTGGAGGCATTTTGCCCAAGTTTGAAACCATGCAACATAAGAAGACGAAGGTCATGTTTTGGCATGTTCATCATTGAAGGTCTTCTATGCTTCAAAAATACTTTCTATCTGAAAAAAAGTTAAAAAATTATTATTGAAAACACATTAACTATTATATATACTGAAATTTACCAAAAATTAACAACAAATTCTGTGTTAAAATAACTATTTAAAACCCAGAGCTTGAGGCGGCCATTATTTTACAACGACTGAATAAAATACATATAATGTATTTGGTATTACAACGATTTCACGGATATAATATAACATACATATTCCTTTGGATGTTACGAGCCATAGAGATGCGTGTGACGGATCCGAGATCTGTATGATAAATTCGTCATGATGTCATACAACAATTGCCCGATATGAAATCAAACTCCGTTAAGAAAGTTGTTTCTGCAAATAATCGTTCCGGATTTCAATCCTTGATTGGGTGATCTGCTATTGTAACCTATTTTCACACCGAACATACAGGGAGGAAAATTGCAGTTCGTTTTCAACGTATTGTTTACAAGGGATCGTTTACAATGGGAGGAATTGATTTTCGGCGTGACTTGATGCAATCCTATAACTACAGGGTGGTCGTTAAAAAAACGGGAAGTTTGAGATTGTAAATTTTATTGTTTAAATTTTATTTTGTTTAAATTTTATTGCGTTTGGCTTATTCACTTTTTCGATTTGTACAGACGACATTTTGAGCATCTGTGAGTGTATTATAATATTAGTCTTTGAAAAAGTTTATAAATTTTATTCTTTGTAAAAATAAATTACCGTTTGAAAATTTTCCGCTTTTCTAGCGACCACCCTGGACATAAGAGTCAGGTAAGTCCTAAGATGGAGTACTGCTGCCACATCTGCGAGGTGCCACTTAGAGCGCGCTTTCTTGCCTTTACAAAGTTTGACAAAATAAACTTCGCAATCTAGTCGGAGATGATCTCTTCTGTTTTCTATATCCCTTTCTCACAGAAGAGACGTTGCTAGTCTTTTTCTACTCCATCGTTATTTCCATGGAAGGTGCCGGTTACTCCTTGTAAGACATTCACAGCAAGAACTCTCTACAACAACAGAAAATAACTTTACTTTCTTCTTACGTGTATCTAGCACCATACGGAATTTCCACGATCAGAGTTTCTTTCTAAGAATTTCCCACCTGTGGAACACATTTTCACAGAACTGCTTCCCTGAAGGCTATAAAAATAGTCGTCTTCAAATTAAATATCAACAAATACTTATCATAAACCGCCCTTACAAGTATTCAACGTTTATTCATTCCATTCATCATTTTAAATGCTCTCATAGTATTCTTCATCATTCAACTGACAATCCACCCATCTCATTAATCCTTCACTACATTTACTTCAATGGAATGTGCTCCGACGAACTTACTGCACTTATAACCGCTAAACGTAAATACCTCCGATCAACCCGACAAGCAGCAGAATCGCACCCCTTCAATGTAAAGTTCACCAGATGCCGGAAAATGTTCTATTCCAATATATTTTTTCATAGAACCGATTGCATTTGGAATTCCCTCCCTGCCCCCTATTTCCTGAACTGCACCAACATCTAGAAGTTTAAATGTAACGTGAGCAAACATCTCGCTGTACAACTCCCCACTTAGGATGGTTCCTATAAATCTGGCCCCTAATTCACAGTAGCGCCTTGCTTCTCAGTGGCAATATCCCTTGTTTGGGGTGAATAAAAATACCCCCTCTAATCGTAGAATAGCTTTTAGTCTTCATAAGTGGTGACTCATTAGTAAAAAAGGTTTACATGCCGCAAAACGACGACTTCAAACCATGGTGGATGAGCTTTCTTACTTAGTGTATGCCATTAGATGCTGATAGGAATTTCTATCGTAATGTTTCCTGGCATTAGTTTGCCGACCATCATTTCAATGCGAGGCACAAAAAAATATTAACAAAAACCGTAGTCTGGTACAAGGTAACAATAATGGCGCACCGTAGATGATCTGGTTCGTTATAGTGTTTGTAGTTAGCAAGACGAGATTGCTAACAATGTATCATGGCGATGATATTTAGTTTGTACAATTTTCAAACTACAAATCGGGAAAGAAAATTTGATTTCCAGTCTGTAAAATGTAACCGTTTTCTCTATGGAGGCAAATGCATTGACAATTCATTTGAGATTTTTCTGAAAGCAGCCATTGCTGTCCAACCCAGCTTCAATATTTCTGCTATGGAGTATTCATTGTCGCGTCAATCTCAGAACGAGGCTCTGTCATTTAACACCCTACATGCATTCTCAAAAACCAAGGGAAAAAAGTGTATTGTTTGAAATGTGATTTAAAAAAAAAATTATTATCGACGTTTTCATGTGTGTGTGGAGAGGGGTTGAAATAGTTAACTGAATGTTGGTCAAAGGTCATAGGATCTTCTTTCAATCTTTTGATCTTTCACTCTAAATAGACACATAAGGCAATGGCGTGCAGAGAAGGGGGCAACGGAGCGGTAACCTCGGGCATCCAAATTGGAGGGAGGGATCTAAGTATATCCAAACTATATTCCTTTCTCATAATATTCCTCAGTACTATGGGCATACACTCAAGAAGTTGATCTCGGGCATCACCAGATCTCTACAGGCCACTGACATAGGATTAGGAATTGTGTAAAAAGTGGAAAGCAAAATAACGGAGAAAAGAGATGGTAAATAAAAAAGGGAAAACGAAAAAAAAAGGAACGACAAAATAAAGGAAAGAAGAGAAAGAAGGGTTTACGAATGGAAGAAGATGAGAGAAATAAAAAATAAAAATCAGAGAAAAAAAAACTAAAAACGAAGAATCGAAATAAAAAAAGCGAAAAAATTGAAGAGAGAAAACAAAAGAAGGAATACTATTAAGATGAAGAAATATTGTTACCCAAATTCCAAAGACCAACGGTCGTGCCTGACGAGAAATCAATAGTAAGTGGCAGTTGCGATAGCGCAAGATGATTTGCAGAGATTATCGAAAAAAGTAGAGAGTGCTAGATATCTGAAGAGACTTGTTGTCACTTCGATTCTATGGAACACCACTTGTTACTGTCAGGAAGCAATCACTGATAAATGACTTGTGTGAAAACCCATAGTGAGTGAACTACTACTACTACTACTACTACTACTACTACTACTACTACTACTACTACTACTACTACTACTAATAATAATAATAATAAGAAACAAACAATAAATAAAGAAAAGGAAAGCTTTGGTGGATACAAAGTAAGTCGACAGTTGCCTTGGAAGATTTCTTTCTCGCTGAAATGGCTTGAAATCAAATGCCGTTTTTTTGTATCGTCGCCATGTTACAAGTTGATGTCCAACCCGCCTCCCTCTCGCTCTTTATTACACGTGCAAGATGAACTGCCAGCTTTGGCATCCATTGAATCAATACAAAAAGCAAAACGACGAAAGAAAATATTTAAGTTAGAGTTTTAAAGAAAGGCGCAAAATGTCACTCGTCTAAATCGACTCTGGTGTTGTTCTAAACAAATGAACTTCTCTGGCAACAAGCAAACATGGCTGCTAAATGGGTGGTAAAAATAAAAAGATTGAGATAATTAAGGTTAAAAAAAGGACAAAAATGGCCCGATGATCGTATCGGTTCCGACTGATTGCTCTGTCAATCGTCCTACGCCCCCATGCTGTGTTTAAAAGATCCACATAACTTTATTATTGCTGACACAACTTAGTCGGAGACTTGCTTATGGTTGGTTTTGTTGGCAACCCCCAAACAAGAAAAACACGCCGTAAACAATAACACATATTTATTGGAACACAGGCGTGTAACAATAATAAAAAGGAAAAGTTATGTTACTCTTGTTGGTGAGAAAAGTTAAGTTGAGGAATTCGACTGGTGCTAAATCTTGGTTGGTGCACTTTGTAATTTATTTCGTGCTTTTGTCTCTAGAGGAGGTCGAATTGGAGATAATTGTTCTTAGTCTTTTTTTATTACTGTTTCCGATGGTCGCCGACTTTCTGTTCGCATCTCTTTCTTCCTGTCTGCTTAATGAACCCTTCAAGGGTCACTTCTTTTATTGAGAATTGGGCAAAGCATTGGTTCCTGCTCCCACACAGAATGCTAGAAAAGTGTATATAAACATTAAAAATGGTATTATGTTGTTGTTTGTGTGAAATATTATTACCTGAGGAATCAATTCGAGTTAAAATCCAATTAGTATTACGCATGTAAACGTGCAAAAAACACGGTTGAAATCTGGGAACTAGCTAAGAAATTTGTAAATAAGCCCTAGGTAATCCAAAAATGGCCGACAAATGTGACGTGATCTGGGTTTATCTAAAACGGAACGGGTTGAACGAAAGACGAACCCTTCACAGAAAGGAATAAGCAAGTTTACAAAAAATGTTAATAAAAAATATTTATTAACAGTAAATAATTTAAAAACCTAATTTTTAAATATTTTGAAATAAAATAAAATATATTTATAATTACTCAAGGCTTTTTTTGTTTCGTTTCTCCTGGTTAACAATTTTGTTTTTCTTTCGCATCGTCTGACATTGTTATTTTGTTGTTATTTTTGAAGACGATAAATCTTGTAACATGTCTTCTTTTCTATTTTACTAATTAATATTACATTGATTTTACTCCAAAACGTTCCTACTATAATATATATATATATATATATATATATATATATATATATATATATATATATATATATATATATAGAATTATCAAAAGAAAAACTATACACACATTAAGGTTGTACACATAATAACTTATTTCGACCCCTTTAATTAGGTCTCCTCAGATGTATAGACAACCACGTCAAAAAAACCTTAATGTGTGTATAGTTTTTCTTTTTATAATTCTATTTTGCTCTGTTTAAATTACATTGAGCTCTGTTATTCAGATTCTCTACACAAAATTGAAATCTACACACTATATATATATATATATATATATATATATATATATCCACTTATTTTACTAATATTTTTTAATATTAATATTTAATATTCTGTGTGAGAACACGAACCAATGATTTGCCGAGAATTGTTACATGAGAAGACTATTCTGATAGGCTAACCAATCACAGAACGTTTCGCATTTTTCTCTATTATACGGTTGGTCGGCCAATGAAATCCCTCGTTTTATACATGTAGAAGGAGGAACCTCCGGTCAAGCCACAATACAGGGGTAATAGCACGCCATCATAATTGTGTACGGATAAGTATATTATTATTAGATATGAGCAGCTGTCCTTAGTCATCTTTTTAAATCCCTAAACACAATTTGCTTAGCGACTGGTCTTTTTGACCTTTTCAAATCATAATTGAAATGTGTCGTTCCAAAATTATTGTTAGATAGTCCAACTTTCAAATGAAGCATGCGCAGGTTAACTCCGTAACTGTTTTAAATTGCAAACAAAATTTATCCATCTACGTTAGTCCAAAGTATTTGTTTTTGAATAATCAATCTTACCTATTAAATTGTAAATGAAAATGATTCTTCAAAACTTGTGTGGATAATTCATTTAAGTCATATAAATGTTCTAGTTGCCTGCCACTCTAATACGAAACATATTGTTCGGATCGAGGGTCGTGTTCCCCCGATTATAGACGTGTTCAGTAAATCAAGCAATGTTGCATGCAAAGACAGAGTAATAATTAATAAACAAAAATGAAGTATTTCAAATAACGTTTATTGAACGTGTGTGTACGTGGAATGATGAAGTGTGTGATGTATGCATGTGTGTCGATGGAAAAACAGTTCTTGAATAGGTACGAGAAAGAAATGAAACCGGCGTGGGAAAAGTCTTTGAAAGCCGTACACAAAGAAAATGAGTTGAGAACTCTTACCGTTGTTTGACCACGTGTGTTGGTAGTTGTTATGCTGGGACCAGTTCAAGAGAAAAGCGTGAGACGAAGCGCTAGTGTATTAGCGTCGTTCTGCCGAGGCCAATCGACCAGAAGAGAAAAGTGAAACGGAACGCTAGTGTCAGCGTACTTCTGTCGAGGCTGGTGAAGAAGAGAGATGGATTTTCCGTTTGCAACGGTTTTTATAGTCAGAAGGGCAGATAACTCTGGTGTCGCTTTACAGTGCCACCTGTCGGTGAAAAAGCGACACCTACCGGCAAACCGGTGTAGTTATGTTTTGAAAGGAGGAGGTAACTGCTACAAGGACTCCCCCCCAGATTGAAAAATATTGAAAATATTATTCAATATGTACAGTTGTAGATGAGAAGCATCCTTTGTGGGTATGTCTGTTTTGCTGTTGAAGATCAGAAAAAAGTAGTGTGCACGCTACTTATTTCTGTTTCTGCATCTGTATTGAATGATTGATCGCAAGTGCGTCTGCGGAATTGAGTGTTTGTAACACATGTGGATCTGCGTGTTGTTTGCATGCAATTGGGTCTGCATCAAGTTTGAGCGCAAGTGAGTTTGCGGTTGAAAAATGTAGAGTGCAAGCGAATTTGCACTTGTTGGTGGCGTTGTTCATGTTGATTAGTCTGCGTGATGCGGAGCTGATGAACGAACGTTGAATTGTCAGTGTTGTCCGGGAATGTTTGGGGCTTGGGTCTGCACGGTTGTTGATGAGTGAGCACAAGTGGGTCTGTGCGGTGTTGATGAGCGAGCACAAGTGAATCTGTGCAGTGTTGATGAATGAGCACAAGTGAGTCTGTGCAGTTGTTGATGAATGAGCACAAGTGAGTCTGTGCAGTTGTTGATGAATGAGCACAAGTGAATCTGTGCAGTTGTTGATGAATGAGCACAAGTGAATCTGTGCAGTTGTTGATGAATGAGCACAAGTGAATCTGTGCAGTTGTCGATGAATGAGCACAAGTGAGTCTGTGCAGTTGTTGATGAATGAGCACAAGTGTGTCTGTGCAGTTGTTGATGAATGAGCACAAGTGAATCTGTGCAGTTGTTGATGAATGAGCACAAGTGAGTCTGTGCAGTTGTTGATGAATGAGCACAAGTGAATCTGTGCAGTTGTCGATGAATGAGCACAAGTGAGTCTGTGCAGTTGTTGATGAATGAGCACAAGTGAGTCTGTGCAGTTGTTGATGAATGAGCACAAGTGAATCTGTGCAGTTGTTGATGAATGAGCACAAGTGAATCTGTGCAGTTGTTGATGAATGAGCACAAGTGAATCTGTGCAGTTGTCGATGAATGAGCACAAGTGAGTCTGTGCAGTTGTTGATGAATGAGCACAAGTGTGTCTGTGCAGTTGTTGATGAATGAGCACAAGTGAATCTGTGCAGTTGTTGATGAATGAGCACAAGTGAATCTGTGCAGTTGTCGATGAATGAGCACAAGTGAGTCTGTGCAGTTGTTGATGAATGAGCACAAGTGTGTCTGTGCAGTTGTTGATGAATGAGCACAAGTGAATCTGTGCAGTTGTTGATGAATGAGCACAAGTGAGTCTGTGCAGTTGTTGATGAATGAGCACAAGTGAATCTGTGCAGTTGTCGATGAATGAGCACAAGTGAGTCTGTGCAGTTGTTGATGTTGTTCATGTTAATTATACCGTGTTGTGGAACTGATGAACAAACATGTAGTTGTTGAGATTGGTGGTACACTATGGTCAAAATCAGATGCACAAATGTCTGCAAGTGAGTTAGCAGGTCCAGGTACAAGTGGGTCTGTACTGGTGTTGTGCGCGTCGTTCGAGTTGATGTGTCCCCAGTTGATCAACTTACGTCCAGTTGTTGAGTATTTAGTCGTGCTTGTGCAGTTGTACTCATTTTGAACTGGTGTGATTTCTTCCATAGTGTCGTCAGTGAGGTCCGGAAATGTTTGGTGCTTGATGAATGTCCGGGAAAAATGTGGTTGTTCAAGTTGTGTTGAAGATTGTTGGTAGGCCTTGAAGGGTGATGTTGTTCGTGTTTGTCTGTTTTGTAGTTTTCTTTTCCTTTATATATACATTTCCACCACGTGGGTAGAAAGGAAAAAGAAAAGAAAAAAAATGGAGTCATAATTTGTTTCACACGAGGAATGACGTTTTTGTTTTCGTTTGTTTGAATGTTAGTTTCCAAGTAGAGAAAGAATGGCGGCTTCTCTTTCCTTTGTTGTTGAAAAAAAAAAAAAAAAAAATTCGTATTTTCTTTTTTTCTTTTTTGTTTGAATTTTCATTTCCACGTGGTTAGAGAGATAAAAAATGGCGTTTTTTCTTGTTTTTTTTTGAATTTTTTTATCAACACGTGGTCATGGCAAGGGGTGGCGGCATTTTTTTGAATTTTTTTTTTCTCAACACGTGGTCACGAAAAAGATGGGCAGCGTGAGCGTTTGTTTTCTTTTGTTTTCTTTTTATCTCCACGTGTTCAAAACAAAAGAAAATGGCGTCTTGTAAAGTCCTTCGTTGTTTGACCACGTGTGTTGGTAGTTGTTATGCTGGGACCAGTTCAAGAGAAAAGCGTGAGACGAAGCGCTAGTGTATTAGCGTCGTTCTGCCGAGGCCAATCGACCAGAAGAGAAAAGTGAAACGGAACGCTAGTGTCAGCGTACTTCTGTCGAGGCTGGTGAAGAAGAGAGATGGATTTTCCGTTTGCAACGGTTTTTATAGTCAGAAGGGCAGATAACTCTGGTGTCGCTTTACAGTGCCACCTGTCGGTGAAAAAGCGACACCTACCGGCAAACCGGTGTAGTTATGTTTTGAAAGGAGGAGGTAACTGCTACAATATGATCTCAATTGAAACATTCATGTTTCAAAATTGTCTGACAATTTTACATGAGTTATTTAGAATTAAAACAGGTGCTTTTTCTAACTGTCATTCAGACACGAGAAATATGACTTTTTAGTGTTAAAAATAAAATCGTTAGTTTTGATCGAAAATAATAATTGTTGATACTTGTCGGCCAAAAGTGTGTTGACTCCTTTTTCGTTAAATTAATTATTCAATAATTAATTAAAATTAATTAACCAATTGCTATCGTACCTGTGAAATGCCTAATTATGTCACAATAGAGGCAGATGAAAAAGAAAAGAAAAAGATATATACTTTTTGCCCCATCGTCTGTATTGGGTTTGTATGATAGTTAAAATGTTCAAATCGTGATCTTCAAAATAAACGTACAATAAATGCTTCAGGAAATGGCAAAACCAAAATTCGACTGAACTGTTTTATGTATTTGATCTCGTGTATACGATTTAGCATACTACTTACAACTAAATAACTCGGTTTGGTGTCTTGATCAGTAGTGTATTTGATAACAATTCCGCGATTAGTATTCTACACTCGAAGGTTGATTCAAAGCGAAATAGACGATCTATTCCTTACTAGTCTAATCACAGCTTGTTTTATGATATACAAAAAAGAAAACGTTTGTTGTGTGAAGAAAAGAAAAGAAAAAAAGGCAGTTAGTCGTAATTATCAGCAGAAGAAAATGAAAAAGCGGCTGAATGGAGAAGAAGGAGTATTTTTAAAAAACTTGAATTCACCCCAGACAAGGCACATTGTCACTGAGACGTAAGGGGCTACTGTGGATTCGGAGCTAGAAATTAAAGGGGACATCCTAAGTGAGGAGTTGTGCAACAAGATATTTGTTCACATTACACTTACATTTCTGCATGTCAGTAGAGTCAGGGAAACAGGGAGCATGGAGGGAGTTCGAAAGGCTAGCAGCTCGAGGAAAGAATCTATTAGAGTATAAAGACCTCCGGCATCTGGGGACCTCCACAGTGAATGGATGGCATTTAACTGATTGTCAAGTTGGTCGGGTGTATTTACGTCGAAGGGGCACCAGAACAGCCAGTTCATCGGAGCACATTCCATTGAAACACTTGTAAAACAAGCACAGGGATGCAACATTTCGGTGATGAGACAGGGGCTGGAGCTTGGTGAACAGGGAGACTCTTTTTTGGACTCTGTCTAAAAAACAGAGATTATTGAAAAACTATTGAGAGGATATTGAAAAGAAACCGAAATGTGATAGATTATGCGTAGATATATGGGAGATTAAAAAGAGAGAGAGAGAGAGAGAGAGAGAGAGAGAGAGAGAGAGAGAGATATGGTATTGGAGTAAGGAGATTTCTTTTAAGCTTGATATTACTATTGCTCAGTCGTGTCGTATGCAGTACGGCAAAATGTATAAGTATAAGGGAAGCAAAGAAGAAAGAAACAGGGACAAAAAAGAAGGCAAGGAGAAAAGAAAACGATGATATTATATATATTTTGTTTTTATGAAGTCGCTCTGCCACTTAATTTTTATAAAACAAACGCGCCATTAACACATTTATTTATTTAGAGTTGATTAAATAACATAATTTAGCATCCCTTATACCCAAACAATTTTGTACCGAACGAAGCATTTACTTATATTTACGAAGTTTTCATTCACTGCCTTAGATTTTTTTCTATATTGCATATTCTATATTTTACTGACATATTAATTGGTTAATTCTGCCCCAATCATCACCGATCAACATATTAAATGACGTAATGAATTCTGGCTCAAAACACACATATATTACTATTATTTATATACGCACTTATATTATAAAATAATATATATATATATATATATATATATATATATATATATATATACAGGACCGGCGGGACAGTTATAAAAGTGGGGGGGGGGGGGCTCTCCTAAAAAGTGTGGGGGGGGGGCGGTTAAACACATGCATATATAACTTCATTATTGATGACCGTAAAGTGGGGGGGGGCCAAGTCAAAAAGTAGGGGGGGGATTGAGCCCCCCATCCCTGCCTCCCGGTCCCGCCGTCCATGATGTATATATATATATATATATATATATATATATATATATATATTCAGTAATTCATTTACTTCCTGAGTTTTTTTTATATTGCATATCTGTATTTTACTTATATGTTAATTCTGCCTCAATCATCATCGGTCAACATATTAAATGACGGAATATATTCTGGCCTCAAAACACACATATATTACTATTTCTTATATTTAAACTTATATTATCAAATATATATATATATATATATATATATATATATATATATATATATATTTATAAAGTTATATTATCAAATAATATATCACGTATATATATATATATATATATATTAGTATTTCATGTATCCACATACAATTTTATAAGGAGATATACCTTTTTATGTATCAATTTTGCAGCATTTACTTCAAAAGTGCTCGATACGTAAGTAGAGCAGAAGAGCCTGAAGATCCCCCCGGGGATGAAACGCGGGAGCCTCTGTGTAGCTTAATTGCCATCAATATATTTTCATACCTTACTATATATATATATATATATATATATATATATATATATATATATATATATATATAGTCTTGGAAGTTTTTCAACCATTAAAACTATATGAAAAAAACACTTTTAGTCCCAAGTCCTTTGTTGAAAAACTACTTTGTATGTATATCAATTAACCTATAACAGTCACTATATTAGTTTGCTTCCAAGAATTTATGCATGTTTTAACATTATTTAAGGGATCATCAGTTGTTTACCATAAAAAACCGTTTAAAAAAATATCTCATGGCTTTCCAGCAGAGTTGATCAGACACCACTTCCCTTAAAAAAACAAGCACTAAATATATATTTCAATTTCTCTCTTCGGTCTGAAGAAGTTGACTCTTTTTGGGAGAGTACAACTGAAACATGTATGATCATATGTATAATGTTTGTATAAACAAAAATTTGTACTATATATATATATATATATATATATATATATATATATATATATATATATATATATATATATATATATATAATTAATTAATTAGAAATATTTGTTTTATCTACATACGTATACGTTTCATCCTTACGGGGATCGTCAGTGTAGAAATAGATTAATAACACCGGTCGTCAACAACCTGGTAAATCAGCGAGAGATTACTCCTACTTAAGGGCAACTGTCGTAGAGAGTTCAACTTTTTAAACAAACATTGCATTTGTGTTAATATTACTTGCCACAGAGCCCGACCTAGTTTTGGGACGACAAATAATTAATTATAAATATTTGTTTTTATCTACATACGTATACCTTTCATTCTTACGGGAATCGTTAATGTAGAGAAGAATTATTCATACCGTCTTTGCCCTCGCGGCCGCTGTCAACAACTCGGTAAATTATCGAGAGATTAATCCTACTTAAAGGCAGCTGTCGTAGAGCGTTCGACTTTTGAAAGGAACATTTAAGCCACGATGACGGCTGTGTTAATACTACTCGCCACAGAGCCCGGCCTAGTTTGGGGACGACATATATATATATATATATATATATATATATATATATATATATATATATATATATATATATATATATTTTGTATTTACTTCAACAGGTTTCAATACACGAGTAGAGCAAAATAGTTGTATAGAAATATAATTATGGCAAGTAAGGAACACAAAAAGTTTGTGTTTCATTCTCGAAAGAAATCAAGTACTAATTGCATAGATTTACATTTTAGGATTATTTTATAGAGTTTAGCAGTGCTTACTCTATCTTCCAACCAATTAGAATCGTTTATTTTATTATCTATTTATTTATTTCAGCAAATAAATTTTACTCTCTTTGTTTGAAAGGGATTTTGGGCTCTTCACTTCTAAGCGGGTCAAAAAAACAAAAGGTGACCTTACAGAAAACTAAAACATTTCATAGGTTGATTTTTCTATTGTTAACCATGGCCATTATAGATTTATTTTACACTATAATATATGAGGTTTCAGATTTATATTTTAGCACTATTTTATTTAATTTAAGTTATTTTTTTTATTAGTGATCTCTCAGTGAAGTTTATTCTTTTTAAATATCCTAATATTTTAATGTAGCTTTCTATTTTTTTCAATTAATTTAATTTTATAATTGCACCGATATGTCTTTTAATGAGTAGTCTTTGCTCATCTCTTCCATAGTCGTTAAGTACCAATTGTGAAGTACAAATAAAGAATGTTAGTGCAAACACTGAAAGAAAAGTCCAACTGATGTTTATCAGAAGCGCATACAACATGTAAGCGGGATTGATCTATCAAAATCGGAACTGAGGCAGCAGATCCCGTACAAATATTACACATTACCAATTACCCCTTTTAATTTTGTCGCTATTAATCAACAGTTACAACGATCTTAATTTAAAATCATACCTTCTTTTTCTCCAGTCGGCGTCCCACGTGTATGCGTGTTGCCATTTTCCAAAGACCAAGGACATTATGTTAGCTGCAATAAACACATTCAAAGCACACAACATTAATTAGATCAATTAATTAATTAGTTAATTAAACACGTTCTTACAGAAGAGGAGGATTTATTTATCTCAGTGCGTTGATTAAACAAAGTTAAAAAACTATTTAAATTGAACATTTTTTTATAATAATTTTGATTTTGGTATTTTTTGGTTGGTTTTCGAGGGTCTCGATTTCAACTCTCAAAATAACAATGGCGCTATTTTACGCTTAAAAAACTTTATTTTCCGTTATTTCTACTATATTTTCTCAATTTCACTTCGATTTCTATTTCCTTTTGAAGTGAAGTGAGGGTATATGTGAAATATTGGATGAATATAAAGAATGAATTAAATAAAAACTAATAATATTTATTATATATTTACACCTGAAGAAGAATTACTGATTAATTTAGACGTATTAATTGAAGTTCGCTGTGCGACACGTCCAATCCCAAATGTCGGCTGGTCTGAAAAATGCAAGGGACCTAACTCACTCTTAAAATATTTTCGAGGCATGGGAGATTACCCAGGGCAAAGAGTTACTTCTCTTTTAAATATAAAATGTTTCATATTTATTTTCTCTTTTAATTATATTTTCTAGATGAAATCTGTTTCATCTATCAACTTTTCTTCATTTTCCATTGTATTCTTATCGGAAGATTCCTTCTCTTTTCTTTCTAATCTGGTTCTTCGGTCGTTTCTTGCTTCCCACGTAAAACACTTGCATTTCCCTCCTATTAGAAATGGTTAGTCATCATCATTAGAAGCCAACAAAACAGCTTGTTCTCTTTCAATTCTCTCGAAACAGAAATATTTGGCAACTGTAATATGACAAATAGTCGGAACTTTTTCCGTTTGATTGACAGCCATAAAAAGAAAATAAACTCGTCTGGTTGATGATGCCCCATTTTGATGCTGTTCGGCAGCAGACATTAAACCAACAATCCCGCGATTCTCTTATAAAACAAGATTATTTCTTGAGGAGCAAGCTGCGCAAATGCCAATTCTTTCTGCATAGTGATGAATGCACGCATCTTTCGAATTCCACAGCAACAGTAAAAATAACCTTTAAAAATGGATTCCAATTGAAATATTCTTCGTAGGCGTTATTTGCCAAAAAGGAAAATCAAATCAATTTTTCACCTCAGAAGTCGAACAAAATTTATCGATTTTTTCCGCGCAAAAGGAATTTCCTTTCAAAATCAAAATGGCGCCTTCATTATTCGTTGAAAAAAAAGATGACCTTTGTTTATTGCCATCAACAGAAATACAATAAAAAAAGAAAGAAAAAATTGTCCTTTGATAGATATATGCGTTTTTCTCCAAAACACCATCAAAGAAACAAACAAATCTTCATTTTACAGCCTATCCCAGACGAAACTTCAAGTGTTCTCGGCCCCGATACTTTACGATTTATACGAAATATTAAACAGATGATAGCCACGTGCGGGAACAAATCCTCAGAGACCACTTGGATATTCCAGAGCATATCCCTAGCTATCATCTAAGGCAACGCAATGTCCATTATGAAGTCATTCCGCGACGAATAAGGATTGAAGAAGTAAATTTAAAAAAAAACGTGTAGAGGAAAGTAACTACAGACTGATTAAAATAAACCTTTATTAGTTAATTCTCGTATTTTAAATTTAATTTAACTTTTAATTATTTCTTGTTGAATAAAATATTTTTGCAGTTCCAATAAACTAAAAAAAACTTCTAATGACTATAAATATAATGTAACATAAAAATATGTCGTAACATATATATATATATATATATATATATATATATATATATATATATATATATATATATATATATATATAGTCTAAAGAAGCTTTGAGTCATTTTAAACAAAAAAAAAGAAAAAAAGAAAAGTAAAATGCAGTTTAAATTCCCAGAGAAACTAACTAAATCCAAGATATTGCAGACTTAACATTCGTTGGAAAATTAATAAATAAAAAAAATGAGTAAATAAAAAAATAAAAAGGGGGGGTTTAAGTATCTAAGAGTGAAACAAAAATAGACCTTAAGCGTCTAATATTAACACGGGGATCATCAGCTGTTTACCATGTAACTGTTTCGGAGATTTAAAAACAGGACAGTTATAATATTCATGGCTCTCCAATGGTACTGATTTCCTCAATAATCAAGTGTCGAAATAATTCAGCTTAAAATTTCACTAATATATACATAAATAAATCTATAATAATAATAATAAAATAATAATAATAATAATAATAATAATAATATATTACCCTTAAGACTACCGTATGATATGATAATTTGCATATCAAATAACATTAATTATAACAATAATAATAATAATAATAATAATAATAATAATAATAATAATAATAATAAAATAATAATACTATCTAAACACTACACCCAAGAACCATTCTGCAATATGGTAGCTAGCAATAAAATTATATAGGAATTAAAGTTGCATTAAAAAATAAATAAATAAAAAATAAAGCTTAAGTACCTTAGGTACCAGAAAGGTAATTAAATAAGAGGAAGGAAACCTAGCCATACAGATCTAAATACCCAATATATAGTCTAAAGAAGTTTTGAGTCATTTTAAACAAAAAAAAAAGAAAAGAAAAAAGAAAAGTAAAATGCAGTTTAAATTCCCAGAGAAAGTAACTAAATCCAAGATATTGCAGAATTAACATTCGTTGGAAAATTAATAAATAAAAAAATGAGTAATAAAAAATAAAAAGGGGGGGGGGTTAAGTATCTAAGAGTGAAAAAAAACCCAGGAGACCTATATAATATGTGGTTTGAATGTTTTTCGGTGCCTAACAAGAAGACAGAAACTGTAAGTCATTTATTAGTAGAATAAATATGACTATATTCGGCGCGCCACTAAAGATATTATCGAATAACAGACCAGAAAGAGAAAATGCAATTATGAAGAGGAAATGAGAAGAAGAACAGAACAGTTAACACGTAACCACTTCCTTCCACCACCCCAAAATGGAAAACTAGAAAGATTGCACAGAAGATTAATGACATGCTGGCCAATAAAATACGAGACAATGCGTAGGCATATGAGTCGTACGAAAATCGAATGATTGGTACGATGAAGTTTAATATTAGCTAGTTATTGAAATTATCTCCATATTAGTTGATTTATAATCGAAGCATTTTAGTATCTTTTATAGAAGAGACCCGCATTCAAATCTCCCGAAATCCCCAAAACAGACAAAATGTGGGCTGTAGTTAAACAAAACAAAAAAACAAAAACAAAACAACAGCAACAATAACGTTTTATTACATAATCAAGAGGATGAGATCATTCATGCAATTGAGTATTTGCATGAAACGGTCATTTTCGTTATAGTTCTGTTTTCGCATAAACTCACACAGATAGCTGTCTACCATTCTGCGATGCGTTCTGCAGTGGCGTTTATTCTGCATTTTGTATACCCTAACCTTAACCTAACCCTAACCTAATGTATGTTGAGACACAATTCACAAAAGTAGGTCATGCCCCCGCGCGCGCATTAGTGGCGGACTTCTACAAAAGACTCCATTTTTGTACCATTAGACACTATATTAAAGCCTCGTCAGAGATATCTGGGGGAAGAGCACAATGATCTCATTGTGCTCTTCCTCCGAATATGTCTGGCACTCCCAGAAGAAGATTACGCTTTCAGTTTGGTTTGAAGCAATCTAAAGGGAAAGCAACGTAGAATGAACAAACTTAAATGTAAAACGAAAAAAGTAAAAGTTAAAGTTGGAAATTTCGTTTATTATAAGAGCCACACAAATCACATGGGAAATTAGATAACATTTTGGAAGCCTTTTTATACACAGAATGTCCGTAAATGTGGACACATACAATATTCGCCAGTTGTCATACAAGACGTGGTTTACCATGGCATAATTCTGGCAACCTAAGGGCTTAATTGATCCATCCAATGTATCATCCCTTTCTTTGGTAAGGGATGTTTGTTTATGTTTATTATCGATCACCTCAGGATACTGTGGAATGCCCGACCCGACCAGAATACCCTCCTCGGGGAAGCTGTTTTTTCTCACCCTCCAACCTTGTGAAACAAGTAAATCCTAACATTTCTTTTTTTTTCCTATGTGTCTATAATTAACGGACATCCTATAGAATTAGAGAAGAACGCTTCAATCTCATAAAGAACCAAGAACTGAGCATCTCCGAAGTTGCACTGTCGAGAAATGGGAACCACGTAATATCGAGCCATCAGTAAGAAAGGTGATACTAGCGAAATCTGTCGATTCAGAAAGATCTGAGAATAAGTCGACTCTTAAAGAAGGTGACTTCCGAAGAAAGCGGTATCAATTAAAGCGAGAAGGTTCTGACAAATGGTTATAAATCTTAGTAATGGAACGTCACATGGCTGTAATAGAAGGTGGACGATAGTGACCATCACAACAAATCAGAGATGACCATTGATGAAAGTATTATTAAAAGGTGATATAGAAGAAATTATTATAAGGAAACAATGGGGAAACAGAAAATGTCCAGGGAACGCTGTGAGAAAAGGGACGTGTTAATGAAATTGACAGTATGCAGGTAAGTATTCAGGAAGAAGGAACAACAATTGATTAGTATGATTTGTTAACATTCGATTTCTCTTGAGAGTATGGATAATATTCGAGGGTTCGGACAAAACCTCTAGAGTTTCTAGGACGTTTCACTTAGTGTGTGTCTCATAGTCGTCAAAGAAAAATGCAACATAGAAAGAGAGAAAACGAAATAGATGTAATAGGTTAAAGTAATGTAGATGTAATAGGTTAAAGTAATGTAGATGTAATAGGTTAGTCCATATTTACTTGACTCTCCACAAGGACACAGTTAGACACAATGGCGGTTTATATGTGAGGGATATCCAGCTCCCCGAACATGGACACTCTGGAAGCAACAAAAATAAAAATTGACCCAGTCAAGAATTATTTCTCCTCCTTTGCCCGCGAACAAAACATATACTACATTTTGAATTATTTATTTGCAAAAATATGATAATTTTTTCAAATTAGGCACAAGGACATAGAAATGTGGGAAGTGGGGGTCGGTGGTCATCTTCTGCTTATCCAACTCTTGATTATACTCATTAGCAGTCACCATATTACCACATTTACTCTAGGGACTGTTTTTCTTAAGGACGGATCTATTCTTAAGATGCGACCATTCAATCTGCGCGTTTGGCGATGAAAATCATATTTCAAACATAAGCGTTTCAGAAATACCAATGGAAATGAAATGTTGAAATTTAGCGTGACAGATCCACGGAAATGACGTCAGACTTTAGTGTGACAGACCAACGAAAATGGCATTTCGAACGTAAGCGTGAGAGACCAACTGATTAAAATACGGATCAACTGACCGACGGAATACTAATCGAAAAGTGTGAATACATCGAATAAATTTCACTTCGGACCTGATATGGAAAACTTACATTAAATATGTTGCTAAAATCGCTGGAGTTTTAATCTGGAGTATTGCTGCCATATATGGGGAGGTACCGCTCGGAGCCCTCTTTCTTATCTTGACAAAGTACAAAACCGACTTCGCAATCTAGCAGGGATGATCTCTTCACTTTCCTACATCCGCTTTCGCACAGAAGACGTATCGCTAGCCCGTCTCTACTGCATCGTTATGTACATGGTAGGTGTTCGACAGAGCTCAAATGTCTGGTCCACACAGTAAAACATTCACAGGAAGCACTCGCCTAGCTGCAACCGCAGCGATTTCATTTTCATTTCTCCCTCCCCCTATACAAAAAAACAAAACAAAAATGAACGGAACTTCCATGAACAAAGTTTCTTTCTTATAACATCTTATCTTTTAAACAAAATACAACGAGGCTGTTTCTCAACCAACTACAACATCTAAGTCTAATGTGAACAAGTACTTGTTGGGCTGTCCACTTGGATTTTCAATTTTTCTTAAGTAATCTTCTGGCCATTCCACCCATTGTTTTCTAATCTTCTCGTGGTGACGATCATCGTTCAACTGAGAATCTCTTTAACCATTATCCTCGAGTGGCTCCAGGGCGTTGATAAGCGATGACTCACTAGTAAAAAAAGCTATCCATTCTCATGATTCGTAAAATCTCATAAAAAATCAACATTAAAAAAATTGCCTTCTAAGCAGCGAGAGATACGCAACAACCTCTGCCACTGCGCAGATACCTTTCTTCCACCGTTTTTTAAATGTTTTTTTGTTCGTCATTCCATTTATTTGTAATTTATTAAAAAACTGTTTAGTCGATCAAGTTTCATTTTATTCTTACTTGAAGATTTGACATTTTCTCTTGCTTATCTTTTTTCTCCCTTCTCCTATCGTTTCCCGCAAAAAACGATTTATAAAGCCTTTTAGATTAAAAGCCAATTCTACAAACCTTTAATCTTGATAAACACAAGAAGGTCAACATCTGACCAAAGTGTTTATTTGTCTTTTCGGTTTCTCTGCGAATTCTAAAAAATTTCGTTTTTTCTTTGTCAACAATGTTTGCGTTTCTTCGTCTGAATGCCATTTTTACAATCCTATGCCGGCAGAATTGGCTCCACAAATTCGTCGCCATTTTCCAACCGTTTTTTTTTACTGTCAATGCCAGCAGTTCGTCTGCAACAAGATTCATTAATAATAGAAACGCGCGAAAAAGTTTTCAGTTTTTTTTTTATCGATTTTGTGATCTGTTATTTTTCTTTGTTTCCAGTTTGCCAAAAATCTTAAAGTTGAAAAATTACGCACACTTTTTAAAAACCAATTTGTACTTAACCTTCTTTGAAATGTATTTACAACCAATAGGCTTCGCCCGCTCGCTATCGCTGCGCAATTTAATTCATATTCATCACTTAAAATCATTGAAACAAAACTAATCGATATGAAAATGTAGACAAAACACATACTCTCCCCCTTAGTACTGTAGTAGTAATAGTAGTAGTAGTAGTAATTATAAAAAAAGCAAAAAAAAGCAATACTTTTGTGTTTACATAAACTGAAAGAAATTCTTTCCTTTCTTTTTATTATTATCAGATATTATTGAGATTAAGCCTCTCTTACTTTGCTTACAAAAAATAAATTTTCATACGCGATTAGCGAAGCGAGGTGGACACACATACGTTCACTTTTATTATATAGATAATCTTAAGATGTGCAGCAAATGGCTTTGAAAAAGACAATAAGTAATAAACACGAAATCCACCCTACTTTTCCATTTTCATAATTTTTATGATCTATTAAAATACTAAATCTGAGTTAATCAATGTTTCTTTCCATAAGTCTACTCATCAGGTACTCATCTCTTACTAATATTATATCTACACCCCCCACACACACTCTCTCTCTCTCTCTTTCTCTCTCTCTCTCTCACACACCGTATGCTGTGAGACCGCACGGACTTGTTTCATACACCATCTATCACTCTCACCTGCGTCGCTCCCTATTTTGTTTATTAACAAACAGTCGAAGGTAATAAATATGAAAAGAATAAGAAAGATTGGAATAGCCCATTATAAACAAAAGAGAAGAGGGGGGAATATAGCGAGGAAAATATGCTAATTTAGGATTTTGTCTCTTTTTTATTTAACTGGTTTTACAAACTCACGTTTTCATGATTCAAACAATCTAACCACAGCTCAATGGGTGACCTAACAGGTCACATTTTTCTAGTAAATAATTATATTCTAATAAGTAACGTAAGTAGGTAGTGACGTAGGAAGGAATTGGCTACGGTGTTAATATATTATTGGCGATAACTTTTACTATTTTCACATAAATTCGAGCTTTAGAAATGTAGTCTGGAATAAGAAAATGAAGAAAAAGAATGAAGCAGTAAGAACAATCACGAATATTCTTGCTTGACAACCCCTCCCCCCGAAAAGAGATAAATCATAGTTGCATATGTAGCAGGTTCATGAGCGAACTATTTTGTATCGGTTTACGTTACTTTTAGCTGAGGTGGTAATTCGGTTTTACAATTGCGTGAACATTTTCCTCTTTTCACCCCAGAAGATTAAATTTTGGCTTCTTTTTCAGCAAAAGTGACATTTTGCCTTTGGCAGCATAACAAAGACATTCTTATTCAAGCTCATCAGTCATATACTCTATTTTTGCATTTTTCATGTTTTCTTCATTGTATTCTCATGTGCTACTACTGTCAATAAAGTTTCTCTTGTTTTATTGGCTAAAAGCTTAAGCAGTAGGTTATGTAGAAGTTTCATGAGCGAACTATTTTATATCGGTTTACGTTACTTTCAGCTGAGATGGTAATTTGATGTTACGATTGCGTAATCATTGACTCTTTACTACGTGGGCGTATGACACTTCTACATGTAACGAGATTAATGCGCGCTTAAACATTTTGGCGACAACACGCTACATAAGGTGAATTTCAGTTAACTGTTATCTTTCAAGCAGACAATACGCTTATCCTGATTTAACCACGAGCCAGCGAGATGCTGAACCACAGGATACTACATAATCTAACCGATATAAACCGGCCCCACAAACTAAACATATATTTCCCATTCGGGCGTCACAAATCACAATCGTTATGCCAAAAGTACAAAAAAATAAAAATAAATTAAAATGCTTCTATTAAAGATGAACAAAGAAATACACTATCAACAAAAGGTAGAAGCATAAATATTCAAATCTCTTCAACAATTTAATAGTTAAAAATCATGCTAGGATAAGTCGCCTGGAAAGTATCATCTTCTTTTCATTAAACTGGAATTGGAATCTTCTTTTGGACTGTTAAGCGTGCTATTTGTTTTCTATTCCTCCTGTATGAAATTCAAACTTTTTGTGCGTGTAACTGATTTTACGGCTTTACAATTATTTTTAGGCGAGACATAACGAATTCATTTATTCTGACAGCTTTTGCTGTAAATATAGCAAGTAGTAGCACACGTTCTCCTCGTTCAAATTACAACAGGATAATAAACTTAGTATATAACACAGCGATAGTGCCCTTTTGGCGGAGCTGTAATTCCTTACATTTAAAAGCCTTTGTAGTAGGTTTTCTATTGCTCTCTAAGGGAGACACACAGGGTAAAACTCTGCACTTCAAAATGTCAGCGCATCAGAGGCTCGGGATGTTTGGGGAAAAATGTCGGTGTCGAAGCAATCCAGTGAAAGGTGCATAAGATGGGATCAAGGATCACATCAGCTGTCATCCGAGATATGCTAAAAACTGGGAACAAGGATCACTGTATTTTCTGTGTCTCTTTATTTCACTCTCCCTCTCCCCATCTTTCTCTCTCGCTTTATCATAGCGATAGAGACTGAAAAACAGTTTTGAGTTTGCTTTCGTGACAATCGCGTCGCGCGTGGCCCAGCTCAGCTCAGCTAACTCAACCCGAGTTTCGAGTTTTAACAATGTTAATTCTTCGGAAATGAATAAATATATTTTTGCTATATAAAGTAATGTTGCTCTCTCATTACACGCCTTCAATTTCCAGCTGATAGTCTCAGCAAAATTACTAATTCTCAGGAGAGAATTAATAACGTCTGACGACGCCGTGTATCCAGACCAAATTCCCTCTCGTGTATAATCTTCATTGAAAAGGTATGTGTCTATCGTTCCTCCGGGAGTTGGTGTTGTATTACCGTGCTCAGGGCGAAAGAAGCCCTTTCAGAAAAGTCCCCAAGGTGCAGACACACCAAGATACACTCAATCGTGTCACAAGTACACACATCGGTGCACAATGAATCAAGCCAAGAGTTTGCACTGTAGGAATTAGTAGTGTATTAAATTCAAACACATTACAGTTCCCAAATTAAATATAATCCAATATTTAAATTTTTAATTTAGTTATTCAAAAAGTAAAGAAAAGGAAGATGAGAAATCTAACCAAATTATTCGCTTCGTGAGAATTATTTTCATATACATATTTTGACAGGCAGTGATAAAAAGCGAGTCCTTGAGATTTTTCGTGTGCAGCAAACCCCAACGAATGTATGAGAAAGCTGGAATCTATATTTAAGGTATCACATATATGCGGGAAAATCCCAACCTGGTGTCTAAAATCTTGATTGTTTTAGCCTAGCAGCTGCAAACTACGTATGATTGGTCAGATTAAAAAACCTTTGACAGAACGCCATTTTTAAGGTCGCCTCCGCATATCTGTAACACATGACAGTTATTCACAAAATGCTTCCATATAAGGTAATGATTCACAAAATGCTACTATATAAGGTAATGATTCACAAAATGCTTCCATATAAGGTAATGATTCACAAAATGCTACCATATAAGGCAATGATTCACAAAATGCTACCATATAAGGTAGTGATTCACGAAATGCTACCATATAAGATAATGATAGACAAAATTAAAAGACAAATGCACCTCTCACAATATCGCTGATTCTTTTAAATCGAATACTTTTCTGAATATAACACTTATAATAAGTAAGGTTTGTAGTTAGTGAAGCAGTTAGATAGTTACGATAGTTTTAATATATGAAGGATACTTCTAAATATCATGAAATTTGAAATATAATGTCAATAAATTCTCAAACAACTTAGATTTTATTATTTATACGTTTTCACTTTTCAAATTTTAGTTGAGAGTCACATGGTTATATAAGTTTTTCGTTCTAAAGTTTCAACTTCGACTCACGAAAAGAGGTAAAAAGTGTTAACAATTATTAGTTAAGCATTTTTATTAGTAAGTGTCTGTTTATAGCGTGACGTAAATAAGTACATATGTAGGGTGTGACTAAAGTTCTGATATAAATATCTAAACAAATTTGTTCGTTCTAAAAATGTCCACCAAATCTGTTTCCCGCCTTTCTTGTCTCTTTTCGCTTCAATACATCTGATGAAAGAGAAAAAAGTGATCACTGAATCAAGAAAGACAAACTCGTATCTGAAACTTCCTTCAAGCTTCGTTGAAATCTTGATGTGGCCGTCGGAAACGAGGCTCGATTAACACCACGATAAATATGCAAAAAAAAAAAAGAAAAGAAATGCATGAAAATTTCGCAACCTTTTTTTAACAGCATAAGATTCCCTACACGACCCATTCGTTTATCTCTGCACATTAGACACGCTCCCACGGGATAAAATATTGCAAAAATCAAGTTTTTTTATTTTACATTTTTTTTTACTAAAAAGTAATAAGGGATCTATTCACCTTTAGAGATATTAGGTTAGGAAATAATTAGTGAACGTTTCTTTTTAAATAAAAAAACTTTTAGAACATCAATTCCTCATTGTTGTTCTAACATTTACGTATATTTATAATTTACGTATATTTATGATTTTAGTTAATTTCATTACGTTTGAATGGAATTCCAAGTAAACCAAACTGCTTAGTTTGGATACCTGTTTCTTTTTGCATATAATCGAAAATTTAATATCCCCAAAACAGCTCCTGAAGTTTTTGACGTGTAAAGAGACAACGCAATACCTCGAAATACCATCGACGTTGGCTTTCGCGCCTCAAAAAAGTAAATTTTGAGCTGGAGGATGGGGAGTGGCCAAGTCGATCAGTTGAATTTGATGCAGAGAGATTAAACCAGTTTCTTCACTAAAATCCACGCAAGACGACTAGAGAATTAGCGGAGCAGATTAATTGCGATCACAAAATTGTGGTAAATCACATCCATTCAGAGGGAAAGATTAAGAAAATTGGTTCATGGATTCCACACACATTGGATGACCACAACAAGAATCAGCACGTAACAATTTCAGCCAGTTTGCCGGTTCGTCATCTCTCAAAATATGCTCATAAACAACGTTTTTTTCATCGAATTGTTGATGAAAAAGGATTTCTTTACGTCTTCATGAAGCGGCGTAAAGAATGGCTCAGCCTCAATAAACAAGCGACACCTCGAGTAAAACGAGATTTTCATCCTTGAAAAACCATCTTGTGTGTAGGGTGAAACTTGAAGTCATAATTCATTATGAATTGATTAAGCGAAATCGAACGGTAATGCCAACTGCATCGTCCCCGTGAATCAATTCAAAAATAAAAACCCCGAATCAGTGACAGGGTGCTCTTTTTCAGCATAACAACGGCCGTCCTCACATCGTAAATATGACCGAAACCGTTATTCATGAATTTGGATGGGAAGTATTGCCACTATCCTCTGTACTCGCTAGACTACATATAGACGTATATATACAGCATAATCACGTTGATGGACCAGTTCCCGTTAGATCACCAAAGTTAAGCAACGTTGAGCCTGGTCAACACCAGATGGGTGACTATTTGGGAATACCAGGCGCCGTATGTAGGAGGACGTCGACACCTCTAACCGGGATATACATGCGACTGGGGGTCGCTCGTAAATTTAATACATACTCCCATAAAACTTCCTTCTTCAGAGAAAGCCGGTTCTAATCCGCCCAGGGTGAATGCCGTACCATGTAGGGGTACTCGCTAGACTTGGCACCATGATACTTTCATCTTTTTCGATCTCTTTCAAGTGATTTACATGGAATAATGTTCAATTAATTGGAGGAAGCTTTTAGCTCAAAACCAGAAGATTTTTATCATCAAAAAATTAGAAAAACTTAGTTAACGACGGGAAATGTTATCAACAGCAACAGAGATTATATTGTTGACTAATCTTATATAATTTAACATTGTAAGACCACGACTTATTCATCAAACCACATAGAAAGATAATCTGGTCTACCCCTCTTACAACATACAAGTGAAAAATAGAATTTGCAGTACGTTCCTAGAACTAATCTGCATACATTTCCGATACAATAACCACTATAATAAAGATATTCAATAGGAACATACTCAAAATTAGTTATTTGTGCATGCCCAGGCCAGAGAAACACATAAAAACATAACAACAAAATAATAAACAAACATACTAGCAATCACGCAACCCCACTCCAACAAAGAACATGTAACTGCCATAACTTAGATTATTGCATCTTACACGAAAAGTGCTTAACAAATAGCAGAGTATAGGAAGCGAAAATTAATAGTGCCGAATAAGTTCATATAACAAAAACATACAGAAGCACTCCCTTTAAATTCAGATTAGAAAATCACCGTTATTCCTTCACTTCAACCAATAGCAGATTTTTTATCTGGTTATTCCTGGAAACTATTAAAAAAAGACCAATTGTAAAATGAAGATCCTTAGCAAAAACAATGTCCGTTGATGATTCATGCCTCCTATGTCTACATGAAAAACTAGCAATCCTAACGTTCGTGATAAATATAACCTTCTGAATAACAATTCAGAAAGATCGATTATACGTAGACATAGACATAAAGCAACACTCATATACGCATGGATTATGTAGAACGTATAAGCCATATACAGTTTTAACAACTGATTATAAAGATTAAGACGACATTTAAGTAAATCTAAATATAATCTACAATCTAATATGATCAGCGATATCGAACTTAACAACCTAGGGTCCCCAAATATAGCCAGTAGATATATCTCATCAATAATAAAGTTTGAACAACGACAAAAAAACATGGTAGTCCACGCATACGCAGGAGGGTGGTAAGAGTTGCACAGACGCATGCTTGTATATATGTTAGACTGGAATATAAACGTATCTGTGTACGTATCAACAACGAAACTCAGAGTTGAATATATATATATATATATATATATATATATATATATATATATAGTAAGCTATGAAAATATATTTATAAATATATTTATGGCAATTAAGCTACATATATATATATATATATATATATATATATATATATATATATATATATATATATATATATATATATATATATATATATATATATATATATATATATATGCAACCGGATGGGCACTAGTTTGTATTTACATGTGCGTTGTGTGCACATACGTATGTGCAAATATATATTATTGTCTTTAATTATTCGCGTGTGTGTGCGTACGTATAGATGTATCTGTATATATAAATATATATATATATATATATATATATATATATATATATATATATATATATATATATATATATATATATATATATATATATGTATGTGTGTTGTGTATCGATACATAGATATATGCTTAATGTAAATTAGGTGGTATATTAAATTAATGTGTATATATATGTGTGTGTATGTGTATATGTATATGATTATATGAGAGTCTTAAGTTGATGTTAAGTATTCTTCGAATACAACTTTAATGAAATCTTTCTAATAGCTTAAGGTGTCTTCTATATGCTCTCCAAGTCTCTATAGCAGAGTGGTAATAATGCAGGCTTCATAAACACTAAGCTTTGACTTTGATGTAATTCCCCGATCTGACCATACATGTCTCTCTAATTTTCCAAAAGCAGAACTGGCTTTGGCGATTCCGTGATTTATCTCAGCATCAAGTGTACAGTCCATACTCAGCGTACTACCAAGATACAAAAATATATCCATAACCTTTAGTCTCTACCCATCAACCTAGATGTTTAGTTCAACATATAAGTCTAAAAGCTTTACATGCACTGAATAACTTGCCCATAATCAGCTGCATGTTCTCCCCTGTATGTGAAACAAGGTCTGTATCATCTGTATATAGAAGTTCAAGAACAGAGTTCTGAAAAGTTTTTGACTTTGTATGGAGACGTATAAAGTTAACAAGTTTGTCTGCTGTACGAAATTGAATCTTCACCCCATTATCGGAATCCTTAAAAGCATGCACCAGCATCACAGCAAAATTCATGGAGAATAATGTGGGAGCGAGGATATCACCTTGTTTCACACCGTTATCAACTGATATTGGATCAGACATTGACCAATTAAAGTTCACTCAGGCTTTCATGTTATGGTGTAACTGCTAAAGCATCTTCACAAAACAAAACTGTAGTCCTTTAACGATCAAATAGAACCAGTATAAAAATGAAAATGATTCAAAATCAGATGCGCAGGACTGTACACCAGGTCAGAATGGGGAACAAAACTCCCTAAACAACTGTTTTATGGCGAGATAGATAGAGAAGAGAGGCCACAACATAAACTAAGAAAAAGGTTTAAGGATGCCCTGAAAAACAACTTGAAACTACATGAGATGGATGTAGATTACTGAGAAGCACAATCGGAAGACCGACCACTATGGAGGAAAAGTATCAGAGAAAGATGTAAAGATTTTGAAGAGCGGCGTATAGATTATGCTGTCTTAAAGCGTGTTTTAAGAAAGCAGGATGAAAGTATAGTGTCAGAGAATATACAACAGGAACTGAAGTGCACTGGATGTGATAGGTTTCTTTTGTCGAAAGCTGGACTTGTAAAGCATCTTAAATCACACAACCAAAGACATTACCTCTTCCTTGGAAAATATAATGTAGTATATGCCCATTCGTCATAATAAAATCCTCCCAGGCATTACATCCTCCTTTATTGGGTGTTGTGGTAGTGTAGTATATGTTCCGTGGACATGATACTATCCTCCGAGGGATTACCTACTTTTTGTTGGGGTGTGTGTGTAATGATATACTAGCAAAAGATATGCGACCTTTTCTTTTGCTAGTATAATAAATAATAATAAAATGTTCTGACTTCAGTCATAAAAAGATTACGACAGTACACACATATAAATACAGATTAAATAAAAACGAATACACGATTTATGGTTTTTTAAATAACCGTTATCGCATCACCCGCAGTTGTGCCTACCCCGAAGCCACGATGTCTTTCGCCCTTCGCTCTTCTTATCATACAACTAAACGATAAATATTGCACTAAAACTGAAACTGTATCGCCGTGTAGCGACCTTGTAACGTATTTCCTGTAACGACGGAAGCTCCCCCCTCTGTCTTATTTAATCCACCCCTATGACGGCAATGTTAGGCACAAGGTCCCCTTTTTAATGTGTGGGAAAAGCCAGTTCCCTAAAAAGGGGCACTTTGGATAGAAACAACAACACCTATTTAGTTCCGTCGGCTTTACCTCACGAATGAAGGCGTTTCCGAAAGTAGGAGGTAATGCTTGGGAAATGCTCTCTTGAAAACGAACATATACTACACTTTGAATTATTCATTTTCTAAAAGAATAGTGATACAATTTAAACAAATTAGGTACAAGGCCGACAAAAGTGGAAGCCTTCGTTGCTCATTCTCCGTCTATTCTATTCTGAACTAAACATAAATTATTACCCAGTCGTTCAAGCTATGCTCATATCTCTGTTTCATCATTTTCCATCATTTTAACTTCAGCAATCATCACAATAACACATTTACTTTATGGACTACCCGACTTAAAATATCTCTAATCGTTTCACTTTAACTCTCTCTCTCTCTCTCTCTCTCTCTCTCTCTCTCTATATATATATATATATATATATATATATATATATATATATATATATTTATATTTAAAGAAGTGAGGCTACCAGCATTTGTTAAAAACTTTTTTCACCCATTGTTTGTTATTTATTATTTTATCATTTTATAATTTTGTGATTTTATAACTGTTAAAAATGAAACATTTTTTCAAATGGAATATATATCTGAAGAGAGCAAGCACGAAAGCTCGAAACGCGTTATAAAATCATAAAATTATAAAATGATAAAATAATAAAATAATAAAATAATAAAATGACAAAAATTGGTTGAAAAAGGTTTTTTTACAAATGTTGGTAGCCTCACTTTTTTAAATATACATTTTTCTCTCGTTGGGACTGCACTGATGATACATTACTCTCTACTCTTTCTCTCTCCCTCTCTCTTTACACACACACACACACACACACACACACACACACACACACACACACACACACACATATATATATATATATATATATATATATATATATATATATATATATATATATATATATATATATATATATATATATATATATATATAGTCCTGGAAGTTTCTCAACCATTAAAACTATATTAAAGAAAAAAACAAAAAAACCTGAAGTCCCAAGTCGTTCAGTGGAAAATCACTCATGTAAGTCAATTTAACTTTTTCAGTTATTATATTAGTTTGCTTCTAACATTATTTAGGCAAACATTGTTAAATATATATATATATATATATATATATATATATATATATGTGTGTGTGTGTGTGTGTGTGTTTGTGTGTGTGTATCAGGGTTTGGTTAGGATAAAAGTTTAGTGTCTATTCTGATACCACATTTCATCTGTTCTGCCATTGGCCAGTGAAGGAAAAGTCTTTCCAGATTGAGGCAAGCTTTATTTTTGTCACAATTCAGCCGTCCCCTTTCTTGGGGAGCTGAATTTCCCCATATTAAAAATTGATCTATTGTCTAACTGGCCCTCGTAGGGAGGCAAGTAAATAGAGAGAGAGAGAGAGGGAGTCGACGGTGTCATCTGACAGATTTAAGGATGCTTAGTCATGCTTCACTCGCGGATTTCAGCTGAAAAGAATTAGTTAAATCGAAAAAGAAGGCGTTATGATTATTTTTGCCATAAAAAAAATCCACAAATTATTCACAGAAGGAATTTTGTAATGCGGACAAACCATCGCTGACTTCTAACCAAAGGGAACCATGACGCACACCGTAAATCCACTACAACGTTGACGGACCGCTTTATTAAATTACTAGCTGACTTTGATTGCATGCTATCGCTTCGCAATTTAATTCCTATTCACTATTTGAAATCATTGAAACGAAACTAATCCATAAGAAGGAGAAGACAAAATAAAATTACTACTACTACTACTACTACTACTACTACTACTACTACTACTACTACTACTACTACTAATAATAATAATAATGGAATATTTTTGTGTGGTGAAAGAAAGTATTTCCTTCCTTTTTAATTATTAGGAGCCATTACGTTTAAGCCCCCTTCTTTTCTCATAAAATATATATTTCCTTTCTGTTTTATTATAATCATATATTAAAATTAAGCCTCCGCTTCTTTGCTTATAAAAACTAAATTAGTATACGTGATTATTGAAGCGAGCCAGACACACATGCGTTTACTTTTATTATATAGATAACTTCAAAATGGAATGCATGTATTTGACATAGTTGAGAGAGGCGGGCAGTGTTTCCAAACTAGTTGTCTTATTTGAAAGATGCAATTGAAGATACGGTGATTGCTGTGATGCAATTCGGTATTTATGAAAATATTAAGAGAAACAAAAGATAAAGTCAATGGTCAGAATATCATTAAACAATGATAAGCCGAGGGACATGGACAAATAAAGTTCCGTAATTTTCGCTAAGATTGGTACTTTTTTCTGTTTGTTACGAACTGTTAAAAGATCGTTTTACGATTTGTAGTCTTGTCAGTATAGTTAACAGCCGAAAAATCGAAGATAAACAAAATTTATAATAAATAACACAAGAGGGCGCTTCTGGCACGAGAATTGGTAATCTCATTCTATAAAAGAATAAGGCAAAGTCAAAAGTAATGACAACAAAGTCTATCTACACATAAATATATCAACTTTATTTAAGTATTGATGGGACAACTAAAAGAGAATAGTTAAGAAGAAAAGGGTTAAGAAATGTTCAAAGGGCCTAGACGAAGAAAGTGTTGTTCTGTCAGTATGTGTGTGGACTTGTGTGCAAGTGAGTTCCTGAGACTATAAACTGTCTCTCTGTTAATAGTCCATTACTGTGACTTGTGTTGTCAGTAGCCAAGCGGTCACAGCTAGATTTAGTTGCCTGCAAGAAGTCATAATAGCAGTGTTATGACTGGCATAAGTTCATGTGTAAAGTTGAGTTTCTCACTGGCGGCTGTGTTTGGGTTCTCGCTTAAATAACCGATGCAGAACAGGTACTCGGCTCTAAGAGCAAACTCTTTTCGACTGGTTGATAAACAACCAGTTTAGATGGAGTATTTTCATAGAATTTACCTATTAGTTGTTGTAGCTGTTGTTACTACTACTACTACTACTACTACTACTACTACTACTAGAAGAAGGTTTCCATCGTCTGACTGTACTTGTACTACTAACTAATGAATCATGTTTACTTTTTAAGTTTTAACTATTCTAAATTGGTATTTTAAAAACCTATTTTGCTTGCAAATCCCTCTAGTTAATATTTGTTGCGCATTTAACATCATCAAAAATTATAAAATTTTTTTTTACGAAACTAAAAGTATGGATTTAAGAAAAAAATTTATTTGTTTAGAAATACAATTTATGAATAAAACGAAAGTTACGATAAAATCTTTTGCATCACAAAACATCAACGTAGAAAAACAAAAAACCTCTTATTTTAAAATCTATTTATCTATTTTGATGTAGCGTTTATTTACTGTTGCTGTGCTGTTGTAAAGTTCCCTAATTAAAATAAAAAAGTGCACGAATCAGAAAATATATTGATTGTAATGGTTCAATAATTGATTCTAGTGGACCTGTCGAGAATAGATTTATTATAGGTATATAATGTCTCATGTGTCGGTTTATGTACGGTTGCAAACTGCATCAGAAGTGTTGATATTTTTTGCTCATTTAAAGTATTTTGTGTTGGGTTTAATAAAAGCATGATCATCAAACAATGTTAAGCATCGTTTTTGATTGCATACATCAAGTTTAGTGAAAAATTGTGCTGCGCTAATCTTTTAACGGATAATGTTCTTGCCTTAAAAATCTATTAATTTATTTTGATGTGATATATAATAGCTGCTTATTTACTTATGGTGTTGTAAAGTTGTGGAATTAAAATCAAAACACTTTTCCTTTTTACGTTCATGTCGGAAATATTTAACTTTAAATTCTAAATTTTAGAAAATATTTTTGCGTCTAAAAATGTTCCTCGTTTGAATCAGAAAATATATCGATTATTGATGATTCAATTATCGATTTTAGTTGAAAAATTTACCAATAAAATGACAATAGTTTTGCATTTGAATATCTCATTGCAATTATGTCCCTTTTTCCTGTCACGGTTTATGTCTGTCGCAAACCACTTCAGAAATGTTGGTATTTTTGCCAATTTAAAAGTCAATCACACGTGATTTAATTTTTAGTTTAGCGCATGCGCGAGTCAGTCTGATACAACTTGACACGTAACTTGAGATATCACCGCCTCCTACGAACCATAGTTTTATATCACCTTTCGGTAATGCGTGGGTGAAAGTTCGTTCCGGTGCCGAGGATAAATCCTTAACACCTCTCCCGACCTTACATGCTACACTATGGTGTATTAATCTAAAGCGAGTCGCAGGAAATATCCCAGAGACTCAGAAAAAGAAATAATTTTTGCAAATCAAGTTTGGTGGAGCAAGGAAACCAAAAGTTGGAGCTCAGTCGAGAATCTTCCATGGAAATAACGATAGAATAGATAATGACTATCAACGTCTCCCCTGTGAGAAAAGGACAGTAAGGAACAGAAGATATCACCCCCTCTCTAGATTACGGAGTCGATTTTGAACTCAGTCAAAGCAACAAAGAGTTTCTGGGCGGCACCTCCTCAGATGTGGCGACAGTACTCTATGTTATGTTGTCTTTCCATCTCTAAATGAAACAAATTAAACAATCTGAAATAAATCATATCTTTTTACTCAACATTTAACACGTTTCTCTAAAACTGATTTCTGTGCTTCTAAAATCCCATTTCATCGACACATTTGTCACACTCTCGTCGAGCATTTTCTTTTATCGTTGAAAAGTCTGCACCTGCTTTTACACTTCTTCTGATAAATTGGTTTGGGAAAACTTGTTTAAAAGTAGACCCCAAGGAGGATATATATAAAAATAGATGACATCCCTTTTCTCTCTCTCTAAACAGAGAAGTTGGCATGTGTGCCTCGTGTGGGCTGGTTGGGATGACTGGGGTGTGCAGAGAAAAGTAAAGGGGAAAATAGAGTTAGAGAGAAAGTGTGTGTGTGTGTATATGTGAGAGAGAGAGAGAGAGAAAGAGAAAGAGAGAAAGAGAGAGAGAGAGAGAGACGCTACGGTGTTGAGACAAATGCATTTACAACATTACTTATACCAGTTCAAATAATACAAAATCAACAACTATTTGGCGTACGATCGTTTCTAAGACGATTTAGAATTTTTTATATTTCATATATTTTTTGAAATTTCCACTATATCCCTTCTTTAGTGCCTCCCTTCAACATTACAAATAGAAGTCAAACAATTTATGTATTTCATTTACTTTTTTCTATTTTAATTTATTTTAATTTAATTTATTGTTTTATTTTTTATTTATTTATTACTATTTTTTATTATATTCTATATAAAATGCTAACATTTCTAATTATAAAAAAACGTAATGCAAATAAATACATAATTGTTAAAATAATACTACTAATACAAATAAATAATACATAGTTGGATTAGAAATTAATAAATATTCTTAACCTACAGATTTAGGATATTGCAATTAATTATTATGACCTAAATGTTTTTTTGCATGTTATTCTTTTGGCCTTTTACAATTTTTTTGAAATGGATAATTTGATGACATTACTTTTAAAAAATAAATATTAAATTCTTTGGTTGAATTAGGCATTTACATATTTTTTATATGTATATAAAATTGTGATTAATTATATTGGAAATAAGAATGTTAATAATTGTCATTATAAATAAAAGTGTACAAATAAATACATAATTGTTAAAATAATACCAATACTAAAATAAATAATATATAGTTTGTTTGAAATTAATAAATATTCTAGCCTAAATATTTAGGACAATTGCAAAAACTATCCTTTTTTAAGGTTTTATGCTCTTTGTAAGATGTTCTTGGTTTTCTTTGCGTGTTTTTGTTAAATGGATATTCTAAAAAAAATAAAATAAATTTTAAAATATTAAATTTTTGCATTGCATTAGGCATTTATATTATACTAGCAGGGCTACCCGGCGTTGCCCGAGGCGATAAAAAAAAACAAATAGTAGAAATTAAAGAGTGTGTGTAACATCTTTATATAAAAACTTCAATTTCTCTTCTTTCTCTAGCCGTCTCTCTTTCCCTCAGTAAAGGCAACAAAGAGTTTCTGGGCGACGCCTCCCCCCTCCAGATGTAGCAACAGTACTCTATGTTATGTTGTCTTTCCATCTCTGAATGAAACAAATTAAACAATCTGAAATAAATAATTTATTTTTACTCAATATTTTACACGTTTCTCTAAAACTGATTTCTGTGCTTCTAAAATCCCATTGCATCGACACATTTGTCACACTCTCGTCGAGTATTTTCTTTTATCGTTGAAAAGTCTGCACCTGCTTTTACACTTCTTCTGATAAATTGGTTTGGGAAAACTTGTTTAAAAGTAGACCCTAAGGAGGATATATATAAAAATAGATGACATCCCTTTTCTCTCTCTCTAAACAGAGAAGTTGGCATGTGTGCCTCGTGTGGGCTGGTTGGGATGACTAGTGTGTGCAGAGAAAAGTAAAGGGGAAGATAGAGTTAGTGAGAAATAAAGTGTGTGTGTGTGTGAGAGAGAGAGAAAGAGAGAGAGAGAGAGAGAGAGAGAGACGTTACGGTGTTGAGACAAATGCATTTACAACATTATTTATATCAGTTCAAAGAATACAAAATCAACAACTATTTGGCGTACGATCGTTTTTAAGACGATTTATATTTTTTTATATTATATATATTTAAAATTTTTTTCTAGTATGCCTATTCTTCAACATTACAAATAGAAGTCAACCAATTTATGCATTTCATTAACTTTTTTCTATTTTAATTTATTTTATGGTTTTATATTTTAATTTATTTATTAGTATGTTTTTATTATATTCTATATAAAATGCTAACATTTCTAATTATAAAAAAAAGTGATGTAAATAAATATATAATTGTTAAAATAATACTAATACTACAAATAAATAATACATAGTTGGATTAGAAATTAATAAATATTCTTAACCTACAGATTTAGGATATTGCAATTAATTATTACGACCGAAGTATTTTATTGCATGTTATTCTTTTGGCCTTTCCCATTTTTTTGTTAAATGGATAATTTGATAAAATTACTTTTTAAAAATAAATATTAAATTCTTTGGTTGAATTAAGCATTTACATATTTTTTATATGTATATACAAGTGTGATTAATTATATTGGAAATAAGAATGTTAATAATTCTCATTATCAATAAAAGTGTACAAATAAATACATAATTGTTAAAATAATACCAATACTAAAATAAATAATATATAGTTGGGTTTGAAATTAATAGATATTCTAGCCTAAATATTTAGGATAATTGCAAAAACTATCTTTTTAAGGTTTTATGCTCTTTGTAAGATGTTCTTGGTTTTCTTTGCGTGTTTTTGTTAAATGGATATTCTAAAAAATTAAAACACATTTTAAAATATTAAATTTTTGCATTGCGTTAGGCATTAATATATATATATATATATATATATATATATACACACACACACACACACATATATATATATATATATATATATATATATATATATATATATATATATATAGGACGCAATATAACGCCTGGTTTTTGAACTTTAATAAAATCTGATTAATTACTCATTTTATTATGTCATTCAATTAATATATATATACACATATTTAAATTTAAAAAATTACATTTAACTTAATAACTCCATATTTGTTTCGTAGTTTTAAAATTAATTTGTCTCCCTCTCTTCCTTTCTTTTCCCTTTTTACTTTTAATTTGTTTATATATTTATTTATTGAAATATTTTCTAATTTAATTTCATGATTGTGTTTAGTTCTATTTATTGAGGGCTGCTTACGACACGATATTTAAGTAAGTTATACGTCTCTTTTGCCTAGTCTTGTTGATATAAAAGATAGCGTCCAATAACTAAACCCCAAACTGTATTAATGAATCCCATAACAATGTGAGTGTTGTTTTTTTGTGTTTAGTTATTTTCTAATATTTCTGGACACGAATTTTGGACTTCTGAATAGTTGCACGTATATTTTTTTATTTGTGAAGTCCAAATAGTAATGTTTAAGATAAATGTACACGATATGTTCTAGTACACACACACACACACACACACACACACACACATATATATATATATATATATATATATATATATATATATATATATATATATATATATACAAATACAAATTAAACAATTAAGATAAATATTATATACTTATATCATATCCTATCGCGATAAGTCAATGCTCTATATACTAGAGAAATGATATAAGAAAATGAATGATTAAAATAAAAATTGAATAAAATACAATATTTATCAATTCATCAAATATTCAAACAAGTAATATGAAAAGAAACTTTTTTGTTTTCCTTAATTCATGGATTAAAAAAAATAATCCATTTCATCAGAGGAAAATCAGAAGAAAAAATCAGAAAAAAATTGTATTACTTTTGAGCAAATATTTAAAAATATAAACAGTAGTGAGCAAAAAAACACATCGTCTATGAAAAAAATATAAAAATATGTGTCCAAGTCAATATCCGGGGGGGGGGGGGGGGGGTTGGATAGATGAAGCAGATATAAGGTGAACATAGAATTGTAATCGTTAGAGTTCGAACAGTTAGAATTCCTAGTCCAAAATATGAAAGGATTCAAAATCCATAATAAAAGTTAGTTGATAATAAAATGACTCACCAAAACATATAAATCTATATCTTTCCAACGAGTTCGTAAGAAATGAAAGAAATAAACACATCCATTGCCAAACAATCAATCAATCAATCAATCAATACACACACACACATATATATTAATATATTGGGTTTTTATAAGGAAAGTATGTTTTCAATTTTATACTCCTTATATTATCCTAAAATTTCCAATACTATAATATATAATATGTTTGAATATATATATATATATATATATATATATATATATATATATATATATATATATATATATATATATATATATATATATATATACTAGATGTATTATTGCGAAGAACAACAAGGTTGACTGCTTGATGTTTTGCAAACCGTAAAAAACAATCCAGGTTTAGTGTGTTAGCCTGAGGCGAGCAAATTATCACATAAAAACTAAGCATCACACGGTGCAATACACGAGAAACACGAACATCATATATTGCAGTGCATCCTGGGGCGATGAATGATCGGGAAAGGGGTGGTGACTTTATCCAAGGACACCCGTCCCGCTGTGCGCATACTGGGAATAGGATGTTCACATGCATGTACCCCATCCCATATGCCACGGGGCAGACAAACAAATAGATGCAGTTGGAACAGCCTCTCAGTTTCCTTGACTAGCGAACCCTGCTCTCCTATCTATCTATCTATCTATCTATCTATCTATCTATCTATCTATCTATCTATCTATCTATCTATCTATCTATCTATCTATCTATCTATCTCAATCCGTTATATTATTTATCACGTTTATATATGAACACTCTTAATGGATGGATGTGACGTCATAAATTGTTCGTCCTGATTGGCCGATAAAAAATGAAGGAAGTTTCTATTTAGAAAATACGACACGATAGAACAATCAAGAATAATATACATTTAAAATGCATATTTTAAATGTATTAATAAATTATCGTTACCCACTTGGCGTTGCCCGGGATGTCATTTTAGTATAAAATCTTTTTGATTGCACATTTTAAAAGTTATACAGAAAAAGAAATAACATTTGGGGGTTTATTGTTTTATAATAATTATCTCAATAAAATTTAGATTAAAAGTAAATTACAAAATAATAATGTGCAAGTCACGTATAGGCGGGACACACACATAAACACGCAAAGTGGTCACAAAATGTTAGAATGTTTGCAGAGAAATTGAAGAGAAAAGAAAAGAAGAAAAGAAAAGATGAAAAAATGCGCATCGAAGGGAGAGTCATTTCCCATACATTATATGAGTAATTATTTAAAATTGTCACTATCGTAACAATCTTTCTAGCGGAAACAAATTGAAGCGAAAGACATTTTGGTATTATAAAGAATATGCTGGAAACAACAACATGCTGACAATATATATATATATATATATATATATATATATATATATATATATATATATATATAGAGAGAGAGAGAGAGAGAGAGAGAGAGAGAGAGAGAAGAGTGAAAAACAAATATATTATTCAAAATGTAACATATTTATTTTCATATTTTAATATGTTCAACTAAGAATTACATTTCCCTTAAACCAGGCTTTTCAAAAAGGATTTTTTTCTAAGACTTTATTTTAATTAATAAAAAGATGATTCAAATATTTTTGAAAATGTTAAAGAGTTTTAAACCGTTTTAAGAAGGATTGAAAAAGGTTGAAAAAGACCTTTTGACGGATTTTAAGAGTTATTTTCCCATACAATAGAAATACTTTTTTACAATTGAAAAAACATTTCAAATTAATGGATTTTTGTTTAGTTTAGCGACAATGCAGATGATAAAGAAATAGCAAAAAAAAAGTGCAGGTAAAAGATTCAACATGCAAAACATACCACTTAATTGCAAATTTATACTTACCAATAATTAGCAATTTAATGTTTTTTTCCTTCTCAGCGTAAGAGTAATTCTGTGTAAATCCATGGATTAAAGGTCATTTTATTATATTCCGTGTTTAAACACCTGATGATCATAATGAACTTGTAAAGTATGTAACTTTACTTTTTTTCATCATTTTAATATCTCCTATAATAATGCTCCACCCCCAATATCGAGCATCTTCCTATCACGATAGGATCTAATATGAAAGAATTATATCATATATATACATCTAATTATAAATGTTTGTTATCAACATACGTATACGTTTCATCCTTCCGGAATCGTCAGTGCATAGATAATTATTTAAGCCGGTAGCAAGATTCGAAACCCCGAAATACAAGTTACGTTTTTTATATAAATTCAAACGCCCTTACTCACGCGGCCACTACTACGTAAATCGGTGAGAGTTTTAACTCTATTAATAAAAATACCCCCACTATTAACACCAAGCCCCCACATAGCTAATAAACTAGAATTCTGACAATAGTTTTACACTCAAATATAAGTTTCGAAACGACGTCGTACGTCAGTAAAATATTAAAAATATAATTTTATATTATTAGAAGCTCCTTTAAGTAAAATTAAAATAGAGCACTGTTGGAAAGATTAAAAATAGACATTCATCTGAAGCCTGAGTGCAATACTCCGACTCTGTGGTCGAGTTCTATAGGATGTCTTGATGTTTACACTCGTCGCTTTCAGTGTTAAATATAACTTAATTTCACCGTTATCACGTGATAACCTTCCGTGGCATAATGGATTGAGGGAACGCTTACAGATTCAAGGTGTCTCTGTGAACTGGGTTCGTTCCCTGTGATTGTCTGAGATTATCATTTCCCTGCGCTGATGTGAGCCGAAAGCTCGAAACAATGTCGTACGTAGGTAAAATATTATATATATATATATATATATATATATATATATATATATATATATATATATATATATATTAGGTACGTGCAAAATCAATGGCCGATTCCAAAAATGTAAAAACATTGGTTGATTTCCTGAATTTTAGTGAATTTTTAAGTGAAGGGGGGGGGGCCTTCACTTAAAAATTCACTAAAATTCAGGAAATCAACCAATTTTAATGAAATTTTCAATATTTATTAATCAACAATCACGGAATATAATAAAAGCATTATTTTTTTTAAATCTTAGTGAAAATGTATTATTTTTTAAAAACAAAATGCACCTTTACTAAAGTTATATTTTTATATAGTAATAAAAAAATGCATTATTTTTTTTTTGTTTTTATGAAAATAAAGCATTGTTGATGTTAAAAATTAAAAAAAAAATAAAAATATGTTTTATATATTACGAAATAGGCCAGTAAATACCGTGTTAACAAAATCACTATGACTCGAAGAAAAATTAATTTTTTAATTAGCGATATTATTATTGAATAAAGCCTTGTTTAATCAATATTTTTACCAAAAAAATAATATAATTGCAAAAAATATTTCATGTTATTTTAATGATTAGAGTTTCTGGAAAAATAAAAAATGCGACATAATTATATTTCCCTTTCATACATAAACGTGGCATCATCAGCGCAAGAAATTTTTTTTATAATCTTGAAAATAAACCAAAAATTGACAAATTTGAGACCCAGGAACTTAACTAAAAAAAGAATTTAAAAAATTGGATAATTTCTACTAATGATTCACTGTGATTGTAATAACCAGCTGGGAATTAGTCTTCCAACAACCAATCACTTTTACACCGGCCTCAAATTTTTATTTTTAGAGATTCAACAATTTCGTTAATTTCACAATTCATCGTCAATTATTTGGAAAGATTTGTATTTGTTTTGTATTTTTTTCATTAATAAATATTTAAGTTAAAAACGATCATTTATTAATAAATAAAGAGAATTCAAACCTGACATTTTCTTTCAAAATTGAATTCTTTTTATCAATAAATAACTGTTTTAACTTTTTTTCAATGAATAAATTGTCAGTGTAATCATTTACTTTAATTTACTGTTTCACACTTAAAATTATAAAAAACCCACTTTATTTTAAAAAAGTCAATGTAATTTATCGTTACGACACGTTAAGAATAAATCGAGTAACAACAGTTTTAAATGTAAAAAAAAATTATAAAATTGACGCAGTTCGTAACGTAAAAATAATTTTTAACATTTAAAATAACTTTTATTTCAAATTCTTAGGACAAAGATTTGTAAACAGACGTCATCAATAATTTCACAGTACTACTAAATTAAAAACTAATACCAAGTTAAATATGAACCTTTTTAGTTAAAAATAAAATAAGATCTTAAATTGCGTACACTCACAAATATTTTAATTAAATAAGCATTTCCTTTTTTATTATAACAAAATAAGGGTACTTAAATTTGTTTATAACCTTAAAAAGAATAAAGAAATTAATGGATAATAATTTTTCAACTTCTATAAACTATTACAAAACCATTTTTATATATAATGTTAAAACTGATAAATTATAACATTTTTGTCTTCCATATATTTTGCATAGCGATAGTCAATTGGTAAACAAAGTCCTTTACCGGTTAAGTGATAGCGGATTTTACTAATTTATGCCTTTTGGGGGGATAATTTTGCTAATTTTTAGTAAAACGTGGGAATTTTTGGGGTTTAATTCAGTATCTTATGACTTTAATTTAATAATTATCTTTGAAATAGTTCCCAAAAACTTATATTTATCTTTTAAGGGATTTTTACAAGTAATTTTTTAAAAGTTCAAAATTCGCTGAATTTTTGAGTTTTTTAGTCGCCGTCATTACATATTTCATTATAATTTATTTTTCACACGTACATATGCAGTTTTTTCGTTTAGCGATCAAATACAATCTTTTATCTTTCAAATACAATCAACGTTTACACGGAAACTAATTAAATAATTAATGATAAGCCCTTTTTAATAAGCATAGTCCGTACAAGAAGACGCCATTTTTGCACGTACCTAATATATATATATATATATATATATATATATATATATATATATATATATATATATGGGAAAGGAAGGATGACGGTAATCCGACGTAATGGGAAATGAAAAAGGGAAAACCAAAAAGGATGTTTTTTATGTGTTCATCAACGTTTCTTCTGTATTTGTAAGACTTCTTCAGGATGATAATATTAAGAAAAATGTCATGCAAGTACGTGAAAATATTGGGTTGACATGATGGGTTGATGGGAAGACGT